>JAEOAD010000004.1:21415000-22615000 GCA_036365145.1 Orientallactaga sibirica
ATCGAGGCCTTACCTCAAAAAAAAAAAAAAAAAAATCAGGAGACAGAAGTAGGAGGAGTGCTGTGAGTTTGAGGCCACCCTGAGACTACATAGTTAATTCCAAGTCAGCCTGGGCTGGAATGAGACCCTATTTCAAAATAAATTAAAACAAAGGGCTGGGGCTGGAGAAATGGCTCAGTGGTTAAGGCACTTGCTTGCAAAACCTAACAACCCAGGTTCAACTCCCTAGTACCCATCAAGTGGCACATGCATCTGGAGTTTGCAGTGGCTAGAGGCCCTGGTGTGCCCATTCTTTCTCTTTAAATTTAATTTAAAAAAAAAAAAAAAAAACAGGGCTAGAGAGATAGCTTAGAGAGAGGTGCTTGCTTGCAAAGCTTGACAGCCTGAGCTCGATTCCCAAGTACACATATAAAACCAGGTGCACAAAGTGGCACATCCATCTGGAGTTCATTTGCAGAAGCAGGAGGCCCCAGCATGCCCGTACTTGCTTTCTTTCTCTCTCAATATAAATAATTTTTTTAAAAAGAAGAAAATCCAATAAACAATTGTTACTATTTACACTTTGACCTTAAGTGAACTAAGGAAAACAACATGAATTCTAAAAATTCCGGAAGTAACATTTCTATTGAGTAATCAACAGTCCTTTGTAGCAAAAGAAATTCATTACTGTACAAAATCAACATAAGGATATCTCAATCATTACAATGATATCAGCAGAATGTGAGATATATTACTTTGTTATCATCATAAATTAAAAGTAGAGCCGGGCCGGGCGTGGTGGCACACGCCTTTAATCCCAGCACTTGGGAGGCAGAGGTAGGAGGATCGCGGAGAGTTCAAGGCCACCCTGAGACTACATGGTTAATTCCAGGTCAGCCTGGACCAGAGTGAGACCCTACCTTGCAAAACCAAAAAAAAAAAAAAAAAAAAAAAAAGTAGAGCCGGGCCCACACCTTTAATGCCAGCTCTTGGGAGGCAGAGGTAGGAGGATCACCCTGAGTTTAAGACCACCCTGAGACTACATAGTTAATTCCAGGTCAGCCTGGGCTAGAGTGAGAACCTACCTTGAAAAATCAAAAAAAATAATAATAATAATAATAATAATTAATTAGTTAAAGTAAGTTCTATCTCATGCAATTGCCAAATAAGAAATTATGCTAATAATGCTAGGAAATCCTACATCAGGCTATTTCAGGTTCTATTCTTGCAACAAAATACAAATTAAAAACTTTAAAACCTTATCCACCAGTGTCTTGGAAGACTTAGACTGTGATAATTCTAGTCGTCAACTTCATTAATCCTCACCTCTTTTGGAGTTTTATGGGCTGCACAAAGAAAAATCCATTGTTCAGTTGCTGTCATTTGAGTACATGTATCTGGATGGCATTCACTCTGTTAAAAATAATTATAATCCTTATTATACAAAATAATAATGAAAAGGTTTGTCATTTAGGTTACAACATTCTATGAAAAGCATAAGAAAATAATTTAAAATTTTGATAAGCCTTTGTAGGTA
The DNA here is from genome assembly GCA_036365145.1 of Orientallactaga sibirica. Taxonomy (NCBI): domain Eukaryota; kingdom Metazoa; phylum Chordata; class Mammalia; order Rodentia; family Dipodidae; genus Orientallactaga; species Orientallactaga sibirica. The sequence goes on from JAEOAD010000004.1 coordinate 21,416,517, forward strand.
TATAAACTTATAAAAACAGACAACTATCAGAACTTTCAATTTATAGCTTTTAACATAAAGAAAATGATTACCTGAAGTTTGACAGCAAGTCCATTTAGTTCAAGGCAGAATTGCCTGAAAATGCAAAAATTATATTTATCTTCCAAGTTTTTTTTTTTTTAAATGGGGGAAGGTCTCACTATGTTCCCAAGAATGATCTTGAACAAATGAACTCAAGCAATCCACCCACCTCAGACTCCCAGGTAGCTGGAACTATAGGCACATCTCACCAACTGACTCAAAGTTACTTTCAGAATATTTACTTTAGAAAGAGAATCTTTGCCTGGAGAGACAGCTCAATGGTGAAGTATACTTCCTGTAATGAGGGACTGAGGGTGCTTGAAACACCCAATGTTCAAATCTCCAGAACCCATGTAAACAGCTGGGCATGGCCCACACATGCCTGTAACATCAGTTCCACAAAAGGGAGCACAGACCAGGGAATCAGTTCACATAAAAAACAGTAAGTTCTGGCATTAGAAAGAGACTCCAGCTCAAGATAGCTTAGCAGCTAAGGTACATGCCTGTGAAGCCTAAGGACCCAGGTTTGATTCCCTAGTACCCACGAAAGTCAGATCCACAAAGTGGCACATGTGTTTGGACTTCATTTATAGTAGAGCTAGAGGCCCTGGTGCCCCATTCTCTTTCTCTCAAATAAATAAATTATATATACACATATGTGTATATACACATATTCATATATATGTGCATACACACACACACACACACACACACACACACACACACACACACACAAAAGAGACTCCAGCTCAAACAAGAATGGGCTGAAGAGCAATAGAATGGGAACACCCAACATTCTGCTCTAACCAACACAGATCAATACCCTCTGCCACAGTACCACCCTGCCTATGTACCCATCAACAGATACACACATATACACAAACAAAAACAAAAAAAGAAAGAGGAGAAGAAAACTGGGTGTGGTGGTGCACACTTTTAATCCCAGCATTTGGGGGGCAGAGGTAGGAGGATCCTTGAAAGTTCCAGGTCACCCTGAGACTACATAGTGAATTCCAAGACAGCTTGGTCTAGAGCAAGACCCTACCTTTGGGGGGCTGGGGAGAGAAAAAGAAGAAAAAAGAAAAGAAAGAGAATCTTGGACTAGAGAGCTGGCTTGCAAAGCTAGCTGGCCTGGGTTCAATTTCTCCAGAGTAAAGCCAGACACAAAGTGACCCTAGTGACCTATGACAATGGGACAAGGAACCAGGAAAATCCAAAGCTCATGGGTCCAAGACCCTATCCTAGAGATATTTCAAGGTTGTCCTCTGAATCCCTCATGCTGCACACCCATTTATATATACATAAATATATATATATATCGGGGGGGGGTTCGAGGTAGGGCCTCACTCTAGCCCAGGCTGACCTGGAACTCACTATGTAGTCTCAGGGTGGCCTTGAACTCAGTGATCCTCCTACCGCTGCCTCCCAAGTGCTAGAATTAAAGGCGTGTGCCACCAAGCCCAGCGCATGTCCATTTATTTTATATTTTCTTTCACTCATATACACACACACACATAAATATATTTCTTATTTTATTTCTATTTTTTTGCTTGTGTGCATGTGCAGTGTAGTGTGGTATGGTTTGTGCACGTGGACATGCCCTTTACTGTGGCCCATATGTTTGGCCTCGCCTATGGTACAGTGGCCCAACTGGAACATGGAGTTTTCAGCTCCATCACCCTTCTACCTTGTCTTGTTTTGAGCCACAGCCTCGTTTTGCTTATTCTAGCATTGAAAGGGCTTCAACAGTTCCTGGGTCTCTGCTCCCCTGCACAACAGGGGTTACAAGCCTGCATGGCTCTCCCAGTTGTTTACGTGGGATCTGCAGATCAGAACTCAGGCCTTCATGCTTGAGCCAAAGTGTACCTAAATAGCAGAGCCTTCTCTTCAGTCCAATAAATAACATATATATACACATACACATACATACATATACATGTTTTATAGAGGTAAGGTCCTCACTCTAACCCAGGCTGGACCTCACATGGTAGTTCCAGGCTGCCCTTGAACTCATGGTGATCCTCCTACCTCTGCCTGGATTAAGGGAGTGGGCCACCATGCCAGGCCCAATAAAAATTTTTTTTTTTTTTTTTTTTTTTTTTTTTTTTTTGAGGTAGGGTTTCACTCTAGCCCAGGCTGACCTGGACTTCACTATGTAGTCTCAGGGTGGCCTCAAGCTCACGGTGATCCTCCTTCCTCTGCCTCCAGAGTGCTGAGATTAAAGATGTGCACCACTCATACCTGGCTCCAAAATTTTTCCCTTTTTTTGGGGGGGGGTGGGGGTTACAAGGTAGGGTCTTACTCCAGCTCAGGAATTCACAATGTAGTCTCAGGGTGGCCTCAAACTCATGGTGATCCTCCTACTTCTGCCTCCCAAGTGCTGGGATTAAAGGCATGCACCACTACACACGGCAAAAAAAAATTTTTTTAAAGAATCTCAAAGACATCCTGCTTTCCTTTTATTTATTTATTTTTGTTTGTTTGGTTTTTCGAGGTAGGGACTCACTCTGGCCCAGGCTGACCTAGAATTCACTATGTAGTCTCAGGGTGGCCTCAAACTCACAGTGACCCTCCTACCTCTGCCCCCCCCCCAGTGCTGGGATTAAAGGTGTGTGCCACCACACCCAGCTTTTCTTTCCTTTTTTGAAAAATTTTTTATTTACAGCCAGGCATGGTGTGCAGGCCTCGGAAGGCAAGAGGTAGGAGGATTACCAAGAGTTCAAGGCCACCCTGAGACTACATAGTGAATTCCAGGTCAGCCTGAGCTAGAGTGAGACCCTACCTTGAAAAAAATAATTACTGATACAAATAATGTTCAAAGCTGATTGCCCATCCTCCTGTATACTAGAAATTTCTATGATTTTCAGAAGTTGGGGATTTAGCTTAGTGGATGAGCACTTGCCTAGCAAGCACAAGGCCCTGGGTTCAGTCCTCAGCACTAAGGAAAAAAAAAATCACAGGGCTGGAGAGATGGCTTAGGGGTTAAGGCGCCTGCCTCCTAAGCCTAAGAACACTGGTTCCAATCTCCAGCGGTTCCAATCTCCAGGTGCCACGTTTAGCCAGATGCAGTGACGCAAGGGCGCAATGCCGCACTTGACCACAAGGGGGCACACACATTTGGATTTCATTCGAAGGCAGCTGAAACACTGCTGGTGCGCCCATCTGTCTTCCTCCCTCCCTCCCTCCCTCTCTCTCTCTCTCTCTCTCTGTCTCTCTCCAAAAAAATAATAAAAAAATAAAAAGTTTTTTTAAAAAATCACAAAAAGACCAAAAAAAAATAATAACCAAGGGAACTAGAAATTTCTATGATTTTTCTGGGAAAGTAGCTTAGAAATTTTATCAAGATTTTATCAAAACTTATCTTTTTGACCAAATAAGTCTTCTATGGATGGAAAATGGAATGTGAAAGGACACAACAGACCTGGTCAAGCATCCTCCTGTGCAGCCCTAGCCTTTAGGTACACGTAATGAAGGCCACCACCCAAAGCTGATCTTCCTGACAGACAGATAAAGGAGAAGTTCCAGAAATTGTTAACATAGGCCTTATTGCAAAACACAGTGTTTACTGTTAGCTAAGGAATGGGACCTTTGTGCCAATATACCATGACCTTCCTTTATCTCTCTGTTTCTAAATATCTCTGTGATTACATAGCATAAAATGTTTCTTGCCTCTGTTCTGCCTATGTGATCTATGTAATGAATACCTCGTGACTTCTTCTAATACCCCCCCCCCATTTAACAGTAACTTTAGGGTTTAACTCCCATCCTGTTTTTTCTATGAACATCATGTGGTTATTCCCAATAAAAGCTGACACTCAAACAGTACAATGCTGCATCCTGAGATCCCAAACTCTAGGTGTAGCCTGGGTGTGCACCAGCTTTTCTTCTTTTTCTTTTCTTTCTTTCTTTTTGATTTTTTGAGGTAGGGTTTCACTTTAGCAAAGGCTGATCTAGAATTCACTATGTAGTCTCAGGGTGTGGCATCGAACTCACAGCAATCCTGCTACCTCTACCTCCCAAGTGCTAGTATTAAAAGTGTGCACCACCACGCCCATCATAATAATAGATCTACTGTAATAAAATAATCAGTACTACACACACATGTTAAAAGATGTTCACATCAACCATATACATATATTTGAGAAAACTTTTGAAATATTGTGACTAACAACGGAAGGGTAGGGCTGGAGAGATGGCTTAGCAGTTAAGGCACTTGCCTGCAAAGCCAAAGGATCTACGTTTGATTCCCCAAGTCCCATGTAAGCCAGATGCACAAGGTGGCACATGCATCTGGAGTTTATGTGCAATGGCTATAGGCCCTGGTGTGCCCATTCTCTCTCTCCCCCAAAATAATTAAAACTTTTTTTAAACATTCTAATAAAGCTTATTCCTTTACAAGAAAAAAAAAAAAAAAAAAAACTAGCCGGGTGTGTTGGTACACACCTTTAATCCCAGCACTCCGGAGGCAGAGGTAGGAGGACTGCTGAGTTTGAGGCTACCCTGAGACTACATAGTCAATTCCAGGTCAGCCTGAGCTACAGTGAAACCCTACCACGAAAAAAAAAACAAAACAAAACAAAACAAAACAAAACAAAACAAAACAAAACAAAACAAAACAAAACTGAAGGGTAATAAATTTTTGGCACAAAGAATAAATGTCTGGGGCTGCAGAGATGGCTCTTGCTTGAAAAGCATGCTGGCCCAGGATCAATTCCCCAGCACCCACATAAAACAGACACAAAAAACAGCACATGCGTCTGGTGTTCAACTGTGGCAACAAGAGTCCCTGGCACACTCACGCACACACACGTGCAAATAATACATTTTTTTTGGCTGGAGAGATGGCTTAGCAGTTAAGGCACTCACTTGTGAAGCCAGTTTGATTCTCCAATATCCACGTAAGCCAGATGGACAAGGTGGCACATGCATATGGAAGTCGTTTGTAGTAGCTGGAGGCCTTGGCATGCCCATCCATTACCTATCTACCTGTCTCCACCCTCAAATAAATAAATAATATTTTTTACATGGGAAAGTGTGAACACAGCCCCCACAATACCACAAATTATGACATCAGGTTTCCCACATTTAGGGAAATCACAGGGGTCAGCACATCCAGAATACAATGGATAAGCCAAAATCCCTTTTATGATTATGGTAGCTCCCCTGTCATATAAGTATAAAATAAAATATTGGGGCTGGAGGGATGGCTTAGTGGTTAAGGCACTTGCCTGCAAAGCCAAAGGACCCAGATTCGATTCCCCAGGACCCAGATTCACAAGGGAACAAATGCATCTGGAGTTCCTTTGCAGTGGCTGAAAGCCCTGGTGCGCCCATTCTCTCTGTCTTTATGTGTATCTCTCTCCCTCTTTCCCTCTCTCAAATAAATAAATAATTAAATATTTTTTAAAAATAAAAAATAAAATATTTAAAAATATATATGCTGGACATGGTGGCACATACCTTTAATGCCAGCACAAGAGAGGCAGAGATAGGATGTGAGTTCAAGGCCAGTTTATGACTACATAGTGAATTACAGGTCAGCCTGGGCTAGAGCAAGACCCTTCCTCAAAAAAAAAAAACAAGAAATAGTAAAAAAAAAAATTTAAGTCAAAAAAAAAAGTCTGGCCGGGTGTGGTGGCGCACGCCTTTGATCCCAGCACTCGGGAGGCAGAGGTAGGAGGATCGCCATGAGTTCAAGGCCACCCTGAGACTACATAGTGAATTCCAGGTCAGCCTGAGCTAAAGTGAGACCCTACCTCGAAAAAAAAAAAAAAAACAAAAAAAAAAAAAAAAACAACAACAAAAAGGTCTGGCTGGGATTGGTGGCATGTGCCTTTAATCCAAGCTAGAATGAAACCCTACCTCAAAATAAATAAATAAATAAATAAATAAATAAATAAATAAATAAATAAATAAATAAATAGGACTGGAGAGATGACTTAGTGATTAAGGCACTTGCCTGAGAAGACTAAGGACCCTGGTTCAATTCCCCATGTAAAGTACCCAATGTAAAGTCAGATGTACAAAGTGGCACATGAGTCTGGCGTTCATTTGCAGTGGCCAGAGGCCCTAGGTTATCCATTCTCTCTCTCTCTCTCTCTCTCTCTCTCTCTCTCTCAAATAAATGAAATATTCTTTAAAAAATAAAATAAGGGCTGGACAGCTTTGCAGTTAAGGCACTTGCCTGCAAAGTCAAAGGACCCAGGTTCAATTCCCCAGACCCACATAAGCCAGATGCATACACCTGAAGTTCATTTGCAGTAGCTGAAGGCACTGGAGCACCCATTCTCTCTCTGCCTCTGTCTCTCTCAAAATAAATTAAATTAAATTAAATTAAAAGTAAAATGAAGCCAGGCATGGTGGCGCATGCCTTTAATCCCAGCACTCGGGAGGCAGAGGTAGGAGGATCACTGTGAGTTCGAGGCCACCCTGAGACTACAAAGTTAATTCCAGGTCAACAAGGGCCAGAGTGGTAAGACCCTACCTCGGAAAAAAAAGGTAAAATGAGCCGCTGGGAGTGGTGGTGCATGCCTTTAATCCCAGCACTTGGGAGGCAGAGGTAGGAGGATCACCGTGAATTCTAGGCCACCCTGAGACTACACAGTGAATTCCAGGTCAGCCTGGACTAGAGTGAGACCCTACCTCAAAAAAACCAAAAAATAAATAAATAAATCTAACCAAAGGATATATAGTTTATACTACCTAACACTATTTCTGAATTACCTGTCACTTACCACTGCTCCATATCAGTGGGCTATACTTTGTGGTTTTGAGTTATTATCTATATCTACTAAGAGGTAATAGACTGAGGATGATCATCAATTTCTGACCTAAACTAACTAACTGATTTGGCATTGCTACAGGTATAATCTGTGTTAAAGAGTACAAACCTGAGCTGGAGAGATGGCTTAGCGGTTAAACGCTTGCCTATGAAGCCTAAGGACCCCAGTTCGAGGCTTGATTCTCCAGGACCCACGTAAACCAGATGCACAAGGGGGTGCATGCATCTGGAGTTCGTTTGCAGTGGCTGGAGGCCCTGGCGCACCCATTCTCCCTCTTTCTGTCTCTCTCTCTCTACCTGGCTATTTCTGTATCTCTCTCTCTCACTTGCTCTACAAACCTGCTGACCAGAGTTCAAATCCCCAGCACCCCTGTAAAGCCAGATACAAAGTAGCCTATGTATCTATCATCCCAGTGCACTCAGGCAATGGGAGATGGAGTCAGGAGAATCCCAAAGCTCTTGAAACCAGCTACACTGACCTTCCCAGCTATGAAAACAAGAGTCTGTCTCAAGAAAAGGTAGGAGAGATGGCTTAGTGGTTAAGACATTTGCCTGCAAAGCCTAAGAACCCAGGTTCCATTCCCCAGTACCTATGTAAGCCAGATGCACTGGATGGTACATACATCTGGAGTTCGTTTGCAGTGGCTGGAGGCCCTGGTGTGCCCATTTTATCAATTTCTCTCTCTCTCAAATAAATAAATAAGATTAAGATTAAAAAAAGGAACAGGTAGGGGCTGGAGAGATGGCTTAGTGGTTAAGGTACATGCCTGAGAACCCTAAGGACTCCGGTTCGATTCTCCAGGTCCCACATAAGCCAGATGTACAAGGTGGCTCATGTGTCTGGAGTTTGTTTGCAGTGGCTAGAGGCCCTGGCGCCCATTCTCACTCTCTCTCTCTCTAATAAATAAATAAATAAAAAGTTTTTTTTTAAAAAAAAAAAAAGGAACAGGCAGAAGAAAGACCAACACCCTGAAATTGTCCTCTGACCTCCACACACACATATTGTGGCATACAGACACCCATATAGACACACAGTTAACTTAAAAAAGTAGAAAAGTGGATTGTGATCATAGGATATTGTCTACAGGTATGGAGGTTGTCAATAAAAAGTTTTTAAAAAAAAGTCTTATACCAAAACCGAGCATGGAAGCACATGTCTGTTATCCCAGCACTTGGGAAGTAGAGGCAGAGAATATGCAGTTTAAGGCCAGCCTCAGTTAGGGAGTTGAGAGGCCAGCTTGGGCTACATGAGATCCTGTCTCAAAAAAACTAAGACATAAAAGTTCAGAATGTGGGCCTGAAGAGATGGCTTAACAGTTAAGCGCTTGCCTATGAAGCCTAAGGACCCCAGTTCAAGGATCGATTCCCCAGTACCCATGTAAGCCAGATGCACAAGATGGCGCATGAATCTGGAGTTTGTTTGCAGTGGCTGGAGGCCCTGCCATGCCCATTCTTCTATCTATCTGCCTCTTTGTCTGTTGCTCTCAAATAAATAAATAAATAAATAAATAAATAAATAATAAACAAAAGTTCAGAATGTGACCTGCTGGTCTGCAATTATATAGTAAATTTTATTTATGATTCATGATTACCAATGGTAGATATTTAAGGTTTTTTTGTTTTGTTTTTACTAGAACTGTTATTATTATTTTGAAATCTCATAAAGACCTACCTTAGATGTTCATACTTCCATACACCTTCATCTTGGCCCTCAGGTGGTTCAAGAATTTTGTCAATATTGGAGCAATCCGCCCTTATGTTCTGCTGAATATACTATAAATAAAAAGTTCTTATGGTTAATTAAGATATGCTAAATCTATACATTTTTGAGTATATAACTGCCATTGTGGTTCAACTTTTGAGTTATATTCTAAAATAAAAACCAACTTTGGAGGACTGGAGATATGACTTAGTGATTAAGGCTCTTGCCTACAAAGCCAAAGGACCCAGTTTTGATTCCCCAGGACAACACAAGCCAGATGTACAAGGTGGCACATGTATCTAGAGTTCATTTGCAGTGGCCTGATGCCCTGGTATGCCCATTCTCTCTCTCTCTCTTCTCTCTCTCTGCCTCTTTCCTCCTCAAATAAATAAATAAAAATACTTTATTTAAAAAAAAAGTTTAGAATTATAATCAGCAACTCAGAAAACAGGAGTTATGCCAGGCATGCTGACGCATACCTTTCATCCCATCACTCCAGAGAACATACCTCAAAAAAAAAAAAAAAAAAAAAAGAGGCCAGGAATAGAGGCACACACCTTTAATCCCAGCACTTAGAAGGCAAAGGTAAGAGGATCACTGTGAGTTCAAGGCCAGCCTGAGACTGACTACATAGTGAATTCCAGAACAGCCTGGGATAGCGTGAGACCCTACCTCAAAAAAATAATACACACACACACACACACACACACACACACACATATACATATACATAAGCTGGGCATGGTGCCTCACACCTTTAATGGCAGCACTTGAGATGCAGAGGTAGGAGGATTGCTGTGAGTTTGAAGTCAGCCTGGGCTAGAGCAAGACCCTACCTTGAAAAACAAAACAAATCCGGGTATGGTGGCGCATGCTTTTAATCCCAGCACTCAGGAGGCAGAGGTAGGAGGATCACCCTGAGTTCTAGGCAACCCTGTGACTACATAGTGAGTTCCAGGTCAGCCTGGACTAGAGTGAAACCCTACCTCGAAAAACCAAAGAAAAAAAAGATTATTCATCATTATCAGAACTGAGACAAAAAAATGCAAATTAGGGGGCTGGAAAGATGGCTTAGCAGTTAAAGTGCCTGCCTACTAAGCCTAAGAACACCCATTCAATTTTCCAGGTTCCACATTTAGCCAGATGCAAAGTGACACAAGGGTGCAATGCCGCACTTGTCCACAGGGGGCGCACGCATCTAGAATTTGTACACAGCAGCTGAGAAGCTGCTGGCACACCCATTCTCTGTCTGTCTCTCTCTCCAAAAAAAAAAATGCAAATTAGAGGGGCTGGAAGGATGGTTTACCAGTTAAGGCATTTGCCTGAAAAGCATTTGAGAGACAGAGGTAGAAGGACTGCCGAGAATTCAGGGCCACCCTGAGACTACATAGTGAATTTCAGATAAGCCTGGGCTAGAGGCAGCCCGGGCTACAGGAAGACCCTGCCTTGAAAAAAACTAAATAAATAAATAAGAGCAGGATAGATGTCTCAACAGTTAAGGCACTTGTCTGCAAAGCCTAATGACCCATATTCAATTCCCCAGTACCCATGTAAGCCAGATGCACCAAGTAACACATGGATCTGGAGTTCGTTTGCAGCGGCTGGGGCCCTGGTATGCCCATTCTCTGTCTAACACTCTCTGCTTGCAAATAAAATATTTAAAGAAAAAAAGTAAAAACAAGTTATGACCCTGGGGTTTGGGATGCAGTTCAGTTGGTAGAGTAGCTGCCCTCATGCATCAGGTCCTTTTCAACCATAGAGGCCTACGCCTATAATCCTAGCACTCCTGAGATGAAGGCAAGAGCATCAGGAGAGTTTGAATCATCCTTGGCTAGACAGCAAAAGTGAGGCTAACCTGGACTACATGAGACCTTGTCAAAAATTGAAACACAGCCAGACATGGTGGCACATGCCTTTAATCCCAGCATTTGGGAGACAGAGGTAGGAGTATCACCATGAGTTAGAGGCCACCCTAAGACTACACACAGTGAATTCCAGGTCAGCCAGCCTGGACTAGAGTGAAACCCTATCTCGAAAAACCAAAAAAAAGAAAGAAAGAAAGAAATTAAAACACAGAGCAAAATACTCTGCAGTGGCAGATAATCTGCACCTACAAACCATAGGTTGTTATCGGAAAATCCCAGTGCCAAATGTGGGATCCCTTCCAGGGAGTAGATCAGAGAGGTTTAAGCCCCCCCCCCAAAAAAAAATACAGGCCAGATGTGTCCATTGTTGCAATAGTGGCATATGGGGACAACCAACTGCTGCCTGATTGGATCTGACACCTACTCCATACAAGGGAATTCATGCCTGGTACTGAAAACCTAGTCAAAACCCTATGGCTGGGAGGTTATAAGCCCTAGGAGGGAAGCTACCACTAATGTTTGGCTAAATGGATATACTGTGTCCATTAAATTGGCTTCTAAGAATTTATGTATATGCTCAGTGCTGTTCTGGCTTTTGGTTAAAGAAGTTTCTCTTTTCAGATGGAGTGATTACTGGAGAAACTCAAAACACATCAATGCAATAAGAAGAAAAACCAGTTGAGGGCTGGAGGAATGGCTTAAAAGTTAAGGCGCTTGCCTGCAAAGCCAAAGGACCTAGGTTCAATTCCCCAGGACCCACATAAGCCAGAGGTACAAGGTGGCACATGTGTCTGGAATTTGTTTGCAGCAGCTGAAGGCCCTGGCCTGCCCATTTTCTCTCTCTCTCTCTCTCTCTCTCTCAAATAAATAAATATTTTTGAAAAATAATAAAGATCATTGTATATAATTAAAAAGAAAAAAGAGCTGGGCGTCATGGCACATGCCTTTAATCCCAGCACTCAGGAGGCAGAGGTAGGAGGATCGCCATGAGTTCAAGGCCACCCTGAGACTACATAGTGAATTCCAGGTCAGCCTGAGCTAGAGTGAAACCCTACCTCGAAAAATGAAAAATGAAAAAAAAAAGAAGAAGAAGAAGGGAGGGAGGGAAGGAGGGAGGGAGGGAGGGAGGGGGGAAGGAAGGAAGGAAGGAAGGAAGGAAGGAAGGAAGGAAGGAAGGAAGGAGGGAAGGACAGACAATTGAATGGTTAGCACTAAATGAGACAGTTCTATCACACCCTCCAAGATTCGAAGACTATTGCACAAGAGGTGGCAGAAAGAATCTAAGAGCCAGGGTATGGGGAGTAGTGCTCTGGAATGCTGTCTTCTGGACAAAGTGCCTGCTGCAATCACAACTAAATAGTACCTGTCATTACCTACATAAGATCTACACAATATTGAGCCCATCATTATAGATTTTGAAGGGAAAAAGAACATCAAAATAGGGGAATAGAGGCACACACCTTTAATCCCAGCACTTAGAGGCAAAGGTAAGAGGATCACTGTGAGTTCAAGGCCAGCCTGAGACTGACTACATAGTGAATTCCAGAACAGCCTGGGATAGCGTGAGACCCTACCTCAAAAAAATAATACACACACACACACACATATACATATACATAAGCTGGGCATGGTGCCTCACACCTTTAATGGCAGCACTTGAGATGCAGAGGTAGGAGGATTGCTGTGAGTTTGAAGTCAGCCTGGGCTAGAGCAAGACCCTACCTTGAAAAACAAAACAAATCCGGGTATGGTGGCGCATGCTTTTAATCCCAGCACTCAGGAGGCAGAGGTAGGAGGATCACCCTGAGTTCTAGGCAACCCTGTGACTACATAGTGAGTTCCAGGTCAGCCTGGACTAGAGTGAAACCCTACCTCGAAAAACCAAAGAAAAAAAAGATTATTCATCATTATCAGAACTGAGACAAAAAAATGCAAATTAGGGGGCTGGAAAGATGGCTTAGCAGTTAAAGTGCCTGCCTACTAAGCCTAAGAACACCCATTCAATTTTCCAGGTTCCACATTTAGCCAGATGCAAAGTGACACAAGGGTGCAATGCTGCACTTGTCCACAGGGGGCGCACGCATCTAGAATTTGTACACAGCAGCTGAGAAGCTGCTGGCACACCCATTCTCTGTCTGTCTCTCTCTCTCCAAAAAAAAAAAATGCAAATTAGAGGGGCTGGAAGGATGGTTTACCAGTTAAGGCATTTGCCTGAAAAGCATTTGAGAGACAGAGGTAGAAGGACTGCCGAGAATTCAGGGCCACCCTGAGACTACATAGTGAATTTCAGATAAGCCTGGGCTAGAGGCAGCCCGGGCTACAGGAAGACCCTGCCTTGAAAAACTAAATAAATAAATAAGAGCAGGATAGATGTCTCAACAGTTAAGGCACTTGTCTGCAAAGCCTAATGACCCATATTCAATTCCCCAGTACCCATGTAAGCCAGATGCACCAAGTAACACATGGATCTGGAGTTCGTTTGCAGCGGCTGGGGCCCTAGTATGCCCATTCTCTGTCTAACACTCTCTGCTTGCAAATAAAGTATTTAAAGAAAAAAAGTAAAAACAAGTTATGACCCTGGGGTTTGGGATGCAGTTCAGTTGGTAGAGTAGCTGCCCTCATGCATCAGGTCCTTTTCAACCATAGAGGCCTACGCCTATAATCCTAGCACTCCTGAGATGAAGGCAAGAGCATCAGGAGAGTTTGAATCATCCTTGGCTAGACAGCAAAAGTGAGGCTAACCTGGACTACATGAGACCTTGTCAAAAATTGAAACACAGCCAGACATGGTGGCACATGCCTTTAATCCCAGCATTTGGGAGACAGAGGTAGGAGTATCACCATGAGTTAGAGGCCACCCTAAGACTACACACAGTGAATTCCAGGTCAGCCAGCCTGGACTAGAGTGAAACCCTATCTCGAAAAAAAAAAAAAAAGAAAGAAAGAAAGAAATTAAAACACAGAGCAAAATACTCTGCAGTGGCAGATAATCTGCACCTACAAACCATAGGTTGTTATCGGAAAATCCCAGTGCCAAATGTGGGATCCCTTCCAGGGAGTAGATCAGAGAGGTTTAAGCCCCAAAAAAAAAAATACAGGCCAGATGTGTCCATTGTTGCAATAGTGGCATATGGGGACAACCAACTGCTGCCTGATTGGATCTGACACCTACTCCATACAAGGGAATTCATGCCTGGTACTGAAAACCTAGTCAAAACCCTATGGCTGGGAGGTTATAAGCCCTAGAGGGAAGCTACCACTAATGTTTGGCTAAATGGATATACTGTGTCCATTAAATTGGCTTCTAAGAATTTATGTATATGCTCAGTGCTGTTCTGGCTTTTGGTTAAAGAAGTTTCTCTTTTCAGATGGAGTGATTACTGGAGAAACTCAAAACACATCAATGCAATAAGAAGAAAAACCAGTTGAGGGCTGGAGGAATGGCTTAAAAGTTAAGGCGCTTGCCTGCAAAGCCAAAGGACCTAGGTTCAATTCCCCAGGACCCACATAAGCCAGAGGTACAAGGTGGCACATGTGTCTGGAATTTGTTTGCAGCAGCTGAAGGCCCTGGCCTGCCCATTTTCTCTCTCTCTCTCTCTCTCTCTCTCTCTCTCTCTCTCAAATAAATAAATATTTTTGAAAAATAATAAAGATCATTGTATATAATTAAAAAGAAAAAAGAGCTGGGCGTCATGGCACATGCCTTTAATCCCAGCACTCAGGAGGCAGAGGTAGGAGGATCGCCATGAGTTCAAGGCCACCCTGAGACTACATAGTGAATTCCAGGTCAGCCTGAGCTAGAGTGAAACCCTACCTCGAAAAATGAAAAATGAAAAAAAAAGAAGAAGAAGAAGAAGAAGGAGGAGGAGGAGGGGGGGGGAGGGAGGGAGGGAAGGAAGGAAGGAAGGAAGGAAGGAAGGAAGGAAGGAAGGAAGGAAGGAAGGAAGGAAGGAAGGAAGGAAGGACAGACAATTGAATGGTTAGCACTAAATGAGACAGTTCTATCACACCCTCCAAGATTCGAAGACTATTGCACAAGAGGTGGCAGAAAGAATCTAAGAGCCAGGGTATGGGGAGTAGTGCTCTGGAATGCTGTCTTCTGGACAAAGTGCCTGCTGCAATCACAACTAAATAGTACCTGTCATTACCTACATAAGATCTACACAATATTGAGCCCATCATTATAGATTTTGAAGGGGAAAAAAGAACATCAAAATAGGCCAAGCGTGGGGGTGCATGCCTTTAATACCAGCACCTAGGAGGTAGAGGTAGAAGGATCACCGTGAGTTCAAGGCCACCCTGAGACTACATAGTGAATTCCAGGTCAGCCTGGGCTAGAGCAAGACCCTACCTCAAAAACCCTAAATTAAAAAAAAAAAGGATAGGATACCTTCCAGTGAGTTGTTGGCCAGGAAGGTCACTGATACTCCCACAACATTACAGGCCATTGCCGAGACCCTTGGTTTCCCACCAGGAATAGATGGAAAGACCCTATTGCTGAAGACTCCACATACTTGGGCTACAAAGTCACTGAGATGATATGGTTCTATGCATAAAGTATCCTAAAGACTCTACCAGCAAACTGTTAGAGCTTATAAAAACTTATACCAATGTAGCAGGATACAAAATAAACACTCGAAATCAGTAGCCTTTCTATATATTAACAACAAGCATGCAGAGAATGAAATCTGTGAATCACTTCCATTCATAATTGCCTCACAAAAAAATAAAGTACCTTGTAATAAACCTAACCAAGGAAGTGAAGGATCTCTGCAATTAAAACTTTGAAACACTCAAGTGAAAGATTGCAGAAGACACTAGTAAATAGAAAGACACCCATGTTCTTGGATTGGAAAGATCAATATTGTGAAAATGTCAATCATACCAAAAGCAATCTACACATTTAATACAATCCCCATTAAAATTCCAATGGCATTCTTCACAGAAACAGAAAAAAAAAAATCCTAAAATTCATTTGGAAGCACAAAAAACTTTGAATAGCCAAAACAACTTTGACCAACAAAAATAAGGCTGTCGGTATCACCTTACCTGATTTTAAGCTATAGTACAGATCCCACAGTAAAAAAACAGCATGGTACTGACACAAAAAAACAGACATGTAGGTCAATGGAACAGAAGAGAAGACCCAGATGTAAATCCAGGAAGCTCCAGTCTTATGATGTTGGACAAAAATGCCAACAAATATTCATTGTAGAACAGACAGCCTCTTTAACAAATGGTGCTGGGAAAACTGGATTATCTATATATAGAAGGATGAAAATAGATCCTTTATCTCTCTCTAGGCAGAAGAATCAAGTCCAAATGGACCAAAGCCCTTTATATCAGATTTGAAACTATGAAAGTGCTAGAATGCTGAAACTTTAATCCTAGCACTCGGGAGGCAGAGGTAGGAGGATCGCTGAGAAGCCACCCTGAGACTACATAGTTAATTCCAGGTCAGCCTGGACCAGAGTGAGACCCTACGAAGCAAAAAAAAAACCAAAAAAAAAAAAAAAAAAAAAAAGAGGAACTCTTCTACATTGTTGGGAATGTAATCTGGTATAGCCATTGTGGAAATCAGTGTGGAGGTTCCTGAGACAGCTAAAAATATTTGCCATATGACCCAGCCATACCACTCCTAGTCATATATCCTGAGGAGTCTTCTCACTACCTTAGAGATACTTGCACATTCATGCCTAATGCCACTCTATTCACAATAGTAGGTAGGAAGTGGAACCAGCTTAGATGCCCCTCAACTGATGAAGGGATAATGAAGATGTGGTACATTTATATAATGGAGTTCTATTCAGCAGTAAAGAAAAATGAAATTATGAAACTTACAGGGAAATGGATGGATCTGGAAAGGACGATCTAAGTGAAGTAACCCAGGCCCAGAAAGCCAAATACCGCACATTCTCTCTCATATGTGGATCCTAGCTACAAATGTTTAGACTTATATGTGAGTTGGGGTAAAAATTGGTAGAACAGGAGCTGGGCGTGGTGGTGCACGCCTTTAATCCCAGCACTCGGGAGGCAGAGGTAGGAAGATCAGCCAAGAGTTCGAGGCTACCCTGAGACTACGTAGTTAATTCCAGGTCAGCCTGGACCAGAGTGAGACCCTACCTCGCAAAACCAAAAAAAAAAAATTAAAATTAAAAAAAAAATTGGTAGAAGAGGCCAGTAAGCTAGAAAGGGGCTATAAGGGAGGAAGGAGGGGGTAAGGGGTTATATGTATGGATATATGTAAGTAGATGAACAGATTACTGGGGGTGGAATGGCCTAAGTGAGGCCAGGGGAATAAACTGAGTAAAGGACAGGTGAGAGAAGGGTTAATCAAAATTTAAGACGTTAGGAATAGCCTGCATGGAAACCTACTTTTTAAAAATATATATTCATTTATTTGAGAGAGACAGAGTAAGAGAATGGGCATGCCATGGCCTCCAGCCACTGCAAACAAACTCCAGATGCATGCACCCCCTTGTGTATCTGGCTTACATAGGTCCTGGGGAAATCGAACCAGGATCCTCTGGCTTTGCAGGCAAATGCCTTAACTGCTAAGTCATCTTTCCAGGCCCAGGAAACCTACTTTTTTGAATAATGGCACAATCAGAAGCCATTAGATTGTTACTAGAAAAATTTCAGTTCCAGGAATGGGATACCTTCCAGTGAGTTGTTGGCCAGGGAGGTCCCTGATGCCCCCCCAAAATTACAGGCCATTAGCAAGGCTCTTAGTTTCCCACCAGGAATAGATGATAACACCCTATTGCTAAGCCGGGCATGGTGGCACACGCCTTTAATCCCAGCACTCGGGAGACAGAGGTAGGAGGATCACCGAGAGTTCGAGGCCACCCTGAGACTACATAGTTAATTCCAGGTCAGCCTGGACCAGAGTGAGACCCTACCTTGCAAAACCAAAAAAAAAAAAAAAAAAAAGACCCTATTGCTGACTCCACACACTTGGGTTGCAGGGTCACTGAGAAATCAAGTTGGATCTGAGCTGAAAACCTCCTCCCTATAGATCAGCTGACAGAAAGCTAACGTATTATGGCGCAGGAGGTCATGAGCTTAGGAGTATAATGCCTACTGTTGCCTGGCTAAATGCATATATTATGTTCACCAAACTGCCCTGAAAGCATGTTTCTTTTTTTTTAAATTTTATTTATTTATTTGCAAGCAGAGAGAGAGAGAGAGGAGAGATAGAGAGAGAATGGGCTCACTAGGGCTTCTAGCCTCTGCAAACGAACTGCAGATGCATGTGCCCCTTGTGCATCTGGCTTACGTGGGTCCTGGGGAATCGAACCTGGGTTCTTTGGCTTCACAGGCAAATGTCTTAACCACTAAGCCATTTCTCCAGCCCTGAAAGCATGTTTCTTAACATTCATACTCATGTATTAATGCTACTCTCATTTTTGGTTACAGAAGTCTCTTTTCAGATGTCAGTTACCACTAGAATGACTTTAAAGGCATCACAGTGCTGAGAAGAAGTGACAGTGGAGTGCTCAACACGGGGACATCTTTCTCACATCTTCCAAAGGTCAGGGTCCATTGCAGAAGAGGTGGCAGAAAGAACATAAGAGCCAAAGGAAGGGTAGGACTGCTTACAATGCACTCTTCCAGACACAAAATGGCCTGGATATCTATGATCTCGCAGTGATCATACTTCCTACAGAAAACCCTCATAATAGAGGAGAAAAAGTTGATGACATCAAAATAAAAGACACTAATTGGGAGGAACAGGGAATATGATGGAGGATGGATTTGTGAAGCAAGAAATGGGAGAAGGAAAGGAATTCTCATGGTTGTCTATAATTATGGAAGTTGTCAATAAAAAAAAAAGAAAAAGAAAAAAAGAGAAAATTTAGCCAGGTGTGGTGGAGCACGCCTTTAATCCCAGCACTTGGGAAGCAGAGGTAGGAGGATTGCCATGAGTTCGACGCCACCCTGAGACTTCATAGTAAATTCCAGGTCAGCCTGGGCTAAAGTGAGAACCCTCCTCCAAATCTCCCCAAAAAAGAAAATTTCAAAATCCGGTTCTAACCAGTCCGGGGCTCCCAGCGCTATAAAAACTTTATAAACCCCCCAGAGCCCAAGCAGTATGAAGAAGCGAGGACGACCCCCGGACCGACCCAAGCCACGCGCCGCGGCATCCCTGTGGTCAGTGCCTACATCCCTCCCCCTCCCACGCTGCCGTCATGCCCAAAAGAAAGGCTGAAGGGGATGCTAAAGGAGATAAAGGCAAAGTGAAGGACGAACCACAGAGAAAATCCGCAAGGTTATCTGCTAAACCTGCTCCTCCAAAGCCAGAGCCCAAGCCTAAAAAGACTCCTGCAAAGAAGGGAGAGAAGGTACCCAAAGGGAAAAGCTGATGCTGGCAAAGAGGGGAATAACCCTGCAGAAAATGGAGATGCCAAAACAGACCAGGCACAGAAAGCCGAAGGTGCTGGAGATGCCACGTGAAGTGTGTGCATTTTTGATAACTGTGTACTTCTGGTGACTGTACAGTTTGAAACACTATTTTTATCAAGTTTTATAAAAATGCAGAATTTTGTTTTACTTTTTTTTTAAAACTATGTTGTTAGCACACAGAACACTTCATTGTTTTGGGGGGGAGGCACAAGTGTCACTAACAGACGTCTCCCAAGATGGAGTGATGGGAAAACACCTTTCCCTGCTAGTTTTGAAAGATTCCCTTTGGCTCCTGGGAGGAGGGATTCCCTTATGTTGACACAGTAGCCAGCCTTGGCACAAAGGCCTTGTGGCATGAGAAACTCAAAGTTCTTTTTTATGTTCTCCCCTCCACCATCAGCATAGACTTAACTCCCTTAAAACCAGAGACCTGTTGGGACCTGACCCCTTAAAACTGGTTTTGCCAGTGTGTCAGATGATCTGGACTTTGCAGTGACATCACTGAGATGATGGTGTTCCTCGTAAGAGCTGTGGTACCTCTTCTAAAAGATTGTGGATTTTCACATTAATAATTCTTCCATTTTCATTTCATTTCCTGAAAGTCAGGGTCAGCTTGTGAAAAGTTGTTAAACAACATGCTCAATGTGGAATGTCAACCCTCACTCTAAACTTCCCTGTTCAGAGCATCACATGAAGAGTTCATTGGATTTTATAGTGGCTTTCTGATTTTTGTAGTCCATACAAGAAGGGAGTTTGAAAGTTCTTGTATACTGTTACTGAGTGTCTGCCCATGTCCTACATGAAATACCATGATTGTTTATGAAAAGTGTCTTTAATAAAGCTGGATACAGTTTGGCTTGAAAAAAAAAAAGAAAAGAAAATTTCAAGACAAATTGCACAGAAAAAAATACTAAGAGAACTGCAAACAAGTAAAAAAATGGTTAGCCTAAAATGTCTATGAATAATTATATTAATATTAAATATTGCAATATAGCATTAAAAC
This sequence comes from Orientallactaga sibirica, assembly GCA_036365145.1. Lineage (NCBI taxonomy): Eukaryota > Metazoa > Chordata > Mammalia > Rodentia > Dipodidae > Orientallactaga > Orientallactaga sibirica. The sequence goes on from JAEOAD010000004.1 coordinate 21,436,334, forward strand.
TGTTTGAATAAAGAAATATTTAAATAAATAAATACAAATAAACTATTTTTTTAAAAAAGAAATATGGCCCAATTACGGGGCTGGAGAGATGGCTCAGCAGTTAAAGGCACTTGTTTGAGGGCTGGAGATGGCTTAGTGGTTAAGGTGCTCGCCTGAGAAGCCTAAGGACCCAGATTCAATTCCCCAGAACCCAGGTAAGCCAAGAGCAAAAGGTGGTACATGCATCTCAAGTTTGTTTGCAGTGGCTAGAGGCCCTGACATGCCCATTCTCTCCCTCTCTCTCTCTGTCTGCCTATCAAATGGATAAATAATTTTTTTAAAAAAAAAAAAAAGGTGAGTTGGAGAAATGGCTTATCGATTAAGGCACTTGTCTATGAAGCTTAAGGACTCATGTACAACTCTCAAGGTCCCACATAAGCCAGACACACAAGGTAGCACAAGTGTATAAGGTCTCATATATGCACAAGGTGGCACACGCATCTGGAATTAGATATCAGTGGCTGGAGGCCTTGGCATGCAAATTCCCATTCATTCTCTCTCCCTCGCTTGCTCTTTAAAAAAAAAAAGAAAAAAGAAAAGAAAAGAAAAGAAAAGAAAAGAAAAGAAAAGAAAAGAAAAGAAAAGAAAAGAAAAGAAAAAAAGAAAAAAGGCCAGTCTGTTGGGCTGACCTCAAAAAAAAAAACAAGGCACTTGCTTGAAAGCCTTATGGTCAGGGTTCGATTCCCTAATACCCATGTAAAGCCAGATGCACTGAATGGCGCATGCAGTGGTAGGAAACACTGGTGTGCCCATATTCACTCTCTCTGTCTACCTCTTTCTCTCAGTCTCTATCTCAAATTAATTAGCTAATTAATTTAAAAAAAGAAATATGACCCAATTATAAATTGGCTACAAGAAACTTATTTCAATAACAGTAATACAAGTAGGTTAAAAGGACTGAAAAAGATATGCCATATAATATAATCGAAAGGTTGTAGGCCTGCAGATAGAGCTTAATGGTAGAGTACTTGCCTAGCAAAGTGAGAGGCCCTAAATTTCAGCCCTAGATTGTCAAACTAGTAACAATAAAATTAAAATGTTACTTACTAGTATGTAACCCAACATACTATTACATCCCAATTTCTTTATGTGTTTTTTGGTTTTGTTACATAAGCATCTTTCTTTTCAAAATATTACCTTCTTTCTCCAATACCCATAAATGGAACCTAGCAGCTTATGCATGCCAGGCAAGTGTACTACCACTGAGCTATAGCTACAGCTACAGCTAAAGCCCTATGCCCAGTACACACTAATTTCTAACATTGTTTTGTTAACCTTTTTTTTTTAACCACTTAGTTTATTATTGAGCATTTACTACATGCCAGTTCTTTTCATTTCTTTTTATTCTTTTTAAAATTGACAGCCTCTACACATATATACAATATACCCTAATCATAATCCCCTCCCAGCACCCTCCTTTGTCCCCCATCTTGTATCTCCTCTCCACTGAACTCCTTCTTTCCAACTAGTCCTTTTATTTTAATATAAACATCATTTTTCCCTTTATGTTTTGCAGGTCTTTTGTAGGTACCATCAGTCACTGTAAGGCCATAAATGCAATGTCTACACTGTGTCTGGAAGAAAGCATTCCAAAGCCCTCCTCTCCATCCTCTGGCTCTTACACTCTTTCCATCTCTTCTGCAATATTCCCTGAGACTTTGAGGGTGTAGGAGAGATGTCTGTTAGCATTGAGCGCTCAACAATCACTTCTTCTCGGCACGTTCTTGAGTTTTGAGTCTCCTCAGTAGTCAGTACCAACTGCACACAGAAGCTTCTCTGACCAAAGGAGAGAGGAGCGCTAATCTAGGCTGCCATTTTTTCCTCTGTAATTGTTTCACATTTGCTATACTTCTCCTATTTATGCTTTGATTTGTATATGTTAGTGTAGTTGCTTATTAGACTGTTCAGTGTCTGGCCAGGAGATTAGCTGGATTTGACTGTAGAAGGACCTTTCCTACTGTCCATTATCATTTTCTCCAGCAATTTCTTCCCGACCCCTCCTTCAAACTTTACTCTGCTGGACTGAGAGATATTTTGTGTATGCCCTCAGCTCCTGATCTCTGTACTTCTAGATTAGAAAGCTTTTCTTTGTGGTTATCTCTCCCCCCCCCTCCTCGGTGCCCTAGAGACTGCGCCTTCCATCTCTTCCCAAAGGCCAGCACATTTCTGGCAATTATTGACCCCCCCCCATTGCCTAAGCTTAAATTCCCCTGTAGTGCTTGGGGGAAATTCAGAAAGACAAGCAGGAATTGTCATGAGCAGTAATTCCTGCATGCTTTTGGGTTCTTGGCACCTCCTTCAAAGAAACAGGAAAGATGCACACACAAAAAAAGTGAAACAGTGAGAAACGTGATCAAGAGCAAAGCAGTAGCGCAAGCTTGGATATACCGCTGAGAGGGCAGCAGGCCACCTGTGTGAGAAGGTGCTCAGAGGCCTTGGCTACTTTTCTTTTCCAGGCTTTTATTAACCTCTTAATGCAATTAAGGCTTAGCCACATTCACTATTATGTACTATTATACATATTACTAGCTATGGATATTATTTTTCCTAAAATCTAGATTCTATACAGTATGGAATAACTACCATTTTCCTTAAAAAATAAAAATAATAGGGCTGGAGAGATGGCTTAGTGGTTAAGACGCCTGCCTGCTAAGCCTAAGAACACTGGTTCCAATCTCCAGATGCAGTGATGCAAGGGCGCAATGCCACACTTGCCCACAAGGGGGCGCATGCATCTGGAGTTCATTCACAGTGGCTGAGAGGCTGCTGGCATGCCCACCTCTATCTGTCTTCCTCTCCTTCTCTGTATCTCTCCAAAAAAAATATAAATAAATAAAAATAAAAAACTAAGCCAGGCGTGGTGGCACATGCCTTTAATCTCAGCACTCACTTGGGAGGCAGAGGTAGGAGGATCGCCATGAGTTCAAGGCCACCCTGAGACTACATAGTTAATTCCAGGTCAGCCTGGACCAGAGTGAGACCCTACCTCAAAAAAACCACAAAAAAATAAATAAAAAATAAAAAACTTACAGGGCTGGGCATGGTGGTGTATACCTTTAATCCCAGCACACAGGAGGATTACCTAGAGTTCCAGGCCGCCCTGAGACTACATAGTGAATTCCAGGTCAGCCTGAGATAGAGCAAGATCCTGCCTCAAAACAACAACAACAAAAAAAAAAAACTTAACACCATAGTGCATACTGATTTTCAATAAAAATAAAAGAATTGCCCAAGAGTCTGTTCAAACTAAGTGTTACAGAGAAATCCATGTCCTTCAGAATTAATGACAACAGTGAGCTATGTGACAGTAGTAATAACCTAAAGGGAAGCATCTCAGCCCTCACATTTTCTTAGGTGAGATGAGAATTGATAGTCTCACTCTAGCCCAGGCTGACCTAGAACTCATTCTGTAAACCAAGCTGGCCTCAAATTCATGGTGATCCTCCTACCTCAATCTCCAGAGTACTGGGATAAAAGGCATGTGCTACCATCCCTGGCTTAGCCCTCACATATTTGGAGGGGTATAAAGTTATAAACTAGGGCTGGAGAGATGGCTTAGCCTGCAAAGCTTAACAACCCAGGTTCAATTCTCCAAGTTCCACATAAGCCAGATGCACATGGTGGCACATGCATCTGGAGTTCCTTTGCAGAGGCTAGAGGCCCTGGTGCACCCATTCTCACTCTTTCCCCTACCCCGTCTCTAATAAATAAATAGATTAAAAATAAAATCAGAAAAAAATATTTTTAAAAAGTTACAAACTAGCCGGGCATGGTGGCGCATGCCTTTAATCCCAGCACTCGGGAGGCAGAGGTAGGAGGATCGCTGTGAGTTCGAGGCCACCCTGAGACTACATAGTGAATTCCAGGTCAGCCTGGACTACAGTGAAACCCTACCTCGAAAAAAAAAAAAAAAAAAAAAAAAACAGTTACAAACTAATAACTAACATGAAGCTGTAACTCTTAGAAACGTGACCAAGGGCTTAGCTACCAAATTAGCATTTTATTTTTATTTGTTTTTCTAATTTATCATTCAATACATTTATATTTTAATCTATTTTAAGTTCAAATTTGGTACCCTAAATTGGTGTAATTCATTAATATATATTTAGGTGTAATTATAGTTTAACACAGCATATTAAAATGAGGCTTGGGGATGGAGAGATGGCTTAGCAGTTAAGGTGCTTGCCTGCAAAGCCAGATACACAACATGGCACATGTTTCTGAAGTTCGTTTGCAGTGGCAGGAAGCCCTGATGTGCCCATTCATATTCATTCATCTTCTTCCTCTCTCTTATAAATAAATATAAATGGAGGGTTGGAAGGATGGCTTAGCAGTTAAGATGTTTGCCTACAAAGCCAAAGCACCCAGGTTCAATTCCCCAGGGCCCACGTTAGACAGATGCACAAGGGGGCGCAAGCATCTGGAGTTTGTTTGCAGTAGCTGGAGGCCCTGCAGCGCCCATTCTCTCTCTCTCCCTCTCTCTCTCTCTCTCTCTCTCAAATAAATAAATAAATAAGTAAATAAATAAATAATATTATTTTTTAAAAAGGGGGTGTGTGTCACCACACCCAGCCCAAAAATAAATAGAAATACTCAACTAAGCCAAAGATATAAAGTATTTAGGTTAGTAGAGCTGTAAAAGAAACTATTATTATTATTATTATTATTATTATTACCTGTTGAACAGCAAGTGTACTGTCCATTTCTTCAAATGATTCATCAGGCCAATTATAGAAATCCTATAAAAATAAGCTCATGGTTAGAAACCACACAAAATTATAGAGGATACAGTCATGCTATAATTAATCTCTTTTTTTTTCAAGGTACATCCTCACTCTAGCTCAGGTTGACCTGGAATTCATTCTGTAGCACCAGGCTGGCCTTGAACTCATACCACCTCCTAGCTCAGCCGCCCGAGAGCTCATATTAAAGGTGTACATGATAATATTTTTTTTTGTTTTTTGGGGTTTTTGTTTATTTTTTTGTTTTGTTTTGTTTGTTTGTTGTTTTTTTTTCCCTTTGGTTTTTTAAGAAAGAGTCTCCCTCTGGTCCAGACTGATCTTGAATTCACTATGTAGTCTCTCAGCATGATAATTTTGTTGTTGTTTTCTTTTGGTTTCTCGAAGTAGGGTCTTCCTCTAGTCCAGGCTGACCTGGATTTCACTATGTACTCTCAGGGTGGCCTCAAACTTACAGTGATACTCCTACCTCTACCTCACAAATGCTGGGATTAAAGACATGCGCCACCATGACCCGCTAATCTATATGTTTTTAATTATTTTTATTTATTTGGGGGGGGGAGGAGAGCATGAGTATACCAGGGCCTTCAGCCACTGCAAACGAACTCCAGATGAATGTGCCACCTTGTGCATCTGGCTTACATGGGTCCTGGGGAACTGAACCTAGGTCCTAAAGCAATCTTAACCTCTAAACAATCCCTCCAGCCCTAATTTTTTTTTTTTTTTTTTTTTTTTTGAGGTAGATTCTCACTGCAGCTCCGGCTGACCTGGAATTCACTATATAGTCTCAGGGTGGCCTCAAACTCTCAGTGATCCTCCTACCTCTGCCTCTTTAAGTGCTGGGATTAAAGGCATGCACCACCATGCCTGGCCCTAATCTCTATTTTTGTTTTGTTTTGTTTTGTGTTTCAAGGTAGGGTCTCACTCTAGCCTAGGCTGACCTGGAATTCACTATGTAGTCTCAGGGTGGCCTTGACTCACAATGATCCTCCTATCTTTGCCAAGTGTTGGGATTAAAGGTGTGCACCACCATGCCCTGCTCTAATTTTTTTGTTGTGGTTGGTTGGTTGGTTGGTTGGTTGGTTGGTTTTTCGAGGTAAGGTCTTGCTCTAGCCCAGGTTCACCTGGAATTCACTATGTAGTCTCAGGGTGGCCACAAACTCAGGGTGATCCTCCTACCTCTGCCTCCTGAGTGCTGGGATTAAAGGTGTGTGCCACCACGCCGGGCTCCTAATCTCTATTTTTAATAAGGATCCAAAGCTCACACTAGAGTGGAAGAAACCCCTTTATAATATGATTTCCAGTAAAATAAATTCAAGGAATTTTACTCAATGGTTTTAATGTTTTTATTTATTTGTGTATGTGTGCCTGTATGGGTATGCACCACTGTCTCTTGCTGCTGCAAATGAATGTCCATCCAGCTTTTATGTGGGCAGCTGGGGAACTGAACCCATGCTAGCAGACTTTGCAATAAAGCACCCTTAGCTGTTGAGCCATCTCCCCAGTCCTCTATTCAAATGTCTTAAATGAACACCAAGATTTTTCTTTAACTAAACTACAAATTACATTTTCTCCCAACCACAAATCCTTCAAATTTTCCATTAATCTATCATGGATTACTTAACTAGGGAGATGTCTTTATCACCTTTTAAAAAATATTTTATTTATTTGACAGACGGTTAAAGAAGCAGAGAGAGAGAGAATGGGCCCACCAGGGCCTCTGTGACTACAAACAAACTCCAGACATTTGCACCACTTTGTGCATCTGGATTTAAGTGCCCCCGCCCCCAGTTTTAGGAGGTTTTTAACCAACATAAACAAAAAAGTGGAGTAGAGAGATAGCTCAGCAGTTAAAGGTGCTTGATTGCAAAGACTGCCAGCCGGATTTGATTCCCCAGGACCCATGTGAAGCCAGCTGCCAAGTGGACAACTTTTGGGTCAGTCTTCATCTTTCTACCTCATTTGAAGCAGGATTCTCTATGGATCTCACTCTACTGTTAAGATTTCACTCTGCTGTTTTGCTACACTGGCTGTGAGGTTCCAGGAAATTCTCCCATCTTGTCCTCAGCATGCTGGTATTACAGAAGCCCACCATGGCTTCCAGGTTTTTTTGTTTTGTTTTGTTTTTTGAGGTAGGGTCTCTCTCTAGCTCAGACTGACCCAGAATTCACTACATCTCACTAAATTTTCCACATTGTCATTGAACTTTTGATCTTCCTGCAACACCAGTGAGGTTTTTATGTATCCTTAATAGAAAGAACAATTCTCACCTTACAGTTGGTCCTCAAAACATGTCTCCAAGGGGCTGGAGAGATGGCTTAGCGGTTAAGGTGTTTGCCTACAAAGCCAAAAGACCATTCCTTTGGTTCCATTCCCCAGGACCCATGTAAGCGAGATGCACAAGGTGGCGCATGTGTCTGGAGTTCATTTGCAGTGGCTGGAAGTCCTGGAGCACCCATTCTCTTCCTCTCTCTCTGTCTGCCTCTTTCTCTCTCACTCTCTCAATAAAAATAATAAAATAAAATAAAACTTTTGTCAGGCATGGTGGCACATGCCTTTAATCCCGGCACTCGGGAGGCAAAGGTAGGAGGATCACCATGAGTTCAAGGCCATCCTGAGACTACATAGTGAATTCCAAGTCAGCCTGGGCTAGAGCAAGACCCTACCTCAAAAAAAAAAATAAAATAAAATAAAGCCTCCAGGGTAAAATTAGCAGGAGGAATATTAAACCAATGCCCGACAATCTTTACCAAGCAACATAAGTCTTAAAATTGAGGCAAGAAAAAGAAAATTTTTTAAATGCACAGTATGAGATTCCTCATGAGTGAAAATTTAAGAAAATGAAAAGTGACTAGGTAGTTTCTGCCTGTCAATTCCACAACTTGGAAGGCTGAGACAGGGATATCTGAAAGATCCAGGCCAGCAAAGGCTACAACACAAGAGCCTTTCTTAAAAAAATGAAAGAGGGGCCGGGCGTGGTGGCGCACACCTTTAATCCCAGCACTCGGGAGGCAGAGGTAGGAGGATCGCCGAGAGTTTGAAGCCACCCTGAGACTACATAGTTAATTCCAGGTCAGCCTGGGCCAGAGTGAGACCCTACCTTGAAAAACCAAAAAAAAAATGAAAGGGGGGGGGCTGGAAAGATGGCTTAGTGGTTAAGGTTGCTTGCCTGTGAAGCCTAAGGACCCCAGTTCGATTCCCCAGCACCCATGTAAGCCAGATGTACAAGGTGGCACATGCATCTGAAGTTCATTTGCAGTGGCTAGAGGCCTGGTGTGCCTACTCTCTTTCTCTCTCTCTCTCATAAATAAAAATTTTTTTTTGCTGGGCGTGGTGGCGCACACCTTTAATCCCAGCACTCGGGAGGCAGAGGTAGGAGGATCGCTGTAAGTTCGAGGCTACCCTGAGACTACATAGTGAATTCCAGGTCAGCCTGAGCTAGAGTGAGACCCTACCTCGAAAAAAAAAAAAAAAAAAAAATTTAAAAAAAAGAGGGGGCTGGAGAGATGGCTTAGCGGTTAAGGTGCATGCCTATGAAGCCTAAGGACCCAAGTTCAGTTCTCCAGGTCCCATGTAAGCCAGATGCTAGCACACACATCTGGAGTTCGTTTACAGTGGCTAGAGGCCCTGGTGTGACCATTCTCAATCTCTCTCTCCCTCTCTCTGTCTCTAATAAATAAATAAAAAATAAAATCTTTGCAGGGCATGATGGCACACACCTTTAATCCCAACACACAGGAGGCAGAGGTAGGAAGATCACCATGAGTTCAAGGCCACCTTGAGACTACATAGTGAATTCTACGTCAGTCTAGCCTACAGTGACACCCTACCTCAAAAAAAAAAAAAAAACAAAAAAATAAAAATAAAATAAAATATTTTTTAAAATAAAATTTTTTTAAAAAAAAAGAGGGCTGGAGAGATGGCTTAGCAGTTAAGGCGTTTGCCTATGAAGCCAAAGGACCCAGGTTAGATTCACCAGGGCCCACATAAGACAGATACACAAGGGGCACAGCATCTGGACTTCATCTGCAGTGGCTACAGGCCCTGGCATGCCCATTCTCTTTCTGTCTCGCTTCTAGCTCTCTCTGCTTGCAAATAAATAAACAAAATAAAATGAGAGAGATGGGCTGGGGAGATGACTCAGCAGTTAAAGCTGTTTGCTTGCAAAGTCTGCTAGCCTAGGTTTGATTCACCAGTACCCACATAAAGGAGATACACAGAGTGATGCATCCTTCAAGAATTTGTTTGTAGTGTCAAAAGGACTGGGTGTGCCCATTCTTTTTCTTTCTTTCTCCCTTTCTCCATCCCTCCTTCTCCACCCCCCCCCACAAATAAATTAAATTTTTTTTCTTAAAAAATGAGAGACTGGACTAGAAGGATGTCTTAGCGATTAAGGCGTTTGCCTGCAAAGCCAAAGGACCGAGGTTCAATTCCCCAGGACACACGTTAGCCAGATGCACAAGGGGGTGAAAGCATCTGGAATTCGTTTGCAGTGGCTGGAGGCCCGGCACGCCCATTCTTTTTCTCTCTCTCTCTCTGTGTCAAATAAATAAATAAATAAAAAATTAAATTTTTTTTTTTTTTTAGTGAGAGACTAAGCCAGTTGTGGTGGTGCATGCCTTTAATCCCAGCACTAGGGAGGCAGAGGTAAGAGGATCATTCAAGGCCAGCCTGGGAGTACAGAATGAGTTCTAGTTCAGTCTGAGCTAGAGCAAGACCCTACCTTGAAAACCCAAAAAGAAAATGAAAAGGGAAAAAAAAAATGAGAGACTGGGCCCATGTGATTGTGAACACCTTTAAGCCCAGCACTCAGGAGGCAGAGGTAGGAGGATCATTGTGAGTCGAAGGCCAGCCTGAGAAGACATAGTGAATACTACTGGTCAGCCTGGACTAGAGCCAAACCCTACCTCAAACTCCCCACCCCCCCCAAAAAAAAAAAAACGCGTTTTGAGTAGCTGACTCGGCGGTTAAAGCACTTACTTGCAAAGCCTGCCGACCTGGGTTCTATTCCCTAGTACCCATGTAAAGCCAGATGTACAAAGTGGCACCTGCATCTGGAGTTCATCTGCGGTGGCTAGAGGCCCTGGCGCACCCATACTCTCTCATTCATATTTTTTATTTCTCTCTCCCCTTGCAAATAATAAAAATATTTTAATTGTCTTTTTTCAATAGAAAGAAAAGTTTATTTAGTAAACTGCAAGGAATAGCAAGCAAGTTGGGTAATATAAGTACCATCTACCCCAAATTACATTTTAAACCAATCTCATACCAAATTTGAAGACAATTTGATTTTTGTTCTCCCTTAAGTGAAGCATCCCAGCTTTTGCAAATGGTAAGAAGCAATACCGAAACAAGCACCCATTTACTTCCAGGGCTTCTACTAAAAGGTATATGCTAGCTTTTAGGCATATAATAATCAGTTCATTACCTGACTATTCTCCCACACATATTAGCAAGAAAATCGGCAAGGAATGACATTTCTTACAAGTCGTAACCTGATGATGAAAAACTTGCTGGACCAGAGAACGGCTGCAGGGCAACACTATAGGGAGTGGTGGCCAAACGCAAACCACAGGAGCAGGGAGAAGGGTGCCAATTACCTCCACCTGCATCCGGCTAGACAGGGATGGGAGCAGACAGCGGGCCAAGCGGGCACCAGCAGCCCGGCCGAGGGAAAGCTCGGCTGTCCAGCTGGCCGTCCTCACCCCTTGGGCGGCGGTCAGCCGCAGCTCCAGGAGAACGGAGCCAGCGGCGCCGCGATGACAGGCCGAGCCTCGGGCAGCGCTGGCACCATCGCGCCCCGCGCAGGCCTCCCCGGCCCCGAGGCTCGGCGTTTTGCAGGCCTCGAGGGCCGCGGGCGGTTCGGCTGGCCTCGGGGGCTGTGGCTCCGGAAGAGTAGGCCGGGCACAGCGCCCCCGCCGCCCTCCCCGACCCGACCCAGCCTCCCCCTCGGCGGCCGGCTCGCTCCGGTTCTGCACCCCGAGCTCCGGGACAGGAAAGGTGTGAAGACGGTACCTGCGCCTTCGTGCCCGGCCTGTTCCGCCTTAGCACTGCCGTCCCCTCCGCCATGACCATAGTGCCAGAGTCTGGGCGTCTGGAATAGGTACCCGGATGTGGGGGCCGGCAGCTTGCGCGAGGGGCGGGGCGAGGCGGCGCTGTCCGTCACGGCTGCGGGGAGGGGCGGTGCCCAGCGGAACAGCCGCGGCCCGCGCGGGGCATGCCGGGAGGACGGGGCGGAGTCAAGGGCGGGCGGGGCGTGGTTAAAGGTGCCGCCGAGAGGCTAACCCCGGTGCGCACAGCTCTTCCCAAGTCTGCGGGCGGGAGCGGGCGATCGGGACTGCGGCCGCTGAGTGCCCTGCCTGCGTCACACGTGGGGGCCTGACCTTGAGCTTCCGTTACACCGGGACAGTTTGCACCATGGCGACCGTTCCAGCAAGCTCATGTGTGTAGGCATATAATAATCAGTTCATTCCCTGACTATTCTCCCACACATATTAGCAAGAAAATCAGCAAGGAATGACATCTCCAACAAGTAGTAACCTGGTGATGAAAAACTTGGCTGGACCAGAGAACGGCTGCAGGGCAACACTGTAGGGAGTGGTGGCCAAACGCAAACATGTGCGGCCAAAGACCCAGAGAGGCGCGCTTCTCCAAAGTCCGCCCAAGAAATCAAAGCAGAACACGGAGCTGTCGGGGAGCACTTCACAGAACCTGCATGAGATTGTCCCAGTCTGAAATCAATCAGTCCTGGAGGGCTGGTTGTTAAATGTCACCCATGTCATCCTGCTGACCTCAAAGCAAGGACCTTCTCAATGACAAGTGCGTGCGCGCGCGCATAGATGGACGCAGATGCCGCTGACGAGATAGAAGCTGGACGTCTGCTATTGTGCGTTACAGATTTGAAATGAGCTCGCGGTTTGCAAGTCGGAAGCAGGAGGAGGAAATGAATAGTCCTTGATGTATTTTATAAGCTTCCAAAATTGTCTAGTTTAAGTGTTGTGTTCTCATTAAGTGAGGAAATCCCTGACAGGCATGGGGGGCTCACACCTATAATCCCACCACTCTGGAGCCTGAAGGATTGCTTTTGAATTGAGGCCAGTGGGGACTACAGAGCATGATTCTATGTTTCCCCAGCCCGCAAAACTGTAATGAAAGCATAACACTTTGGGCTTGCATTTGGGCTTACCGTTACAGGATGTAATGGTGGGGAATCCATTCATAGCTACAGGAGCGTGAAGGGCCAGCTCCACACATCTTGGCAGTTAAGCAGAGCTCGAGCTGAAACCAGAAGCTGGTATCACCATCAAGGTTGACGCCCCAGTGACCCACTTCTGCTAGCTTGGCCACAGTTCCAAAGGTTACACGCCCTCCCAGATAGCACCACAAGCTAGCAACCAACCTATGTGTTAAGGACTTGAGTTTAGGGATTTAAGCACCAATTTTATTTGGACATTTACCTGGATATTCCTTTATATATATATAGAATGGTTGGTTTCAACAAGATCAAAATGTGTGCATTAAGCTCTCATCTGCAGGAAGCATAAGCAATAGTGAGATTGAAATCTGAAGAGACAAGCACAATATTTCAGCAAGGTGATCTCAGAATGTTTGCATCCCTATGTGCTGTAGGTTTATGTAGAAATGCTGGTTTGTTCATTAGAAGGACTGACTGATGGGAAGTTTTCGTTTGGCTCATGAATTAAAAAAATCTTCATTCTCGCAGTTATGACTTCAAGTCATTCTGAGAGGAGTAGTTGGAAAAAGTACTGATCTTAAACTGGGCATGGTGGCGCAAACCTTTAATCCCAGCACTCAGGAGGCAGAGTTAGGAGGATCACCGTGAGTTCGAGTCCACCCTGAGACTACAGAATGAATTCCAGGTCAGCCTGGACTAGAGTGAAACCCTATCTCGAAAAAAAAAAAAAAAAGTATTTGATCTTTAGCTGATTGGACACAGTTACATCTCTTCGACCCCAGTTTTAATTTTTTGCTCTAATGCATATTATATAAGATCTTCATCTTTTTTCCTACAAGAAACATTTTTCAAAAAGAAAAGGATAAAGGATGCCAGGTGTGGTGGCACATGCCTTTAATCCCAGCACTTGGGAGGCAGAGGTAGGAAGACTGCCATGAGTTCAAGGCCACCCTGAGACTTCATAGTGAATTCCAGGTCAGCCTGGGCTAGAGCAAGACCCTACCTGAAAAAAAACAAAAAAAAATTAAAAATGAAAGAAAGAAAGAAAGAAAGAAAGAAAGAAAGAAAGAAAGAAAGAAAGAAAGAAAGAAAGAAAGAAAGAAAAAAGAAAGAAAGAAAAGGAGCCCTGGATGTGGTGGCACGTGCCTTTAATCCCAGCACTCAAGAGGCAGAGTTAGGAGGATTGCCATGAAGGCTGGAGAGATGGCTTAGCAGTTAAGGCACTTGACTGTAAAACCAAAGGACCCAGGTTTGTATTCCCAAGGACCCACATAAGCCAGATGCATAAAGTGGTGCATGCATCTGGAGTTTGTTTGCAGTGGCTGGAAGCCCTGGTGCACCAATTTTCTCTATCTGTGCCTCTCTTTCAAATAAATAAATAAAAATTTTTTAAAAAGATGTGCTGGGCATGGCAGTGCACGCCTTTAATCCCAGCACCCAGGAGGCAGAGGTAGGAGGATCATCGTGAGTTCAAGGCCACCCTGAGACTACATAATAATCAGAGTATGTCTGAAAAAATAATGTAAGTCTTACTACGTTGTCTTAAAATAGTAATATCATGTTGATAAAGCATCGTAAGTTATCTTTATTATGATTCTTATGTGGATTACAGTGTTAAATAATGATTACAGTAACTACTTTGAAGAAAAAAAGGAGAAGAAGAAGACAAACCGAAATCCGAAAATCAGTAGATGGAGAAAAGTAATAATAAATATCAGGGAAGAAATTAATGAAATAGAAACCAAAAAAAAAAAAAAAAATACAAAGAATCACTGAAACAATAGGTGATTCTTTGAAAGGATAAACAAGATTGATAAATCCTTAGTGAGACTTACCAAAAGAGAGGAGACCCAAATCAGTAACATTAGAGATCAAAAGGGCACCATTACAACAGATACCAAAGAAATTTTAAAAATCATAAAGACATAGCCGGGCATGGTGGCCCACACCTTTAATCCCAGCACTCAGGAAGCAGAGATAGAAGGATCACTGTGAGTTCGAGGCCACCCTGAGACTAATAATGAATTCCAGGTCAGAGTGACCCTACCTCAAAAAAAAACAAACAAAAAGAATCATAAAGACATACCTTAAGAGCATATACTCCACTAAATTGGAAAATCCAAAAGAAATAGGTAGATATCTAGATATATATGACCTACCAAAATTAAAGTAAGAAATAAACCATTTAAACAGACCTATAAAGAGCACTGAGAGATGGCTTAGCTGTTAAGGCACTTGCCTGCAAAGCCAAAGGACCCAGGTTCAATTCTCCAGGACCCACATAAGCCAGATGCACAAGGTGGCACATGCCCTGGCACACCCATTCTCTCTTTTTCTCTCATCTCAAATAAATAAATAAAACTAAAATACAAAAATAAATGAAAGCACTGAGATCAAAGCAGTTATAAACAAAAAATTTTCTGCTGGGCATGGTGGCGCACGCCTTTAATCCCAGCACTTGGGAGGCAGAGGTAGGAGAATCACCATGAGTTCAAGGCCACCCTAAGACTACATAGTGAATTCCAGGTCAGCCTGAGCTAGAGTGAGACCCTACCTAAAAAAAAAAAAAAAATCAGAAAAATAAATAAATAAATAAATAAATAAATAAATAAATATTTTTAAAAAATCTTCCAACTACAGGCATGGTGGCGCATGTCTTTAATTCCAGCACTCAGGAAGCTGAGGTAGGAGGATTTCCATGATTTCAAGGCCAGCTTGGAAGTACAGAGTGAGTTCCTGGTCAGCCAGATTTCCGCAAGAAAATATCCATTATCCATTATCTGTAGATAAAGGTGTCTAGAGAAAGGTCATTTCATAATCTCCAAAGATGAAAGAGGAGAGGAAAAGTTTAGCTGAGTGAAGTAGATCCAAAGTAGAGTGGATTCAGAGACTTAGAATATGGCTTAGAAGGGCTTGAAAAATGGAAGTTGGCTTGCACACAAGATTCTTTCCTAAAGACAAGCACATACTGGTTGCGCGCGTGCGTGCGTGCGTGTGTGTGTGTGTGTGTGTGTGTGTGTGTGTGTCTCTGTATTTTGTTTTTCCAGGTAGGGTTTCACTCTAGTCCAGGCAAACCTGGAATTCACTATGTAGTCTCAGGGTGGCCTCGAACTCACGGCAATCCTCCTACCTCTGCCTCCCAAGTGCTGGGATTAAAGGCGTGCGCCACCACGCCTGGCTTTTATTTTGTTTTTTTGATTTTTTTTTTTTTTTTTGAGACAGAAAGAGAGCCAGACTATCTTTGAACTCATTCTAGTTTGAAGCTTAGCCTTGAACTTCTGATCCTCCTGCTTCCACCTCCTGAGTTCTGGGCTTAAAGGGATGCACCACCACATACAGTTCCAGTGTGAATGAACTCAGGGCAAGCATTGTACCAACTGAACAATATCTCAAGCCCTAAGCTGGTAATTTTTTTAAAATGAACGTCCTTAGCCGGGCGTGGTGGTGCACGCCTTTAATCCCAACACTCGGGAGGCAGAGGTAGGAGGATCGCCAGGAGTTCAAGGCCACCCTGAGACTACATAGTGAATTCCAGGTCAGCCTGGGCTAGAGTGAAACCCTGCCTCAAAAAAAAAAAATATTACTACAGTGTTTGCTAAATAAATTGATAGGTAAGACAGCCCAAGTTTGGGGGAGGCAGAATCCTGCAAAGTCCCAGTTCTCTGCCCTGCAGAGCTGGATGCGTTCTACCTGAAGACATAGCTTCAAAGCAGAGAAGGACATCTGAGTCCTTTTGGGTTTGCACTGGACAGAGGAGAAACAAAACACAGGCTCCTTCTCATGGTGTCTTCTTTCTGCAACCCAAGTGCTCTCTTGTCCCTGTCTTCTTCCTTGCAGAGGCCCTGGCCCTTCTGCCAGTGGCTGTCAAAGGCACTACAGGATTCTGCCACCATGTCTATCTGGCCATAATGGACTGTGTCACTTCTTAAACTGTGAGCCCAACTAATGTCTTCCTTCAATTGTTCTTGTCAGGTATTTCATCACAGCGATGAGAAAGGTGGCAGACACCGAGGTACAGGTATGCAAAGGCTTTTTCCGCCCATTTAGTCTAGCAGTGAGGCCATGCACAAATTACCAGTTCTTACACTAAATGCAACGAGAGCCTAGGATAAATCACACTTAAGTATTGCATCTCTACCAGAGACAGGAGGGGTCTATGAGTGATCAGAGTCCTAAAAGGGCCTTCTGTACACTCCACCTCTCCAAGTATTAAATTTAACATTTTTCAGATTTCTCTCTCCCTCTTTCTCTCAAATAAATAAATAAATAAATAAATAAATAAATAAATAAATAAATAAATTTTTAAAAGAGCTGGAGAGATGGCTTAGTGGTTAAGGTGTTTGCCAGCAAAGCCAAAGGATCTGGGTTCGATTCTCTAAGACCCACGTAAGCCAGATGCACCAGGGGAGCATGCATCTGGAGTTCATCTGCAGTGGCTGGATGCCCTGGCATGCCCATTCTCTCTCTCTCTCTCTCTCTCTCTCTCTCCCTCTCTCTCTCTCCCTCTTTCTCTCTCCCAAATAAATAAATATATTAAAAATTTCTCAGATTTTGTGGAAATTACCCTGAGTGTAGAGAGCAATTATTTATATTTGAAGGAGATCATCTTAATGTTCTCTTAATTTCAGATTTGCTAAGTGGTTTTAGCCCACTTAAAAGGAAAACAAGCCAGGCATAGTGGCGCACGCCTTTAATCCCGGCACTCAGGAGGCAGAGATAGGAGGATCACTGTGAGTTCGAGACCACCCTGAGACTACATAATGATTTCCAGGTCAGCCTGAGCCAGAGTGACACCCTACCTCGAAAAACCAAAATGAAAAAGGAAAAATAAAAAATAAAAAAGGAAAACAATGGGCTGGGGAGATGGCTTAGTTGTTAAGGCACCTGCTTGCAAATCCTAACTGTCACTCCCTGATACCCACATAAAGCCAGATACACAAAGTGGTGCATGTGTCTGGAGTTTGTTTACAGTGGCAGGAGCCCCTGAAGTGCCCATACTTTCTCTCACAAATAAACAAATAAAAAAAATTATTTTTGTTTTGTTTTACGAGGTAGGGGTTCACTCTGGTCCAGGCTGACCTGGAATTAACTATGTAGTCTCAGGGTGGCCTCGAACTCATGGCGATCCTCCTAGCTCTGCCTCCCAAGTACTGGGATTAAAGGTATGCACCACCTCGCCCGGCTATAAAAAATATTTTTAAAGGAAAACAACAAAAATATAAAAACAAGAAAAAGTGTATGAGTGAATGTTAAATTTGGGAGCAAACAGCATTTGAGAAGCTGAAGGTTTGGAAGTTCAAGGCTAGTCTGGGCTACATGAGACTGTCTCAAAAAAAAAAAAACAAAAAACCTCAGGAGCAAATACTAATTTATTTTCTTTGAAAAGTCCAATGGTGATGTCAACCCTGACCTTGCTTACAGAAAGGGCCTTGTTCTTTAAAGCTGAAATGTTTGTACTTCATAACCTTCACATTTTCTTTCCTGTTGGTCTGCACAGTATAACCTCCAAACATGAAAATTTTAAAAACTAGGCTGAATCGGGTAGGGGGTTGGCGAGAAAATTTAAAAAAAAATCTTAACCAAGGATGGTGGTATAGCAAAAAGTTCAATCCTAACTGGGCGTAGTGGCATACGCCTTGGGAGGCAGAGGTAGGAGGATCGCTGTACATTCGAGGCCACCCTGAGAATACAGAGTGAATTCCGGGTCAGCCTGGGCTAGAGTGAGACCCTACCTCAAAAAAAAAAAAAAAGTTCAATCCTCAGCAATACAAATGGAGAAGAGAGAGTGAAGTGTTATAGTTACCTTCTTGTTGCTGGGATAAAACACTCCAACCATAAGCAATTTATGGGAAGAAAGGATTGTTCCCCACGCTCCCATTTTAGTCTCAAGTGTAACTTTCATTGTAGTGGGGAAAACATGGCACAAGCAAGGCAGGAGGTCACTACATTTTGTCACATCTGCTTGGAAGAAGGAGTCAGAATGATAGTGCTGGACATCTGGTAGGCTGGACTAATAAACCTCACCCTGCCCCAATGGCACAGCTCCTCCAGCAAGCGGCCACCTCCCAACGGCTCCACAACTTTTTCAAATTGCCACCAACTAGGCATCATTCAAAACACATCAGGCTATGGGGGACATTTTATAATCAAACCAAGAGAGTGGGGAGGAGAGAAAACAGAAGAATTTTGTTTTTGTGGGTATATTTTATTTTATTTTATTTTATTTTTTTGGTTTTTTAAGGCAGGGTCTCACTCTAGCCTAGGCTGGCTTGGAATCCACTATGTGGTCTTAGCTGGCCTTGAACTCTAGTGATCCTCCTGCCTTTGCCTCCCAAGTACTGGGATGAAAGGCCTGTGTCACCATACCTAGCAGAAAGAAGATCTTAATCAGGGTTTAGAGAGATGGCTCAGTGGTTAAAGGAGCTGGCTTGCAAACCTGGTTGCCAGGGTTTGATTCCCCAGAACCCACATAAAGCCAGATGCACAAAGTGGTGCATGGATCTGGAGTTTGTTTTCAGTGGCAAGTCACTGGTATGCCCATTATCTCTCTCTCTCTCTCTTTCTCTCTCTTTCCCCCTTCTCTCCTTCTCTTTGCTTGAAAATAATTTTTAAAAATGTAAATATTGTTCAAAAAATATCTTTTTAAAAAATTTTTTTATTTTTATTTATCTATTTGAGAGCGATAGACAAAGAGAGAAAGAGGCAGAGAGAGCGAGATAGAGCAAGAATGGGTGCATCGGGGCCTCCAGCCACTGCAAACGAACTCCAGATGTATGTGCTACCCCATGCATCTGGTTTACATGGGTACTGGAGAATCGAGCCTTGAACCGGGTTCTTAGGCTTCACAGGCAAGCGCTTAACCACTAAGCCATCTCTCCAGCCCTCAAAAAATATCTTAATCAGCAATGCAATTACATATAATAAAGGGTTACTGGAATGTTTCAGTGATTTCAATGATTTCAAGTGATTATTCACATGTCAGTATGAAACAGCAGAAAAGTGCTAGGCTAGCCAGGCGTGGTGGCGCACACCTTTAATCCCAGTACTCAGGAAACAGAGGTAGGAAGATTTCCGTGAGTTCGAGGCCACCCTGATACTACATAGTGAATTCCAGGTCAGCCTGAGCTAGAATGAGACCCTACCTGGAAAAACAAACAAACCCAAAAAAAAGGACTAGGCTAGCATTCAGAAAATTCTGATTCTAATTCCTTTTTATTTTTATTTTTATTGACAACTTCTATACTTACAGACAATAAACCATGATATTTCCCTCCCCTCCCCCCCGATTCTAATTGGTTTGCCTGTTGATTACAAGACTTTGAACAAATTGCCAAATAAATGTCTCTTCATTTGTAATGAAGATTGTGCACAGTATTCTCCTCACAGAGTAAGAAAGCAAGAATAAAATTAAATATTTATGGAAGTCTCTTGAAGTTTAGAAGAAAATATATAACTATTTAATGCCATAAATAAAATCCAAAATAAGCGCACGCCTTTAATCCCAGCACTCGGGAGGCAGAGGTAGGAGGATTGCCAAGAGTTCGAGGCCACCCTGAGACTACATAGTTAATTCCAGGTCAGCCTGGACCAGAGTGAGACCCTACTTCAGAAAAAAAAAAAAAAAAGTCCAAAATAGAGGGCTAGAGAGATGGCTTAGCAGTTAAGGAACTTGCTTACAAATCAAAAGGACCCAGGTTCAATTCCCCAGTACCCACATAAAGCCAGATGCACAAGGTGCCCCATGTGTCTGGAGTGCCTTTACAGTGGCTACAGGCCCTGTCACACCCATTCTCTCTATATGCCCCTTTCCTCAAACAAAATAAACAAAATGTTTAAAATTTCAAAAAATCTAAAACATCTTGGGGAATTTTTTTTTTTTCAACCCTTCTATTCTGCCTCCTGATTGCTGGGATTAAAGGCATGTGCCACCATGCCAGGCTGGGAATTTTGTGGTTTTGAGATAGGGTTTTGCCCTTAACTCAAACTGGCTTTGAACTCTAGATTTCTCTTGCATCAAGGTCTGGAATTATGCACTACCACACCTGGATTGTTTTGGAGGGATTTTTTAAAACATTTTTTAAAGATTTATTTTTATTTATTAGAGACAGAGAGAAGGCCAGGGCCTCTAGCCACTGAGAACAAACTCAGACACATGTACCACCTCCTTAGGCTTACAGGCAAGCACCGGTAACTGCTAAGCCATCTCTCCAGCCCTTTTGGAGGGATTTAAAAAAATTTTTTTATTGACAAGTTCTTTAATTATAGACAATATCCCGTGATACTTCCCTCCCTACCCCCCACTTTCCCCTTTGAAATTTCACTCTTCATCATATCCCCTCCCCCTCTCAATCAGTCTCTCTTTTCAGTTTGATGTCATGATCTTTTCCTCCTATTAGGATGGTCTTGTGTAGGTAGTGTCAGGCACTGTGAGGTCATGGATATCCAGGCCATTTTTTTTCTGGAGGAGCACGTTGTAAGGAGTAAATTTTTTTTTGTTTATTTATTATTTGAGAGCGACAAACAGAGAAAGAGGCAGATAGAGAGCGAATGGGCGCACCAGGGCCTCTAGCCACTGCAAACGAACTCCAGATGCACGCACCACTTTGTGCACCTGGTTTATGTGGGTCCTGGGGAATCAAGCCTCGAACCAGGGTCCTTAGGCTTCACAGGCAAGCGCTTCACTAAGACAACTCTCCAGCCCTAGAGGGAATTTTTAAAACCAAATACAGACATGTGTCACTTAACAAGAGGAATACATTCTGAAAAATTGTCACGGATCATTTCAGGTTATACTTGCACAACCTAAAATGGCTACGAGGTCACTAGGAGAAACATTGTTATGAAACCACTCTCTTGTATGTAGTTGGCCATTAACTGAAATGCAAGACACTGGGTTAAATTCTGAAAAGCATGAAAATGTGTAAGATGTAGAAACTTTCTTCCAAAGCTTTATTTTACTGGACTTGGCTTTGGCCCTTAGCTCTTGGGGCAGAGTAAGGGGAGAATATTATTTATTTATTTTTATTTTATTTTTTTGTTTTTCGAGGTAGGGTCTCACTCTAGCCCAGATTCACCTGGAATTCACTATGTAGTCTCAGCGTGGCCTCAAACTCACGGCAACCCTCCTACCTCTGCCTCCTGAATGCTGGGATTAAAGGTGTGCCCCACCATGCCCAGCTAAAATTTTTATTTTATTTATTAGAGACAGAGAAAGGGAGAGAGAGAGAGGTAAGAGTGGGCACGCCAGGGCCTTTAGCCACTGCAAACAAACTCCAGACATATATTCCACCATGTGCATCTGGCTTACATGGGACCTGGAGAATAGAACCTGGGTCCTTAGGCTTCACAGGCATGCGCCTTAACTGCTAAGCCAGCCCTATTTTTTCTTTTCTTTTTTTTTTTTTTTTTCTTTCTTTTCTTTTCTTTTCTTTTGCCAGGGCCTTTTGCCACTTTTTTTTTTTCAGACACATCTTTCTTTCTTTCTTTTTTTTTTTTTTTTGAGGTACTGGGGACATCAAGGCCTTTTGCCATCAGCAACCTCCAAGACACATGTGCCACTTTGTACATCTGGTTTACATAGGTACTTTTTTTTTTTTTTTTTTTTTTTTTTTGGTTTTGCAAGGTAGGGTCTCACTCTGGTCCAGGCTGACCTGGAATTAACTATGTAGTCTCAGGGTGGCCTCAAACTCTCAGCAATCCTCCTACCTCTGCCTCCCGAGTGCTGGGATTAAAGGCGTGCGCTACCAGGCCCGGCACTCGGGAGGCAGGGGTAGGAGGATCGCTGTGAGTTCAGGGCCACCCTGAGACTACATTGTGAGTTCCAGGTCAGCTTGGGCTACCTCAAAAAACAAAAACAAACAAACAAACAAAAAACAAAAAGAAGCAAGCAAGCACATTTAACCACTGGGCAATCTCTCCAGCTCCAAGAATGTTATTTAGAGGTAGAGCTTTGCTATGTAGCAGTGGCTGTCCTTGAATTCACTATGTAGACCATGCTGGCCTCAAACTTGCAGCAATGTTCTTGACTCTGCCTCCTGAGTGATGAAGTTCCAAGTGTGCATGACTACACCTGGATACTTCCTGGGTTTTCTTCTTTTCTTTTTTCTTTCTTTTTGCTTGCTTTCTTTTTTCTTTCTTTTTTTTTTTTTTTTTTTTTTTTTTTTTTTTTTTGAGGTAGGTTCTCACTCTAGCCTAGGCTGACCTGGAATTCACACTGTCATCTCAGGTTGGCCTCGAACTCATGGTGATCCTCCTGCCTCTGCTTCCTGAGCGTGAGGATTAAAGGCATGCACCATCATGCCCTGTCTTTCTGGATTTTAAAATGAGTTGGAAAGCAGCCAAGCTAGTGGCACACGCCTTTAATGCCAACACTCGGGAGGCAAAGGTAGGATCACCATGAGTCTGTGGCCATTCTGAGACTATGTAGTAAATTCTATGTTAGCCTGGGATACAGTAAGACCCTACCTTGAACCCCCCACCCCCCAAAAAAGGGGCATGTATAGAGTAGTATGTAATAACATTGAATGCTGTAAATGTTGAAGCAGCCCACTGGGTGCCTACTATCACTTCTCTTTTGCATTATCTTTACAAATGTTCTTTACTTACACTTTTTGTTCATATGTTTTTATTTATTAGAGAGAGAGAGTGGGTGTGCCAGGGCCTCTAGCCACTGCAAAGAATTTCAGATGTGCCACCTTGTGCATCTGGCTTACGTGGGATCTGGAGAATCCAGCCTGGGTTCTTAGGCTTTGCAGGCAAGCACCTTAATTGCTAAGCTTTCTCTTCAGCCCTATTGGCTTTTTTTTTTTTTTTTTTTTTTTGTGTTTTTCAAGTTAGGGTCTCACTCCGGCTCAGGCTGACCTGGAATTAACTACGTAGTCCCAGAGTGGCCTTGAACTACATTGATCCTCCTACCTCTGCCTCCCCAGTGCTGGGATTAAAGGCGTGTGCCACCACGCCCAGCCCTAGTTACGTTTTTTTGAGGCAGGGTCTCACTCTAGTCCAAACTGACCTGAAACCTATGTAGGCAAGGCTTGTCTTGAACTCACTGACAATCCTCCTATAGCCTTTGAAATGCTGGAATTAAAAACATGCACCACTGCACCAGACTTGTTTTTTTTTCAAGCAGAGAATGAGAAAGAATGGAAAATGGGTGTGCCAGGGCCTCCTGCCCCTGTAAATGAACTCCAGATGCATGCGCCCCCTTTTGCATCTGGCTTACATGAATCTTGGAGAATTTAACCAGCAGCCTTTGGCTTTGTAAGTAAATGACTTAACAGCTAAGTCGTCTCTCCAGCCCCCATGCCTTGCTCTTAATGGGCAATTTGATTGACATAGTATATCCATTTAGCTAAGCCACACCTGCCCTTGTTGCTGAAACTGCCTCCACCCAGCAGGACCTATGACTTCTCAGCCTCATCTCCTCTTCCCAGGCTTCCTCAAAGTAAAAAAAAAAAAAATTTATTTATTTGATAAGATACCATATTGTCCATCTGGACTCAATGTGGTTTTCTTTTCCCGGTGATTTGGGAGGTTTGAGGACCTGGAGAATTGAAAAAAAACTGGGGTCCTTAGCCTTCATAGTCCAGGCTGCCTGGAATTAACTGCTAAGCCATCTCTCCAGCCCTCAGTGCCATGCGCCACCAGGCTTGCCTTGATGGGCAATTTGATTGACATAGTATATCCATTTTTTCAGTGCCTCAGCCATAGGCTTTAAAAAAAAAAAAAAAGATTTATTTATTTGAGAGATTGTCCACCCCTGGGACCTGCAGTGGGCCTCAAATGCAGAGCCTTAAGCTAAGCCATCTCTCCAGCCCTCAGCCATAGGCTTTTGACAAGGTTTTCAGTGCCTAGAATGAATTCCACATGCCACCAGTGGGCAATGCAGAGAGCAGGGAACATCTGGGGGAACATCTTGCCTAGTGGCCTTTTGTGTAGCCCACTGCTATTCAAAGACTGTTGAGTTTTTTTCATCCAGCAGGCTGCCTAGCACTTTTCAGCATTATGACAAGTAGTTTACAGCTCAGTTCCAGTTTGATTTTTCAGTGTTGTCTTCAGCAATCAAATCTTACTATCAAGTTCTGATAGGCAACCAACAGCACTGTCAACAGCCTGTATTGTTTTGGGGGCTTTAGACCTCCTTGACCAATAATTCACTGGGAGGTCTCCCATTCCTGGCCCTGGAATTATCCTTTAACAATTTATGGCTTTTTTTTTTTTGGTTTTTCGAGGTAGGGTCTCACTCTGGCCCAGGCTGACCTGGAATTAACTATGTAGTCTCAGGGTGGCCTTGAACTCACAGCGATCCTCCTACCTCTTGCCTCCCGAGTGCTGGGATTAAAGGCATGCGCCACCAAGCCTGGCCAATTTATGGCTTTTGAAAGCAGCACTAATCACATTACTTGGATTTTTCCATAAATATTTGAGAGAAGAGCCAGATAGAGAGCGAATGAGAACGGGCATGCCAGGGCCTCTAGCTACTGCAAACGAACTCCAGACACAGGAGCTACTTTGTGCATCTGGCTTTACATGGGTACTGGGAAATCAAACTTGGGTCCTTAGGCTTTTCAGGCAATCACCTTAGCCATAGGCTTTTTTTTTTTTTTTTTTTTTTTTTTGAGGTAGGGTTTCGCTCTGTTCCAGGCTGACCTGGAATTAACTATGTAGTCTCAGGGTGGCCTCGAACTCATGGCGATCCACCTACCTCTGCATCCCAAGTGCTGGGATTAAAGGCGTGCGCCACCATGCCCAGCAGCCATAGGCTTTTGACTAGGTTTTCAGTATCAGAAATGGTAAATGGTCCAGAAAGCAGGTTGGTCAATCAGAGAGCAGTTGGGTTTCTCCCAACAGACATGCCACCTTTTCACCAGGTGGCACGTTTGAGGGTCCACTGCTGGTTAAGGCCCTTGATGACCTCTCCCCCAAAAGGCCGCATCCTGACAACCAACAGGAAGGTTTCCAGCTCAGCTCCAGCTTGATTTCTCAATGACATGCCGCCCAAGCCTATGGAGTCTTCAGAAATAAGGGTATTACCATCTAGTTCTGGTGGGCAACCAATCACAAGTTACTTCTGCCCAAACATTTTTTTTTTTGGGGGTAGGGTCTTACTCTAGCTTAGGCTGATCTGGAATTCACTATGTAGTCTCAAAGAGGCCTGGAACTCATGGCAGTCCTTCTACCTGCCTCTGGAGTGCTGGAATTAAAGGGGTACACCACAACATCCAGCTTTTTTCTTTTAAGATATCTTAAAGATATTTTACTATTTGTGAGAGAGGAAGAGGCACAGAAAAAGAATGGGCGCACCAGGGCCTCCAGCCACTGCATGCACCCCTTTATGCATCTGGCTTACGTGGGTCCTGGGGATGCTGATATCTCTCCAGCCCTGCTGACTTTATTTTCTACATGTTTATCTATGGCTTTGTATTACTATCATCTATCAACATAACAATGTTATATTAATTGTAAAAACTCATTTACCTTGAAAAACCCTGTTTGAGGGGCTGGAGAGACTGCTGAGCGGTTAAGGCACTTGCCTGCAAAGCCAAAGGACCCAGGTTCAATTCCCCAGGACCCTCTTAAGTCAGATGCACATGGTGGCACATGTGTTTGGAGTTCAGTGTAGGGGCTGATGGTCCTGGCACATCCATTCTCTCTATATCTGCCTCTTTCTCTCAAATAAATAAGTTTAAAACAAAAACATGTTTGAGAAGTCTCTATAACATACTTGAAGGTTAACAAGTACAAACCCATTTTAAATGACTAAATAAAGACTACCCACTCATTTACATTATTTTATTTGGAAATATTTATAGCCGTACAGCAAAGCTAAATTTGAGACAATGGATGTCAGTAGTTTAGATATCACCAGTTTATTATAAAAGGAAGGCATGGAAATTATTTACATGATGAGACATTTCAGAATTTCACTGGAATGGGCAGCTTCACATGGTGCCATTTTAATGGTGATTTCAGTCAACATACTTGCCAAGAATGTCACCATCTCTAAATAAGAAATAATCCTGCAAACAAACAAAAATTATGAACTCTTAAATGACAGTAATAGTAAATACCTCCATTTCACAGAATTATGACAATTACATACCTTGTCATCTATAACTACTTTGGTGCCTCCATATTCTGGGAGAAGAACTTTATCTCCAACTTTCACACTAACTGGTTGAATCTCTCCACCCTTAAAGATTGAACAACAAAAAGATTGCTTGTTAGCCAATGACATCTAGAGTTTCTCTCTCTCTCTGTGTGTGTGTGTGTATATTTGGCTTTTTAATTTTTTGGGTTTTTTGGTTTTTCAAAGTAGGCTCTCTCTCTCTCTGGCCCAGGCTGACCTAGAATTCACTATGTAGTCTCAGAGTGGCCTTGAGCTCTTGGTGATCCTACCTCTGCCTCCTGAGTGCTGGGATTAAAGGCATGTACCACCACCCCCAGCTCTAAAGCAGCTTTTAAAACCATATGAAAATGATCAAATAAAGATTCAAGATTATTTTTCTGTATTTAATGCACTTATTTGGTGATTTAATTTCCTTGTCTTCATTCAAGGGACACCCGGATAGACACAATGTCCACTTCCCAAAACACCTTCATTGAGACTTGAAGTTTAGCAAGTTAACTGGAGAACATCAGGGGTAGTAGATCCATCTGCCTTTTTCAGTGTGTGTAGAAGTCAGGACAATTTCAGGTATGGCTCCTCAGGAACTCTGTCCATCTATTTTGGGACAGGGTCTCTCACATGCCAAGTAGGCTAGACTGGCTGGCCAGCAAGTCAGAAAGCACCTCTCCAGGAACAGAATCACAAATGTGTGCTATCATGCCCTGAATTTAAAAACAACAAAAACCCCTGAGGATCAAACTCAAACCCCACTGCTTGCTTAAGGCAAGCCTTTTACTGGGCTTAAGGTTGGAATTTTCAGTGTCAAGAGGTTAAATTAACTGTTTCCTGTTCACTCGCTTTTCTTATTTTCTCGAGACAGGGCCTCATTATGTGGCCTTGACTGGTCTTTAACTATGGATACTCCTGCCTTAGCCACCACCCCTAGGGCTAGGACCACAAATGCAATCACCAAACTAGGCTTCTCTCAATTTTTAAAAAGTCCCTAGTTTGTGCAGCACATTTTTGTTGTCAGACTAAACTACCTAACAGCTACCAGGAAATATTTTAACCTTTTTTTTTTTTTTTTTTTTTTTTTTTTTTTGAGAATGGGTGTCGCTCTGTATGTAGCCCAATGCAGCCTAAAACTCCCTGTAACCGTCCAGAGTGCACAGATTATAGACATGGGCCACCAAGCCTGGGAAATCAGACAACTTGCTCAAATGTATACTTTTGCTTTGTAATAAACTTCTTCACAATTCACAAGAAGTTTATTTCAGTCATTTTCCTCAAAATGAGATTAAATGTGAGTTTAAGTGCCATCAGCTATTTAAAATGCTACTTTCAATCACAATCTAGGACTTAGGACTCCTCTTCCACCACACACACACAGACATCAGTCCCACTTGCCTTTCCTTTAGAGCCTGATCCCACAGCTACTACTGTTGCTTGCAATACTTTTCCTTGAGATTTTTCTGGAAGCATAATGCCACCTTTGGTTACAGTTTCAGCTGCACTCCTTTCAACCAACACTCTGTCAAAGAGCGGAAGGAACTTTCTAAATGCTTGTCCCGCCTGTGGAGAGAAATGTTAATATGTAATAATGCTCAACAGGTGATGCCTCTTACAGGCCTTATCTCTAGCAGTTTCTGGCTTTCAAGAGTCAGAATATTTCCTTAGGAAATACATTTGAGGGTCCCACTTAACAAGCCAAATTTCATTCCCATTGCTTATGTCGGCTAAAGATCCTTGATGGCCCCCCCTTATCCGCAATGAGACCATTTTAACGACAACCTTCGTTAACGCCAAGGTCAAACTTTTTTCCCCCCGTGTGCGTGTGTTTTTATTTTTTTGGGGGGGGGACCTTTTCAGGCAATATTGAGGGTCAATTTCTGTGCCTGAGGACACGCTCGTTCCAAGACATCCCACACCCATCACAGAAGACCCTGCACGGGCAGGTGGACTGCTGCACGCGCGCACGTGTTCCCGCCCTCGGCGGCGCACGCGCGTGCAAAGACCTCCGCGGTGGAGGAAAAGGCTCGGTCAGGCCTCGCATGTGCGGGGACACGGGGGGACACCGGCCACCAAGTGGACCCGGAGGCCCTAAGGGAGGCGAGGGTGCTCTCTCCGTGCGTGTCTGGTTAAGCAGGGCCCACGAGCACTCACCATGACTCTCGCCGCCGCAGCTCGGACTCTGCTCTCGCGTCGCCACCGCAAGGAGAGAGAGACCTGCAGACCGGCCAGACCGAGGGACACGTGGGGGCGCGGGGGGGGGGGGGGCAGAAAGCCTTTGTCCGCGCAGGCGCGCTCGGTCCGTGTCCCCGCCCCGACCGCTCGGCGCGAGAGAGGGCGGCGACGCCAGCGCGCGCGGTGATTGGTCGCGAGGACTCGGCGGCGCTGCGGGCACCCGGAGGCGGAAAAAAAAAAAAAAAAGAACCAGTTCCTTCTAGGCTTTTCTAGGCAGCCCGCGGAGGTGAAAGAGCGATCTCCCGCCCCCGACGGAAATGACGCGATTTGACCCTTGACCGTCCGTGAGCGCGGCTCCTTCCGGAAAGTTCTGGAAAGGCGCGCGGCCCGGGAACTAGCCTAGGAAAGCGGGAGCAGGGTCCCAGGCCGGCTGGCGAGCGGTGGGCGGGGCCTGCGCGCGCCGCATGCGGATTGCAGGGCCGGGCGGCCGGGGAGGGGGCGGAGCGGCGCGCGCGCGCGCGGGGCCCGGGGCGGGGGAGGGAGCGGCACGGGCGGGGAGGGGGAGGAGGGGACACGCGCTCATTGCCGTGTGCGCCCTGCGCTCCGTCCCTCACTCGCTGCCGACGGCCCGTCTCGCCGCGTGTCCCTTTGCCGACGCCCCGCAGGTACGCAGCCCTCCCCGCGCAGCCTCGGCCGGGATCCGCGGCCTTTCCTCCAAACCCAGCCCGATCGCAGTGGGCCTGGCGCAGCGACACTCAGCGCTGGTCTGGCAGGCCCAGGCCCCGGCCGGTCCATGCGGCTGTCCATCACGTGCACCGTGGACTGCGCCATGCGCGGAATGGAGGAAAGGAGGGCTGGCTGACTTGCTGGGGGCAAGCATTCTGTCCCCGCCTGCGGCTCTGCGGGGCACTGGAGAAGGGTGGTCTTGGCGGAGAAACTTGCCTTGTGCCCCCCCCTCCCCAGCAGCAGAGCTACAGCGCCTCCACTTTTGACCTTGCTCGGGGCGTCTTGAAGGAAGGACACACACGTGGAGCCGCTGCTGCGGGTGGGCCGTACCGATGCCCAGCACCGCGGCCTTGCGAGCTGCTCTGCTCCTGTATCCCTGAGTGGAGACATGGAGACACTGAATACTTACTGAGTGGTTTTTGCACAGTCAGGAGGGCTGGGACTTCCCCTGGGTACCCGGGTTTGTAACCTGCTTCGCTTCCGCGAGCTTGCCTTTTCAGGGGACCCGTTTGGAGTGGGTCTATGCCCAAGGCCATTTTAGCAGTGAAAGATTAACCCGTTTTCCACGGCTCCGGTACGTGGCCGTGCGAGGGAGCTTCGTGGGCTTTTTTTTTTTTTTTTTTTTTTTGGCTAGGTCAGGCGTGGGGGCGGCCTCCTTAAGCGTGTCCGGGCGGCTGATGTTCCGAAGCTGCAGCCGGTGTGGTGTGGCCCGGTGCTGATTGGCAGAGGTCAGCAGACCTTGGTCCAACGTTGCGTTGTTCTGAAACACAGGTGGACATTTTTACCCTGCGACTCACGGGTAGACTAGTGGTGATCATTTGTTTGTTTTCTCTCCCCCCCGCAGAAATGCTTCGACTACCTACAGTCCTTCGCCAAATGAGACCAGTGTCCCGGGCACTGGCTCCTCATCTCACTCGGGCTTATGCCAAAGATGTAAAATTTGGTGCGGAAGCCCGAGCCTTAATGCTTCAAGGTGTAGACCTTTTAGCCGACGCTGTAGCCGTTACAATGGGGCCAAAGGTATCATACGTCGCTGTAACTGTATGTTAAGGAATGTCTTGTTGACACAAGAGTCATAGTTAGCACTTTAGTAATAATTTTTGGGAGAATCAAGTTTGCGTAAGTTCTGGGCTACTGGTTTTGTAGTTTTGTATGTTTCAAGCAATGGCCTTAAAACTGCTTTAGCTAGATTTCTTAGGTGTGATGTGATGTAATCAGGTAGTAACTCAGCTCAAGGAGCATTTTTAAAATATTTTTTTTAAATTTATTTGAGAGAGAGACAGAAATAGGTAGAGTATGAGCGCTCCAGGGCCTCCAGTCACTGCAGACAAACTCCAGCCGCATGTGCCCCCTTGCGCATCTGGCTTATGTGGGACCTGGGGAGTCCTTTGGTTTTGCAGGCAAGCACCTTAACCGCTAAGCCATCTCTCCAGCCACACATTTTTTTTTTTTTTTTTTCTCGAGGTAGGGTCTCACTTTAGCCCAGGCTGACCTGGAATTCACTATGTAGTCTCTGGGTGGTCTCGAACTCATGGTGAACCTCCTACCTCTGCCTCCCGAGTGCTGGGATTAAAGGCTTGCACCACCATGCGCGGCGTCAGCCCCACATTCTTTTTTTTCTTTTAAACTTTTTATTTTATTTTATTTATTTGAGAGATAGAGATAAAGAGGCAGAGAGAGAGAATGGGCACACTAATGCCTCCAGCCATGACACAAACTCCAGATGCATGTGCCACCTTGTGCATCTGGCTTACGTGGGTACTGGGGAATTAAGCCTTGAACCGGGGTCCTTAGGCTTTATAGGCAAGCGATTAACCGCCAAGCCATCTCTCCAGCCCCAGCCCCACATTCTTAAACTTGAGGTATAATTAATCTTGTTTGCCTGCTTGAATTAAATTTTGGATCCTTTCCCAGTAGTTTGAAGGTATAGAGGGAAAAGTGTAACAGTACTTCAAATGTATGCTTGTACGTGCAGGGTTTTTTTTTTTTTTTTTTTTTTTTTGGTTTTTCAAGGTAGGGTCTCACTCTGGTCCAGGCTGACCTGGAATTAACTATGTAGTCTTAGGGTGGCCTCGAACCCTCGACGATCTTCCTACTTCTTCCTCCTTGTGTGCCACCACGCCTGGCTTACATGCAGGTTTTTTATTGTACTGAAATACTGTTTACATACAGTAGTACAAAGTTGCCTTTTTTTTTAACTTTTTATTTATTTATTTATTTGCAAACAGAGAGAGAGAGAATGGGCGTGCCAGGGCCTCTAGCCACTGCAAACGAACTCCAGATGCATGTGCCTCTCACATACCTGGAGAATCGAACCGGGATCCTTTGGCTTTGCAGGCAAACGCCTTAACCACTAAGCCATTTCTCCAGCCCAAAGTTGCCATTTTTAAGTGTGCATTTGCATGGGATTGAGTACATTTACATTGTTCTGCAACCGTCACCATTGCCAGAACTTTTTTTTTATTGGTTGAGGTAGGGTCTTGCTCTAGCCCAGGCTGACCTGACATTCACTGTGTAGCCTCAGGATGGCCTCTGCCTCCCACAGTACTGGAATGAAGGCCATGAACCACCATGCCTGGCTTAGAACTGCTTTTTGTTCTTAAAAAAAAAATTATTTTAGAGGGCTGGAGAGATGGCTTAGCGGTTAAGTGCTTGCCTGTGAAGCCTAAGGATCCCCGTTCGAGGCTCTATTCCCCAGTACCCACGTAAGCCAGATGCACAAGATGGCACATGCCTTTGGAGTTCATTTGCAGTGGCTAGAGGCCCTGGTGCTCCCATTCTCTCTGTCTTTCTCTCTGCCTCTTTATCTGTCTGTTGCAAATAAATAAATAAATTAATTAATTAATTAAGAAAATATTTTAGAGAGATTGGGCACACCAGGAGCCATCTCTCCAGCCTCCAGAACTGCACTTGGAAAACTGGATTCCCATTCCTCCATCACATGTGTATACTAGCTTTATTCAGTTTTTTTTTTCCTGCCATTTTCCTGTTGCAGGGCTTGATTATTTGTGAGACAAGATCTTCTGTAGCCTGTCTTTGGAAGTCCTGATCCTGTACCTCCATCTCTCTGGAGTCTAGGATTATAGGTGTACACAACCATGGCTGTCATGTGTTTAGATTTTTCAGTTTACTAGTACATTGAGGATGGCTCTGGTCATGGTTCACAGTCAAGTGGTTTTGTTTCAAATTGTTGATGTTCAAAATGATCAGGAGAATTGCATAAAATAAACTTATTACACTCAAGACTAGAAAGTACCAGTTAGCTCAAAGCCAAAAGTTTCTAATACTGAGGGTACCATGTTCTTTTCTGTTGGGTGAACCTGAAAGAACACACTGTTCTTAGTAATTCACTTAGTAAGTGAATTTGTTGTTGCTGTATTTAGAGGTAGAGTGTCATTCTAGCCCAGGCTGACCTGGAATTGACAGGTAGTCACAGGCTGGCCTTGAACTCATGGAGATCTTCCTATCTCTGCCTCCTGAGTGCTGGGATTAAAGGTGTGCGCCACCACGCCTGGCTAGTAAGTGAATTTGTGTGTGTGTGTGTGTGTGTGTGTGTGTGTGTGTGTGTGTGTGTGGTTTTGCGAGGTAGGGTCTCACTCTGGTCCAGGCTGAACTGGAATTAACTATGTGGCCTCAAAATCCTCCTGTACTGGGATTGTGTGTGCCTGGCTAGTAAGTGAATTTTTGTGTGTGTGTGTGTGTGTGGTTTTGCGAGGTAGGGTCTCACTCTGGTCCAGGCTGACCTGGAATTAACTATGTAGTCTCAGGGTGGCCTCAAATTCTCAGCGATCCTCCTACCTCTGCCTCCCGAGTGCTGGGATTAAAGGTGTGTGCTACCACGCCTGGCTAGTAAGTGAATTTTTAAAAGCATGACAGTAACAAGCACCGATCAAAGCTTCAGAATAAACGATAGGAAGAGTATTTGGGGGTTTTATATAGCTGGTCATGTGTGCTTTTTTTTTTTTTTTTTATTCTGAAATGTCATCTTTTAGTGCCCAGGATACCTCATTTATAGTTACTCTGTTGGCAAAGGAGCAGAGGACATTTTGTCTGTAGACTTAAGAATGTTGATGAGCATTCTCTTAAGATTCATGTTGCAGGATTGATAAAAGTGACTTTCAGCCTTACTACTGTAGACTGTTCTTAATTCCATTTTTGTATGTGATCCCGTTACATGTTTTTGTCTCTGCCATTGTAGGGAAGAACAGTAATTATTGAACAGAGTTGGGGAAGTCCTAAAGTAACAAAAGATGGTGTGACTGTTGCAAAGGCAATTGACTTAAAGGATAAGTATAAAAATATTGGAGCTAAACTGGTTCAGGATGTTGCCAATAACACAAACGAAGAGGCCGGGGATGGCACCACCACTGCTACAGTACTGGCACGCTCAATTGCCAAGGAAGGCTTCGAGAAGATCAGCAAAGGTGCCAATCCGGTGGAAATCAGGAGAGGTAAGAGTGTCTCTTCATTGGCACTACAAGCACAAGAAATTCCTACTGCTGATAATTCAGCCTGTTGGAAAGAGTACTGATTATATTGGAAACAAACAACATGCTGGATTGGGGCTAATTTACATAAGATGAATTTGCCTGGTAAGAAGTTTTTTTTGTTTTTCTGGTAGGGTCTCACTCTAGCACAAGCTGACCTCAAACTCATGGATCCTCCAACCTCTGCTGGGATTGAAGGCTGGCCCCACCAGACCTGGCTGAGTTTTTGTTTTGTATTGTTTTGTTTTGTTTTTTGAGGTAGGGTCTCACCACTCTGGCCCAGGCTGACCTGGAATTAACTTTGTAGTCTCAGGGTGGCCTTGAACTCACAGCGATCCTCCTACCTCTGCCTCCCGAGTGCTGGCCCTGGCTGGCTGACCTGGAGGGTCTCATTAACCTGGAATTAACTATGTAGTCTCAGGGTGGCCTTGAACTCACAGTGATCCTCCTACCTCTGCCTCCCGAGTGCTGGGATTAAAGGCGTGCGCCACCACACCCAGCTTGAGTTTTTAAAAATATTTTTTAGGGCTGGAGAAATGGCTTAGTGGTTAAGGCGTTTGCCTGCAAAGCCAAAGGATCCCGGTTCAATTCTCCAGGACCCACATAAGCCAGATGTGTGAAGGGCACATGCATCTGGAGTTCGTTTGCAGTGGCTAGAGGCCCTGGCATGCCCATTCTCTCTCTGTCTGCCTCTCTTCTCCCTCCCTGCCTCCCTCCCTCCCTCCCTCCCTCCCTCCCTCTCTCTCTCCTTGCAAATGAATAAATAAAAAGTTAAAAAATAAATGAATAAAATATATTTGATTTATTTGAGAGTGAAAGAGGCAGGTAGAATGGGCAAGCCAGGGCTTCTAGCCACTGCAGACGAACTCTGGATACATGTGCCACCTCGTGCATCTGACTTGCATGGGTACTGGGGAAGTGGACCTGGGTCCTTAGGCTTTGGTGCCTGCATGTATGGTAAGAGTTATGAAGCTATATACACATCTGCCTTTTTTTTTTGTTGTTTCAGTTTTGGTTTTGTGGTAGACTGGCCCTAAACTTCTGCCTCAACCTCTACAGTGTTAAGGTCACACCACCAAGAGCCACCATGCCTGTCTTGAGTCTAATTTTCCAAGTTTCTTGTTGAGGGGCTTGACTGTTCCCATGCATTCCATCTTACTTCACATGCTTAGGAAGTACACTGGCATTAAAATATTTCTCATGAGGGGCATGGTGGCACACATCTTTAATCCTAGCACTCAGGAGGCAGAAGTAGGAGGATCGCCATGAGATGACATAGTGAATTCCAGGTCAGCCTGTGCTAGAGTGAGACCCTACCTCAAAACAAACAAACAAAAAAAGTTCCTCATGAATCTGAAAATTTCTACTTGGCATGGAAGCCATGAGAGAATAAACATAGTGACATGTTCTTGAATTAGGTGTAATGTTGGCTGTTGATGCTGTAATTGCTGAACTTAAGAAGCAGTCTAAACCTGTGACAACCCCTGAGGAAATTGCTCAGGTAAGGACATTTTAAAAGTGGAATTGCTTGTGTAGATAGACTAATATTAGACTAGTACTACCCAGTTACCAACCTTTGGTTTTCAAGGTAGGGTCTTGCTCTATCTAGCCAAGGGTGGCCTCACAGTGACTTTCCTACCTCTGCCTCCCAAGTGCTAGGATTAAAGGCATGTGCCACTATGCCTGGCTTAGTTACCAACTTTGAAAGCCTCTTTTCTTTTTTGTGAGAGAGAGTGAGTCACTGCAATAAACAGATGCATGCATCACCTTATGCATCTAGCTTTACATGGGTACTGGGGAATCAAACCTGGGTCCTTTGGCTTTGCTGGCAAATGCCTTAACTATTAAGCCATCTGTCCAGTCCAGAAAGCTTTTTTTTTTTTTTTTTTTTCCTTGTTGCTAAAGTATGAGTTCAGTGACCATATTTGGGTATTAGTAAAGTATCATTATTAGTTTTGCCTGGATGTAAAGCTCATTTGTATACATGTAAATATGTTCTTAACCATTGTCTGCAACCTAACCCCATCCTGTGTGGGATTAAACCCAGGTCCTTCAACATGCAAGTGACTCCTGGTCACTTGTTTGTTTTGTTTTTGGAGGTAGGGTCTCACTCTAGTCCATGCTGACCTGGAATGCCTGGTATACTATGTATTTTCAGGTTGGGCTTGAACTCACAGTGATCCTCCTACCTCTGCCTCCCAAGTACTAGGGTTAAAGGCATGTGCCACCATACCTGGCTTTAATTCTGTCAGAGAGTAGCTCTATATTTATTTTATATTCTTGAGAATGTAGTTAAATGTGTGAAACCAGGAGGAAGAGAATTTCAACACAGAACCGAAACTTCATTACAACAATTAAGTCACAGTTACTCTCCTTCCTGGATGGAATTTAGTATAGAAGTTACTAGGGAAAGCAGATTGAGAACACTAGCCATACCACTTAAATTTTTTCAGTATTTTATTTATTTGAGAGAGGGATAGAATGAGTGTCCCAGGGCCTCTAGCTATTGCAAATGAACTCCAGATGCATGTGTTACCTTGTGCATCTGTTTTTATGTGGATACTGGGGAATTGAACCTGGTCCTTTGGCTTTGACAGAAAGTGCCTTAACCTGTAAGCTACCACTTAAATTGAAAAAAAAAAATCTTTTACACATAGTTAAGTTTTGGTAAGTAATCAGCCTCTGCTCTATTTCCCTGTGCCCTACTCTCTCTTTTTTTTTTTTTGGGGGGGAGAGACAGAAGGTGAGGAAGACAGATGAGCATGCCAACAGCCTCTCAGCTGCTGTGAACAAAATCCAGATGTGTGCTCCCCCTTGTGGTCAAGTGCGGGATTGTGCCCTTGCGTCACTTTGCGTCTGGCTAAACGTGGGACTTGGAGATTAGAACCAGTGTTCTTAGGCTTTGGAGGCAGGTGCCTTAACCACTAAGCCATCTCTCCAGCCCATTTTTTTCCCTTTTAATTTTATTTGTGGGTAGGAGGCATGTTAGGGACTCTGGCCACTGCAGGTGAGTGCCAGGTGCGCACGCACACACACACACACACCCCTTTGTTTTCTTTTTTGAGATAGGGTCTCTATCCCAGGCTAACTTGGAATTGACTTTGTAGTTCCATTAAACTCACTACAATCCTCCTACCTCTGCCTCTCAAGTGCTAGGATTAGACATGTGCCACTACGCCTGGCAGACACACCACTTTAAAAAATATATATATAGGAGCCGGGTGTGGTGGTGCACGCCTTTAATCCCAGCAGAGGGAGGAGGATTGCCATGAGTTGGAGGCCACCCTGAGGCTTCATAGTGAATTCCAGGTCAGCCTGAGCTAGAGTGAGACCCTACCTCAAAAAAACAAAACAAACATATATATATGGTGGGGATGGGGCTGAGAGAGATTGTGTTTGTGTGCGTGTACATGTAGGCACTCCAGGGTCTCTTGATACAGCAAATGTACTACAGACACATATGCTACTTTGTGCATCTGGCTGTATGTGGAGGATACTGGGGAATCAAATCCAGGCCAGCAAGCTTTGCAGGCAAATGCCTTAAATTGCCACGCCATATCTCCAGGCCTGTATCACTTTTTGTATCTGGCTTAGGTAGTTGACTTGGGAAATGAACCCAGGTCAGCAGCTTTTTCAAGCAGTACCTTTCAACCACTGAGACATCTTCCCAGCTCCAATTTGGTTTTTGAAGCTGACCTGGAACTCACCCTGTAGCCCATGTGGACCTCAAACTCCCAAGATCCTCCTGTCTCAGCCTCCTGATTACTGGGATCATAGGTATGAGCCACCACACCTGGCTTTAATTGCCATTTGATATTAAAGAGTAATGACTAATTTCAGGTTGCTACAATTTCTGCAAATGGAGACAAAGAAATTGGAACCATCATTTCTGATGCAATGAAAAAGGTTGGAAGAAAGGGTGTCATCACAGTGAAGGCAAGTGTGGGTTTGTTTTAAAATGAAATGCATCTGTTTCTGCTAGAATGTTTTGTTTTTATTTTTCCTAGAGCATGATGCTACTGTGTGTCAGTAGCTTTGGTTTCCTGCAGTAAATCTTTTGTACCTTAGATGGTGGGCTTTCAGATAGCAGCAAGTTATTTAAATGTGCTATTTATTTTATTTATTTATTTATTTATTTTGGTTTTTCGAGGTAGGGTTTCACTCTAGTCCAGGCTGACCTGGAATTAACTATGTAGTCTCAGGGTGGCCTCGAACTCTCGGTGATCCTACCTCTGCCTCCCGAGTGTGCTTTTTATTTTTTTGAGATAGGGACTCACTCTAGTCCAACCTAACTTGGAATTCACTTTGTAGTCTCGGGTTGACCTTGAACTCAAGGCAATGCCCTTAACTCTGCCTCCCAAGTGCTGGTCCACCACTACACCCAGGTTCAAATGTGCATTTAAAAAAATTGTACTCGTGTAGAGTTGGATGCTTGGAAGCATTTGTGTGCTCCTTCCTTATGATCACGGGGGTTTATCATTCCAAGTTTGTGTTTCTTCACTGAACTCCACTCACCTAGTTCTTTGATGTTTCATAGGATGGAAAAACACTGAATGATGAATTAGAAATTATTGAAGGCATGAAATTTGATAGAGGCTATATTTCACCATACTTTATTAACACAACAAAAGGTAAGAGTAATGAGTGTTCCAAAAGTTTGTGGCAGAATAAGTGGGGAAAAATAAAAAGTCGCTGATTTCTTTTAAATTGTATTGGTACTTTGATTTAGTTATTAGAAATAAATTGCATTTGGTTTCTTGGTATCATTAAAGTTTGTTTTGAAATGCTTACTGTCTTTTTCAGGTCAAAAATGTGAATTCCAGGATGCCTATGTTCTGTTGAGTGAAAAGAAAATTTCTAGTGTCCAGTCCATTGTACCTGCTCTTGAAATTGCAAATGCTCACCGTAAACCCTTAGTCATAATTGCTGAAGATGTTGATGGTGAAGCTCTAAGTACACTGGTTTTAAATAGGTAATTCATGGTGTGTTGGATTTACATTCTAGGTAAAAGAATTGTTTGTATTGCTGTTTGAAGTGATGCCCATTATGTGTGTCCATTTGGCATCACTTATCTGTGCTCCATGCATCTGAACAAACTTGTGCAGGTGTGAGCCAAGTCTTAGAATTTTGAAGCATTTCAGAATTAAAACTTCCCACTTTTGTTATAGTCAAAATACAGAGAGCAAGTTTCTTACTGATCCAAAAGTTTTAAATGAGCAGGCCTTGTAAGCAATCATCTTTAACTTTTTATTTTTATTTTATTTTATTGGCTAATCTCCAGCACTACACAAAGAAAGGTTAGAACAGATAGTAAGAGACAATAAAAGTAGTGTCAGGGTGGCCTTGAACTCATAGCAATCCTCCTACTTCTGCCTTCCGTGTGCTACCATGCCCAGCTATTGCTCTCATTTTAATTTGAATATTCTGTTTTACCTTCTTTGTTGCTTAATTGCATGATCAATCATAATTCATTCACTCAGTAAAAGTTCAGGCAAACTTAAACTGACAGTGTTGTGTAGCATTTATAAAGGAATGAATTCAGAACATTGTTCAAACTGACCTTTCAGTGTTTAGCTTTTTAAATTTTTCTTTATTTGAGAGAGAGATTGGGCACACCAGGGCCTCCACCCACAGCAAATGAACTCCAGATGAGTGCACCCCCTTGTGCATCTGGCTTACCTGGGTTCTGGGGAATCGAACCTGGGTTCTTTGGCTTCGCAGGCAAATGCCTTAACTAAGCCATTTCTCCAGCCCAGTTGTTTAGTTTTTGAGGTAGTGTCTCTAGCTGTAGTACAAGCTGACTTGGAATTCACTATGTAGTCTCAAGGTGGCCTCAAAATCATGGCAATCCTCCTACCTCTGCCTCCTGAGTGCTGGGCTTAAAGGTGTGTGCCACCATGACAGGCTTCAGTTTGATTTTTAGGCAGGGTCACATACAGTACAGAATAGCCTTGAACTTCCAATCCTACTTTGACCTCTCATTATTATTATCGTTATTATTTGAGGTGCAAGTTGGCCTAGAACTCAAGGTGATTGTCCTACCTCAGCCCTCCTGAGTGCTGAGATTGAAGGCATCTGTCATCACTCCTGGCTTGAAACTTAGCTTTAATAGTAACTTAATGTAACATTAGGTGGAACTCACACAGTGGATGATTATTAGATAGATTGCTGTTGTATTTGATGTTTCAGAGTTGGTTTTTACCATCATTCACAAAACAGTGTGGTGTGTTTTGTGTTTCTGGGTCCAGCTATGTAACGGGAATTTAAGGTCAACAGTTAAGGTAGTAGTCAACTATGAACAAAAACGTACAAGTGGAAAATAGTTCTGTCTCATCTTTCTTGTCTTAATTTAACCAAAAGTAATTAGAAGGCAAGAAAGTAGAGAGTCCTGAGAACCAGAGCTTAAGGGGAATTAAGAGTCTTTGTTGCTGGGTGTGGTGTCACATGCCTTTAATCCCAGCACTTGGGAGGCAAAGGTAGGATCATTGTGAGATCAAGGCCACCCTGAGACTACATAGTGAATTCCAGGTCTGTCTGGGCTAG
Organism: Orientallactaga sibirica; assembly: GCA_036365145.1. Lineage (NCBI taxonomy): Eukaryota > Metazoa > Chordata > Mammalia > Rodentia > Dipodidae > Orientallactaga > Orientallactaga sibirica. Next base: position 21,476,354 of record JAEOAD010000004.1, read on the forward strand.
GATGAGACTCTATGTTGAAAAAAAAAAAAAAAAAAAAAGTTTTTGTTTTGCTTCAGTTTATATCTTACCATTAACTATTCTTTACAGGTTAAAAGTTGGTCTTCAGGTTGTAGCAGTCAAAGCTCCAGGTTTTGGTGACAATAGAAAGAACCAGCTTAAGGATATGGCAATTGCTACTGGTGGTGCAGTAAGTAAATAACTGTTGTGATGTTTCTATACTCAGTGCTATTTGTTTTTTCATATCTAAAAGACATAGTGCACAATTTTCACAAGTAGATATGAAGTATGATGAAAGGCCATAGGGTTTAGGCTTACAATTTAGTCCTGAGTCTTACCAGTAAGTGTGACCTTGTGTATTTTCTCTTAAGTAATGTTAGTCTTAATTGGCAAAACTGTGGAGTGAAAATGTAATAGAAGTCTGATTCAGACCTTATTCTGGATTATCAGTGGTCTGGGAATCTCAAATACAGTGTTTGTAAGAAAATACCTGTATTAACTACTAATAAACTTGACCTAATGAAAGACACTATAACTGATACCTTCAATGTTTGTGTAGGTGTTTGGAGAAGAGGGGCTGACCCTAAATCTGGAAGATGTTCAGCCTCATGACTTGGGGAAAGTTGGAGAGGTCATTGTCACCAAAGATGATGCCATGCTTTTGAAAGGAAAAGGTGATAAAACTCAAATTGAAAAACGTATTCAAGAAATCACAGAGCAGTTAGAGACCACAACTAGTGAATATGAAAAGGAAAAACTGAATGAACGACTGGCAAAGCTTTCAGATGGAGTAGCTGTGCTGAAGGTGAGTTCCAGTGTTTGATCTGAGCCAGAATGATTGTGCTTCTGTCATAATTGCTGGTACTAATAAACAGGTAATTTTGGAAGTTAGGTAAAAAAAATTTTAGCATATGGTTTCTTCACCAATATTTTTTTTGAGAGAGAGACACAGACAGGGGGAGAGGAAGACAGATGGGTGCGCCAGCAGCCTCTCAGCTGCTGTGAATGAAATCCAGGTGCGTGCGCCCCCTTGTGGTCAAGTGTGGCATTACGCCCTTGTGTCACTGCATCTGGCTAAATGTGGGACCTGGAGATTGGAATCTGGTTCTTAGGCTTAGAAGGCAGGCGCCTTAACAATTAAGCCATCTCTCCAGCCCTTTCACCAATATTTTTCTTCCCTGCGGTAGTCTCTCTAGCCCAGGGTGGCCTTGAACTCAAAGCAATCTTCCTGCCTCTGCCTCCTGAGTGTTTGGATTAAAGACATGCCACCACCACGCCTGGCTTTTTGTTTTTGTCAGTTTTGTGCAGTTTATCCCTGGGCCTCATGAGTGCTAAACAAGTTCCTCCCTTGCCTTTCCTTTTTCTGAATGTAAACACTTAAACTGTGCCATGTCACACCCCTAGCCCCATTTCTTCTGACATTCAACCTGTGCTGTGAGAATTTGCCTTAGAAAGAGATGTTTGTTTAGGAAAACACCAATAAAGGGAGCCTTTTAGGAGACACTCTGTTCACCTGTAATTTGTTTTAATATTTGTAGCCCAGTCTCATCTCAAACTCCAAAGATAATCCTCCTTCCTCAGCTTCCCAAGTGTAGGGTCACAAGCATGTGCCACCCATCAGCTCAGGATTGCTTTTTTATCAGTTAACGTTGAATTGGGGGAGGCCATATTAAGTGGAATTCACTATGTAGTCTCAGGCTGGCCTCGAACTCATGGTGATCCTTCTACCTCTGCCTCCCAAGTGCTGGGATTAAAGGTGTGAGCCACCATGCTAGGCTTTAAGTGGATTTTCTTAAGTAAACAAGAGAATTTGGAAAGTAGGACATAAAAGGCATGATTCTAACATTGATTTAGAAAAGGTTATAAGCTACAGGAAAGGCAGGGATTCTGAAGATGGCTACAAACAAGACAACCTAAGGTTCTTTCATGCAAATAAGCACTAAGGAAAATATCGTGGGAATGTTTACAGAACAGGCTACAAATAATTCTGTAAATTTATACAAGAGTCTGTACATAAATGGAAAAAATAGGTAATTTGCAAGAAATTTAAGTGGAATTTTTATCTTAGGTTGGTGGGACAAGTGATGTGGAAGTGAATGAGAAGAAAGACAGAGTTACAGATGCCCTCAATGCTACAAGAGCAGCTGTTGAAGAAGGCATTGTTCTAGGAGGGGGTTGTGCTCTCCTCCGGTGCATTCCAGCCTTGGACTCTTTAAAGCCTATTAATGAAGATCAAAAAATTGGTAACGAAGGATTATCTTTTTTTTTTTTTTTAATTTGTTTTTATGAGAGTGAGAGCAAGAGAGAAAAAATTGGCACGCCAGGGTCTGCAGTCGAACTCCAGACACATGCATTACCTTGTGCATTTGCCTTATGTGGGACCTGGAGAGTTGAACATGGGTCCTTAGGCTTCGCAGGCATGTGCCTTAACCGCTAAGCCATCTCTCCTGCCCGAAGGATTATCTTTCAAAGTAGTCTGTGGCCTTATTGTCTGTGTTAGAGTAGCAGTATTGCTGTTGCTGGAGGTAGCTAGCATATCACATTTTTCAAGGGAGGTGATTTTACCTATGGTAGGATTAGGTAAGTCCCCTCACAAATTAGGGTTGTGTTATAATACAAAAGAGAACTAAAATAAATTTGTGAAAATTTGTTTGCTTTGTAGGTATAGACATTATTAGAAAATCACTCAAAATTCCTGCAATGACCATTGCTAAGAATGCAGGTGTTGAAGGTTCTTTGATAGTTGAGAAAATCCTGCAAAGTTCCTCTGAAGTTGGTTATGATGCTATGCTTGGAGAATTTGTGAATATGGTGGAAAAGGGAATCATCGATCCAACAAAAGTAAATATTTAACACTTCCTAAAATTCTTTGGAGAACTCACTCTTAAGACATAAGAAAGCTTCACTGTTACTCATTTTGTTAATTTTTTTCTAGGTTGTAAGAACTGCTTTAATGGATGCTGCTGGGGTGGCTTCCCTGTTAACTACAGCAGAAGTTGTAATCACAGAAATTCCTAAGGAAGAGAAGGAACCTGGAATGGGCGCAATGGGTGGAATGGGTGGTGGTATGGGCGGTGGCATGTTCTAAGTCCTAGAATAGTGCTTTGCCATTCTTAATGAACTGTGACAGGAAGCTCAAAGCAGGATTCCTCACCAATAACTTCAGAGAAGTCAGTTGAAGAAAATGACTGAAGAAAAGGCTGGCTGATGTTTAAGCAAATCACTATAACCATCAGTTACTGGTTTCAGTTGACAATATATACTGGTTTACTGCTGTCATTTGTCCATGCCTACAGATAATTTATTTTGTATTTTTAATAAAAAGACATTTGTACATTCCTGATAATGGGTGCAAGAGCCGTGTACCAATGTACTGCTTTCAACTTAAATCAGTGAGGCATTTCTATTACAATTCTGTTCAAGTCAGGGTTTCAGTGTTTGCCATCGCCAGAGAAGTCCAGAAGCAGCCTTTCTGTGCAGAGTAAGAATAATTGTACAAAGTAGACAAATATCCAATTATGTGACAACCAACCTTTGTGTAATAAAAATCTGTTTAAAGTTAATCATTGTGTTAGCTGTTCCATGCTATAGAAGATAGGAGAAATTAAAACTACTGCCACATCTGGTGAATTTACATATTTTAAGAGGTCAGACTAGGATTTTAGAGAAGGAGTAAGAACCATCTGGATGTTAGGATACTGGTTGCTGTTAGAGTGACTTAACAGGACAAATAGGATGATTAAATGAATGGTGTGTGTTAAGATACCTGGGATAAGTACTTGTATAGAGTTGGCCATCAACAGTCTTTGGAAGTATAAAGGTTATGCTGCCTCATGCACCACCATGCCTGGCTCCTGTTTTGTTTCTTTTAAATAGTTTATTTATTTGAGAGTAAGGGAGAGAAACCAGCAGATGGAGAATGGGCATGTCAGGATCTCCAGCCACTGCAAACAAACTCCAGACACATGCTCCACCTTGTGCATCTGGGTCCTGGGGAGTTGAACCTGGGTACTTTGGCTTTGCAGGCCATCTCTCCAGCCCCCATTTTTTTCTGTTTTTTTTTTTTTTTTTTTTTTATTATTTGAGAGAAAGAGGCAGACACAGAGAATGGGTGTCCCAGGGCATCCAGCCACTGCAAAGAAACTCCAGCTGCATGTGCCCCCTGGTGCATCTGGCTTACATGGGTCCTGGAGAATTGAACCGGAATCCTTTGGATTTGCAGGCAAACACTTAACCACTAAGCCATCTCTCCAGCCCTCTTTTTTTTTTTTTAAATGGACGCAGGGTCTCACTCTACCCCAGGCTGACCTCAAACTCAGCAATCCTACCTTAGTCATACTGGGATTAAAGGCATATGTCACCATGCTTGGATCATCCCCTCCCCCCATTTTAATTCTTAGACTGATGAGATAGTAATGAAATAAATTACCAAGAGATAGCTGCAGAAGAAGGATATTGGTACATCATTAAAGGGGAAGTTACAGCCCAAGAGTGGAAGAAAACAACAGGAAGCAAGCTATTTGCCCCACAGCCTACATTGCAAAGTAAGTTTTTGTTATTTTGAGGTAGAGTCTAGCCCAGGCTGCTTTCAAGATCCTCCTACCTCTGCTTTCCAGGCTGTTGAAATTAAAGGTGTGTGACACTATACAGTTACTTTTTTTTTTTTTTTTTTTGGTTTTTCGAGGTAGGGTCTCACTCTGGTCCAGGCTGACCTGTAATTAACTATGTAGTCTCAGGGTGTCCTTGAACTCTGGGTGATCCTCCTACCTCTGCCTCCTGAGTGCTGGGATTAAAGGCGTGCGCCACCACGCCCGGCCCTTACAGTTTCTTTTTAAATTTATTTGCAAGGAGAGAACAAAAGCCAGGGCCTCTTAACCACTGCAAATAAACACATGTCTCTTTACATCTGGCTTTATGTGGGTACTGGGGAATTCAACCCTGGCCAGCCAACTTTGAAAGCAAGTACCCTTCCCTTACTTAACCTCTGAGTGAGTCATCTCCCCAGGTCACTGCAATTGGACTCCAGACACTTGTGACACCTAGTGGGCATATGCAACCTTATGTTTACCTCACCTTTGAGCATCTGGCTAATATAGGATCTGAAGAGTAGAATATAGGTCCTTAGGCTTCGCAGCCAAGTGCCTTAACTGTTAAGCCATCTCTCCAGCCCACTACTATGGTTTAAATTCCTGTCCTCTCCAAGTCAGAAACAACAACATTCAGACACTTAAAAGCTAAGTTCAAAGCCGGGCGTGGTGGCGCACGCCTTTAATCCCAGCACTCGGGAGGCAGAGGTAGGAGGATTGCCATGAGTTCAAGGCCACCCAGAGACATATTTAATTCCAGGTCAGCCTGGACCAGAGTGAGACCCTACTTTGCAAAACAAAACAAAAAAAAAAAGCTAAGTTCAGGGGTTAAGATGCTTACCTGTAAAGTCTAACCACCTGGGTTTGATTCCCCAGTACCTATGTAAAGTCAGATACAAAAAAGGACCCATGCACCTGAAGTCATTTTCAGTGGCAGGAGGCCCTGGTGCTCCCATACTCTCATCTTTCCGTCTCTCTCTACTTGCAAATACATTTTATTTGAGAGAGAGGAAGAGCGAGATAGAATGGGTGCACCAGGCCTCCAGCCACTGTAAATGAACTTTAGACACATGTGCTATCATGTGCATTTGGCTTATATGGATACTGGGGAATTGAACCTGCGTCTTTAGGCTTCACAGGCAAGTGCTTTAACCACTGTGGTGGTTTGATTCAGGTGTCCCCCATAAACTTAGGTGTTCTGAATGCTAGGTCCCCAATGGATAGCAATTTAGAATTAAAGCCTCCTACAGACAGTATATTGTTAGGGACAGCTTATGTGTATTAGAGTCACTTTCCTCTTACCAGTGTTTGGCACACTTTCCTGTTGCTGTTGTTCATCTGAGGTTGGCTAGGATGGCTCATGCCATCATTTCCCCCTGCCATCATGGAGCTTCCCCTCAAGTCGGTAAGCCAAAATAAACCTTTTTTCCCACAAGCTGTTCTTGGTCAGGTGTATCCTGCCAGCAATGTGAACCTGCCCACAATAGTATAGTTGGTACCGAGAAGTGGTGTCATTGCTGCTAGAAACTTGACTGGCTTTGGTGTTTTGGAGCTGCTTTGTAGGAGGAATGTTGATGAATTTAAAACCTTACTCTAAAAGATGGACTATTCTGGTTAGATCTGAAAGACCTGAATGCAGTAAAAGCTATGGACGGTGAGGTTTGGCTGAGAGTGAGAAAGAGCTTTGCCTGGACTGGGCTAGAAGTAGTTTGTGTGAAAAGCTTGCTGTTATGACCATATCCTGAGAATTTGTGCAGGGTTGCATTGCATAGAAATGGACTGGTGTAAGCAGAGATATGGCACAGAAAAAATGAAATCTTTGGCCCAAAACTGCTGCCTGTTCAGCTGCAATTGTATGAGAGATTACAACCATTTAGATTGGTCCAGTTGACCTTCATTGGGACAACAAAAAGAATGCAGTCTTGAGCCGGGTGTGGTGGGGCATGCCTTTAATCCCAGCACTCGGGAGGCAGAGGTAGGAGGATCGCCATGAGTTCAAGGCCACCCTGAGACTACATAGTGAATTCCAGATCAGCCTGGGCCAGAGTGAGACCCTACCTCGAAAAACTAAAAAAAAAAAAAAAAAAAAAAAAAAATCAGTCTTTTGAAGGGGCCTGAATGCTGAAGGATTATCCTGTTCTTCAAAGTCTGCTTTATTCCCCCTGGATTAACAAATTGGCACCCTACCTGGTATTGGGGAGTATGAGAAATGCAGGAAAGAGAGGGTCATTGAATTTGCAGCACGGTCTTGTGTTTTGGAAATGGCCATGGGCAATGTGAAGCAGGTTTGCTGGATTGGCTGCATGGAGACCTGATGAAGCCATTAGGATGGACCATGGTTGCAGTGGAGATGCCGGGACCATGAGACAGCTGCTGAGGAGAGCTGCCAGCCAAGGATGACGTTTTCCAGGACTGTGAGTATCCTAGCTGGAGGGGCAGAATTGGAACTCCAGAGACTTGTTGCTGATTAGAATTACTGGACTTGTTACTGGCTAGTGTTGTTGGGCTTGGAGCTACAGTTTTTTTGCCCTATTTAAATTTTGTATTGGTTGATTTTTTTTTTTTTTTTTTTTTTTGAGGTAGGGTCTCACTCTGGTCCAGGCTGAACTGGAATTCACTATGTAGTCTCAGGCTGGCCTCAAACTCACAGCAATCCTACCTCTGCCTCCCAAGTGCTGGAATTAAAGGTGTGCTCCTCATGCCTGGCTGAATTTTTTTTGTTGTTGTTTTCTTATGATGAGGATCCATTATTTATTTTGATACAAAAAATAAACTGTTTAATCTGCAAAATATCACTCACTTTCATACTGTTATAGAACTATAGGAATAGAGTAAGAGCATCTGCTATCAGTTCTAAAGACATCACGTTTTAGAACAAAGCTATTTAAAAAAAAAAATTAGCTGGGCATAGTGGTGCACACCTTTAATCCCTGTACTCGAAAGGCAGAGGTAGGAGGATCATCTTGAGTTCAAGGCCACCCTGAGAATACATAGTAATTCCAGGTCAGCCTGAGCTAAAGTGAGACCCTACCTTGAAAAACAATTTTTTTTTTTACTTTATTTGTATGTGTGTATGGGAACACCAGGTTCTCTTGCAAATGAATACCCATATGGCTTTACATGAGTGGGTAGCAAATTGAATCAAGGTCAGTAGGGCTTTAGCCACTGAGCCATCTCTCCAGTCCCTGATATTTTTACTTATTTAATGTTCATTGCATTTTGGAGTCAAAACAGTTTGAAGGCTAGAATTATCTCCCTCCTTTGATTTTCTTTAATTTTATTAAGTCTTCACGGGGAAACCCAGTAGTTGGGATGTCACATAATCATGCTAGAGTATGATAAGAGTGGTTAAGCCAGCCACCTGAATCTAATAAAATATAAAAATGCCTCTTATTGTTCTCTCCTGTTTCTGAGAAAGGAAAGTTCTAATTTATAGTCCCCATGGGTCAACAGTAGGCTTCAGTTATAAAAGGTAGGTTCCTTTTGATTATAGTTGCAAAGTGGTCATCAAATTCTTGAAGTTTCAACAGCACTTGGAAAAACACAAAGGTGACGGACACGATCAGGATTTGCTTAACATGGATATGTTTACACAAGGAGTCCACCTGACAAACCATTGTTATGTTGAAAAACCGATGCTTGTGTTCATCATCAGCACGTTCAGTCAGATCATGCCACCCCCTAAATCTTTAAGCAACGCATCTCCATTGAATTCTCACTGCAGTCATGTCCTTGGCTCCATTAGCTGTGGTTACCTTCTTGATCAATCCTTGCCAGCTGTAGCAGCTACTGCTTGGTAAAACTTTGCCACGAAGTCCAGCTCATTAACCTCCAGCTGCCTGACAAATTCATTGCGCTCTTGCTCAGCCCAGCCTCGAAACCACTGATCCCAAAGACGTAGCTGTCACTCAAAGATACAAGGTGGTCGGTTTGGCCCACACATACTAAGCTGCTCTAGACCATCCAGCAGGGGCTGTACTTTTCCTGGCACTGCTTTAGCTACCAGGTCCTGTAGAAAATGTTCACGCTGGGGACCTGTCCAACTGGCAAACCAGTGAAGAATACATTTCATCCTGGGAAGTGATGTAAGACATGGGAGGAGGGGAAGACTTGCTAATTCTGTCTGGCACTGAGGGTAATGGAGAAGGGAAGGATGGTGGTAGTGAAGAGGAAGATGATTCCAGTGACATCCTCTCCTTTCCTCAAAGAAGACGCTTAGCGATCACAAGAGTCTTTCAACTCCAGCTAGGGTAGCAGCTTCCATGTTTCCTGAAAACCCTAAGCCTGTTTTTTGTTTTGTTTTGTTTTTTTTTCTGAGGTAGGGTCTCACTCTAGCTCAGCCTAAGCTAAAATTCACAATGTAGTCCCAGGGTGGCCTCGAATTCATGGCAATCCTCCTACCTCTGCCTCCCAAGTGCTGGGATTAAAGGCATGCACCACCATGCCCAGCTTGGTTGAGTATTTCTTTGTTATGTCCAATGCCATCTTTTGCAGTGTGAATGTTTATTCTGTGCCATTATGGTTTTTCTTTTTTTCTTGGTATTATGGCTCAGTTGAAAGACCTTGGACTATGAGGATATTTGAACATCATTGGGATTATTAAAAATTATGGGGCTGGGTGTGTGGTGCAAGCCTTTAATCCCAGCATTTAGGAGGCAGAGGTAGGAGGATCATGGTGAGTTTGAGGCCATCCTGAGACTACATACTGAATTCCAGGTCAGCCTGAGCTGGAGTGAGACCCTACTTCGATTAAAAAAAAAAAAAAAAAAAAAAGGAAAGAAAGAAAAAAATATTATGGGGACTTAAAGATGGATTGAACGCATTGTATTTTACATCATGTATTATTATCAATTTATGGGGGTCAGGGATGGAATGTAGTAGTTTGATTCAGGTGTCCCCCATAAACTTAGATGGTCTGAACGTTAGATCCCCAGCTGATGGCAATTTGGAATTAAAGCCTCCTGGAGACAGGGTATTGTTGGGGGCAGGCTTATGGCTATTATAACCAGCTTCCTCTTGCCAGTGTTTGGCACACTCTCTTGCTCTTGTTGTCCATCTGAGGTTGGCCAGGAGGTGACGTCCACCCCTCTGCTTATGCCATCATTTTCCCTTGCCATCATGGAGCTTTACCTCAAGTCCATAGGCTAAAATAAACATTTTTTTTTTTCCCACAAGCTGCTCTTGGACAGGTGTTTCCTGCCAGCAATGCAAACCTGCCTGCAACTGCTAAGCCATCTCTCCAGCCTGCAAATTTATTTATTTTGTTTTGTTTTGTTTTTTTCTGAGGTAGGGTCTCACTCTAGCTCAGGCTGACCTGGAATTCACTATGTAGTCTCAGGGTGGCCTTGAACTCACGGTGATCCTCCTACCTCTGTCTCCTGAGTGTGGGATTAAAGGTATGTGCCACCACACCTGGCCTTGCAAATATTTTGTTCGCTTGTTTTTAAATTTTTTGTGTTTTTATTTATTAGCAACAGACAGACAAAGAAAGAGGCCAAGAGAGAAAGAGATTGAGAGAGAGAGAATGGACACACCAGGGTCTCCGGCTACTGCAAATAAACTCCAGATGCATGCACCACCTTGTGCATCTGGCTTACGTACTGGGGAACTGAGCCTCAAACTAGAGTTCTTAGGCTTCATAGGCAAGCACTTAACCACTAAGCCATCTCTCCAGCCCATCAAATATTTTTTTTTAAAGCTAAAATTGCCGGGTGTGGTGGTGCACACCTTTAATCCCAGCACTCGGGAGGCAGAGGTAGGATTGCCATTAGTTCAAGACCACCCTGAGACTACATTGTGAATTCCAGGTCAGCCTGGGCTGGAGTGAGACCCTGCCTTAAAAAAAAAAAAAATGCTAAAAGAGTTTAGATCACTCGCCTCAAGAAGTCACTGGAGGATTTCCTCCAGCACTTAAGGGAGTAAAATAAAATGGGATCCAATACATTCAGTACATTCAGGCTATAAGGAACCCCAAAGAAGAGAAGTGACGCCGGGCGTGGTGGCGCACACCTTTAACCCAAGCACTCAGGAGGCAGAGGTAGGAGGATTGCTTTGAGTTTGAGGCCACCCTGAGAATACATCATGAATTCCAGGTCAGTGTGGGATAGAGTGAGACCCTACCTTGAAAAACCAAAAAAGAAAAAGAGATGGCTTAGTGGTTAAGGCACTTGCCTGGAAAGCCAAAAGACCCAGGTTCTATTCCCTAGGACCCCTGTAAGCCAGATGCACAAGGGGGTGCATGAATCTGGAACGGCTGGAGGCCCTGGCACAGCCATTTTCTCCCAAATAAATAAAATATTTTTAAAAAACAGAGGAGAGAAATGATGGATATCCTAGGGTGAGTATGCAGGGTAGCACTGGGACTATAGTGGACGACATTTGAGACTAACCCAGAAGATGAAGGTGTGACAGCAAGCAGTACCTAAACAGAAGTGACGTAAGTCTGTTTTCACATCACCTGCAGTGCAAGCTGGGAATCAAGCTTCCTCACGCTCTCTGGATGCTGCTGCTGACTTGAGGTGGCTTCTCTGAAATTATTGTGACTCCTCCTCCCTTACTGTAAAAAGGTGTCAGTTGTAGCTGCAAACTTCATGTCCTCAATCAGGTAAAAACCAAGGAAAACAATTTTTTTTTAAAATTTATAAATCAGTTTATTTACAGATTTTTATCTTTTCTTAAAGTACATTTTAGTTAACAAATCTATTTACACAGGTATACACGGGAGTTCATCCCATTTTACAGCTCTTACTTACAAACCACACCCTTAGTTTTCTGTGCAGAACTGCACTGGATGTGACTATTGGCTGGAAATGGCCTGAGGACCAGGCTATATACACATACACGGTAAAAGGGTTTATTTTTCATGTCTGCACAGTACAGTACACATGAGGAAGCTAAGCCTCCTAGAGAATACTTTGCAATTTGTTTACCCAGAAGGCTTTGCAAAGTCCAGAAGGAAAAGCTATTAAACATAGGTTAAATAAAATGACAGTACCTCCTTTATATCAGTTTACATTTTTCTTCACATTTTATAATACAAAGATTTTATTGAATTGCTGCACAACCAGGTTAAGATGATTTGTAAACATGTAAATTCCTACAATTTGCATTAAACATCATTGTAGTTTCTATCAGTTGCTCTTTGAATTATTTTATTCACTAGTATTTCTTAAGGTAGTAAAAGGAAGATGTAAGTTTGAATTTCTTGCAGAAAGTTATGAGTCTCTAATGCTATGCTACAGAAATTCTTTTGCGAGTACACACTTTATTCAAGTATTGCAAAAAGCTAAGGCCACTTTTTTTTTCAAGACAAGAAAGTGAACAAAATTGTTTTTATCAATAGGCCACAACACTCTTATGAGCAAAGAAATCTCTTCTGAAAGATAATTTCTCAGAGACCTGTAGTCACAGAAGGAATTTTCTTTTCTTTTATGTAAAAGAAAAACAAATTACCTTCCTTATTAAACTACTTTTCAGTTCTTCCCACTTTTCCCTAGAGTAAAAATTCCTGTTTAGACCTGAAGAGGGAATCTATACCCTGTACTTATTTAACCCAGAGTTAACTGCCCTGGATAGCACAAATTGTTTTGGATTCAAAAGTAAATCTGAAGCCTACGTTTTAGTGTACTACTAAATTCTGATAGTGCTATTCTAAAAGATATTACTGCTGATGCAAAGATCTTTTTCTTAGAAGAATTATGAAGAAAACCTAAAGAGGACAGGGTGTGGGGAGAAAGAGCAGAGATTAGAAAGAGGGAACATTTAAGTGCTTGGTTATGAGGCAGAAAAAAGACCCAAATCTGGAACGAGTGGCTGGGTATCCATATTTATCATTCTCAATGCTAACAATAAACCAACTCACTTAGATCCAATAGTTAAAATAAGAAGAAATCTGTTAACTGTAGATTCTTTTGTGTTTTCTTGTTTGTTTTCTTTTGCTTTTTTGCTACCAAACTATGGGTAATGATTTCCAGCAAAGGATTTCTAGCAAAGGATCTATTCCTCCCCCTCATCTGGAACCCAGGATTCTTGGAAGGTGAGGATAAGCACTGCCAAGGAAAACAATTTCTAATTTTCTTTTTTTGTTTTTTCGAGGTAGGGTCTCACTCTAGTCCAGGCTGATCAGGAATTCACTATGTAGTCTCAGGGTGGCCTTGAACTCATGGCAATCCTCCTACCTCTGCTTCCCAAGTGTTGGGATTAAAGACGTGTGCCACCACGCCTGGGTAACAATTACTAATTTTTTTATCTCCCAGTCCCATGTCATCAATATTTTGGCCAGGGGTCGCTTTACAGATGTGTACCCTCTGGTGGGGGTTTCTTCTCCCTTACTCCATGGGAAATCATAAATGCCAAATCAAGTCTGCCAGTCACAGCCTCACAATTAGACTAAAAGAAATCCATGACCTTTGTCTTAACATTACTTGGGGCAAATTACTTAACCTCTTATCTTTCTATATACTGTATGAAGTGTATGTAATAGGTGAATTCCTTCAAAGAGTTTTTTTATTATGATTTTTTTTTTTTTTTTTTTTTTTTGAGGTAGGGTCTCACTCCGGCCCAGGCTGACCTGGAATTAACTATGTAGTCTCAGGGTGGCCTCGAACTTACGGCAAGGTGTGCACCACCACGCCTGGCCAAAGTTTTTTTTAATTATTTATTTATTTGAGAGAGGGAAAGAAGCAGAGTGAGAGAGAGAATGGGCACTCCAGGGCTTCCAGCCACTGCAAATGACCTCCAGATGCATGCACCACCTTGTGCATCTGGCTTAAATGGCTACTGGGGAATTGAACCAAGGTCCTTTGGCTTTGCAGGCAAGTGTCTTATAACCGATAAGCCATCTCTCCAGCCCCTTCAAAGAGTTTTTAAATGTTTGTAGCCAGGTGTAGACACATGCCTGTAGGGCTGTGGGGGCAGGAGAATCAGGAGTTCAAGGTTCCTGTCAGCTATATAAGCAGGTTGGAGGCCAGTCTGGCTCATGAGACCTTGTCTCCCAAAAAACAACAAAAAAATTTAAATGAGCCGGTTATGGTGGCGCATGCCTTTAATCCCAGCACCTGGGAGGCAGAGGTAGGAGGATCGCCGTGAATTCAAGGCCACCCTGAGACTACATAGTGAATTCCAGGTCAGCCTGAGCTAGAGTGAGACCCTACCTTGAAAAACCAAAAAAAAAAAAAAAAAAAAAAAAAGAAATGTTTATGATGAACTTGTGGATAGCCCACATAGGTCTACATATCCAAGTCTTATCAACTCATTTTATACATTCTTATACACACGGGAAAGGACACACACACAAAAAAATTACACTAAAACAAAAATATCTCCCAAACAAACAAAAAACATTGGTAGCACATGCCTTTAATCCCAGCACTCGGGAGGCAGAGATAAGAGGACTGCTGTGAATTCAAGGCCAGCCTGAGATTACAGAGTGAGTTTCAGGTCAGCCTGCGCTAGACAGAATAAGACCCTACCTTTAATCCCAGCATTCAGGAGGCAGAGGTAGGAGGATCATCATGAGTTCGAGGCCACATAATGATGACATAGTGAATTCCAGGTCAGCCTGGGCTAGAGTGAGACCCTACCTTGGGAAAAAAAAAAAAAAAGAATAAGACCCTACTACAAAAAATATATATATTTTTAAAGCTACAAAGGTCTGGACATTCTTTTGATATTCAACCTCCCTCCCAAAGGACCAGTGTGATTGCCATATAAAGGGAACAGTAGAATTACTGTAAGAATATTACTAGAACCAACCCCCAGAATTTGAGAGATTAGGTCACCCAGGTTAGAATAACCTGCAGGCAACTGGAAAGCTGCAACCAACATTATCTCTCTTTCTCTCCTCTTTGTGCCTATTCTGTCCATGACTGGGGAGCCTCATGGGTCAAAGCAGTGATTAGACCAAAGCAATAGTATGAGGAACTTTACTTCTATGTATCAGCCCAGCTGCATTCTGGTGGCTTTGTTTACCTATGGCATTTGTAAGAGTACAGGTAAGCATGGATTATGATTTCCATGAAGAAAAGTAGTACTTGGGCTGGAGAGATGGCTCAGCAGTTAAGTCGCTTGCCTGCAAAGCCTAAGGACCCTGTGTTTGAGTCCCCAGTACCCACATAAAGCCAGATGCAAAAAGACGCATTTGTCTGGAGTTTGTTTGCAGTGGCTGGAGGCCTAACACGCTCATTCTCTCTGCCAGGCATTGTGGTGCATGTCTTTAATCCCAGGTAGAGGTAGGAGAACCACTGAGTTTTGAGCCAGCCTGAGACTACATAGTGAATTCCAGGTCAGTTTGGGCTATGAGACCCTACCTCGGGGGGGGGGGGGGGAAGAGTAGCAGTACCTTACAGAGTAAGAACATTTGTTGGCAGGAAGTTTATGCCTTAAACCCTAGCACTCCAGAGGCTGAGATAGGAGGATCTCTGTGAGTTTCAGGCCTAAACTACAGAGTGAGTTCCAGGTCAGCCTGGATGAAAGTGAGATCCTGCCTCAGAAACAACAAAAAGAATATTTGGATCTTATATTTGCCATTTACTTATTTTTGTTATTTATGTGAGAGCATGGGCATGCCACTGCAAACAAACCCCAGATGTATGTATGTGTCACTTTGTGTATCTGGCTTTTGTGGGCACTGGAGAATCAATATATTTTTAAAGCTACAAAGGTCTGGACATTCTTTTGATATTCAACCTCCCTCCCAAAGGACCAGTGTGATTGCCATATAAAGGGAACAGTAGAATTACTGTAAGAATACTACTAGAACCAACCCCCAGAATTTGAGAGATTAGGTCACCCAGGTTAGAATAACCTGCAGGCAACTGGAAAGCTGCAACCAACATTATCTCTCTTTCTCTCCTCTTTGTGCCTATTCTGTCCATGACTGGGGAGCCTCATGGGTCAAAGCAGTGATTAGACCAAAGCAATAGTATGAGGAACTTTACTTCTATGTATCAGCCCAGCTGCATTCTGGTGGCTTTGTTTATCTATGGCATTTGTAAGAGTACAGGTAAGCATGGATTATGATTTCCATGAAGAAAAGTAGTACTTGGGCTGGAGAGATGGCTCAGCAGTTAAGTCGCTTGCCTGCAAAGCCTAAGGACCATGTGTTTGAGTCCCCAGTACCCACATAAAGCCAGATGCAAAAAGACGCGTTTGTCTGGAGTTTGTTTGCAGTGGCTGGAGGCCTAACACGCTCATTCTCTCTGCCAGGCATTGTGGTGCATGTCTTTAATCCCAGGTAGAGGTAGGAGAACCACTGAGTTTTGAGCCAGCCTGAGACTACATAGTGAATTCCAGGTCAGTTTGGGCTATGAGACCCTACCTCGGGGGGGGGGAAGAGTAGCAGTACCTTACAGAGTAAGAACATTTGTTGGCAGGAAGTTTATGCCTTAAACCCTAGCACTCCAGAGGCTGAGATAGGAGGATCTCTGTGAGTTTCAGGCCTAAACTACAGAGTGAGTTCCAGGTCAGCCTGGATGAAAGTGAGATCCTGCCTCAGAAACAACAAAAAGAATATTTGGATCTTATATTTGCCATTTACTTATTTTTGTTATTTATGTGAGAGCATGGGCATGCCACTGCAAACAAACCCCAGATGTATGTATGTGTCACTTTGTGTATCTGGCTTTTTGTGGGCACTGGAGAATCAAACCTGGGCCATCTGGCTCTGTAATCAACTGCTGAGCCATCTTTCCAGTCCTATATTTACCATTAAAAAAAAAGGGGGAGCTGGGCATGGTGGTGCATGCCTTTAATCCCAGCACTTGGGAGGCAGAGGTAGGAGGATCACCATGAGTTCGAGGTCACCCTGAGAATACATAGTGAATTCCAGGTCAGCCTGGGCTAAAGTGAGACCCTAACTCGAAAAAAAAAAAAAAAAACCAAAAAAAAAAAAAAAAAAAAAAAAAAAAAGGGGGCTGGAGAGATGGCTTAGTGGTTAAGCACTTGCCTATGAAGCCTAAGGACCCCGGTTCAAGGTTCCATTCCCCAGTACCCACATAAGCAAGTTGCACATGGTGGCGCATGTGTCTGGAGTTTGTTTGCAGTGGCTAGAGGTCCTGGAGCGCCCATTCTCTCTTGCTCTCCCCACCCCTTCTGTCTCTAATAAGCAAATAAATTAAACAAAAAACAGCCAGGTGTGGCCTTTAATCCCAGCACTTGGGAGGCAGAGGTAGAAGGATCACTGAGTTCGAGGCTACCCTGAGACTACAGAGTGATTCCAGGTCAGCCTGAGCTAGAATGAGACCCTACCTTGAAAAACAAAAAACTTGTAGGCAGAGGGAAAACAAAAACATGAAGAGAAACCAATAAAAAATTTTTAAAAAACAGCCGGGCGTGGTGGCGTATGCCTTTAATTCCAGCACTAGGAGGCAGAGGTAGGAGGATCACCAGGAGTTCAAGGCCACCCTGAGACTACATAGTGAATTCCAGGTCAGCCTGAGCTACAGTGAGACCCTACCTCGAAAACAAAAACAAAAAGAAACAAACAAAAGAAGCCCAAACCACAAACTAGCTATGGTGGCATATACCTGCAATCCTAGCACTTAGAAGGTAGAAGCTGAAGGGTCAGGAATTAAAGGTCATTTATGGTTATATACTGAGTTGTGGGGCCAGCCTGGACTGCGTAAGACTTTCCCTCAAATACCAAAATAACAAACCCATACCTGTACTCCTAGCTCTTGGGAAAAGACTGAGAGATGAGGATTGCGAAGTTCCAGGCCAGCTTGTGCTACATACTGTATCCAGAACAGCCTGGGCTAGTGTGAGACAGCCAAAACAAAACACCAAAACCAAAACCTCTGTCACTTAAAAAGGCACATAATTCTATGTAGATTACCTACGTTCTGGACACATACCTTATTTGTAAGTGTGAAGAGAATGACTTGTGAAAATGCACACATTTCTATGTGTGTGGATCAGTTGGAGTTCACCACCACTGGAGAGCCACTATCTGAGAGAAAACAGGTAGCTTCTTGTGATAGAAAATATTTTCAACTTGACAGGATCTACAGTCACTTTAGAGACAAATCTCTGGGCTTGTCTATGAGGGATTTTTCTAGAAAAGGTTAATGGGGTTGGGAAAATCCACCTTAAATGTGGGTGGCCTCGCTCCATGTGCTGGCATTCTGGACTTAAAAGGAAAAAGTGATCTGAGCACCAGTATTCATCTCTCTTGGTTTCCTTGCTGTGGAACAGATATGACCAGCTGCCAAATCCTGACACCATAACTTTCCTGACATTACAGATTGTACCCTCAGTGAGCAAAAGAAAAAAAAAAAAATCTTCCTTCCTTAGTAGGTTGTATTTGTCAGGAATTTTATCACAACAATGAGAGAAGTAACAAATAGAGTCTTCAAAACAGATTTATTGAACAAATTCATTTATATAATATTACATGGAGAATTACTGAGGTCCCTTGCTGATATGAAGATAGCACTATGATTGAAAACTTAATGCCAAATGATTATTGTGTATAAAGTAGAAAGAGGGAAGGAGATCAATACTGATTAAAAGAAAATTGAATTTTGTCCAGATTTGTCAGTCTGTTTCTTTTTTTTCTTTTTTTTTTTTTTTTTTTTGGTTTTTCAAGGTAGGGTCTCACTCTCGTTCAGGCTGACCTGGAACTCACTCTGTAGTTGAAGAATGCTGGGATTAAAGGCGTGCGCCACCACGCCTGGCTGTCAGTCTGTTTCTATGAAAGGCTTTCTCTCCCCAGCAGTGGGGATCAAACCCAGGTTGGGCCTTGCCCTATAAAAGTACTTGTAAGACATGAAATACTATATAGTACTTGATTTCTCCCTAAATACACATGGAAACAATACAGAAGACTTCAAAAACCAAAGTACTGGGCTGGAGAGATGGCTTAGGGGATAAGGCCTCCTAACCCTAAGAACACTGGTTCCAATCTCCAGGTTCCACATTTAGCCAGATGCAAAGTGACACGAGGGCGCAATGCCGCACTTGGACACAAGGGGGCGCTCACATCTGGATTTCGTTCGCAGCAGCTGAGACACTGCTCACGTGCCCATCTGTCTTCCTCCCTCTCCCTCTCTCTCTCTCTCTCTCTCTCTGTGTCTCTCTCCAAAAAAATAAGATAAAATAAAAATTAAAAAAAAAAAACCAAAGTACTTACAAGAAGTAAACAAATTAACTTTATTTAAAGTTACTACTTCGGTCCTTACATTGATTTGTTTTAAAAAATATCAGTCAAGAATATATTATTGAAAGTGAATATATACAATAAATAGAAAATAGGGAGGCATAGTGCTGAAGACTTGATCAGTTGCCTACTGTGGTAGACAAAATTTGACATGCCACCAGCATTATTAAGAGTAGGTAAAGCACCTGGGAGAAGGTTGTAATGGCTGGAAACGTAGCTTAAAGCTCTGGACCACTTATCAGAACAAAACACAAAAGTAAACCATTCAGCATATCTGGGAGCTAACCTCACTCCAGCACTGTATTATCCACTACTATCCACAAGAACAACTTGAAAATAGCAAGTGCAGGAAACCTTCATTATTAGTGCTTTCAATCAAAGTGTTTAGTTAAATATATGATTAGAGAAATAATCTAAGCCATGTGACAGGCCCTATAACAATAAGTTACAAATACTCTGAGCTTAATAACTTAAACAAGATATGGCTAAAATAACACATTGTGGGACTATCTCAGCTAACCTCTTTCAAGTTAAGTGATAAAGGTTTAAATTACAGTTCCAACCGGTGCTCTTCAAAGAGTGATGTAGAATCCTAGCAATAATGATGACACCCCATTATTAAGGCAGAACCTGCTAATATACACATGCTTTCAATTACATTTGATTGAAGAAATAATTCTATGTACAAGTGGGTCCATATTCTATGTGCAAAGTTTCAACAGAGCAGGTTAATAATCAAAGCTGGGTCTAACAAATGCTTTCTGACTTCTGAAAAGGAACCATGAAAGCACCTCCTAAAGGTGAGCAAACCCAAGTCAAAGGATGGTGACTGCAGTTCTCTCTTTATGTGTGATGAACTTCATGAAACATTAACTCCCGAGGTATGCTTGTTTCTGGACCATACAGTTTACAGGCTCTTCTTTCAAAGGCGGCTACCATCTGCTTTACCACTTCATCGAAAAACAATGTAGCAAGCTGAGAGTGCAGAAGTGAGCGGAATTCAAAAGAAATCTAGGAAAATGTTAAAAATTATTTTAGTAAAATCCTCTGTTGAGCATAGTGGCACACACCTGTAATTCCAGTACTTAAAAGGATGGGGATTTGAGGCTATTCTGAGCTACGTACTGAGACCCTGTCTCAAAAAAACCAAGGGTGCCTTAATGCTAGCACTTGGGAGGTAGAGGAAGGAGGATTGTCATGAGTTTGAGGCTACCCTGAGACTATATAGTAAATTCCAGGTCAGCCTAGGCTAGAGTGAAACCCTACCTCAAAAAACCAAAACCAGGGCTTGAGAGATGGCTTAGTGGTCAATGCATGTGCCTGCAATACCTAAAGCCACAGGTTTGATTCCCAGAACCCACATAAGTCAGATTCATATGGTGGTGCATGTGTCTGGAGTTCATTTGCAGTGGCTAGAGGCTCCCACATGCCCATTCTTTCTATCTATTATATATAAACAAATGAAAAAAAAATTCATTTTTTTCAAGGTAGGATCTCACTCTAGTCCAGGCTGACCTGGAATTCACTACGTAGTCTCAGGGTGGCCTCGAACTCACAGCACCCCTACTTCAGCCTCCTAAGAACTGGGATCAAAGACATGCACTAACATGCCCAGCTAAAAAAATTTTTTTAATTTAAGATTTTTATTTTTATTTATTTATTAGAGACACAGAGAGGGAAAGAGAAAGAGAGTATATGTGAAAATGGGCACACCAGGGTTTGTTAGCCACTGCAAACAAACTCTAGATGCATGTGCCACCATGTGCATCTGACTTACGTGGGACTTGGAGAATTGAACCTGGGTCCTTAGGCTTCAAAGGCATGCGCCTTAACTGCTAAGCCATCTCTCCAACCCCTGCCCAAAATTTTTTTTTTTTTTTTGGTTTTGCAAGGTAGGGTCTCACTCTGGTCCAGGCTGACCTGGAATTAACTATGTAGTCTCAGGGTGGCCTTGAACTCATGTCGATCCTCCTACCTCTGCCTCCCGAGTGCTGGGATTAAAGGCATGTGCCACCACACCCGGCTTCCAAAATTTTTAATTAAAAAAAAAAGAAAAACCAAAACCAAAATCAACAACAACAACAAAAAAAAAAAAAAACAAGGGCTTAAAAGAAAAAAGAGGGTTGCTGAGCTGAGCTAGTCCTGTTGTCAGCTACTTGGTCAAAGACTGAGGCAAAGGATCCAAGTTAAGAATGGCCTGGCCTTGGCTAAAGCCAGCATGGGTAATTTCGTGAGATTGTCTCAAAATTAAAAGTGGGCTGGGGATTTGGTTTAGTGGTAGAGCTACAAAAACAACCATCCTTGTTTCTTTCTGTGGAGTACATAAACAGGAAACCAGAATGATAAATGTATTCACAAAGTTATTTACAATCTTCTTCAACGTACTATAGAAACAAACAAGGCTCTGTGCCTTAAAATAAGATTCCTTGGACTTACTGTGACAGCAGTAGGTGGGCACACAGTACAACAGATTCCCTCTTCTGACAGGAGCCAAAATCTCACCTAGATGAACCCACCCAGCTCCACCTGAAATACCCAGTTCCCAGCCTGAACACTGTCCTATATGGAGGTATCGCAAAACAAAGAATTCCCCTGCCCCGAGATGCTGGAAACTGAATCCAGGGCTTTGTACCCATTAAGGCAAGTTCTGGGGTTACAGGCAGGCACCACTATGCCTAGCTCAAGTTTTTACATGGAAGCAAGCAGAAAGCTCTTAACCACATGACCTTTTTTTTAGTTTTGTTTTTGTTTTCAAGGTAGGGTCTCACTCTAGCTCAGGCTGACCTGGAATTCACTATGCAGTCTCAGGGTGGCCTTGAACTCACAGTGATCCTCCTACCTCTGCCTCCCATGTGCTGGGATTAAAGGTATGCGCCACCACGCCCAGCCCCATGACCACTGTTTTTTAAGAATCAAAATCTGAACTGTAAATATTGAGAACTCATTACCTGTTGGCAAAATAGAAGTGGCTTTAAGTTAAAGCTAAAGTACTATAAACATGAAATTATAAGTTCTGAAGATTCTAAAATCATTTCCCTCTTGAATTTTATTTCTGCATCTAATATGCAATGCATAGATTTAATCTGATGTTAATTTTAAACACAAAAAACTAAGTTTATTTTTTTAACTTTAATTATTTACTTGTAAGCAGAATGAGAATGGGTATATCAGGACCTCTTGCTGCAAATGAATCCCAGATACATACCCTCTTACTAAGTTTAAATGCCTTACTAAGGGCTAGAGAGATGGCTTAACAATTAAGGCGTTTGCCTGTGAAGCCTAAGGACTCATATATGACTCTCCAGGTCCCATGTAAGGCAGACACCCAAGGAGACACAAATGCACAAGGCTGCACATGGGCACCAGGTAGCACATCAGTTTGGAGTTTGACTGCAGTGCCTAGAGGCCTGGCTAGAGGCGTGGTGGCACGCCTTTAATCCCAGCACTTGGGAGGCAGAGGTATGAGGATCACCGTGAGTTCGAGGCCACCCTCTAGTTAATTCCAGGTCAGCCTCTACCTCGGAAAACCAAAAAAAAAAAATAAATAAATTAAATAAATAAATAAATAAAAAAGGCTGGAGGGATGGCTTAGTGGTTAAGGCATTTGACTGCAAAGCCAAAGGACCCAGGTTCGATTCCCTAGGACCCATGTAAGCCAGATGCACGAGGGGGTGCACGTGTCTGGAGTTCTTTTGCAGTGGCTGGAGGCCCTGGTGCGCCCACTCTCTCTCCCTCCTTCTTTCTGTCAAATAAATAAATAAATAAAAAACAAAATACTAAAAAATAAAAATAATTAAAAATAAAAATGTTGGGGAATCCCAGCACTTAGGAGGCAGAGGTAGGAGGATCGCCGAGAGTTCAAGGCCACCCTGAGACTACATAGTGAATTCCAGGTCAGCCTGAGCCAGAGTGAGACCCTACCTCGAAAACCCCGAAAAAAAAAAAATGTTGGGGCTGGAGAGATGGCTTAGTGGTTGGGGCGTTTGTATGCAAAGCCAGAAGATCCCAGTTCAACTGTCCAGGATCCATGTAAGCCAAATGCACAAGGCGACACTTGCATCTGGAGTTCATCTGCAGTGACTGGAGGCCCTGGCGTGCCCATCCTCTCTCTCTTTCTGCCTCTTTCTCTCTCTCAAATAAATAAATAAATATTAAAAAAAAATTTTTTTAAGTCTTAGCCAGGCATGGTGGCACATGACCTTTTTGTTTTGTTTTGTTTTGTTTTTTTCAAGGTAGGGTCTGACTCTAGCTCAGGCTAACCTGGAATTCACTCTGTAGTCTCAGGGTGGCCTTGAACTCGTGGAGATCCTCCTACCTCTGCCTCCCGAGTGCTGGGATTAAAGGCATGTGCCACCACGCCTGGCCTCGTGCACATCTTTAATCCCAGCACATGGGAGGCAGAGGTAAGAGGATCGCTGTGGGTTCGAGGCCACCCTGAGTCTACATATACTCAGCCTGGGCTAGAGTGAAACCCTACTTTGAGAAACAAAACAAAACAAAAATCTTACTAAGTTTAGATGTCTTTAGGGCTGGAGAGATGGATTACAAATTAAGGCACTTGCCTGTGAAGCCTAAGGATCCAGGTTCAATTCCCCAGTATTCACATAAACCAGATGCATAGGGTGGCACATGTGTCTGGAGTTTATATGCAGTGGCTAGAGGCTCTGGCACACTCATTCTATCTCTTTCTCTCTCTACAGTAAATAAATAAATAAAATTTATTTTAAAGTTCAAATGTCACTGGGCATAGTGGCACACGCTTTTAATCCCAGCACTAGGGAGGTTAAGGTAGGAGGATTGCAGTGAGTTTGAGGTCAACCTGAGAATGCATAGTGAATTCCAGGTCAGCCTGGGCTAGAACAAGACCCTACTTGAAAAAAACAAAACAAAAAAATTTACAGGTTAAAGGCTGGGCGTGGTGGCGTACGCCTTTAATCCCAGCACTAGGGAGGCAGAGGTAGGAGGATCACCATGAGTTTGAGGCCATCCAGAGACTACAGAGTGAATTCCAGGTCAGCCTGAGCTAGAGTGAGACCCTACCTCAAAAAAAAAAAAATATATATATATATATATATATTTTTTTTTTTACAGGTTAAATGTTAAAAGTTTAAATATTAGGCTGGTAATAAAATTGTGACATATACCAGGAGTGGTGGTGCACACCTTTAATCCCAGCACTCAGGAGGCAGAGGTAGGAAGATCACTGGGAGTTCAAGGCCACCCTGAGACTACATAGTGAATTTCAGGTCATCCTGAGCTAGAGTGAGACCCTACCTCAAAAAAACAATAAAAGAAAAAAAAATTGTGACATGTGTCCTTTTTTTTCCCTTTCCATGCTGAAGATGAAGCCCAGGGCCTCAAGCATCCTAAAGCAGACACTTTACCACTGAGTTACATCCCTACGAAAAGTAAAAACATAAGAGGAATGAATGTTCACTGCTGCAAGAAATAGAACAGAAAAAAAAGTTCACTAGCACTAGTATGTAAACATATTCAGAAAAGGGCTGGAGAAATGGCTTAGCAGTTAAGGCGTTTGCCTGTGAAGCCAAAGGATCCTGGTTCCATTCTCCAGGACCCATGTAAGCTAATGCCCAAGAGGCACATGCATCTGGAGTTCATTTGCAGTGGCTAGAGGCCCTGGCGTGCCCATTCTCTCTCTGACTGCCTCTCTTCTATCTCTCTCTCTCTGCTTGCAAATTAATTAATTAATTAATTAATCAATTTTAAAAAATATTCACAAAAGGGCTGGAGAAATAAGTCAGTGATTAAAGGCACTTGCTTGCAAAGCCTGATGGGCCAGGTTTAATTCCCCAGTACCCACATAAGCTAGATGCACAAAGTAGCACATGCATCTGGAGTTCATGTGCAGTGACAGGAGGCCTGCTGTGTCCATACTCTCTCCAACTCCCTCTCTGTCAAATGAATAAAAATATTTTAAAAATATTTTTAATATATGTATTTTAAAAATTTATTTATTTGAAAGAAAAAGGCAGACAGAGAGAAAATGGGTATACCAAGGGCCTTTAGCTATTGCAAATGAAATCCAGATACATGAGTCACCTTGTGCATCTAAGCCATCTCTCCAGTCCAATAATTTATTTATTTATTTTTAAAAGATTTTTATCTTTATTTATGAGAGAGAGAGGGAGAGGGAGAGAGAAAGGGAGAATATGGGTGTGCCAGGGCCTCTAACCACTGCAAACGAACTCCAGATGCATGTGCCACCATGTGCATCTGGCTTATGTGGGACCTGGAGAATCGAACCGGGGTCCTTAGGCTTCTCATGCGCCTTAACCGCTAAGCCATCCCTCCAGCCCTTATTTATTTATTTAGTTTTTTTGAGGTAGTGTTTCACTCTAGTCCAGGCTGACCTGGAATTCACTATGTAGTTTCAGGGTGGTGTTGAACTCATGGCGATCCTCCTACCTCTGCCTCCCACGTGCTGGGATTAAAAGTGTGCACTACCACCACCAAACTTAAATTTTTTTTTAAATTTTAGAGAATTAGCTGGGCGTGGTAACACACACCTTTAATCCTAGCAATGAGAGGCAGAGGTAGGAGGATCCCTGTGAGTTCAAGGCCAGCCTGAGACTACATAGTAAATTCCAGGTCAGCGTGGGCTAGAGGGAGACCTACCTCAAAAAAAAAAAAAATAATAATAATAATAAATAAGAAAATGTATTATTTTGTTTTTCTTTTATTCCTTTTTTGGTTTTACAGGTAGGGTCTCCCTCTAGCTCAGGCTAACCTGGAATTCACTATGTAGTCTCAGGATGGCCTCGAACTCACAGTGACCCTCCTAACTCGTGAGAGCTGGGATTAAAGGTGTGCACCACCATACCTAGCTTTTTTTCCTTTTTTTGAGAAAGAGCCTAGGTTGATCAGGAACTCACTATGTAGCCCAGGTTGGCCTTGAACTTGTAGCAGTAATCCTTTAGGCTCAGGCTCCCAAATTTGGGGTTTACAGGCATGTGCCACTGTGCCAGGCTGAATTATTACTTATTCATTACAACATCATTTTATATTAATTTTTATTCATTTATTTGAGAGAGAGGCAGAGAGAAAGAAAAAAAATGGGTGCATAAGGGCCTCTAAGCTACTGCAAACAAACTCCAGATGCATGCGCCACCTTGTGCATCTGGCTTAGCTGGGTTCTGGGGAATTGAACCTGGGACCTTTGGCTTTGCACACAAATGCCTTAACCACTAAGCCATCTCTCCATCCCCCAACTTCATTTTTTTTTTTTTTTGAGGTAGGGTCTCACTCTAGCTGAGGCTGACCTGGAATTCACTCTGTAGTCTCAGGTGGCCTTGAACTCATGGTGATCCTCCTACCTCTGCCTCCCAAGTGCTGGGATTAAAGGCGTGCACCACCACGCCCGGCTCCCCAACTTCATTTTATATGTGAAACAGCAAGAACTTTATATATTGACTTACTGAAAAATCCAAGGTACATGTTCTTGGGTAGCCAGGAAGACCTGGCCTAAAACGCCAAATAGTCTCCAAGTGATTGAAAAGTTTCCCATCAGTGCATGATGCCTAGAAGAAAATGAAAAAAAAAAATAAAACTGCTAAATACCTTTGACAAGAATCTGCTTAGACTTTGAAAAGTAATGACTTCTGTAAGTCAGACTTCAGGAGATAAAGATAACAGCTTAGTACAAAGAAGACCTCCTAACAAAAGGAGACATTATCTTTTGTTCTAGGATTCCCAACATTGCCAACTGTTCTCCCCTCTACACTCTCACTCACTGTGCTACTTAGATTTCTCTCATCTGAAAACATATTCCAAGAAGCTCCAGTGGCACACTTGATTAGCGTGTGGTACTTATATGAAAAAAATATTTCAAGTTCTGCTACTTACACATCATCCTAATTGAGTTAAAACCACTGCACTGTATTTCCTTAAGTTGTAAAGTAACCCATTTTATATCATCACTCTGAAATAATGGACAGGTTTTACAGTATCTAGTTTATATACTTGGTATGACTGACCCATTTCTTTCTGACCTCTTCTTCTGGGTATGTGTATTTTAAAATTATTTATTTATTTATTTTTTTCAGGTAGAGTCTCACTGTAGCTCAGGCTAACCTGGAATTCACTCTGTAGCTCAGACTGGCCTCAAACACAGTGATTTTCCTACCTCTGGGATTAAAGGTGTGCACTACCACATCTGACCATGTGAATGTATACCCTGAAACACAATATTTAGCTATACTAGGTGCAGTTCATCTTATTACTACTGTAAATCATTCAAAAAATGACTGAGACCTATAAAACATGAAAAAGGGTCTCCAGACCATAGTTATGACCTAGACTGAAATTTATCCTCAGGTATTACCTGGGCAGTACTATAGTAGCAGACAACTGACCTCAAGCATAGTATCTACCATCTTCCCTCAGAAGTCATTTAAAATTTTTGTATCAGGATGGAGAGGTAGGTCAGAGGTCAAATACTTGCCCAGCATGCATGAAACTCTGGGATATTCCAAGTCTACAAATTCCTCTTAAATTAAGCATTAAGTTTTTAGCTTTTTTTGGGGGGCACATTGATGTATGCCACCATAACAGGCTAGTTTATAGCTCTTTATGCATATCCTGAGGCACTCAAAGCTATTCCTTTTCTTTGATAATTTATTCGCCTGAAGAGATTACATTTTCCCTTTGTGACTACACTTTCTGACATACACTACCAAAATAAAGACCTGAATAGGCAAACTAGTTTTCTTCTAAGTAGAATCACTTTTCTTTTTAGCTAAAGCTTCCCTAAAATAAAGCACAGGGCCATTTTTATGGACTAATTTCAGGATCCCACCACTGAGGAGGCAGAGGCAATAGAGCAGAAGCAAGTTCCAGGACAGTTTCATCTACAGTACATGCAGGTTACAGCATGGGTTACATAGTAAGACCATAGTAAGACAAAAAGGGAAAACATTCTGTTATATATATAGTTCAATAATGCTCTTATTTATTTATTAGAGAGAGAAAGAGGCAGATAGAGAGAGAATGGGTGCACCAGGGCCTCCAGCCACTGCAAATGAACTCTAGACACATGTGCCCACCTTGTGCATCTGATCTTACATGGGTACTGGGTCCTTAGGCTTTGCAGGCAAGCACCTTAACCACTAAGCCATCTCTCCAGTCTTCTTATTTATTTATTTATTTATTTATTTATTTATTTATTTATTTATTTATTTATTTTGGTTTTTCGAGGTAGGGTCTCACTCTAGCTCAGGCTGACCTAAAATTCACTATGTAGTCTCAGGGTGGCCTCAAACTCACGGCGATCCTCCTACCTCTGCTTTCCGAGTGCTGGGATTAAAGGCGTGTGCCACCACGCCGGGGCATATTTATTTTTTATGAAAATGCTGGGAGCATGGTGGCTCACGCCTTTAGTCCCAGCACTTGGGAAGCAGAGATGGGACGATCGCTGTGAGTTCAAGAACAGCCTGAAACAACATAGTGAATTCCAGGTCAGCCTGGGCTAGAACAAGACCCAACCTTGAAAAAAAAAAAGTCAACTGGGTGGGATGGTGCATGTCTTTAATCCCAGCACTCAGGAGGCAGAGGTAGAAGGATTGCTATGAGTTCTAGGCCACCCTGAGACTACATAATGAATTCCAGGTCAGCCTGGGCTAGAATGAGACCCTACCTCGGGGGAAAAAAATAACAACAACAACAACAAAAAGTGCTGGGAATTGAACCCAAGACCTCACACATGCTAAGCATGGCCATTTTTCACTTTAATATATTCTGCCCTTTGTATTCACAAAAGAAGCCTATAGAAAATTTAACACCAAAAGAGAAATAGATGTGGGAAAAATTGTTAACACTTCCCTCTGCTATTTTCACATAGCTGCACCACAGCAGCACTCCCAAATGACCTAACCCAAGGACACATGGATTTCTTTGTGGTATGTTCACTGCCAAAGTCCTCAGTGCTAACAGCAAAGATACTGCACACAGTGAAAGCTATTATGACTGACCCTACTGGCTGTTCTAGATAAAATGACTCTGCTCATCAAATAAACTAGCACATATGTTTCTACTAGGAATTAGGTATAAGATTTACTGAGCGGGGTGTGGTGGCTCATGCCTTTAGTTCCAGTATTCAGGATCACCATAAGTTAAGGCCACCCTGAGACTACATAGTGAATTCCAGGTCAGCCTGAGCTAGACAGAGTGAGACTCTACCTTGAAAAATAAAACGAGCAAAAATATTTATTGAACTCTGTTATCTCAGCATTCAGGAGCCTGAAACAGAAGGATAGTATGTTCCAGGCCAGCCTGGCTACATAGTTGAGTTCCAGGCCAACCCAATCTATGTATTAAGATACTGTCTAAGCAAAACAATATAAAAGAAAAAAAGATTCATTGAAATGTTATCTACTGAAACCTTTTGAGGCCTTCTGCCCCTTATAGATCAGACAACCAGAATTGTTGACATATTAAGTCACAGATACATTCTGGGTAGCTAATCATTCGTGGAAAATACCACATGGCTTTTGCTGTTCCCTTGAATACATTGATTCTATTATATATTTTGTTGGACCAGGAAGATGGCTCACTGGGTAAAGTAAGAAAGCAAAGGCTGGAGTGAATGGCTTAGAGGTTAAGGCACTTGACTGTGAAGCCTAAGGAACTAGGTTCAACTCCCTAGACCCCATGTAAGCCAGATGCAGTGGTGCATGTATCTGGAATGGCCCACCCCATTCGCTCTCTCTCTCTCTCTCTGCTTATAAATAAAGAAAAAGAGCCGGCATGGTGGCGCACGCCTTTAATCCCAGCACTCGGGAGGCAGAGGTAGGAGGATTGCCATGAGTTTGAGGCTACCCTGAGATTACAGAGTGAATTCCAGGTCAGCCTGGGCTTGAGTGAAACCCTACCTCGAAAAACTAAAAAAAAAAAAAAAAAAAAAAAAAAAAAAAAAAAAACAACAACAAAAACATAGAGACAATAGAAAACTAAGCATGTGTACTTCTATTACTGTTTTCTTTGTTTGGTGTTTTGAGTTAGAGTGTTGCTCTAGCCCAGGCTGGCCTGAAATTCACAGCAATCCTCCTCCTTCAGCCTCCTGAGTGCTGGGATTAAAGGCCTGCACCACAACACCCACTTCCTAGTATATATATGTGAGAGAGAAAGAGGCCTATTCAGCAAATGGGTGAGCTAGGGCCCTAGCCACAACTCCAGACTCATGCACCATCTTGTGCATCTAACTTTACATGGGTACTAGGAAACTGAACCCAGGTCCTTAGGCTTTCCAGGCAAGCACCTTACCCACAGAGACATTTCTCCACCCCTCCTAGTACATATGTACGTGTGTGTGTGTGTGTGTGTGTGTGTGTGTATAAATTTAATTTTAGTTATTTTTTATTTCTTTGGTTTTTCAAGGTTGGGTCTTGGTCTAGCCCAAGCTAACCTAGAATTCACTATGTAGTCTCAGTCTGGCCTCGAACTCACAGCAATCCTACTCCTACCTCTGCTTCCCCAGTGCTGGGTTTAAAAGTGTGCACCAGCATGCCCAGCTTTTTTTGTGTGTGTGTGGGGTGGGGTTGAGGAAGGGTCTCATTCTAACCCAGGCTGACCTGAAATTCATTATGTAGTCTCAGGCTGGTCTATAACTCACAGAGATCCTCCTACTTCTGCCTCCCAGCCACTTGTTTCATTTGGTTCTCAGTATATTTTTTAATAGTTCAAAGATGAAAACCTCAAAAAAAAAAAAAAAAGAAGGTGAAAGCTGTCCAACTTGTGTGGCCCAAGTGACATTTCTTGTGGTTCAATAGACCTCAGCAAAAGAGAGGGATAAAAAAAAGAAAAGAAAAGCTGGACGTGGTGGCGCACGCCTTTAATCCCAGCACTTGTGAGGCAGAGGTAAGAGGATTGCTATGAATTCAAGGCCACCCTGAGACTACATAGTGAACTCTAGGTCAGCCTGAGATAGACTGGGACCCTACCTCAAAAAAACAAAAATAAATAAAATAAATTTGAAAAAAGAAAGAAAGAAAGAAAGAAAGAAAAGTTTCCCATTTCATATTTTTTTTTTTTTTTTTAAGTTTTTCAAAAGCCGGGCGTGGTGGCGCACGCCTTTAATCCCAGCACTCGGGAGGCAGAGGTAGGAGGATCGCCTAGAGTTCGAGGCCACCTTGAGACTACATAGTTAATTCCAGGTCAGCCTGGACCAGAGTGAGACCCTACCTCAAAAAAAAAAAAAAAAAAAAAAAAAAAAAAGTTTTTTGAGTTAGTGTCTTGCTCTAGCTCAGGCTCACATGGAATTCATTCAGGGTGGCATCCTACCTTTGTGTCCCAAGTGCTGGGATTAAAGGCATGTGCCACCATGCCTGGCCCCATTTCATATTCTATGGTTTAGTGGTTAAGGCACTTGTCTGCAAAGCCTATGGACCCAGGTTCGATTCCCTAGTACACACATAAGCCAGATGCACAGGTGGTGCATGCATCTGGAGTCTATTTGCAGTGGCTAGAGGTCCTGGCATGCCCATTCTCCCACTCTGTGCCTGCCTCTCTCTCTCATATAAAATATTTTTAAAAAAAAAGAAATAAAAGAAATGTCCCATTTCCTTCCTCTTACTAAAGGTGTGCACCACCATGCTGAGGTGTACATATTTTTCTTTTACACGATATTTAACCCATTTAATATACTTAATATTTGGAATATAACTAATATTTGAGAAATACTTAATACTATTACCTTTACCAAATGTGGTTTTACCAAGGTTACTACTGATGTATATTGCTCCAAAACAGGTGGAAACCCAATTTGTAATTGTGTTTTACAATATCCAGATCTCCTTGATATTATGTCTGATTTTTTGCACCAAGGAACAAAATGCTTGTAGTCTTCCATTCCTGATACTACATCATACATTTCCTGCATTGAATACCTTAAAAAGAGAAAGATGAACACTGTTAACAACTAATTTTGAAATACATGTTTGAAAATGAATACAAATGAAACTGAGTTATAAATCATTTGGCACACATACTGATTCACATGATGGAATGAATGGTTTCAAGCCAACACAGAAAGTAAAAGGGTAGTAGAAACATATTAGAGGTCATAATTTTGAAGCCCATGGGTTGGGTATGACATACAGGTGTGGAAGGAAGGAGGGAAGGAAAAGGAAGCAAGGAAAGGAAGGAAGGAGCCGGGCGTAGTGGCACATGCCTTTAATCCCAGCACTTACAAGGCTGAAATAGGAAGATCACCATGATTTTGAGGCCAGCTTGAGCTACAGAATGAGTTACAGCTCAGTTACAGGGGAGCTAGAATAAGTATCTCAAATTAACTTAAATAAATAATAACAACAACAACAACAACAACAAAACTTCAAGTTAGCCTGGGCTACCTAGTGGGGCCTTGTCTGAAAAATTGAAACCAAGGGCGACTCTTTCTCTCCCCTCTTTCTCCCTCTCTCAAATAAATAAATAAATAAATAAATAAATAAATAAATAAAATATTAAAAAACAAACCAAAAAAACCCCAAGGGCTAGGGATATGGCTCATAGCATGCTTATTGTGCAAGCTTGAGGGCCTGAGACCTCCTGAGTTTGAATATCCAGAAACTATGCACATAGCTAGGCATACATGGCCATATATGTCTCTTGGCCCCAGTCCTATGGGAAGCAGACAGTGGAAATCACTAGGGCTCACCAATGGTAAGCTCCAGAATCAGTAAGCTCTGATAAAACTAGTAAGAGGCAGGTAAGTGATGGAAAGGAACCTGATATTTTCCTCTGGCTGTCATAGGTAAGCCCATAAGGCGATGCATGAATACTTACTTAAATGTGCATACACCATACACCGAAAATATTGAGTGAATAAATAACACCTGAAAGGACCAACCTGGACCACAAAAACAAGACCCCATTAAAAACACACACACACACAAGCGCTAGGCTGGGGATGTAGCTCAGAGGGTAGAATGTTTGTCAGCATGCATGAAGCCCTGGGGTCAATTTCCATCACTGTATAAACTGAGCACTCCAACAGGGATATACAGATGGATTAACACTAAGAATTTATTATTATAACCATATTAATTAGCAATAAAAGGAAAAACTAGGGTGGGAGAGATGGCTTAGTGGTTAAGGCACATGCCTGTGAAGCCTAAGGACCCAGCTTTGATTCTCCAGATCCCACGTAAGCCAGATTTACATGGTGGCACATGCATCTGGAGTTCATTTGCAGTGGCTAGAGCCCTGGCATGCCCATTCTCTCTCTCTCTCTGTCTCTGATAAGTAAATAAAAATTAAAATTTAAAAAATTAAAAAAGGGAAAAACTAATTCTATGGATGATGAAATATCAGAAGTATTTCCATCAGAGCAAGAAATAGCACTACGATGCCACTATGCTATATAACACTGTTCTGAAAGTATTAAAATTGAAGCAGAAAATATGAAAGATATGTACTGATATGAATGTCAATTCAGAATCCAGTAAGGTGGCATATTATGAAATACATAAATATCAATAGATTTCCTATACATAAAAATACAAAATAGGCTGGGCATGTTGGCCCATGCCTTTAATCCTAGCACTTAGGAGGCAGAGGTAAGAGGATCTCTGTGAGTTAGAGGCCAGCCTATGACTACTAAGTGAATTCCAGGTTAGGCCTGAGCTAGAGAGACTCTACCTTGAAAACCAAAAAAAAAAAAAAAAAAAAAGCAAAATAAAATCAATAAGCTTCAGGGCTTAAATGAATAAAACAAGGAACAAAGACAAAGCTTTACATACATAAAAGTCAATTTGAACAATGAGAGTAAGATATATACTTTTCTTGGTTATAAAAACAAGGTGGAGCCGGGCGTGGTGGCGCACACCTTTAATCCCAGCACTCGGGAGGCAGAGGTAGGAGGATCACCGAGAGTTCGAGGCCACCCTGAGACTACATAGTTAATTCCAGGTCAGCCTGGACCAGAGTGAGACCCTACCTTGCAAAACCAAAAAAATAAATAAATAAATAAAAACAAGGTGGGGATGTGAGGGCGATCTGTCTGCAACATCTGTCACCCCATTGATCGCCAGGGTTGATTCGGCTGATCTGGCGTTCCCTTCCTCCCTCACCGCTCCCTGTGCGTCCCTCCCGAAGCTGCACACTCGGTCGAAGAGGACGACCTTCCCCAAATAGAGGAGGACCGGTCTTCGGTCAAGGGTATATGAGTAGCTGCGCTCCCTTGCTAGAACCTCCAAACAAGCTCTCAAAAACAAGGTGGGCCAGTGAATTCCAGGTCAGCCTGGACCAGAGTGAGACCCTACCTCGAAAAAAAAAAAAAAAAAAAAAAAAAAAAAAAAAAAAAAAAAAAAAAGGTGGGCATGGTGATGGCTGCCTGTAATCTTAGCACTCAGGAGTCTGAGATAGTGGGAAGATCGTCAGGAGTTCAGAGGCCAGGTTGAACTAAACAGCAAGTACTAGGCCAGCCAGTGCTACATTAAAAAAAAAAAAAGAACACACAAATAGGTACTGAATATAAATCAAGTATGATTCACCACAAAATTATATACTAATTTAGTAATTTAAGTAATCATACTCTAAAATTACCAAAGGATATTTTTGGAATACAAAAGAATTAGTACATTCATATACATTTTAATTAGTCATTATAATCAAGAACGACAAACAAAAATGCATGTCATAGGGCTGGGGCGATGGCTCATCCTGTGGGGATAAAAGCACTTGCCACGCAAACATGCGATTGCAGTGCAGATCTCCAGAATGCTCATAATTGCTGGTGGCTCATGGCTCAGGAGGTGGAGACGGGATCCCCAGCACAAGCTAGACTTAGCTGGACCAGCAGAATGGGCGAGCCCTCAGTTCAAGTGAGAGAACCTGCTTCAGTTAAAAAAAAAAAAAAAGTGGACAGCAATCAAGGATGAGACCCTACATCAACCTCTGGTCTTGACACACATGTACGTGCACCCACACATATATAATCATGAAGAAAAATACATCTTAGCTGGGTGTGGCGGCACACGCCTTTAATCCTAGCACTTGGGAGGCAGAGATAGGAAGATCAGTGTGAGTTCGAGGCCACCCTGAGATTACACAGTGAATTCCAGGTCAGCCTGGGCTAGAGCGAGACCCTACCTTGAAAAAAAAAATACATGTCATAAATTATTCCTTTTGCATGTCAATGTTAAATCTACTCTATACAGTGAACATATAATTATATTCATTCAACAATATTTGTAAAAAACCAGCAAGAGCTATGGAAAGGCTAACCAAGGTAAAGCAATTTGATCTGGAAGAAGATAATGCAATAGTCTATAGGAAATTATGAATGTGCTCTTTTAATAAAATCACTATTATATACAAACCCTATAATTCTTCTCTCTGAATATTCTTTTCTTTTGTTTGTTAATGGTGCTGTGATTTTGAAGAAAGTTCTTGCATTTATCTCTTTAGGCAAAACTGAGGAATGCAGTGGAAGAGTTCTGCTCATCAGTATACCACAGGAAGCTAAATATCTAAAAAGACAAAAATTATCATATTGAGTGACTGAAAATTTAGAAGAAGCACATATATTTAGATATTATATAAAGGGATAAATTAGAGGGGTCTTTACAATGTTGCTGAAAACACACACAAAGATACAGGAAAATATTTTTGCTGGGCGTGGTGACGCACGCCTTTAATCCCAAGCACTCCGAGGGCAGAGGTAGGAAGAGCGCCATGAGTTCAAGGCCACCCTGAGACTATGTAGTGAATTCCAGGTCAGCCTGAGCTAGAGTGAGACCCTACCTTGAAAAGCAAAAAAACAAACAAACAAAAATCTTATTTTTATCACTTTTTAATTAACTTTTTTATTTGAGAGAGGGAAAGAGGCAGATAGAAAGAATGGGTATGCCAGGGCTTTCAGCCACTGTAAAGAAATTTGACACAAGGCCAGGCGTGGTGGCGCATGCCTTTAATCCCAGCACTCGAGAGGCAGAGGTAGGAGGATCACCATGAGTTCAAGGCCACCCTGAGACTACATAGTGAATTTCAGGTCAGCCTGGACTACAGTGAAACCCTACCTTGAAAACCGCCCCCCCAAAAGAAACTTGACACATGTGCCACCTTGTGGATCTGACTTACATGGGTCCCAGGGAATCAAACCTGGGTCCTTTGGCTTTGTAGGCAAATACCTTAACCACTAAGCCATCTCTCCAGCCCTGTTTTCATTTTTTTAAATTTTATTTTAATTAATTAATTTATTTATTTATTTGAGAGAGAGAGAGAAAGAGAATGGACACACCAGTGCATCAAGCCACTGCAAAAGAAATCCAGATGCATGTGCTCCCTTGTGCATCTGGCTTATGTGGGTCCTGGAGAATAGAACCAGGGTTCTTTGGCTTTGTAGGCAAATGCCTTAACCGCTAAGCCATCTCTCCAACCATCCTGTTTTCAATTTTTTAAAACATATTTATTTATTTGCAAACACAAAGAGACATACAGAAGGGCCTCTAGCACAGCAAACGAACTCTAGATGTATGTGCCAATTTGTACACCTGGCTTTACATGGGTACTGAGGAATCACATCCGGGTTGTTAGATTTTGCAGGCAAGCATTTAACCTCTTAACCATCTCTGCAGGCCCTGTTTTATTATTTATTTATTTATTTATTTATTTATTTGAGAAAGAGAGAAAGAAAGAGAGAGAGAGAGAAGCCAGACATGGTGGCACATGCCTTTATTTTTTATTTATTTATTTATTTTTGTTTTCTCAAGGTAGGGTCTCATTCTAGCCCAGACTGACCTGGAATTCACTATATAGTCACAGGGTGACCTCAAACTCACGGCAATCCTCCTACCTCTGCCTCCCAAGTGCTGGGATTAAAGGCATGTGCCAGCCTTTAATTCCAGGTCAGTCTGGGCTAGTGTGAGACCCTACCTTGAAAAAAAAAGAAAAAGAATATGAGAGCAGGGCGTGGTGGTGCACACCTTTAATCCCAGTACTAGGGAAGCAGAGGTAGGAGGATCGATGTGAGTTCTAGCCACTAAAAATGAACTCCAGACACATGCGCCACCTTGTGCATCTGGCTTATGTGGGTCCTGGGGAATTGAACCTGGGTCTTTTGACTTTGTAGGTGACTTAACCACTAAGCTATCCCTCCAGCCCTCCAGCTCCTGTTTAATTTTGATTAATTAATTAATTATTATTATTATTATTTTGGTTTTTCGAGATAGGGTCTCACTCTAGCCCAGACACACCTGGAATTCACTATGTTGTCTCAGGCTGGCCTCGAACTCATAGCAATCCTCTTATCTCTGCCTCCCAAATGCTGGGATTAAAGGCATGTGCCACCATGCCCAGCTTAATTATTTATTTATTTTTGTTTTTCAAGCTCCAGGATGGTCTTAAATTCATTAGTGATCTTCCTATCTCAGCTTCCCAAGTGCTTAAAGGCATGTGCCACCATGCCTGGATGGAAAAAGAAACTTCCTAAGCAGCATAAAATAAAGAAAACAAACAAAAAGAAAAAGCAGCTTTAGTTTAGAATCTTCTGACACAAAAGCTATTTCTTGCCAGAAAGCTGGTGTTTGGCTGGTAATCATGCATTATGATACACTCTTACCATAAGCTTTCACCATCTATTACTCAGTTCATCTGGGATCCAAAGAGGATGCTTGAGTCTTGATCTACCCCAATGAGACATGAAAATAGGTCTCACAGATATGAGAGCTAGTTGCCCTGTCAGAACTATTGCTTCCTTCTTTGCTTTTTTACTTTGTTATTATTATTTTTTTTTAATTATTTTATTGATTTTTTGGAGAGAGACAGACAGAGAGATAGAGAGAGAGGGAGACAGATAGAGATGAGGGAGACAGATAGAGATGGGTGCGCCAGCAGTCTCTCAGCTGCTGTGAACAAAATCCAGATGCGTGCGCCCCCTTGTGGTCAAATGCGGCATTGTGCCCTTGTATCACTTTGCATCTGGCTAAACATGGGACCTGGAGATTGGAACCGCTGGAGATTGGAACCAGCATTCTTAGGCTTAGGAGGCAGGCGCCTTAACCGCTAAGCTATCTCTCCAGCCCCCTACTTTGTTATTATTATTACTATTTTTTTTTTTTTTTTGGTTTTTCGAGGTAGGGTCTTACTCTAGTTCAGGCTGACCTGGAGTTCAAGCTGTATTCTCAGGGTGGCCTCGAACTCATGGTGATCCTCCCATCTCTGCCTCCCGAGTGCTGGGATTAAACACATGCGCCACCACGCCCGGCTACTTCGTTATTTTTATTTATTTGAGACAGAGAGAGGGAGAGAGAGAAAGAGTGAGAATGGGTGTGCCAGGGCCTCTAGCCACTGCAAATGAACTCCAGACGCATGTGCTACCATGTTCATCTGGCTTACATGGGACCTGGAGAATTGAACCAGGGTCCTTAGCCTTCACAGGCATGCGCCTTAACCATCACCTCTCCAGCCCCTTCTTTACTGTTTTTTTTTTTTTGTTGTTGTTGTTTAATGTTCAGGCAGAGGTAGGAGGATCGCCATGAGTTCGAGGCCACCCTGAGACTACGTAGTTAATTCCAGGTCAGCCTGGACCAGAGTGAAACCCTACCTCGAAAAGTCAAAAAAAAAAAAAAAAAAAAAGTTTATTTATTTGAGAGACAGAAGGAGGTAGGCAGAGAGAAAATGGGCACACCAGGACCTCTAGCCACTGCAAACGAACTCCAAATGCATGTGCCACCTTGTGCATCTGGTTTTATGTGTGTACTGGATAACTGAACCTGGGTCACTGGGCTTCGCAGGCAAGCACCTTAACCACTAAGCCATTTCTCCGGCCCCCTTCTTTACTTTTGATTTTAAAATTTTATTTATTTATTTATTTATTTATTTATTTATTTATTTATTTATAAGCAGAAAAAGAGATAAAAGAGAGGCAGAAAGAGACAGAATGGGCACACCAGGGCCTCTAGCCACTGCAAACGAACTCCAGATGCATGTGCCCCTTGTGCATCTGGCTTATGTGGGTCCTGGAGAATCAAACTGAGATCATTTGGCTTTGCAGGCAATAATCGCCTTAACTGCTAAGCCATCTCTCTAGCCCCATTCTTTACGTTTTAATCTGTTTCAGCACATGTGTGTGAGTATGACTAGTGAAATAGTGTTAACTTCTATATGCAGAAATGACAGCTATAGTCTTGTGTGGACTTAAATCTAACTTTTCTCTAATAAGATTATACATAGGTATTTTATCCTCTTATTCATTAGTCTAAATTGTTCTTTAGATAAGACGCCCTTAGAAACTCTTTGGAGCTGTTTCAATTGACACAGAATAAATAGGACCATGCCTAGTGAACAGACCTGTGATCCAATCACAGCTGCTCAGGAGGATAAGGCAGGAAGATCTTGAATTCAAAGTCAGCCTGGGCTATAGAATAAGTTAAAGCAAGCCTGAGCAACTTAATGACATCCTATCTCAAAATACAAACTGAAGGGCTGGGCTAGAGAGATGGTTTAGTGGTTAAGGCACTTGCCGGCAAAGCCAAAGGACCTAGGTTCGATGCCCCAGGACCCACATAAAGCCAAATGCACAAGGTGGCACATGTGCCTGGAGCTGTTTGCAGTGACTAGAGACCCTGGTGTGCCCATTTCTTTTCCTCTCTCTCTCAAATAAGTAAAATAATTATTTTTTTTAAATGGAGGGCAGGGCTGGAGAGATGGCTTAGTGGTTAAGGCGCTTGCCTGCTATGCCTAAAGACTCATGTTCAACTGTCATGCAAGGTCGCTGTGGTAGTTTAATTCAAGTGTCCACCATAAACTTATGTATTCTGAATGCTAGGTTCCCAGCTGATGGCGATTTGGGAATTAACACCTCCTAGTGACAGTGTATTGTTGGGGGATGGCTTATGGGCATCACAGCCAGTTTTCCCTTGCCAGTATTTGGCACACTCTCCTTATGTTGGCCAGGGGGTGATATCCACCCTCTGCTCATGCCATCATTTCCCCCTGCCATCATGGAGCTTCCCCTTGAGTCTGTAAGCCAAAATAAACCCTTTTTCCTGAAAAGCTGCTCTTGGTTGGGTGATTTCTGCCAGCTATGTGAACCTGACTGCAACAGTAATGTTGGTAACAGAGGAGTGGTGTCAGTTGCTGTTAGACACCTTACTGTGTGACTTTGGCCTTTTGGAGTTGATTTTCAAAATGAATGTGGAAGGATTTGAAACTTTGGCCTAAGCGATGCCTTGCAGTGCTGTTAAGTACAGCTTGATGGACTATTCTGGTCAGAGTTGAAAGACCTGAATGCAGTAAGAACTATGGAATGTGAAGTTTGGCTGATGAGCATGAGAAGAAAGAGCTTTGCTTGGACTGGGCTAGAAGCAGTTTGTGTGAGAGGCTTGCTGTTATGCCCATGTCCTGAGAACTTGTGCAGGGTTGCTTTGCATAGAAACAGACTGAGGTGAGCAGAGGGATAGGGCACAAAAAAAAAAAAATGAAATCTTTGAGCCAAAACTGCTGCCCATTCAGCTACAATTATATAAGAGATTATAACCTTTGTGGTTGGGCCAGCTGACCTGCACTGGGGGGCCTTAGGAAGACTGTAGAGTCTTTTGAAGGGGCCTGAATGCTGAAGGATTGTCCTGTTCTTCAAAGTCTGCTTTATTCCCCCATGGATTAACAAATTGGCACTCCACCTGGTATTACTGAATATAAGAAATGCAGGAAAGAGAGGGTCATTGAATTTGCAAAACAGTCTTATGTTTTGGAAATGGCCATGGGCAGTGTGAAGCAGGTTTGCTGGATTGCTTACATGGAGACCCAACGGAGCCTTGAGGATGGACCACAGGTTGTACTGGAGACCCAATGGAGATGCCAGGATCATGAGATGGCTGCTAAGGAGAGCTGCTGGCCAAGGATGAAGTTTTCCAAGACTGTGAGTATCCTAACTGGAGTGGCAGAACTGAAACTCCAGAGACTTGTTGCTAGTTAGAAGTATGGGACTTGAACTACAGAGTTTGATGTTTGCCCTATTTAAATCTTGTATTGGTTGAGTATTTCTATGCTATGCTCAATGCCATGTTTTACAGTGTGTTTATTCTGTGCCATTATGTTTTTTGTCTTTTTTTTGGTGTATTTTTTGGTATTATGGCTCAGTTAAAAGATCTTGAACTACAGGAATATTTGAACATCATTAGGATAAAAACTATGGGGACCTTTAAGGGGACTGAGTACATTGCATTTTACATCATGGATGGTTATCAGTTTAAGGGGGCCAGGTGCAGAAAGTGATGGTTTGATTCAGGTGTCTCCCATAAACTTAGGTGTTCTGAATGCTAGGTTTCCAGCTAATAGAGATTTGGGAATTAACACCTCCTGGAGGCAGTGTATTGTTGGGCTTATGGGAATTATAGCCAGATTCCCCTTGCCAGTGTTTGGCACACTCTCCTATTGCTATTGTCCACCTTATTTGGCCTGGGGGTGATGTCCACCTTCTGCTCATGAAATCGTTTTCCCTGCCATCATGGAGCTTTCCCCCAGTTTGTAAGCCATAATAAACCCTTTTTTTTTTTCCGAAAAGCTGCTCTTGGTCAGGTGACTTCTGCCAGCAATGTGAACCTGACTACAACAGTCACACATGTGCACAAGGTGATGCATCCATTTGGAGTGCAACTGCAATGGCTGGAGCCCTGGCATGCAAATTCTCTCTCTAGCTCTCTCTCTCTCTCTCTCATAAAAAAATTAAATTATGGGCTGGAGAGATGGTTTAGTGGTTAAGATACCTGCCTACAAAGCCAAAGAATCCCAGTTTGATTCTCCAGGTCCCATGCAAGCCAGATGCACAAGATGGTGTATGCAACTGAAGTTCGTTTGCAGTGGCTGAAGGCCCTCGCATGCCCATTCTCATACACTTCTGTCTCTAATAAATCAATAAAATAAACCTTAAAAAAAAAGTTTTTTGGGGGGGCTGGAGATACGGCTCAGCGGTTAAGTGCTTGCCTGTGAAGCCTAAAGACCCAGGTTCAAGGCTCGATTCTCCACAAGATGACACATGCACCTGGAGTTTGTTTGCAGTGGATGAAGGCCCTGGTGAGCTCATTCTTTCTCTCTCCTCTGTCACTCTCAAATAAATAAATAAAAATAAACAAAAAAAATTTTTTTAAGTTTTTTTTTTTGGGGGTGGGGTTCAAGGTAGAGTCTCACTCTAGCCAGGCTGACCTGGAATTCACTATGGAGTCTCAGAAGTGACCTCGAACTCATGGCAATTCTCCTACCTCTGCCTTCCGAGTGCTGGGATTAAAGGTGTTTTTTTTTTTTTTTTTTTTTTTTTTTTTTTTTTAAATGGAGGGCAAAGGCTGGAGAGATGTTTTAATGGTTAAGGTGCTTGTCAAGGACCCAGGCTTGATTCCCCAGGAAGCCAGATGAAGATGTTGCATGCATCTGGAGTTCATTTGTAGTGGCTGGAGGCCCTGGTGTGCCCTTTTGTGTGTCTGTGTGTGTGTGTCTTTCTAATAAATGAATGAATAAATAAATAAATAAAATAAAATTTAAAGCCGGGCATGGTGGTGCATGCCTTTAATCTTAGCACTCGGGAGGCAGAGGTAGGAGGACTGCTGTGAGTTCAACGCCACCCTGAGACTACATAGTGAATTCCAGGTCAGCCTGAGCTAAAGTGAGACCCTACCTTGAAGCCCCAACCCCCCAAAATAAATAAATAAATAAATAAATAAATAAATAAATAAATAAATAAAATTTTAAAAACTACAGGGCTGGAGAGATGGGTTAGCAGGTAAGGTGCTTGTCTGTAAAGCCAAAGGACCCAAGTTTGACTCCCCACAACCCACATAAGCCAGATACACATGGTGGCACATGAATCTGTAGTTTGTTTACAGTGGCAGGAGGCCCTAGTGCACCCATTCTCTCTCTCTTTGTCTCTCTCTCATAAACAACAACAACAAAAAATGGAGGGCTGGAGAAATGGGTCAGCAGTTAAAAGCACTTGCTTGCAAAGCTAATAGCTCAGGTTCAATTCCCCAGTATCCATATACCAGATGTACTTTAATCCCAGCACTCAGGAGGCAGAGGTAGGAAGATTGCTATGAGTTCAA
Source organism: Orientallactaga sibirica (assembly GCA_036365145.1). Lineage (NCBI taxonomy): Eukaryota > Metazoa > Chordata > Mammalia > Rodentia > Dipodidae > Orientallactaga > Orientallactaga sibirica. Next base: position 21,519,139 of record JAEOAD010000004.1, read on the forward strand.
GGCTACCTGAGATTACAGAGTTAATTCCAGGTCAGCCTGAACTAGTGTGAGACCCTAGCTTGAAAATACAAAATTAAAAAAACCAAACAAACAAAGCCAGATGTACAGAGTGACACATGTATTTGGAGTGCACGCACCTGGAATTTGTTTACAGTAGCAGGAGGACCTATAGCACTTCATACACACACTCACAAATGCTCTTTCTATAAAAAAAGATTTTAAAAAATGGAAACTTGAGAGATGGCTTGGCGGTTAAGGTGTTTGCCTGCAAAACCAAAGGACCCAGGTTTAGTTACCCACTTCACATAAAGTCAGATGTACGAGGTGGCACTTATGTCTGGAGTTCAAGTGCAGTGGGTAAAGGCCCTGGAATATTCATTCTCTCTCTCTGTGTATCTGCCTCTCTCTCTCAAATAAAGATAGACAGGATCCATCTATTTAAAAAAACAGGGCTGGAGGGATTGCTTGGCGGTTAAGGCATTTGCCTGCAAAGCCAAAGGACCTAGGTTTGATTCCCAAGGACCCATGTTAGCCAGATGCACAAGGGGACGCACTTAGTCTGGAGTTCATCTGTAGTGGCTGAAGGCCCTGGCGTACCCATTCTCTCTCTCTTTTGGAACTGGTTTGTGGGAGAAATATGGATTTGGAAGCTTTACAATGCTGTAAGTAGACCTTATGGGATCATGCCAACAGAAATGTGGACTGTGAAGACTCAGCTTATGAGGTTTCAGAGGTGCAGAAAGGTATTTTGTTGGGAACTGGCCTAGAAGTAGTTCATGTGGTATTCCAGCATGAAGGCTGGCTGTATTCTGTGTTCTGAGAATCTGGGCAAAGATAGATTTAGAAGTAATGTATTGGGACTGGAAAGCTGGCTCAGCAGTTAAGAGCGCTTGTTTGCTAAGGCTGATAGCCCAGGTTTATTTCCCCAGTACCCACATAAAGCCAGATACACAAAGGGACCCATGAAGCCAGGCATGGTGGTGCATGCCTTTAATCCCAGCACTCGGAGGCAGAGGTAGGAGGATCACTGTGAGTTCAAGGCCATCCTGAGACTCCATAGTGGATTCCAGGTCAGCCTGAGCTAGAGTGAGACCCTACCTTGAAAAACAAAACAACAAAAACAAAACAAAACAAAACAAAACATGTATCTGGAGTTCGTTTGACATGCTCATATTCACACACTGTCTCTCTCTCTCAAATAAGTAAATAAAATATTTAAAAAAAATAGAACTATGGGCTGGAGAAATGGTTTAGTGGTTAAGGTACTTGCCTGCAAAGCCAAAGGACCCAGGTTTGATTCCTGAGGACCCATGTAAGCCAGATGCACAAGGTGGTATGTGTGTCTGGTGTTCATCTGCAGTGGCTGAAGGCCCTAGTGTGCCCATTCTTGTTCTGCCTCTTTCTCTCTCACATAAATAAATAAAAATAAATTAAAAATTTAAAAGAGTAGAACTAATGTATTGGTGTGTTAGGTGGAGGAAAGTACAGAGAAGGATGTGAAAAATGCAGTTTGGCAAAGAGGGAAAGTGCACTGTTTCAGGTCTCAGGGTCAAGGACTGCAGGAGCTTCAGCTGCAGCTGTTTAAGAGACTATTGCCACTGAGGATGGGCCAGCTGCTCTGTATCAGGACAGCAGTATGAGTGCTAATGCTTGTGAAAGGAGAGGACCTGAAGGAAGAATGCTTTAGAGTTTCCTCCTCCGCAAGGGTTGGCATTATTCCCCATGGATAAGAAATTTGGCAGCCCACTTGCTACTGGTTTTGGAATCATGAAGAGACACAAAGGATCTGGAGAGCTACTGAGACAGTATGAGGGAGGGTTCCAGAACCTGCAAGGAGGTCCTGTGAAGGAATTGTGCAAAGCTGTGAAAACCAATTATGGTTTGTGACAGAAACCTCAAGATAATGGAGATGCCAGAGATGGGATGGATGCCAAGAAAAGATGCTGGCTTGGGATGGATTCTGCCCTGGAAGTAAGCAGCACAGCCAGTGGGGCAGAGCTGCCAAAGCTTTTTGGATCCTAGAGGATTTCAGTAATCCCAGGTGCCAGACATGAAGCTACAGGATTTGATGATTGCCCTGCTTGTTTTTCATCTTGCATCGGTCAAATCTTTACTTGCTATGCCCTCATTCCTCCTTTACGGAATAGGAATGTTTACGTTGTGTCATTACGTGTTGGAAGTATGTAACTTGTGTTTTTATTTTCCAGGACTCACAGTTAAGAGAATATTTTGAGTTTCAGATAAGAATGGACTTTTGAACAGTGTTGGGAATGACACAGTATGGAGATTTTTAAATTGGACTGAATGCATTTTACACCATGAGATGGCAATGAACCTATGGGAGCCAGGGGTGGAATGTGGTTTAATGTAAAATGTAAAACCCTCATACCTAATCCCCAGCTGGTAGAGCCTTTGTGGAGTGGAGCTTTGCTGGAGGTGTGTTGCTGGAGGCAGACCTTGGAGTGCTATAGCCTAGCTGGCTTTCCACACTCAGTTCACTCTACTTCCTCCCTGCTGCTCTGGACATGTGACATCCAGCTGGCAGCTCCTGCCATACCTTCCCCACCATGATGAACCTTTCTCTCAAAACTAAACCAGAGGCTGGAGAGATGGCTTAGCAGTTAAAGTGCATGCCTGCAAAGCCTAGGGACCCAGGTTCGATTCTCCAGGTCCCACGTAAGCCAGATGCTTATGGTGGTGCATGCATCTGGAGTTCGTTTGCAGTGGCTAGAGGCCTTGGCACGCTCATTCTCCCTCCCTAACCCCTCCCCCATCTCAAATAAATAAAAATAAAAATAAATCTGAAAAAAAAAAAGGCCGGGCATGGTGGCGTATGCTTTTAATCCAAGCACTCGGGAGGCAGAGATAGGAGGATTGCCGTGAGTTCAAGGCCACCCTGAGACTACATAGTGAATTCCAAGTCAGCCTGAGCTACAGTGAGACCCTACCTCAGAAAACCAAAAAATAAAAATTAAAAAAAAAAAAAAAAAAAAAAAAAAAAAACCACTAAGCCAGGCTGGGCATGGTGGCACACCCTTTAATCCTAGCACTTGGGAGGCAGAAATAGGAAGATCACTGTGAGTTCAAGGCCACCCTGAGACTACATAGTGAATCCCAGATCAGCCTGGGCTACAGTAAGACCCTATCTTGAAGAACCAAATAATAATAATAATAATAATAATAATGACAGGGAGAATGGGCATGCAGGGCCTTTAGCCACTGTAAACCATCTCCAGATGCAATGCATGAGCCACTTTGTGCATCTGGCTTAAAGTGGGTACTAGGGAATCGAACCTGGTTAGGCTTTGCAGGCAAGTGTCTTAACTACTGAACCATCTCTCCAGCCCCAAGCCTACTTTTTTTAGAGCATACCTACTGAATTTGCTCAAATGGGATTATGCCAATAAAAGTGATCATTATACTCCCCTTAATGAGGCAGAATAATTCAAATAATTAGAGTTTAATTTCTCCCTTAAATTGAAATCAGCCAGCATGCCAAGTATACTTGCTCCTTCTGTGGCAAAACCAAGATGAAGCAATAGGCTGTGGGCATCTGACATTGTGGTTCTTACATGAAAAAATGGTGGCTGGTGAGGCCTGGACCTACACACTGTCTGCTATCATAGTCAAGTCTGCCATTAGAAGACTGAAGGAACTGAAGGACCAGTAGAAGCCTGCAATAAATGGGTTAGTTTATGTAACAAAAAATGCACACACACACACACACCATGAAGACTTCACCCAATATCGTGAACTGGGTGTCAAGTTGGCAAGGAAACTTTTCTTAAAACTAAGGTTTTTTTTTGTTTTTTGTTTTTTGTTTTTTTTTTTGGTTTTTTGAGGTAGGGTCTCACTCTGGCCCAGGCTGACCTGAAATTAAATGTAGTCTCAGGGTGGCCTTGAACTCAGCCATCTTCCTACCTCTGTAGTGCTGGGATTAAAGGCATCGCCACCACGCCCGGCTTGTTTTTTTGTTTTTGAGGTAGCCTAGACTATCCTAAAACTCACAGCAACCCTTCTACCTCAGTCTCCAGAGTGCTGGAATTAAAGGCGCGTGTCACGGGCTGGGGAGATGACTTATTGGTTAAGGTGCTTGCCTGCAAAGCCAAAGGACTTAGATTCAATTCCCGAGGACCACATAAGCCAGATGCACAATCTGCACATGTGTTCTGGAGTTCATCTGAAAAAGCCAGTGGCTGGTGAGGCCATTCTCTCTGTCTGTCTCTCTTTTTCTCTCTCAAATAAATAAAAAATTTTTTAAGAGAAAAGGCATGTGTCACTACACCCAGTCAGAATTAAGTTTTCTAATAGGTTCATATATTGGTTCCCTAAACCACTCAAGATACCCTTATGTAATGTAATCTGATTATAATCTTTTTTTTTTTTTTTTTTTTTTTTTTTGTGAGGTAGGGTCTCACTCTGGTCCAGGCTGACCTGGAATTAACTATGTAGTCTCAGGGTGGCCTCGAACTCTCGGCAATCCTCCTACCTCTGCCTCCCGAGTGCTGGGATTAAAGGCATGTGCCACCACGCCCGGCTTTCTTTCTTTTTTTTTTTTTTTGTTTGCTTTTTGGTTTTTCGAGGTAGGGTCTCACTCTGGCCCAGGCTGACCTGGAATTAACTATGTAGTCTCAGGGTGGCCTCGAACTCACAGTGATCCTCCTACCTCTGCCTCCTAAGTGCTAGGATTAAAGGCGTGTGTCACCACGTCTGGCTCTGATTATAATCTTAAGGAAACTATATGTGTTTAAACAAACAGCAGGTCAGTGTGAATGTTATGGTTATAGTGTCCTGGACAGCACTTTTTTTTTTTTTGAGGTAGGGTCTCACTCTAAGCCCAGGCTGACCTGGAATTCACTATGTAGTCTCAGGGTGGCCTCGAATTCATGGTGATCCTCCTATCTCTGCCTCCTGAGTGATGGGATTAAAGGCATGTGCCACCACGACCGGTGACAGCACTTACTTTTAAAAATGTATTTGCATGTACATGCATGTGTGTGTGTGCCACACTCTAAATGAAATGCAGGACGCTTGTGTCACTTTTTTCATGTGGCTTTTTACATGGGTGGGTTGGGATGGGCAGGCTTTGTAAGCAAACACCTTCAACTGATAAACCATCTTGCCAGTCCCATGCACATCTGTTTTTACATGTTACCACTATTTAAGGGCTAGAGATACAGTGGTAGAATTCATGCTTAACATGTACAAGGTCCTAGATTCACTCTATCACCTCCTCATTTTCCCAAGACTTTTAGTAATATGAGGAGCCATACAATGAATTGTATATAGTTAAACCATGAAATGAATATTTGGACACACTGAGGACATATTTTAAAAATCAAACCATTGCCTTGCCGGGTGTGGTGGCACACACCTTTAATCCCAACACTGGGGAGGCAGAGGTAGGAGGATCACAGTGAGTTCAAGGCCACCCTGACACTACATGGTGAATTCCAGGTCTGCCTGAGCAAGAATGAGATCCTACCTTGAAAAACCAAAATAATAATAATAATAATAATAATAATACTGAAAGCCTTGATATGTAAAAATTGCCACTTTCCATACTGCAAATAGTTCTATTATGATGTATTTTTAAAGATAAAGACAGTCTCATACATCAAGTGTATCAACACCAGCTTTATAATAAAGCTTTGTTTCTTGCCAAAGGCAAAAAAAAAAAAAAAAATCAAACCATTGTTGTTGTTGTGGGTTTGTTTTTACATCAGGTCTCTCAATGTTGTCCAAGCTGGTCTTGGATTCCTGGGCTCAGCTGATCCTTTTGCCTCAGCTTCCTAAGTAGCTGGAAGCAAAACATTTAACAAGGTAGTATAAGCAATCTAAAATAAGAAGGGAGGGGTTTTCCATTTTTGGAAACTACCTCCTACTTTCTCCTTTAAAATTCTATCCATAATCTAATAACATCTCTTTAAACTAAAAAACAATGATGGGATTGTGTTCTGAACGCAGTCCCCCACTACCACAAATTATGTAGTTTCCCGCAATTGGGGAACTTGCAATGGATAAGCCTCGCCCTGGGAAAACCACCTTTGCGATCATGGTACCTCCCCTGCCAGGTAAGTACTGGGCATACTTTTTGAGGTCATTTCCTTTATATCTTATTTAAGTTTCATCTAATGTTTGCCTAAGGATTTAGAACTGCAGTGTTGATACTTTTGTCTTGGGCTCAGGCAGATCTGTGCCTTTTCCCTCCACCCGGCGCCGTATACATACGGATTCATTGTAAATACTATATATATATTTTTTTTTGGAGAATGATTACAGGAAACGAAGTAGTAAAAAGTATAGCATCCTTTATTTCTCTACCTCCATCTCCATGACCAAACCTCAAAAAGGAACAACCAGGAAGGCTGAATCTGGCTGAAGGTTATCGACAGGGCCTTCTAAAGTTAACACTGAGAGTGAAAAACAAAAGCCGGGTCCTCTTTGTCGGTTACGTTCAGTTTTGCAAACATCCAATGGCCGGGGTCAAAGAACTCCGGCAGAAAGTGGGAAGGAAGGCGCCTGACCATCTGGCACGCAGGAGGCCCGGAAGGCGGCTCAGCCGGGGGCAGGCCGTCAGCTCCCGTGCCCCACGGAGCCGGCCGCCCTTCCTCTCAAAGTTCAAAAACTTTCCGGCGGCCTCTGGCCGGTCCATCGGCGGAGACCGGAAGAGCCCGGTCACGGCCCGCGGCGGCGCGGCGTTCCCGGCAGCTCGCAGAGCCGCTGCGCACCGACACGTCCCCCTCCAGGGCCGGGGCCGCCGGGGTCGGGGAAATCCGTCTCTTGGAGGCGCCTGGGTCGTTCCTTACCTGACGTGGCGCGGGGCTTCGGCCACGGTCGTCGACTTCGGCCGGCATCCCGAGACCACCCTCGCCAGCACTCTCCGCCCGCTGCGAGCTGCCATGATCCTCTCTCCGAAGCCGGTCCTCACTCCAGGGACCAGACCCCCGGGGCAACGCCCTCAGGCCAGCCTCACTGGCCGGCTGCCTGCCAGCCAATCAGCTGGCTCAGTAAGCAGTACGCCACGCCCCTTTCCCGTCACGTCAAGCTGACGCACGCTTCCCAGACGAACAACGCCTCTCCCTCCTTGCCGGCCAATCCGAGGGGCGCAGGTCTTCAGGACGCGCGCGTACGCGCACGCGCGCGCACCCCCTCCCCCGCATACCCCCCCACACTCCACTTGCCGCTCCTGCCGCGCGCGTGCGCACTTATGTAATACTCGCGCGCTGGAATGCTTCCCCCGCATTCACCAGTGCCCGGGTGGCGTCGCGAGGCTCTGCACGTGAGCCCCGCCCTGCGGCGGGAGGAAAGCCCTGGGTGGTTCATTATGTAACTGTCCCACCCGCCAGGGTTGGGCCCACACGCTCTGGCGTCGGCCTGCCAAGCCTGGCACAGTCCTGCCGGGTAATGACTGCTGAATACGGTTCGTGCTGTGCTCACTCCCCGGGGTTGTCTGAGGGCACCACGGGGTCATGCCACCGGAGAAGACATCCAGTGATCTCACAGTCTTTCCTGCGAGCCCACCATTTGAGGTGATGCTGGCCTGTAGTTTGGCTTTTCCTTATGCCACACAAAGCCTCCTCCGCAGATTTGTCTGGACTCACTCATTTAAGGGATCGATGAAGTCCAGACTTTTTTTTTTGTTTGTTTGTTTTGCAAGGTAGGGTCTCACTCTGGTCCAGGCTGACCTGGAATTAACTATGTAGTCCTCAGGGTGGCCTCGAACTCTCGGCGATCCTCCTACCTCTGCCTCCCGAGTGCTGGGATTAAAGGCGTGCGCCACCACACCCGGCTTCAGACTTTTTTTATTCCCAGGTACGTATTTAACCTTTGTGGGCCATAAATTCCTGTAAAGGAAGATTAGTGATCCTCTGTTTAATGAAGTTTTGAGAAGTGAGATTGTTGATTAAATACAGCCAACAAATGTTTGGGGGTTGGGCTGAAGATGTAGTTGAGTTGATAGAGTGCTTGCCTCGCATATAAGAAGACCTGGATTTGATTCCTAGGACTACATAAACCCAGTGTGGTAATGCACACCTGTGGAGGCAAGGTGGATCAGGAAGGAGTTCAAGGCCAGCCTGGACTACGTGACACCCTCTCAAAAAAAAAAAAAAAAAAAAAAAAAAAAAAAAAAAGCCGCACGCCTTTAATCCCAGCACGGAGGGGGGGGGCAGAAGTAGGAGGATCACTGTGAGTTCAAGACCACCCTGAGACTACATAGTGAATTCCGGGGCAGCCTGGACTAGAGTGACACCCTACCTTGAAAAAAAAAAAAAAAAAAAAAATCTATCTATCTATCTATCTATCTATCTATCTATCTATCTATCTATCTATCTGCCTGCAGGCATGGCATGATGGCATGACTTTTAACCCAGCACTTGGGAGGCAGAGGTAGAAGGATCTCTGTGAGTTTGTTCACCTTGAAATTACATAGTGTATTCCAGGTCAGCCTGGGCTAGAGTGAGATCCTACTCAAAGAACAACAAAACATGGGCCTGGAGAGATGGCTTAGTGGTTAAGTGCTTGCCTGTGAAGCCTAAGGACCCATGTAAGCCAGATGCACAAGGTAGTGCCTGCATCTGGAGTTTGTTTCCAGTGCTGAAGGCCCTGGTACACTCATTCTCTCTCTCTCCCTCCCTCTCTCTCTCCTGCTCCCTCTTTCTCTGTTTTCCTGTCACTCTCAAATAAAATAAACTATATATATATATGTATGTATGTATATGATTTACTTAGTGCTGGAGAACTGAAGAAGTCATAGAGCTTATATTTTAGTGAAGAAAAGGAACAAGTGAAAACATAATACAATAACAGATAATCATGTTATGTAGAATAAAAAAAGTAGGTAGCAGGGTATGATGACTCATGCCTGTAATCCCAGCACTCAGGAGGATGAGGGAAGAGGAACTCCAGGCAAACATAAACTATACTGGGAGTTTTATGATAAAACAAAGCCACAATGGTGGCACACGCTTTAATCCTGTCACTCTCAAATAAAATAAACTATATATATATATGTATGTATGTATAGCTTAGTGCACTTATATTTTAGTGAAGAAAAGGAACACATAATACAATAACAGATAATCATGTTATGTAGAATAAAAAAAGTAGGTAGCAGGGTATGATGACTCATGCCTGTAATCCCAGCACTCAGGAGGATGCCTGTAATCCCAGCACTCAGGAGGCTGAGGGAAGAGGAACTCCAGGCAAACATAAACTATACTGGGAGTTTTTTAAATGATAAAACAAAGCCCGGCGTGGTGGCACACGCCTTTAATCCCAGCACCACCACCATACCTGGCTTGAGATTGCTATTTTATAAAGGGTGGTTGGGTAGGCCTTGGCGATAATGAATAATGGTCTAAAGTGAATAATGGATAAAGGTCTAAAAAAATGACATTTGGAGGGATGGCCTAGAGGTTAAGGCATTTGCCTGCAAAGCCAAAGGACCTTGGTTCAATGCCCCAGGACCCACGCATGCATCTGGAGTTAATTGGTAGTGGCTGGAGGCTCTGGTGTACCCATTCTCCCTCTCTCTTTCTCTCTCTCTCTGACTCTCTCAAATAAATAAAACTTTAAAAAATGACAAGTGGGGCTGGGGAAATAGCTTAGCAGTTAAGGCATTTGCCTGTGAAGCCTAAGGACCCCGGTGCAATTCCCCAGGACCCACATAAGCCAGATGCACAAGGGGGTGCATGCGTCTGGAGTTTGTTTGCAGTGGCTGGAGGCCATGGTGTGCCCATTCTCTCTCTCTCTAAAATAAATTAATTAATTAAATAAAAATTTTAAAAAATGACAAGTGGAAGTGAACTGTGACTGAGAGATAATGACATTTGACTACAGGGAGCAGCAAGTGCATGGGCCCCAGAAGGAACAATCCTGATATGTCTTAGGAAAAACAACAGGTACAAAGCACACTGAAAGACAGACAGTGGTAGAAAACAATATCAAAGCCCAAGGATGGGGAAGGAGGGTGTCATCATACCTTGGCCATGGTACCAATTCTTGTCCAGTCCTAGAATTCTCCTCTAGCCGTTCCCTACCATACGCTGTACCACACAGAAACTGTCTCTATGTTTTCATTACCTGCACTGTCCTCTTGTGTACTCTCCCCCTTTTCCTTTGACCTGGCTGACTCCTCCTCATCCTGTAAAACTGACCTGGCATTATACCACCCTCTTCACCTGTCTGTGTTGTCACACAGTACCTGGACTGGGGCTACACTCAGTGGCACAGTACTTGCCTAGTATGCCTCTCCCCACAAGTATTAGAACATCTGTGACAGTGTGAAGGCAAGAGGTTTGACTCTGGGCCCTGGTCCAAACACATGCTGCTAGCATCTGCAGAGGGCCTCTGCATGACATGGCAGGGAGCTGATAGATGCAGAGATGTCACATGATGAGAAAAGAAGCCAGAGACCAGACCTGCTCGTTCATTATTTTGGTTTGTTTGTTTGTTTACTTTTTTTTGGTTTTTCGAAGTAGGGTCTCACTGTTGCCTAAGCTGACCTGGGATTCACTATGTAGTCTCAGAGTGGCCTCAAACTCATGGAGATCCTCCTACCTCTGCCTCCCGAGTGCTGGGATTAAAAGCATGTGCCACACCTGGCTTTTTTTTTTTTTAATTTTATTTTTATTCTGAGAGAGAGAGAGAGGAGAGAATGGGCATGCCCGCTGCCTCTCAGCCACTGTGAATGAACTCAAAACGTGTGCGCCCCCTTGTGGGCAAGTGCGGCATTCACCCTTGCATCACTTTTTGCATCTGGCTAAATGTTGGACCTGGAGATTAGAACCTGTGTTCTTAGGCTAGGTAGGCAGGAGCCTTAACCGCCAAGCCATCTCTCCAGCCCTTGTTTTTTTTGGTTTTTCAAGGTAGGGTCTCACTCTGGCCCAGGCTTACCTGGAATTAACTAGTCTCAGGGTGGCCTCGAACTCACGGATATCCTTCCACCTCTGCCTCCCAAGTGCTAGGATTAAAGGCATACGCCCTTTTTGTTGTTGTTGTTTGTTTTTTTAGTTAGGGTCTCACTGTAGCTCAGGCTGACCTGGAATTCACTATATAGTCTCAGGCTGGCCTCAAACTCACAGCAATCCTCCTACCTCTAACTCCTGAGTGCTGGGATTAAAGTCGTGCACCACCACGCCAGGCTCATTTACTTTTTTTTTTTTTGTTTGTTTTTTGAGGTAGGGTCTCACTCTGGTCCAGGCTGACCTGGAATTAGCTATGTAGTCTCAGGCTGGCCTCAAACTCGCAGCAATCCTCCTACCTCTAACTCCCGAGTGCTGGGATTAAAGTCGTGCACCACCACGCCAGGCTCATTTACTTTTTATTCTTAATATTTGGGGGGCTTTTCAACACAGTCTGTCTCTCTCATGCACACTCTTTTTTTGTTGTTCTTGGTTGTTTTTGAAGGTAGGGTCTCACTCTAGCCCAGGATGACCTGGAATTCACTATGTAGTCTCAGGGTGGCCTCAGACTCACTGCGATCTTCCTACTTCTGCCTCCCAAGTGGTGTGATTAAAGGTGTACGCCACCACCTCCAGCCCAGCTTTCTTTTTAAAAATAATGGCTCAGGGGCTGGAGAGATGGCTTGGTGTGGGTCCTTGCTGTTCCTGGGGGTGGGGGGGCGTTGGCTACTGATGTCTTGGGCACAGGAGGAGTTGGGGGAAGTAGCAGGGTCCTGGAGCAAGTGAGTGCGATGACAGGCAATAAACACTCAGGAGGCAGTCTGATGGATAGCACACTCTCATTTATTCAATAGGGGAGTGGGTTTATAAACACTTGAGAAAGGTTGAGAAGGCACATACAGACTATGTGGTGATTGGATATGTAGTTTATGGGTTGCTATCTAATTGGTTGAAAGGCAGAAGTGTAAGGGAGATGATAGTAGTAGGAAAAGCTATGTGACTTCAGAGTTTCGAGGGAGGAGCTGTAAGGGAGATAAGTGGTGGGAAAAGCGATATGACTTCAGCCACATAAGAGTCTCGGGCAGCTAGCCACAAGGTCAGGAACTGTGGGGGAAGGGGAAAGCCTGACTATGGAGTGGTCAGATGCTTTTGGGATCAAAAAGGTGGGAGGGCCTTGCCAGTTCTGTGCACTATGGGCAATGACAGGGCACATTACAACCTTGCTTGAGTGCAGGGAGGGCCAGTCACTGTCACCAGGGTGGGTTCCCAAAGATAAGGCCAGCTGCAACCCCCATAACCCAAGGTCTCGGCATGTCCAACAGTTCAGGCCAGCTTCCTTACAGTCCCTGCCCATTTTTAGCAATGCCCAACAGCTTAGTGGTTAAGGTGCCTGCCTGCCAAGCCCAAGAATGCCCCCTTCATCTCCAGGTACAACGTTTAGCCAGATGCAAGGGTGCAATGCCTCACTTGCCCACAAGGGGGAGCATGCATCTGGAATTCATTCACAGTGGCTTGAGAGGGCTCTGGTGTGCCCATTCTCTTTCTGCCTCTTCCTCTCTGTCTCTCTCAAAAATAATAATAATAATAAAATAATGGCTCAGGGGGCTGGAGAGATGGCTTATAGGTTAAGGCACTTGCCTGCAAAGCCAAAGTACCTCTGTTCGATTTCCCAGGACCCACATAAGCCAGATGCACAAGGGGACACGTGCATATGGAGTTTGTTTGCTGTGGCTGGAGGCCCTGGCGTGCCCATTCTCTCTCTCCCTCTGCCTCTTTCTCTCAAATAATAAAAATAAAGCTATTAAAAAAATAATGGGGAGCTGGAGAGATGGCTTAGCAGTTAAGGCATTTGCCTGCAAAGCCAAAGGATCCCGGTTTGATTCTCCAGGACCCATGTAAGCCAGATGCACATGGGGGCATGCATCTGGAATTCATTTACAGTGACTGGAGGCCCTGGTGTGCTCTCTCTGCCTCTTTCTCTCAAATAAATAAATAATAATAATAATAATAATAATAATGGCTCAATAGTTAAGGTGCTTGCCTGCAAAGGCTAAGGACCCTGGTTCAATTTTCCAGTACCCATGTAAAGCCAGATACACAAGGTGGCACATGCATCTAGAGTTCATTTGTTGCAGTGGGTAAAGGCCCTAGTGTGACCATTCCATCTGCCACCCTCTCAAATAAATAACTATTTCAAAATAATTTTTTTTTTTTTTTGCTGGGCATGGTGATGTATGCCTTTTAGTCCCAGCACTTGCAGGGTAGAGATAAGAGGATCACTGTGAGTTTGAGGCTAGCCTGGGACTACAGAGTGAGTTCCAGGTTAGCCTGGGCAAGAGTGAGACCCTACCTTGAAAAAACAAAGAACAAATAAAATAAAATTTTTGGTTTTAAAAAATTGTTTATTTATTAGAGAGAGAAAAGCAAATTCCTTTAATCACTGAACTATCTCCCTTAACGCCCTCAAGACAGTCTATGTAGCTCTGGCTGTCTCCTGTTGCCTCAGCCTCCTGAGTAGTAGGGTTACAGGTTGTATGCCACCATGACTAGCCAGGCTTGCTCTTTTACAGGAACTCATGTGTGTGAATATGGTGTACACATGCCATGAGACATGTGAGGTCAGAGTACATCCTTGAGTGTCAGTCCTCACCTTCCACTTTGTTCTGAAGCAGGTTCTCTTTGTTGTTCTCTGCTGTATATGCCAGGCCAAGGGAGCTGACCTTAGAGCTCATGGGGATTCTCCTGTCTCTGCCTCCCATGTCATTGTGTGATAAAAATGGTGGCGCACACCTTTAATCTCAGCACTTGGGAGGCAGAGGTAGGAGGATCCTCATGAGTTTGAGGCCACCCTGAGACTATAGTGAATTACAGTCTGAGCTAGAGTGAGACCCTACCTTAAAAAATTAAGAAAAAAATTTTTAAATGTGCTGGGAGTGTAGATATAATCTACCATGGCCTCATGTGGGTTTTGGGGAAAACTCAGGTCTTCACACGTGAACAGCAAGTACTTTACCTATTAAGCCATCTCTCTAGCACCACCCCCTTTTAGACACAGGGTCTCTAGCCTAGGCTGGCCTCAAAGTCCCTATGTAGCCAAGGATGAACTTGAACTGATATTCCTGCCTTCATTTCCTAAGTTCTAGAACTATGGGCATATACCACCAAACCTGTTTTATGCAGTGCCAGGGATTGAACCTAGGGCCTTGCACATACTAGGCAAACATTCTACCAACTGAGCTACATCTTCAGCCAGATAATCCACTCTTATTTTTCATGTACTTTATTATTAGTAGTAGTATTGTTGTTTGTTTGTTTGCTTTTCAAGGTAGGGTCTCATTCTGTCCAGGCTGACCTGGAATTCACTCTGTAGTCTCAGGGTGGCCTCGAACACATGGTGATCCTCCTACCTTTGCCTCCTGAGTACTGGGATTAAAGCTCAAGGCCAAGCCAGGCGTGGTGGCCTTGAGCTTTAATCCCAGCACTTGGGAGGCAAAGGTAGGAGGGTCACCATGTGTTCGAGGCCACCCTGAGACTACAGAGTGAATTCCAGGTCAGCCTGGACAGAATGAGACCCTACCAAAAAAAAAAAAAAAAAAAAAAAAAAAAAAAAAAAAAGCTCAAGGCCACCCTGAGAATACAGAGTGAATTCCAGGAAAGCCTGGGCTAGAGTGAGACCCTACCTTGAAAAAGAGGAGAGAGAGAGAGAGAGAGAGAGAGAGAATATAGTCTAAAATGAGATGTTTAGATCTAGCTCACTTGCCATCTAGCTGGCAGTGATGTGTGAAGCACTAATAGCTTTTATTAAGCTACCAGAGAAACCTGATGAAAGACTAGGAATGACTAATCACCAATTATAGCTTAAGTGGAAAAGCTGGAGGGCATCCTTGGAAGTATATAGAGTCTCAGTCCAGAAAAGGCTGATGGTTGGATGCAGGACTTAAAATTAACACAGCTTTAGAAGTGGAAACTTTCAGCTCTGCATATCTGTCACACAAAATGATTATCCTGATTGGGAAGGATTGTAATCCCAAAAAAGGACATGATATCCTAGATTCCCCTGAATCCTTTGAGTCTATGGAAGTGGTCCAATCTTCCTTGATAAAAAGCTAATATCAAGACCCTCATAATAAGGAAAAGGAGGAAAAGATGACATTAAAATTAAAATGAGATGAGCTGGAGAAGTGGCTAAATGGTTAAGGTGCTTGCCTGCAAAACCTAATGACCCAGGTTCAATTCCCCAGTACCTACATAAAGCCAGATGCACTAAGTGGTGCATGCATTTGGAGCTCATTTGCAGCTGCTGGAGGCCCTGGAGAACCCATTCTCTCTGTTTTTTTTTTTTAATCTCTTGCAAATAAATAAATAAAAATAGCACACGCCTTTAATCCCTGCACTTGGGAGGCAGAAGTAGGAGGATCACCATGAGTTCAAGGCCACCCTGGGACTACACTCAACCTGGGCTAGAGTGAGACCCTACCTCAAAAAAAAAAACAAAAACAGAATTAAAATAGCCGAGTGTGGTGGCACATGCCTTTAATCCCAACACTCAGGAGGCAAAGATAGGAGGATTGCCATGAGTTCGAGGCCACCCTGAGAATACATAGTGAATTCCAGGTCAGCCTGGGCTAGAGTTTAACCCTACCTTGAAAAACCAAAAAAGAAAAAAAAAAAAAAAAAGATCAGACGCATGAGCCACCTTGTGCATCTGCCTTTATGTAGGTACTGGGGAATCAAACCTAGGTCCTTGGGGTTTTCCTGCAAATGCCTTAACCACTAAGCCATCTCTCCCGCTCCCTCCCCCTTTTCTTGAAGATACAGAAACTTCTGTCTTATAAGACAGGAAGTGTCCCATGCAGGAACTTCCCTCACCTTTCCTTCTGGGCACCAGATCAACAACTGGGGTGCAGTCATTCATCACTTAGTTTAGCAAGCCCTGCCCTGGCTAAGGAAGGAAAGGGACAACTCAAAAAAGATGAAAGAGCCAGCCAACAGGTTCCACTTATAGTATAGGTAGCCAGACATGAGCAGCTAACCAGCGAGACTGGTGTTGCAATCAGGTTCACATTGCTGGCAGAAATTACTCGACCAAGAACAGCTTTTGGATTAAATTTTTTTTTTTTTATTTTGGCTTATAGACTTGAGGGGAAGCTCCATGACAGCAAGGGGAAACAATGGCATGAGCAGAGGGTGGACATCTCCCCCTGGCCAACATAAGGTGGACAGCAGGAAAGTATGTCAAACACTGGCAAGGGGACACTGGCTATAATACCTATAAACCCGCTCCCAACAATACACTGCCTCCACGAGGTGTTAATCTCCATCAGCTGGGAACCTAGCATTCAGAATACCTAAGTTTATGTGGGACACCTGAATCAAACCACCACAACTGGAAAGGGTTAAAGCAAGGTTAAAAGGGAAGGGCTCATGAGGTCCTCCCACCCTTTCAGAGGAGCTATTGACAGTTAATGGTTGTTGGAGGAGAAAGAGGTCATGTTCGTCGTCGGTACAGCCACTGGTCAGTTGCCCATGCTCCAGTAAATAACCCCTCTCTCATGTTCATACAAGCAACCCTAATTCAACTCAGTGCATCACAGAAAAAACATAAATAAGGGCTGGGGAGATGGCTCAGCAGTTAGAGTTAGAGGCACTTGCTTTTTTTGTTTGTTTGTTTTGCAAGGTAGGGTCTCACTCTGGTCCAGGCTGACCTGAAATTAACTATGCAGTCTCCGGGTGGCCTCGAACTCTCGGCGATCCTCCTACCTCTGCCTTCCAAGTGCTGGGATTAAAGGCGTGCACCACCATGCCCGGCTTGAGGCACTTGCTTTTAAAGCCTGTGGACTGGGGTTCAATTCCTCAACTACCCACATAAAGCCATTTGCAATGGCAAGAGATCTTGGCATGCCCATGTACACACAAATAAATAGAAAAATAGATGAAAGTGAGAATGGTACTAATTGGGAAGAAGGAGTTTAGCAAGAATGAGAAGGGATAAAAGAGGATCAAAGGTTGAAATGGTAAAAATGCATCATATATATATATATATATATATATATATATACATATACATATACATATATATACACACACATATATATGAAAAATTCAAAAAGGAAATAAAAATAAAATTTAAAAACAGCAGCAAAAAAAGGAACTCCTTATTTCCCAAACTCTAATTAAAACATTTTATAGCTGTGGCTGTCAAGGATAAAGGAGAATATATATATCTGTCTGTCTGTATATAATCTGCAATCAGAGACAGAGAGAGACAGAATGGGGGCACCAGAGCCTCCAGCCACTGCAAACAATCTCCAGATGCATGTGCTACTTGTGCATCTGGCCTTCCGTGGGTACTGGAGAATCAAACCAAGGCCATCAGACTTTGCAAGCAAGTGCCTTAACTGCTAAGCCATGTCTCTACCACGGATAAGGTTTTATATTGACAATTTTCATACACATATATGATGTGTTTTGATTATATTCTCCTCCTATTACCCTCTGTTGTTTTTTCTTTTTAAAATTATTTTTATTTATTTAAGAGGGACAGACAGACAAAGAGGCAGAGAGAGAGAGAGAGAGAATGGGTGCATCAGGGCCTTCAGCCCTTGCAAATGAACTCCAGATGTATGCACCACCTTGTGCTAGGGAATCGAGCCTCGAATTGGGGTCCTTTGGCTTCCCAAGCAAGCGCTTAACTGCTAAGCCATCTCTCCAGCCCTGTTTTTTTTTCTTTTCTCTTTATTTTTATCTTTTCATTTATTTATTTATTTATTTATTTATTTATTTTTGGTTTTTGAGGTAAGGTCTCACTCAAGCTCAGGCTGACCTGGAATTCACTATGTAGTCTCTGGTGCACAAAGGAGCCCATGCATCTGGAGTTCATTTACAATGACTACAGGCCCTGGAGTGCCCATATGTCTGTTTTCTATCTCTCTCTCTCTTTGCAAATAAATAAAAATATTTAGAAAACAAAACAAACAAACAAAACACACCAGAACACAAAATGAGAAAGAGCTGGGCATGGTGGTGCATGCTTTTAATCTCAGCACTCGGGAGGCAGAAGTAGGAGGATCACTGTGAGTTGGAGGCCAGCCTGAGAATACATAGTGAATGCGAGATCAGCTTGGGCTACAGTGAGAAACTACCTTGAAAACCAGAGAGAGAGAGAGAGAAAGGACTTTACTCAAAGGGATTTAGAGAATATCCCATGTAGACCCAATTAAAGAAAACTGGAATCAACTAGACCCCAGCTCCTTGGCAGAATATAACCTAAAGCTCATTACACCACATAATTCTCATTACCATTTTGACCCCTTTAGGGGCTGTTCAAGTAACTTCTAAGTAGCCATAAGCACAGTGAGCAACAGGTTACACAGATCTTGGAGTTATCAAACTCTAAAACTCCACCCTGGGGACAAGGAGGTATGAAAACATAGGACAATAAAAATAACTCTCTACTGAGTGATTTCCTGATTTTTGAGCAGCTTGCTGTCTTATCAGTAGAATGAGTATATATTTTTTTTCCGAGGTAGGGTCTCACTCTAGCTCAGGCTGACCTGGAATTCACTATGTAGTCTCAAGATGGCCTTGAACTCTCGGTGATCCTCCTACCTCTGCCTCTGAGTGCTGGGATTAAAGGTGTGTGCCACCATGCCAGGCTCGAGTATCTTTTTTTAAAGTTAATTATTTCTGAGAGAAAGACAGAGACACAGAAAGAAAAAAATGGGTGCATTAGGTCCTTTTTGCCACGGCAGATTAACTCCAAACACATGCACCACTTTGTACATCTGGTGTTATGTGGGTAATGGGGAATCGAATCCAGGCTGACAGGCTTTGCCAGCAAATGCCTTTAATTGCTAAACTATCTCAGAGTTCAGTCCTAGCGTGTATTCTTTCTTTCTTTTTTTTTCACTTTCAATATATTTTCCCATCTGATACTATCCATGCGTTGTTTGAATTCTTTCCTGTAGTATCAAAAGAATGGAGGAGAAACACAGTAATACTGTCAGGAGGTGGAAGAGAAAATAACTAAATTCTTAACGTCTTGGATCTACAGGCAGAAGTCAGTAATGGCCTAATGCTGGCTAGAGAGGGCCTATCAATATGGGAGACCTAGGGCCAGAGAGATGGCTTAGTGGTTAAGCACTTGTCTATGAAGCCCAAGGACTCAGCTTCAATTCCCCAGTGCCCATAAGCCAGCTGCACCAATTGCTGCATGCACCTGGAGTTCCTTTGCAGAGGCCCTGGTGAGCCCATTCATTCTCTCTCAAAACATTTTTAAAAATGGGAGACCAGCCGGGCGTGGTGGTGCACGCCTTTAATCCCAGCACTCGGGAGGCAGAGGTAGGAGGATCACTGTGAGTTCAAGGCCACCCTGAGACTACATAGTTAATTCCAGGTCAGCCTGGGCCAGAGTGAGACCCTACCTCGGGAAAAAAAAAAAAAAAAAAAAAAAAAAAAAAGGAGACCTGCTGGGCATGGTGGTGTACACCTTTAATCCCAAAACTCAGGAGGCTGAGGTAGGATGATCACAGTGATTTCAAGGCTATCCAGGGGCTACAGAGTGAGTTTAGGTCAGTCCAGGCTAGAGTGAGACCCTGTCTCAAAAAACAAAACAAAGGAAAAAAAAACCAGGTAGGGCCGGAGAGATGGCTCAGCAGTTAAGGCTCTTGCCTATGAAGCCTAAGGACCTAGGTGCAATTCCCTAATACCCACGTAAGCCAGATGCACAAAATGACACATGCATCTAGAGCTCATTGGCTGTGGCTAGAGGCCCTGGTGTGCTCATTCTCCCTCTCTCTTGCTCTGCTTCTTTCTCTTTCTCAAATAAATAAAAATCTCATATCTATCTATCTATCTATCTATCTATATCTATCTATCTATCTATCTATCTATCTATCTATCTATCTATCTATCTATCTATCTATCTATCATCTCCATCTATCTGTTTAGAGAGATATAAACATAGATAATATAGAAGGCCTGTTTCATGGATTCCCCTGTTGTTATCAGCTCCATGCTGCTGGGACAGACATCCAGTCAGACACAGTTTATCTGAGGAAGGAGCATATTTCAGTTTATAAATCCAGGGGAAGTTCCATCAATGGCAGAAGAAGCTGCCTTGAGAAAGACAATTGCAGCAAGAGAACACCAACACCACCAAACACAAACCACCAGACCCCAAACTGCACTCTTCACTTTTGGGCTGGAATCAGACCTGCACCCAGTGACACGGCTCCCTGTAGCAGGAATCTGCCTGCTAGGAGATGAAGTTGTAAACTCAATTTTAATAAAACACCTGAGTCTATGGGGCCATCCATTTACACGGTCATATTCAAAGTTACCCTAGCAGGGGTCTGGGGGACCGTGTCAGCACTGTTAAAGCATTGGTCTCAGACACTTGGAGCCAGGGGTTGGGGAAATGGCTCAGCAATAAGAGCACTTGCATGAGGCCCTGAGAGGACCTTAGATGGCCTGAGTTTGATTCCTTGCTCCTACGTAAAAAGCTGAGCATGGGCTGCAGAGATGGCTTAGCGGTTAAGGCGTTTGCCTGCAGAGGGCGCGAGGCGGGCGCGGTCTGCTGGGCGCCGCGCGTGGAGGTCCGAGGTGTCCCAGTGGCCGAGTGCAGTGCCGGGCTCCGTCGCTCCGCCTCCTGCGCGGCTCCAGCTCCGGGTCCCCCGGCTGGCAGCGGGCGCAGCTGCTGGCGCCGCTTCCCGGTCCGCGGAGCCCGCGTGGGCCTGGCGTGAACGTGGAGTCGCCTCGGAGTGGAAGGCGGCGCCGCAGCCCCCGGCGGGAGCCAGGCCGCGGAAACGCGGGCGCCGGCCTCGGGCGGCTGCTGGTTACCAAGCGTCGGCCGACCAAGGGTCTGCCATGCCGCTCGCGGCATTCTCCTTGAATTCTTTGCATGGGGCCTCTTGACAACGCCAGTGCTAACTGTGCTACATGAACCATTCAACACACATTCCTCATGAATGGTCTCGTTCAAGGTGTAAAAGGGTCTGCTCTCCTTTTTCTTTTCTTTTCTCTTTTTCTTTCTTTCTTTTTTTGGTTTTCGAGGTAGGGTTTCCCTCTAGCCTAGGCTGACCTGGAATTCACTATATCGTCTCAGGGTGGCCTCGAACTCTTGGCGATTCTTCTATCTCTGTGTCCCCCAGTGCGCCACCACGCCCGGCTTCTTTTCTTTTTTATTCTAGCTCAGGTTGACCAGCAAACACAAACCACCTGAGCTCAAACTGTGCTGCTTTACTTTACACCTTTGGGCAGGAATCAGATCTGCCCCCAGTGACACGCCCCCTGTAGCAGGAATCTGCCTGTTAGAGGCAGAAGTTGTAAACTCAATTTTTTTTTTTTTTTTTTTTTTGTTTTGTTTTTTTTTGGTTTTTGGTTTTTTGAGGTTGGGTTTCACTCTAGCTCAGGATAGCCTGGAATTCATTATGAAGTCTCACGGTGGCCTCAAACTCGTGGTGATCTTCCTACCTCTGCCTTCTATATGTTTCCTTCCTTCCTTCCTCCCTCCCTCCCTCCCTCCCTTCCTTCCTCCCTTCCTTCCTTCCTTCCTTCCTTTTCTTTCTTTCTTTCTTTCTTTCTTTCTTTCTTTCTTTCTTTCTTTCTTTCTTTCTTTCTTTCTTTCTTTCTCTTTCTTTTCTTCTTTCTCTCTCTCTCTCTCTCTCTTTCTCTTTCTTTCTTTTTTTTTCCTCTTTTTTGGTTTTTCAAGGTAGGGTCTCACTCTAGCTCAGGCTGACCTGGAATTCACTATGTAGTCTCAGGGTGGCCTCAAACTCCCAGATGCTGGGATTAAAGGTGTGCACTATACCACACCAGGCCATGCTCTCTTTTCTTTTTGTCTTTCTTTCTTCTTTCTTTCTTTCTTTCTTTCTTTCTTTCTTTTTCTTTTTTTTTTTTTTTTTTTTTTTTGAGGTAGGGTTTCACTCCAGCTCAGACTGACTTGGAATTCAGTATGTAGTTTCAGGGTGGCCTTGAACTCGTAGTGATCCTCCTACTTCTGCCTTCCAGAGGATGCTGGGATTAAAGGCGTGCACCACCTCGCCTGCCATGATCTCTTTTCTGAGTGCTCCACTCAGGCGCTCTCTCTGATGTGTGGGGCAGGAAGCCATCTGGGCACAGTCTTCTTCACCTGCTTCCCTATGCCACTAATGAGGATCAGCCCATGGTGGTATTTTGCCATGAGCTCTGCGTCTGGGGTCTTCTGAGTCACATTCTCTGTGATATTTGCCTACGTAGCTGATGTTACTCAGGAGCATGAACAAAGTACTGCTTATGGATGGGTCTCAGCCGTCTTTGCAGCTAGTTTGGTTAGCAGCCCAGCCATAGGAGTTCACCATTCTGCAAGTTATGGAGACAGCCTTGTTGTGCTGGTAGCCACTGTGGTGGCTCTTGTGGACATCTGCTTCATTTTGGTGACGGTTCCTGAATCTCTGCCAAAAAAATTAGACCTACTTCTTGCAGAGCTCAGATTTCTTGGAAACAAGCAGACCCTTTTGTGTCATTGAAGAAAGTTGGAAAGGATTCTACCATCTTGCTAATCTGCATCACAATGTTTCTCTCATACCTTCCTGAAGCTGGACAATATTCAAGTTTTTGAAAATAATATTTTATTTTTATTTATTAATTTGAGATAGAGATACAGAAATAGGCAGGTAGAGAGAGGGAGAGAGAGAATGGGCGCACAAGAGCCTCCAGCCACTGCAAATGAACTCCAGATGTGTGTGCTCCCTTGTGCATCTTGCTTATGTGGGTCCTGGGGAGTCAAACCTGGATCTTTTGGCTTTGCAGGCAAGCGCCTTAACTGCTAAGCCATCTCTCCAGCCCATTTCTCTATCTCAGGCAGGTCATAGGCTTTGGGTCTGTTAAAATTGAAGCATTCCTAGCTATGGTAGGAATCCTGTCTATTATGGCTCAGACTGTCTCTCTTAGCATCTTGAGATCACTGGGGAATAAGAATACTGTCCTCCTCGGCTTAGGCTTCCAGATGCTCCAATTGGCCTGGTCTGGTTTTGAATCTCAGGCCTGGATAATGTGGGCAGCAGGCACCGTGGCCACCATGTCCAGTCATTCCCGGCTGTCAGTGCCCTCATCTCTCGGAATGCAGAGTCACATCAGCAAGCAGTTGTTCAGGGAATCATAACTGGAATTCCAGGACTATGCAATGGCCTGGGGCCAGCATTGTATGGCTTCATATTCTACGTGTTCCAGGTTGAACTGAGCGAACTGGGTCCAGAATTGAGTTCTGATGATGGTCCCCTACAGGGAACTTTCGTTACAGGCCCGCCATTTTTATTTGGAGCATGTATAGTTCTTATGTCTTTTCTGGTTGCCTTATTCATCCCTGAATACCAGAAAGCCAGTGGAGTTCACAAACATAGTAACAGCATCAGTGGCAGCCTAACTAACACCACGGAGGACACTGAGCCACTACTGCAGACTCTGGGAGCCGTCCTATGAAGAACATGGCAATCAGTGCACTGAACTGTAACTGCAGAAAGGGACTCTGAACACATCATCTCTGAGAACCCTGGAGGAGCTGCATCACATGGAGACTTCACGTGCTGGAGGGTCGATGCTTGCAGCATCCTTTGAGCCAAGTTCAATAACTGACTTCCTTCATCCTTTGGCCCTCAGTCTTTTCTTGTTCCTTTCTCCCATTCCTTTTCTTGTCTGGACATTAGAGCAAGGTGAGATCAGAAATGCTTACTTTCAAATAATGTGCAACGCTCAAGGTTATCAGGAGTCCAGACTTTGAAACTTAAATAGAGAAGGTTTTACTTCTGGTAGTCTGGTAGAAAGGATGAGTTTAGTAACTGGAATAAGAGTGACAGCATTTGATCTACAGATGCAGGACTGCCATCTTGAGCAAAATTTCAGGTAGAGAATCTCTTCCTTTGTCTTTCTCTGAATCACTTAATTAGCCCATTGGTATTGATGAGTGGCATCCTTAAGAGTCACTTTGTGTTTGGGATCTATTGACTTTGTCCAAAGATCAAATACAAGCCTATATTTATTTTCTTAACTTCCTGTACATGAGAATTGATAATAATGACCAGTGAGCACTTTTACCAGATAAAGGAAATTGTTCTTATTAATTCAAATCATGTTGAACTAGCACCTTGGATCCTGGACTTTGTGTCCTGAGGAGATCCAAGGTGATGTTACAGAATTAAAAAAATAATAACAAAATCAAGTCAGGCATACTCACATATGCCTGTAACCCCAGCAACTTGGAGGTTGAAGCCAGAGGATTACAAGTATAAGGCCATAGTAAGACCCAATCTCAAAACATGAAGCAAAGCCGGGCGTGGTGGCGCACGCCTTTAATCCCAGCACTCGGGAGGCAGAGGTAGGAGGATCGCCGAGAGTTCGAGGCCACCCTGAGACTACATAGTTAATTCCAGGTCAGCCTGGACCAGAGTGAGACCCTACCTTGCAAAACCAAAAAAAAAAAAAAAAAAAAAATCATGAAGCATTCCAGTGACATCAAAGAAATTGGAGGGTGTGTCAAAGAAAATAACAATTTGAACATTCCCACAAAAGCATGAGAGTTTGTATCCAGATATGGTGGAGTTTATGTTCAAGTTCAGACTCATAAGTCATTACTGTTTGCTTTGCCCCACATCTCCCATGACCTTCTCATCCATCACACTCCTGCCTTAACTGTCATGTTATATGCATTTGTTTTCAATTAATTTATATGTTAGTAATTGATCTGATATTTGAATCTCACAGGAAAGTGCATATGAGGTTCCTCTCTAAACTGAGGGTTTGGGGAAACTCAGTTTCACGAAAGTGTCTTGGGAATATTTTTGAGATGTTTCATGGACAAAGAAAATGTTGCAGATTTTTTTTTCGAGGTAGGGTTTCTAGCTTGGGCTGACCTGGAATTCACTATGTAATCTCAGGGTGACCCCGAATTTAAGGTCATCCTCCTACTTCTGCCTCCCGAGTGCTGGGATTTAAAAACACGTGCCACCACGCCTGGTTTACGTTATAGATTTATATGTATTTTTCTGCACAGTAAATGGCCCATTAATTTGGGCCTACCTTTAACAAAACACTCCTTTGAAAGTTTTAAAAGTAAGAAGTACACTTGTAGAGGTTTTAGTTTTTTTTTTTATGGGGTACTGTGTAAATCTTGTATTTATAAATGTAAGATATTATAAGAAAAAATACATACAACTTTTATAAAGGATTGTATACTGACTGAATTAACTTATAAGAAAATATATTTTGAAGCCTGTTCTGCCATGAATAGAGATAACATATCTTTTTACTGTTGTTGGTTTTTAGGGTATGCTTCCTAATGCAAAATAAATGGATGAAAAAAAAAAAATGTGAGAGGGACAACAGCATTGCTGAACAGAGGATTTGCCTCGGGTGCAAAAGTCAAGGAGATGCCAAAAAAATAATAATACTGCAGTATTTAAAATAATCACAATTAGGGCTGGAGAGATGACTTAGCAGTTATGGCACTTGCCTGCAAAGCCAAAGGACCTAGGTTGAATTCCCCAAGACCCACGTAAGCCAGCTGCACAAAGTGGCACATCGTCTGGTGTCATTTGCAGCAGCTGGAGGCCCTGGTGCACCCGTTCTCTTCTCTCCCTCCCTGTCTCTTTGTCTGCCTCTCTCTTTATCTCAAATAAATAAATAAAAATAAAAATAAAAATATTTATTTATTTATTTATTTATTTACTTACTAGAGATGGAGACAGGGGAAGAGAGAGAATGGGCCTCTAGGCACTGCAAATGAACTCCAGACGCATGTGCCACCATGTGCTTCTGGCTTACGTGGAACCTGCAGAATTGAACCTGGGTCCTTAGGTTTCTCAGGCATGTACCTTAACCACTAAGCCATTTCTCCAGCCCATCTAAAAATATTTTTAAAAATATTTTTAGATGGGCTGGAGAAATGGCTTAGTGGTTAAGGTGTTTGCCTGAGAAGCCAAAGGATCCCGTTCGATTCTCCAGGACCCACGTAAGCCAGATGCACAAGGGGCACATGCATCTGGAGTTCATTGAAGTGGCTAAAGGCCCTGGTGTGCCCATTCTCTCCCTCTCTCTCTCTCTGCCTCTCTTCTATCTCTCTCTGCTTGCAAATAAATAAATAAATAAAATCACAATTAGAGCCGGGCATGGTGGTGCACGCCTTTAATCCCAGCACTAGGGAGGCAGAGGTAGGAGGATCACTGTGAGTTCAAGACCACCCTGAGACTCCATAGTGAATTCCAGGTCAGCTTGAGCTACATGAGACCCTACCTCAAAAAACCAAAAAAAAAAAAAATCACAATTAGCTGGGTGTGGTGGCACATGCCTTTAATCCCAGCACTTGGGAGGCAGAGGTAGGAGGACCGCTGTGAGTTTGAGGCCACCGTGAGACTACATAGTGAACTCCAGATCAGCCTGGACTAGAATAAGACCCTACTTTGAAAAGCCAAAAAGAAAAATAAAAAAAAATTTTAAAAATCGCAATTAATGCAGAAAAACTCACAATGAACAAGATATAAAACTTTTCATAGGGGCTGGACAGATGGCTTAGCTGATAAGGTGCTTGCCTGTGAAGGCTAAGGACCCAGGTTTGATTCCCCAGTACTCACGTAAGCTGGATGCACAAGGTGATGCATGTGTCTGGAATTTGTTTGCAGTGGCTGGAGGCCTGGGTGCACCCATTCTCTCTCTCTACCTCTTTCTCAGAATCATTATTATTGGTTTTTCCTTTTGCCTCAGAGTCCTCTGATAAGGCTCAGCATAGCACTTTTACCAAAGATAGCTACTTTTTACAGATAAAAGCAGTAGGTGTAGTTGCAGAGCTGAGCTCTATGATGAGATCTGCTACATATAGTTTGGATCATAAATGTCCCCCAGAGGCCCATATCTTGCAAACTTGGTCCCAAGCCCATGGTACTATTAGAAGTGAATCATATTATATATTTAATTTATGTTTTGAAATACTGGGAATACAACCAAAGGCCTCCATGCTTGAGGCAAGCACTGTACCCCTGAGCTATAACCCCAGCTCCTGGGGTGCTATTAGAAGGTGGTAGAACCAAGCCAGCACTTGGGAGGCAGAGGTAGGAGAATCGCCAAGACTTGGAGGCAGCTTGAGACTACACAGTGAATTCCAGGTCAGCCTGGGCTAGAGCAAGACCAAAACAAAACAAAAACAACAAAAAACAGTGGCAGAACCTTTCAAAAGTCGTCCCTAGTAGGAAGAAGCTAGGTCACTGGGGATGTGTCCGTGAGGAGGATATTGGGACCCTAGCACTCCTTCTTTTGTTTTTGTTTCTCAGCTACCATGAGGTGAAATAGTTTGCTCTACCACAAAAGCCATGACCAATTATGGACTCTGAGACCATGAACTAAAATTACTCTTTCTTCTCTATAAGTTGAATATATTTTGTCACAGTAATAGAAAAGCTAACATAGGTTCCCCAAATGAAAGAGCCAAGTAGGGGCTAGGGAGATGGCTCAGCAATTAAAGGTGCTTGCTTGCAAAGCCTCTTGGCCTTGGTTCAATTCCCAGCCACCCATGTAAAGCTAGATGGATGTTTGTTTGCAGCAGCAAGAGACCCCGATGTGCTCTCTCTCTCTCTCTCTCAGACACACACACAGAGCTAAATAATAAATAAAAGATCAAGTACTGTGGAGTCTCCCAAAAACCCATAAGAAGAAAATGACAGATCTTGGTCAGCAGATTATTTTGGCAAATTAGTATGTAAAAGATTTAAGTTCCGTTTTTGCAGAGACCACCACTTTAGAGAATCAAAGACTTCCTGTTTTGATACTTCTAAGTTAAAATAACTATGTTACCGTTTATCTGGTACTTCATTTTTCTTGACTAAGATTTTTACTTTAAACTTCAATAAAAATTTTCACTGGTAAGTGCAAAAAAAAAAAAAAAGATCAAGTACTAATACTTGATGGTTATCAGAAGCAAGGTGGGCACAATCATCACAATCAACACAGTATCAGTGGCTTCCAGGACATGCAGACTTGCAGAAATTTATGGAGATTACTAATGCAACAGCAGAGTGTTCCTAGAAGCAAGATTGATGGACAGCCTACAAAAATATTGTTCAATTTAGAGAAATCAAAGATACATGATCACAGGCTAGAGAGATGGCTTAGTAGTTAAGGCGCTTGCCTGTGAAGTCTGAGGACCCAGGTTTAATTCCCTGGTACCCACGTAAGCCAGATACACAAGATGGCGCATGCATCTGGAATTCATTTGCAGTGGCTAGAGGCCATGACACGCCCATTCTCTCTGTCTCTTTCTCTCAAATAAATAGATAAATAATTTAAAAAGGATACATGATCAGGATGTCACTTGTCCCAGTTGAAAATAATAGTGATCTTTTAGCTAGTCTCCACATTTGAGGTAGCTTTCAGGCCTAGAACCATGACTTCAGCTCAGCTGATTGAAAGCAGTACTTCTCCAATGGACTCTCTTCTTCACTCTGGTATTCATACATTGGGAAAAGTGGAATGATAAATATTTTGAAGGCTGTTGGACACCAGGTCCCAAAGGACATTAATACTTGAAGTGTTATCCTGATAGAGTGATAGCATATAGAGGCCAGGTTTTTAAAAAAATATTTATTTTGGGCTGGAGAGATGGCTTAGCAGTTAAGATGCCTGCCTCCTAAGCCTAAGAACGCCGGTTCCAAACTCCAGGTCCCACGTTTAGCCAGATGCAAAGTGACGCAAGGGCTCAATGTCACACTTGCCCATACGGGAGCACACACATCTGGATTTCGTTCACAGCAGCTGAGAGACTGCTGGCGCGCTCATCTCTATCTGTCTCCTTCTTTCTCTCTGTCTGTCTCTCTCTGTGTCTCTCTCCAAAAATAAGTTAAAAATTTTAAAAAATCTTTAAAAAATATTTTATTTTTATTTGTTTATTTGAGAGAGGGAAAGAAGAGAGAGAGAAAGAGAGAAAGAGACAGAGAGAATGGGCATGCCAGGACTTCCAAGCCACTGCAAACGAACTCCAGATGTATGTGCCCCTTTGTGCATCTGGTTTACATGGGTACTGGGGAATCAAACCGAGGTCCTTTGGCTTAGCAGGCAAGTGCCTTAACTGCTAAGCCATCTCTCCAGGCGCAGAGGCCAGGTTTTAAATGGAATGCTGGCCTAGGTCTGGCTCATAAGGCAACTATTCTTTTTTCTTTTTCTTTTTTTTTCTTTTTTTTTCTTTTTCGAGGTAGGGTCTCACTCTACCTCAGGCTGACCTGGAATTCATTATGTATGTAGTCTCAGGGTGGCCTTGAACTCAAGGTGATCCTCCTTCCTCTGCTTCCCAAGCGTGAGTGCTGGGATTAAAGGCATGCACCACCATGCCCAGCTAAGGCAACTATTTTTTCCCACGTCTCCTAATGCATAATCCTAGTGAACATACTGAGAAGTTGACCCAATTCTTATATGGGCTCCTTGGCCTGTGGAATAAAAATTATCATAGTGAGGAAGGTTACTAAGACAGAAAGTAAGACTTATTATCCTATTTTAGGAAACGTGGTAAAGAGTAATGCCTTAAAAATTTAGAGTACAGGGCTGGAGAGATGGCTTAACGGTTAAGGCACTTGCCTGCAAAGCCTAAGGATCCATGTTCAACTCTCTAGATACCATTTAAGCCAGATGCACAAAGGTGAGGTAGGAGCAGAGTTGCACATGCCCACTGGGTGGTGCAAGCATCTAGAGTTTGAATACAGTGGCTGAGGCCCTAGCACATCAAATTTCTCTTTCTCTCTCTCTCTCTTTCTCTCTCTAAAAAATTAGAGTGCAGAGGTGGTGGTACCCAACATATCCACACAAAATTTAGCTATCTTGCTACACAGAGCCTGGAGGATACTAGTGAACAATCACAAACTCATCCCAAGCCTCGGTTGCTTTGCTGTGCTAGATGTGGTATCCAAAGAGATTAATATGACCACAAGTACATGGTCAAGAAGTATTAAACTGATAACTTTAATTCTACTTTCATTGAGAACTTTAATATATGAACATACTGGAATTTTACTGTGATCCCATCCAGTTATCTCTTTTGACCTCTCTCTCTTGCCCCCCTCCCCATCCACTAAGGCAGTCCTTCTTCTCTTTTGTTGTCTCCATCCTTTTTGTTCTTCTCCATCCTCCATGTTAAAATGTTGATGGGGGAGGCTGGACAGATGGCTTAGTGGTTAAGGCGCTTGCCTGGGAAGCCTAAGGACCCAGGTTCAATTTCCCAGAACCCATATAAGCCAGATGCACAAGGTGGCACATGCGTCTGTAGTCCATTTGCAATAGCTAGAGGCCCTAGCCTGTGCTCTCTCTTTCTCTAGTAAATAAATAAATAAGGCTCAGTGTGGTGGCATATGCCCTTAATCCCAGCACGTAGGAGGATCACCATGAGTTCTAGGCCACCCTGAGACTCTGTAGTGAATTCCAAGTCAGCCTGGGCTGGAGTGAGACCCTACCTCGAAAAACCAAATAAAATAAAATAAAATAAAATAAAATAAAATAAAATAAAATAAAATAAAATAAAATAAAAAAAAAAATAAATACAATATTGATGGGCTCAGAACAGTGCAGGTCTTGTGAGGGTATCAGGAAACACTGTCAGGTCATTATGCACCAGTCAGTTCATGTCAGGACAGTGCCCCAAAGCCTGCCTTAGAACCTTGTACTTATGTGTTTTCTGCCCCATCTTCCCTAATGTTTCCTGAGCCTCGGAGGGTGTGACAGACATCTCCTTTAGTGTTGGCGTGTGTGAGTGTGGGTGTGCTAGTGCCATGGTACACATATGGAGGTCAGACAACTTTTGGGTTGGTCTCCTTGTCTTCCCCTTCTTTGAGGCAGGTCTCTCCTTGTTCACAACTGCTTCAGAAGCTCTAGAAAATTCTCCTTAAAAACGACAACAACAACAACAACAACAAACCAAAAAACAACCGGGTGTGGTGGTGCATGATTTTAATCCCAGCACTTGGGAGGTAGAGGTGGAAAGATCGCCGTGAGTTCGAGGCCAGCCTGAGACTACATAGTGAATTCCAGGTCAGCTTGAGCTACAGTGAGACCCTACCTCGAAAAACCAAAAGAGGGAGGCAGAGGTAGGAGGATTACCATGAGTTCAAGGCCACCCTGAGACTACATAGTGAATTCCAGGTCAGCCTGAGCTAGAGTGAAATCCTACCTCCAAAAACAAATAAACAAACAAAGAGAAAATTCTCCTGCCTCCATCTCCTTTCTCACCATATGTGCACAGGGATTACAGAAGCCTTGTACTAGCTAGCTTTTTTTATTTTTTATTTTTTGGTTTTTTTGAGGTAGGATCTTACTCTAGGCCAGGCCGACCTGGAATTCATTATGTAGTCTCAGGGTGGCCTCCATCTCACTGTGATCTTCCCACCTCTGCCTCCCAAGTGCAGGGATTAAAGGCATGCACCACCACGCCTGGCTTCTGCTAGCTTTAAAACATGTTTTATTTACTTATTTATAGGAGGGAGAGAAAATGGGTGTGCCAGGGTCTGTAGCCATTGCAAATGAACTTCAGACGCATGTTCTACCTTGAATATCTGGCTTTACATGGGCACTAGGGATTGAACCTGGGACCTTAGGTTTTGCAGGCAAATGCCTTAACCGCTGAGCCATCTTTCCAGCCCATCTTCTGGCTTTCTTTTGTTTGTTTGTTTTGAGGTAGGATACCTAGTCTGTTTACATTTTTCCAAACTTATGTGAAGATTGCCTGGTCTGTCATATTGCCATTCATAACTTTGACCTTTACTCAGCTGTTCATTCTCTTGCCTCCCTCATTTGCTGGTTAATGTTCTATTTCACTGAAGTGTTCTTCAAAGTTATTCATTTTTCTGTTTTATCCTTCATCTTCACTGGTGTAAACTAATCCATGCAACGTCCACCAGTGTGTGGATGCAGGACCAAGAACCCTTGCTTCTGAATTCAGGTCCAGCCCTCCACCAGCTGCTTTTGTGAGCTCAAGCAAGTTTGGGCAAGTTCAATTGAGTTTTCCTCAATTTTCATGCCCCCTTCAGTTTTCTACGGTATAGGATATGTGTACTAACCTCACAAGGGTGTCAGGAAGGTAAGAACAGTGGTTAGTACAGTAGTTAAAGGCTGTTGTTACCTTCTCAGGTACTGGTACAAAGCACCCGATGAAAAGCAGGTGGAGGAAAAGAAAAAGCAGGAAGGAGGAAAGTTGTTTAGTTTGGTTTACAGTCTCAAGGGGAAGCTCCATGATGGCAGGGGAAAGATGGTAGAGCAGAGACTGGACAACAAGTTTCTTGACATAGCATGTAGGGAACAGCAGCAGGAGAGTGAGCCAAATTGACACTGGCAAGCCAGGCTAATAAACCATCACATTTCCTCTGGCACAGCTCCACCTCCCAAATTGCCATCAGCTGGAATCAAGCATTGAGAACACATGAGTTTATGGGGGACACCTAATTGAAATCACCACAAAGGCACTTACAAAGCCTGCCAACCTGGGTTCAGTTCCCTAGTACCCATGTAAAATCAGAAGCTAAAATTTTTTTAAATGCATCTATTTATTTGCAGTGGCAAGAGGCCCTGGCAGAGAGAGAGCCATTCATTCTCTCTCTCTCTCATGTGCCCCTTGTCTCTCTCTTTCTCTCTCTCTCTCTCTCTCTCTCACACACACACACACACACACATATATATATATGTTAATTTTTATTTTTTGAGGTAGGGTCTCGCTCTAGTCCAGGCTGACCTGGAATTCACTCTGTATTCTCATGGTGGCTTTGAATTCATGGCAATCCTCCTACCTCTGCCTCCTAAGTGCTGGGATTAAAGGTGTGTGCCACTGTGCCTGGCCCTAAAGTTTTATTTTTTTGGGGGGGAGGGTTGAGGTATGGTCTCACGCCCGGCCCTAAAAGTATTTTTAAACTAACTTTTAAACATTTGAGGCAGATGTGGTGGTGCACACCTTTAACCCCAGCATTCAGGAGGCAGAGGTAGGAGGAGGATAGGGCACCCTGAGAGTTAGTTAATTCCAGGTCAGCCCTGAGCCTACCTCGCAAAACCAAAAAAACATAGTTAATTCCAGGTCAGCCTAGGAGGAGCCAGAGTGAGGCCATCCTGAGCCTACATAGTTAATTCCAGGTCAGCCTGGACCAGAGTGAGACCCTACCTTGAAAAACAAAAAAACAGCCGGGCGTGGTAGTGCACGCCTTTAATCTCAGCAGGGAGGCAGAGGTAGGAGGATCACCCTGCATTTGAGAGCATTCTGAGACTACATAGTGAATCCAGGTCAGCCTAGACTAGAGTGAAACTCTATCTTGGAAAAAAGAGAAAAACCAAAAACCAAACCAAACAACAACAACAAAGAGTGAATTCTAGGTCAGCCAGGGCTAGAGCAATACCCTACCTCAACCTGCCCCCCCAAAAAAATCATCCCTTTCGGGGCTGGAGAGATGTTTAGTGGTTGTCTGTCTGCAAAGCCTAAGGACCCAAGTTCTGTTCCCCACTAGCCATGTAAAGCCAGATATAGAAAGTGTACAAAAAGTGGCACATGTCTGGAGTTGGTTTGCTGTGGCTGGAGACCCTAGCATGCCCATTCTCTCTCAAATAAATAAAATACATTTTAAAAAGTTAACTTAAAAAAATCCATTTTTGGCTAAGTAGTTCCCCAGCACCTACATAATGCCATGGCACAAACATCTGTGATCTGAATGCATTTATAATGATGGGAGGCAGAGCCAGGAGAATCTGAAGCTGTGGGCAAGCTAGACTAATTTGCAACAATTGCAGTCTGGCAGTCTGTCAGTCTGTTTATAGTAGTAAGACAGCTGTTCTAAAAGAAGGTAGAGCACATACACCTCAAAGTCGACTTCTGACCTCCATGTCTATGCCATGGCACTTGCACCCACACATATGCACGTGTAAATAAACAAATTAAATTTAAAAAATAGCCATTACAGTCCGGTGTGGTGGCACATACCTATAATCCCAGCACTTGGGAGGCTGAGGTAAGAGGAGGATCACAGTGAGTCTGAGACCAGGCTGGGCTACAGAGTGAGTTCCAAGTTAGCCAGGGCTAGAGAGAGATCCTGCCTTAAAAAAGCCCCTCCCCCCAAGAAACTAGCTGTCACTTGCCTCTGCCCAATCACACTTTCTGTGAAGTGCACACAGTGGCCCAGTTCATTCTATTGTAGAGATATTGGCGAACTTGGGTCAATAGGCCAAAGAATAAAAAGAAATAAAGGAGGCCTGGTCTGGTGATGCACACCTTTCTTCCCCACACTGGGAAGGCAGAGATAGTAGGATCGTTGTGAGTTTGAGGCCACCCTGGGACTACCTAGTGAATTTTAGGTCAGCTTGAGCTAGAGTGAGACTCTATCTTGAAAAACCAAAATAATTAAATAAATAAATAAATAAATAAATAAATAAATAAATGGGCCGGGCAACTGGCTCAGGGTTAAAGGAGCTTTGCTTGTGAAGCCTGAAGGCCCAGGTTCAATTCCCTAGTACTCATGGAAGGCCAGATGCACAGATGGCACATGCATCTGGAGTTCATTTGTAGCAGCAGGAGGCCCAGGAAATTCTCTCCTCATATATATATACACACATATATATGAGGATGGAATGGAGTGATGGTTCAGTGGTTAAGACACTTGCCTATGAAGGCACATAAGCCACATGCACATGATAAGGCATGCATCTGGAGCTCATTTGCAATGGCTTAGAGGCCTGGCACATACATTCTCTCTCTCTCTCTCTAATAAAAAAAATAAACAAAATGTTTAAAAGAGGGCTGGAGAGATGGCTTAGTGGTTAAGGCACCTGCCTGCAAAGCCTAAGGACCCAAGTTCGGTTCCCTACTATCCCCAGTACCCATGTAAAACCAAATGTACAAAGTGGTGCATGCATCTGTAGTTCATTTGCAGAAGGTGGAGATCCTGGCACACCCATTCTCTGTCTCTCTTCTAGCAAATGAATACATTTTTTAAAAATATCAGAAATGAGGGCTGGAGAGATGGCTGAGACTACATAGGGTTCCAGGTCGCCTGCCAGAGTGAGACCCTAAGCCTAAGAACACTGGTTCCAATCTCCAGCGGTTCCAATCTCCAGGTCCCACGTTTAGCCAGATGCAAAGAGACGCAAGGGCGCAATGCCGCACTTGACCACAAGGGGGAGCACACATCTGGATTTTGTTTGCAGCAGCTGAGACACTGCTGGCGCGACCATCTCTGTCTTCCTCTCTCTCTGTCTCTCTCTCTCTGTGTCTCTCTCCAAAAAATAAAAAATAAAAAAAATCAGAAATGAAAGAAATAAAACTAAGACCTGCACTGAAAACTTAATATTGGAGATTTAATATAGCTACTTCACATCTTATTTTTTTTTTTTTTTTTTTTTTTTTTTTTTTTTTTTTTTTCGAGGTAGGGTCTCACTCTAGTTCAGGCTGACCTGGAAATCACTATGTAGTCTCAGGGTGACCTCGAACTCATGGTGATCCTCCTACCTCTGCCTCCCGAGTGCTGGGATTAAAGGCGTGCACCACCATACCTGGCTTACTTCACATTTTATGATGCCCACAGAATTAAAAGCAATGATTCATGTACCATAAATACATGTAAGGCAAAGACACTAACATATTTGCTTTTCTTCAGAAACCATTTCCTACATATATCCTACACAAAATGTCTATGCTAACTCAAAGCAAGTCTGAAAATGCCAGGTGTGTGGTGTGTGCCTGTAATTCGAGCTGGGGGAAGAGGGAAGACAGGAGGATCTAATTGACTAGTTAGTCTAGTTTAAATCAGTGAGCTCCAAGTTTAGTGATATCCTGTCTCAAAAATAAGATGGGGCTGGAGAGAAAGCTCAGCAGTTAAGGTGATTGCCTGTAAAGCCTAAGGACCCAGGTTCTATTCCCCTGGTACCCATGTAAAGCCAGATGCATAAGCTGGTGAATGTATCTGGAGTTTGTTTGCAAGTGGCAAGAACCCGTGGCATACCCATTCTCTTTCTGTTTGCAAAAAAATATGTAAAAATATTTTTAAAATACTGATTTAAGTATGAGATTATAGAGCTGGGCCTGGTGGCACATGCCTATAATTCCAGCATTTCAGGAGAATCAGAAATTCAAGGTCATCTTTGGCTACACAGGAAGTTCAAGGCCAGTCTGGGCTACCAGACCCGGTCCAAAAAACACTCCTGCAAGATGCAGCTCAGTTGATAGGACATTTGCCTGCAATATGTGAGGCACTGGGTTCTGGACAAAAAAAATTCTGGTCTAGGAATAAAGTTTAGTTTTTAGGGAGGCATTTTACCAAAATATGAAATAAATGCTAACATCACTGTTTAAGAATTCATAAAGTTTAAATGGTGGCAAGTTTATCATTATCACTGTTACTAAATAACATATCCCCTCCACCCTCGTTTTTTCTCTCTTTTTTTTTTTTTTTTTGGTTTCTCGCGGTAGGATCTCACTCTAGCCCAGGCTGACCTCGAACTCACACCGATCCTCCTACCTCTGCCTCCCCGAGAGCTGGGATTAAAGGCGTGCACCACCACGCCCAGGTCTTTTGTTTTTTTCTTTGAGACGGAGGTCTCATTAGCTCAGGCTGGCCTCTAATTCAATATGTAGCAGAGGATGACCTTGAACCCCGAATACTCCTGCCTCCACCTGCCAAAGCATGGGGTGACACCAAGCGCCACCACGCGCCGATCTAGGGTTTGTTCTTAACAGCCGGGTGGAATCCGCTTTCTTCCGCTCAAGGCCTTCATTTATTTCCTTCAGAACTTCACATCCCCGGGGCAGCAGCCTTGGGGCCCACTCTGGCTCCTCCCGCACCCATGATGCACCTCGCGCTTCCAGCTAGGTGGCAGCTCAGTCACGTGAGTCCGGGCGACGCGCGTTCCCGCCCGCGCACGCGCAGAGAGCGGCCCCGCTATTTTTTTTCCTCCCCCCCCCCTCCCCGGGTGGCGGCGCGGCGGCGACGAGCGGAAGTTCTTGCGAGCGCTAGTTCCGTCTGTGTGTTCGAGTGGACAAAATGGCGAAGATCGCCAAGACTCACGAAGGTAAGCGTCCTTTCCCCCTTCTTCCGTGCTTCGTCCGCCGTCGGCTTGCGGCGCCCCTCCGCGCTAGGTTCGCGCCGCTCGCCGGGCTTGCTTTGGTGGGCGGCCCGGGCCCGCGCTCCGGGGACTGGGTCGGCTCCTGGTCTGCGGCGCAGGCCGCGGCCCCGCGTAATGGCGTCCTGTCTGTCGTAGCCCCGACAGGCGCTTTGTTCCGTGTTGGGATGCGGCCGCCTCCAGGCTTAGCTTGTGTTTCTCAGCCGAGGGCCTCGTTAGCGCTCTTCGCCAGCGAGGACCCGGCTGTGAGCGGCGGCTCCGTTGCCTCTCCTGGGGCGCTGTCGTCGGCTGTGCTTGGGCGCGTCCGGGAGGCCCCGGGACTCGAACCCGGTTCCTCCAGGCTTCGTGACCTTGTAATCGGGATTGCGGGTGGGGGAGTCTTCAGACGTCCATATCGCGTGGCTTTCCTTGCACGAACTGACGAGGGCATGAAATCTGGTACTTTCTCCCTTTTACATCTTTTCGTACACTGGTGATCCTTCTCTTTGGGGACTGATCAGTAGAACACCAGCTCGAAACAGGAAAAGCGCATTTTATCGATGGCCGAAGCTTTCGCGGTTAGTTGATCGATTATATGGGGTACAGAGTATATACAGAATGAAGAATGTGTTGGGAATAGACCGGAAACCACGAGAAAGTAACCAGAGAAGACGGAATGGGGTTTGTCAGGTGGGAACAGCATTTCTTGATTTTTTTTTTTTTGATTTGGCATCTAAAATGTACACTGTCACGTACTGCACAGTCCTTTCTGGTGGATGGATCAGAATAGTGTGTGAGACATAACAGGCTAGGACTGTTAAATTTTATGGTATGAAGGGGGAAACAGGCGTGCATGCATCTGAATTAATGTGTCTAAACAGTGTTTATGCTGAGTTATTTTAGAGAGATGTTGACGTGTCGCCGATCTAAAAGTATCAATTAGCTTTAAATTAGAGGGAGGAAATCTGAGCCTGAGAGAACATCAAGTAACAAGGCAGTGAATCTTGAAAGGTGTGGTCGAGTACGCTGTGGCAGGAATTAGTTAAGTCTAAAGAGGTTGGTAAGGATCAGAAAGTGAATGGCTGTGAAATAGTAGGGCTACCGAACTCCTACACTTTTTTTTTTTTTTTTTTTGAGGTAGGGTCTCACTCTAGCTCAGGCTGACCTGGAATTCAATATGTAGTATCAGGGTGGCCTCAAACTCTGCCTTCCTAAGTGCTGGGATTAAAGGCTTGCGCCACCACACCCGGTTTAAATGTTGCCATTTTTAAGTGCTGCCTGAAAGAAAGTAATTGTAGGAGTGCTGTCTGTGAGCAAGATACTGTACATCACTGTTGGATATGAATCAGAGTTTAATAAATTTTTAGTAAAAATATATAGAATATTTACATATCCTCATAACGATTTACTGCAGAATATAATTTCTCACACTCCATTGTTTTGATTTGTTAAGTCCTTTTTATTTATTTTTATTTATTTGAGAGAGAGATACAGAAATAGGCAGGTAGAGAGAGAGAATGGACGCGTCAGGGCCTCCAACCACTAAACGAACTCCAGATGCATGCTCCCCCTTGTGCATCTGGCTTACTTGGGTCCTGGAGAATCGAACCTTGAACGGAGTCCTTAGGCTTCATAGGCAAGCATTTAACCACTAAGCCATTTCTCCAGCCCCAAGTCCTTTTTTAAAATTTATTTATTTATTTTTATTTATTTGACAGAAAGAGAGGGAGAGGAGAATGGGCGCGTCAGGGCCTCCAGCCACACCACAAGTGAACCCCAGACGTGTGCGCCACCTTGTGCACCTGGCTAACATGGGTCCTGGGGAATCGAACCTGGGTCTTTTGGCTTTGCAGGCAAACACCTAACCGCTAATCCATCCTTCCAGCCCTGTTAAGTCCTTTTTGATAATGTGGAGCAATATTAATTTCTTGATCCCCCCCACCCCCTAGGTAGGGTCTCACTTGTAGCTCAGGCTGACCTGGAATTCACTATTTAGTTCGGGGTGGCCTTGAACTCAGTTACCCTCCTACCTTTGCCTGCCAAGTGCTGGTATTAAAGGTGTGTGCCACCACACCTGGCAACAAAAACATTTAAAAACCCAAAATATCTGTTACTGAAAATTGTGCACACATGCAGGAGTAGAGAGAATAATGAAACATGCTCTGTACTAATAATTACCTAGCTTAAACAGAAATTTGGTCCACTTCCTCCCCTTTTCTTTTCTTTCCTTTCCTTTCCTTTCCTTTTCTTTTCTTTTCTTTTCTTTTTCTTTTTCTTTTTCTTTTTCTTTTTCTTTTTCTTTTTCTTTCTTTTTTGGTTTTTCCAGGTAAAGTTTTTTTTTTTTTTTTTCCCCAAGGTAGGGTCTCGCTCTAGCCCAGGCTGACCTGGAATTCACTATGTAGTCTCAGGGTGTCCTTGAACTCATGGTGATCCTCCTACCTCTGCCTCCCAAGTGCTGGGATTAAAGGCGTGCACCACCACATCTGGCCTCCAGGTAGAGTTTTGCTCTAGCCCAGGCTGACCTGGAATTAACTATGTACTCTCAGACTGGCCTCGAACTCAGAGCAATCCTCCTACCTCTACTTCCCCAGTGCTGGGATTAAAGGCATGCACCACCATGCCAGGCTGTCCCTTCATTTTTTTTGGTGTGTATTTTGAAATAGGGTCTCATGTATCTCAGGCTGGCCTCAAAAGCTGTGTAGGCAAGGCTGACCTTGAATTCCTGATCATATTGCCTTTACTTCCCAAGGGTTGGGATTACAGGCATGTACTACCATGGCCAATCCAATTTTTTTTTGTTTGGTTTTTCGAGATAGGGTCTCACTCTAGTCCAGGCTGACCTGGAATTCATTATGTAGTCTCAGGGTGGCCTTGAACTCTTTGCGATCCTCCTACCTCTGCCTCCCCAGTGCTGGGATTAAAGGCGTGCACTACCATGCCCGGCATGGCCAATCCAATTTTATTATCTGTCTAGTGGTCCCTTCTTGCTCTCATTATTTTGGAGCACATCCTAGATGTATAGTGTCATCCATCAATATTCAGTTTCTAAAATTTTTTTTCTTTTTTTTTTTTTTTGAGGTAGGATCTTTAGCTCAGGCTGACCTGGAATTCACTATGTAGTCTCAGGGTGGCCTCTAACTCATTGCGATCCTCCTATCTCAGCATCCTGAGTGCTGAGATTAAAGGTGTGTGTAACCAACGTCCTGCTGGCTTATCATTTAAAAAAAATATTATTTTGGTGCACGCCTTTAATCCCAGCACTCGGGAGGCAGAGGTAGGAGGATCCCTGAGAGTTCGAGGCCACCCTGAGACTACATAGTGAATTCCAGGTCAGCCTGGACCAGAGTGAGACCCTACCTCGCAAAACCAAAAATAAAAAAATATATATATATATTAATATTATATATATATATATATTATTTATTCATTTGAGAGAGAGAAAGGCAGAAGAGAGAGAGAGAGAGAGAGAGAGAGAGAATGGGCATGCCAGGGCCTCCAGCCACAGCATACGAACTCCAGACGCATGTGCCACCTAGTGCATCTGGCTTACGTGGGTCTTCGGGAATTGAGACTCAACCAGTGTCCTTAGGCTTCATAGGCAAGTGCTTAACCGCTAAGCCATCTCCAGCCCTCCATCTCTAATTTTCTTGCATTCTTCTCCCTACTCAGCACTTTTGCTTGCAGTTTCATACAGTCTGCAGGGGAAGGGGAAGGTGGCAGTAAAAACATCCATCTCCTCTTACAAGCTCCTACCACTGTTGCTGCAAGCTTGCAGGGGGCCACCT
The DNA here is from genome assembly GCA_036365145.1 of Orientallactaga sibirica. Taxonomy (NCBI): domain Eukaryota; kingdom Metazoa; phylum Chordata; class Mammalia; order Rodentia; family Dipodidae; genus Orientallactaga; species Orientallactaga sibirica. The sequence goes on from JAEOAD010000004.1 coordinate 21,559,895, forward strand.
ACAAAGAAAGCACCAAGGAAATGATTGGTTCTAGGCGTGAGTATGGTTTTGAAATCATACTTGAGGTATGCCTGGTAGTAGCCAGGGGAAGGAAATCTTAACAAATGACTGGCACATTCTGGTTTCCTTCCACCATAATTTCAGTGGTGGGCCTGGAGAGATGGCTTAGTGGTTAAGTACTTGCCTGTGAAGCCTAAGGAGCCTGGTTCAAGGCTTGATTTCCCCAGGACCCACATAAGCCAGATGCACAAGGTGGTACATGCATCTAGAGTTTGCAGTAGCTGGAGGCCCTGGTGCGCCCATTCTTTCTTTCTCTATCTGCCTCTTTGTCTCTCTGTCAATCTCAAATAAATAAATAAAATGTAAACATAATTTCAATGGCAGAGCATGTCCTCCCATGGGTTTCTAACAAGCTTATTTACTATCTGAACTAGTTCTGTGTGATACCGGATGATAAATGAGAAAGACCTTATTCTGGACAGTTTACTTTGAGAGCCATGTAGCTTAGGTTGGTCTTGAATTCTTGGTCTTCCTGACATCACCTTCCCAGGCATGTGCCATCATGCTCAGCTTGAGGGGACACTTTAAGCTCTTCATTTATTTTTATTGTCTTTGCTGGGACCCATATGCTCCCCTGTAGCAGGAATGGGGGGTGGGTCTGCAGAGGCCCAGAGTGCAACACCAGAGTGTGCTGCTCCCATTACTTTTCTGTCTGATCTGGGTCTGAGCCAGGGTTTCTTTTTACTGATTCCAGAACTTGGGGGGAAATCTCTGTTCTCCTGTGGGACTGGGCTTACAGGGGTGCATGGCCATGCCCAGCTGTTTTATGTGGGATCTGAAGGTTTGAACTCAACAGTCTCAGGCCCCCTTAGGCCCTCATGCTTGTGCAGGAAGCACACTTACCTGCTGAGCTTTCTGTAACTCTAGCATAGCTCTTTTGTAAATACAAGTCTGTTATCTCTCTCTCTCTCTCTCTCTGTATTTTGAGGTAGTGGCTTGCTCTAGCCCAGGCTCACCCAAAATTCACTCTGTAGTCTCAGGCTGGCCTCAAACTCATGGTGATTTTCCTACCTCTGCCTCCCAACTTCTGCAAAGGAGTCTGGGGTCAGCATAGGTTCAATGGGATAACTGTTAAGAGATCTAGGTGGGTGTAGCCTCTTTTGGTTGAAGACTAGTGGGAGCTTCTTGTTGGATTTGATGATTTTGGTCTCCTTAGGATTCTGGCTTGGTTCCCAGTTCCAGCTAAGAGTTTCTTTCCCCTAAGCAGATCTCTTAGCCAGTCAGAGAGCTGTTGGTTATCCAGTTAGGTGGATACCACTATTGCACAGCCATGTCCACCTTGTCAGGCTAGTTGCTTTTTTTGTATAGCACTGTCCCCTGTTAGCACACAATTGGTGGCCATTTTCCATCAGCTCATGTAGGCTTTATTTATTTGAGAAAGAGAGAGAGGCAGATAGAGAGAATGGGTTCTCCAGGGCCTCTGGCCAATGGGAAGAATAAAACACAAATTTGTGCGTCTAGCTTTACAAGTGTACTGGGGAATCGAACCAGGATCCTTAGGCTTCGCCGGCAAGTGCCTTAACCACGAAGCCATTTCTCCAGCCCTATTTTATATTTTATTTTTTGAGGTAGGGTCTCATTCTAGCCTAGGCTGGCCTCAAACTCACAGTGATCCGCCAACATTTTGACTGCTAAGTGCTAGGCTTAAAGACATGTACCACCACACCCAGCCACAGTAGTCTTTTAAAAAATTTCCTCTAACTCTCCCAAAAGAGAGAAAGATCATCATCAATGGCAAATAACAGTTATAGCAAAGCAACTCCCAAAGCCAGATTTACACTCAGGAGAGAACACAACACCTTCTCATGGATTCCGGTACACCACATAGAGAAACATCTAGTAATGAGCTGTGGAAATGATCCCTGAAAGTATCGTCTTCACAGTACTAATTTTTGTTTTGTTTTGTTTTGTTTTGTTTTGTTTTTCAAAGTAAGGTCTCACTCTAGCCCAGGCTGACCTGGAATTCACTCTGTATTCTCTTGAACTCACTGTGATCCTCCTACCTCTGCCTCCCGAGTACTGGGATTAAAGGCGTGCACCACCACGCCTGGCAACAGTACTAATTTTTTTTTTAAACATTTTAAACATTTTTTTAAGTGCTGAGATTAAAGGCATGCACCACCACACCTAGCAAACTTTATTCTTTTTTTAAAAAAAAATTTATGTATTTGAGAGAGAGAAAGAGGCAGAGAGAGGGAGAGAGAATGGGCTTGCCAGTACCTCTGGCCACTGCAAACGAACTCCAGATGCATGCGCCCCTTGTGCATCTGGCTTACATGGGGTCCTGGAGAGTCAAACTGGGATCCTTTGGCTTTGCAGGCAAATGCCTTAACCACTAAGCCATCTCTACAGCCCCATTTTAAACATTCATTTATTTATTTATATGAGAGAGACAAAAAAGAAAGAGGCATATAGAGAGAATGGGTGCACCAGGACCTCCAGCTACTGCAAGTGAACTTTACATGCTTGTGCCACCTTGTGCATCTGGCTTATGTGGGTACTGGGGAATCGAGCCTTGAACCAGGGTCATTAGGCTTCATAGGCAAGCACTCAACTGCTAAGCCATCCCTGTGCCCCCACAGTACTAATTTATTTATTTTTGAGAGTGAGGGAGGTGCACCAGGGCCTCTGGCTACTTATTGCAAATGAACTCCAGGTATATGCGCCACCTTACGCATCTGGCTTTATGTGGGTAATGAGGAATTGAACATGGGTCCTTAGGTTTTGCAGGCAAGCACCTTAACCAGTGAGCTACCTCTCCAGCCCCCTCTATCTTATTTATTTATTTATTTATTTTTTTTTTTTTTGAGGTAGGGTCTCAAGTCACTATGTAGTCTCAGGCTGGCCTTGAACTCGAGGTGATACTTCTACCTCTGCCTTCTATATTTTATTTATTTATTTTTTTGGTTTTTGAGATATGGTCATCCTCTCCCTTCTATCCTTTTTATCCAGTCTAAGACATTACAGTCCATTGAATGGTGCTACCCCCAGTTAAAGTGGGTCTTCCTGCCTCAGTTAACTTAATCAAGCTAGTTCCTCACAGGCATGCTCAGAAGCTAAGCTAATCTAGATAATTCCTCACTGATGATCCTTGGTCCTGTCAAAATGGCAATATAAAGTATCACAGGTGCTCTTTGGAACTTCAAATTGTGTTGTCTTTTTTACAGATATTGAAGCACAGATTCGAGAAATTCAAGGCAAGAAGGCAGCTCTTGATGAAGCCCAAGGAGTGGGTCTTGATTCTACAGGTTATTATGATCAGGAAATTTACGGTGGAAGTGATAGCAGATTTGCTGGATATGTGACATCAATTGCTGCAACTGAACTTGAAGATGTAAGTCACTGATTGTAAACAAGGCAGGTTTTAGTTTTTGAGAGAAAGCAAGAAATATAAGATTTTTTTTTTTTAACCTAGTTTATTCTGGGGCAAGCTGATTTCTTTCTTTCTTTTTTTTTTTGGTTTTTCAAGGTAGGGTTTCACTCTAGTCCAGGCTGACCTGGAATTCACTATGTAGTCTCAGGGTGGCCTCGAACTCATAGCGATCCTCCTACCTCTGCCTCCCGGTCCTCCTACCTCTGCCTCCCGAGTGCTAGGATTAAAGGCGTGAGCCACCACGCCCGGCTGCTGATTTCTTTTTGATTTGATTTTTACTAATTGTGAACTTTATTGTATGAACCTGTTGCATATTGGCCATTCTCATTAGGTTCTCTCTTCCCCACATCCACTCTAAGGGTTCTCCTCAGTAAGGTTATCAGTATTCATTGTGGGGTTATGAATGCACTAGTCAGTCTTTGTGGGTTTGGACAATGCCTCAGGCTACTCCTTTCCATCCTGTGGCCCTTAAAATCTTTTCTACCTCCTCTTCCACAATGTCCCCTGAGCCTGGGAGGAGAGGCAATGTTTTAAAATTTTAATTTTGTGGGTAATTTTGAGACAGGGTCTACATGTATCCCAGGTCGGCCTCAAACTTCCTATGTGGCTGAGGCTGGTCTTGAATTCTCCTGAGCCTACTTCCACCTCCTAGGTTATGGGATTACAGTTGTGAGTCATTGGGCCTGGTTTTTAAATTTAATTTTATTTTTTGGTTTTTCAAGGTAGGATCTCACTCTAGCTCGGGCTGAACTGGAATTTACTATGTAGTCTCAGGCTGGCTTCCTACCTCTGCCTCCTGAGTGCTAGGATTAAAGGTGTGTGCCACCACGCCTGACTTGTGACTTCTGACCTGTACTCAGTGCTGCTTATTTTTCTTCCTCTGAAATCTTCATATAAATTCTTTATATTCATGAACTTTGTGTATCTTTTTGTTTCAGTTATTATAGAAGGCAACTACTTCTCACTTTGAAATATACCCATAAAGCATTTTATGTAAATTCCGTTTTCTCTGAGTATCCTTAAGATCCAAATTTGGTGAAATTTCTAACCATTCCCCCTTTTTAATTTATTTTAATTTATTTGAGAGAGAAGAGGTATATGTGTGGGGGTGATAGAGAATGGGCGTGCTAGGGCCTCTAACTGCTGTGAACGAACTCCAGATGCATGTGCCACTTTGTGCATCTGGCTTACATGGGTCCTGGGAACTGAACCTGGGTCCTTTGGCTTTGCAGGAAAATGCCTAACCGCTAACCCATTTCTTTAGCCCTCTAACCCCCCCTTTTTGTTGGCATTTAATTAATTAATTAATTAATTAATTAATTAGAGACGTGGTTTTGGTCTAGTCACGAATTCACTGTCTACTACAGGCTGGCCTCAAACAGTCCTTCTAATTCAACCTCCCAAATGCTGGGAATATAGGCATGAGCCACTATGTCTGGCTTCTAAATATTTTTTACATGATTTACCACTAGACAAACTTTGTTTGCAGGTTGTCTAAGTGGTTATCTTTGTGATATTCAAGTCACATTTACTATTGGCATAAAACTTATTTTTTCTTCCTTCCTTCATTTCCTTTGTTCTCTTCCCTTTCCCTCCCCTCCCCTTTTCTCCCCTCTCCTCCCTCCCCCTCCCGTCTCTTTCCTCCCCTCCTCTCCCCTCCCCTCCCCTCCACAATCCCTCCCTCCCTCCCTTTTCTCTTGCCCACCTGCCCGCCCGCCTGCCCTCCCTCTTTCCTTGAGGTCACTTTAGCTCATGCTTTAGCATTTGGTTCTCTTGTACTGATGACCAAAGACAGTAATGGTTGTGTATTCTGCATGCTAAGAAAGAAATTCCCATTTTGTTTTTAAATATAAGGTGCTAAAATCTTAAGAATTACCAGAGTTGCACTTAAAATATTTTATTATTTATTCATGAGGCAGACACACAGAAGCAAAAGGCAGAGTGAGTGAGTGTGGGTATGTCAGGGCATCTTGCCATAGCAAACTAAGTCCAAATGCATGTGCTACCTTGTGCTTCTGGGGCTGGGGAGTTGAACTCAGGCTTTCAAGCTTTGCAAGCAAGGCAAGTGCCTTTAACTGCTGAGCCATCTCTCCAGCCTAGAGTTGCACTATTTATGCCAGGAATGTAACATCATATAACATTGTCCCCCCCCCCCCCAGGTAAGGTCTCACTCTAGCTCAGGCTGACCTGGAATTCACCATGTAGTCTCAGGGTGGTCTCAAACTCAAGGTGATCCTCCTATATCTCTGCCTCCCAAGTGCTGGGATTAAAAGCATGCACCACCATGCCCAGCTCATTGTTCATTCGTTCTGTCTGTCTGTCTTTATCTATCTATCTGAGACAGAGAGAGGGAAAGAGGGAGAGTGAGAATGGGCATACTAGGGCTTCTAGCCACTACAAATGAACTCCAGATGCGTGTGCCTCCTTGTGCATCTGGTTTACGTGGGATCTGGAGAATCCAACCGGGATCCTTTGGCTTCACAGTCATGTGCCTTAACTGCTAAGCAATCTCTAGCCCTCATTGTTCTTTTTTCTTTTCTTTTCTTTCTTTTTTTTTTTTTTTTTTTTTTTTTTCGAGGTAGGGTCTCATTCTAGGCCAGGCTGACCTGGAATTCAATCTGTAGTCTCAGGGTGGCCTCGAACTCATGATGATCCTCCTACCTCTGCCTCCCGAGTGCTGGGATTAAAGGCATGCGCCACCACGCCCAGCTTTTTTTGGTTTTTTGAGGTAGGGTCTCACCTAGTTCAGGCTGACTTGGAATTCACTATGTAGTCTCAGGGTGACCTTGAACTCAAAGCAGTCCTCCTACCTTTGCCTCTCAAGTGCTGGGATTAAAGGCATACCCCACCATGCCGGTTCTCATTGTTCTTTTTAAAGATACTGCTAGGGAAGCAGAAACAAATTATTATGTGCTTGTTCCTATAGTTAAATCATGTTAAAAACTCAACTGACAAAAGGGAAACTGAAGAGTTCTCAATAGACTTGTTATTTGGTAAGTTACAAATTTCATTCTGCTGATTTTTAAGTTTTAACATTTTGTTTTGTCTTTCTTGGGGGGTTTAATTGCAGGATGATGATGACTACTCATCTTCTACAAGTTTGCTTGGTCAGAAGAAGCCTGGATATCATGCCCCTGTGGCATTGCTTAATGATATACCACAGTCAACAGAACAGGTGATTTTTTTTTTTTTAAACTTTATTGAGCTTAAGAAAAGTGAGGTCCTGTGGGAGCCCATAAACTTTAGGATTCAATTTTGAGAATATTTTGAGAGAGCTGATTTGGGGAGAATTAGATAAAAGTGTTTATAATGGTAGTTATTTGGTAAAGCAATGACCTGTGGGAAATGTGGGCATAATATAGTATGCTATTTCCATATGCCTAGCCAAACTTTTTTTTTGTTTGTTTGTTTGAATGTTTCCACCCCCCCCACCCCCCCACCCCCCCGCAGGTAGGGTCTCACTTAGGCCCAGGCTGACCTGTAATTCACTATGTCATCTCAGGGTACCATTGAACTCACTGTGATCTTCCCACTTCTGCCTCCTGAGCGCTGGGATTAAAGGTGTGCACCACCACGCCCAGCTTGTTTGTTTTTTGAGGTAGTGTTTCACTCTAATCCAGGATGACCTAGAATTCACTATGGAGTCTCAGGGTGGCCTCGAACTCACAGTGATCCTCCTGCCTCTGCCTCCCGAGTACTGGGATTAAAGGCGTGCACCACCACGCCCGGCTGCCTAGCCAAACTTTAACCACTGAGCTACATACATTTCACCAACCCCTACCCTTGTTAGTTTTTGTTTTGTTTTCTGTACAGCTTTGTTTTTCTTTTTAATATTTTTATTTATTTGCAAGAACAGAGAGAGAGAATGAGAATGTGCTCACCAGGGCCTCTAGTGTCTGTAAACAACTCCAGATGTGTGCACTACCCTGTGCATCTGGCTTTATGTGGGTACTGGGGATTTGAACCCAGGTCATTAGACTTTGCAGGCATAAGTGCCTTAACCACTGAGCCATCTCTCTAGCCACAGACTTTTTTTTTTTTGGTTTTTCGAGGTAGGGTCTCACCACTCTGGCCCAGGCTGACCTGAAATTAACTTCATTGTCTCAGGGTGGTCTTGAACTCACGGTGATCCTCCTACCTCTGCCTACCAAGTGCTGGATTAAAGGCATGCACCACCATGCCCCCTGCTACCTTTGTGGTTACCCCCCCCCCCCCCCCCCCGCCAAGGTAGGGTTACACTCTAGCCCAGGCTGTCCTGGAATTCACTGTGTAGTCTCAGGGTCACCTCTAGCTCATGGCGATCTTCTTAACCTCTGCCTCTCATGTGCTGGGATTAGAGGCGTGGGACACCACGCCTGGCTACCTTTGTATTTTATAATGCTTTGATTTTTGTTGATGATATGCTACTTGATTATTTAATCATTTTTTTTCAGTATGATCCATTTGCTGAGCACCGTCCTCCGAAGATTGCAGACCGGGAAGATGAATACAAAAAGCATAGGCGGACCATGATAATTTCCCCAGAACGTCTTGATCCTTTTGCAGATGGTAATTTATTTCCCACTTTTCTATAAGTATGCAGACATTTATTTGTATTAAGTTGTCTTTAGCCCTTTGATTTTTTTTGGCATGCTTATGAATTTGCTTTTTGTTTTTAAAAATCCCCGTTATAGATTTATATATTTGGTTGAAGTCACAGATGCCATATTCGCCTTTATAATACAAGTTTTCTTTCCAGGTAGAAGGACAAGAAAATAATGAGCCAATGCCATAGAAACGCAAAGGGTTAAAGGTTTTTCTTTTACTTTTGTTTTGGGTACTCTTTCTATACTTTGAACAAATGTGTTTTTCTGCTCAAAATACTTTCAAACTATTGAAAGTTTTCATTCCAAAATCTAGAGTTTAGAAATGTTACTTTTGAGAAACTGTTTCTCACACTAGAGTTCCCCTCTTGGTTATAGCTTAGTAAATGCACCTACTTGGCTCTAAGCATACTTAAAGTTAAAGCAAAAGTATGTATACAAAGACTTTGATCATTTTAATAGTTGGAGTCTGTTTTGCTAATTTTAGTGTGCAAGTCAGCACAAGGGGCATAGTGAGCCTGATGGAAGCTTTCCTCAGGTGAGTGAGTTCCACAATCAAAATTAGGTGCCTGTTTTTTTTTAAAAAAAAAATGAGATTTCTGCTGCAGGTTTACAAATTAGACTTTCAGCCTGCATGAATTAGTAGGGATATTCTTTTCTTTACTTGCATAATTGTAATTGATTTAAACATGTATGTCAGAATTCACAGGCCCATACTAACTGTCCTTAATTTCTTTCCTACAGCAGTACTGCTATATGCCAGTCCTGTCTGCATTCTTAAGGGTGCAGTTCAACACATCCTCTCTAGATTATGGTGAAAAAGTATTCCAAAGGAAGTCTTATCAGAGTTAGTGTCAGAAAGAATGACACTATAAATTGGGCATGATTGTCAGCATAGGAAATGTCTTAGAACTTTATTATTTTTTTCAAAATTATAATGCTATACTACTTGTATAGCTAATTATCACATTTCTAAAGTATAGTGTACCTTTGTGAATCTTGTTATATACTGTTTGGGCTTCTTTAAGATAATTGGAAGTTTAAAAAGCGATGTTGAAACTTGAACCAAGAGACTAACACATCTCTTTGTGCACTACTTCTGTGGGCTTCATAATAACTGGTAGAAGTAATATGTCTTAAGTAATATGTTTCCAGTTGTAATTTATACTTTCTCAGAAATGAAATTGTTTTGGGTCAAAAAAATTAACAAGTATGAAGCCCTTTTTAGTAATGTGACCTCAGAATAAGATTATAGGTAAATTTTTTAAAATCAGATTTTCTGAGCTACATTTAGAACACTGTATGAAGAACTTACCTAGTCAGTTATTTATAGTCAGGATTTTTAACAGCTTGTAACAGGTAATGTTTTGAATATAAATATCTTTCCAAAGTGTTACTAATGGTAAAGAGATAATTTTCTAGGCTTCTATTCTGCTGCTTGAAGTCAGAACTGCTGATGGAGACAAAGGCACGAAAGTGTACGTATTCCGGATTAGCAACCCAGGAACCCATCACTTCTGAAGACCAAACTGTGCTGTCATTTTGTTTTTATATGCATTAAAATATTTGTTTTAAACTGCTGTAGATATGTTTGTGTTCAAACAGGTTAAATTGATCAGCAAACTCAATAAAAAGTAAGATGTATAATTATTAAAGTTTTCCATCAAAAAATAAATTAAATGATATGGAATAACATAATATTAGAGCAGGGCAGAAATCAGTTAAATGTACTATTCTTTATTTATTGTACTCTTGTCCTGTTGCTGTTCTTTTCTGCAGGAGGGAAGACCCCTGATCCTAAAATGAATGCTAGAACTTACATGGATGTTATGCGAGAACAGCATTTGACTAAAGAAGAGGTATGTGAACTTGCCTTTTATTGTAATGGTTGAGAAATACTGTAAGGAAATTTGAGAGTGAAAGACTGTTCCCGCACCATCCATGCCCCCACCCCTTTTTCCTGAGGTAAGGTCTCATTTTAGCCCAGGCTGACCTGGAATTCATTATGTAGTCTCAGACTGAACTTATAGAGTGATCCTCTGACTTATCCCTCCCAAGTGCTGGGATTAAAGGTGTGTGTACCACCATGCCCAGCTTTTTTTTTTTTTTTTTTTTTTTTTTTTTTTTAAAATTTTATTTTTATTTATTTATTTGAGAGAAACAGGCAGAGAGAGAGAGAGAGAGAGAAGAGAGAATGAATGAATGAATGAATGAATGAATGTGGACATGCCAGGGCCTCCAGGGCCATACACCACCTTCTGCATCTGGCTTTCCAGGCAAGTAAGTGCCTTAACCACTAAGCCATTTTCCAACCTATTTGTTTTTGTTCTTTTGAGGTAGGGTCTCTAGCCTAGGTTGACCTAGAATTCATTCTGGAGTTGGAATTCATTCTGTATCCTCAGGGAGGCCTCAAACTCATGCTGATCCTACCTCTGTTTCCCAAGTGCTGGGAATGAAGGCGTGTGCCACCATGCCCAGACACAGCCAGATGCACAAGGGGGCACATGCATCTGGAGTTCGTTTGCAGTGGCTGGAGGCCCTGGCGTGCCCATTCTCTCTCTCCCCTTCTATCTTTCTCTGTCAAATAAATAAACAAAAATAAAATATTAGAAATGATCTCTGAAAATACCGTCTTTACAAAATAAAATACTTTTTTTTTTTTATTTGTTTTTTGAGGTAGGGTCTCACTCTAGTCCAGGCTGACCTGGAATTCACTCTGTAGTCTCAGTGTGGCCTTGAACTCACAGTGATTCTCCTACCTCTGCCTTCCGAGTGCTGAGATTAAAGGCGTGCGCTACCACGCCCAGCTAAAATAAAATACTTTTAAAATCTTTATTTTCTCTCCCTTCCTTCTTTCCTCCTCCCTCCTTCCTCCTCTCCCTCCCCTCCCTCCCCTCCCTCCCTCCTCCCCCTCCCTTCTTCCCTCCCCCTCCTTCTTTCTCTCTCTTTCCTTCTCTTTCCTTCTCCTCCCTCCCTCCCTCTCCCTCCCTCCCTCCCTCCCTCCCTTCCTTCCTTCCCTCCCTCCCTCCCTCCCTCCTCCTCCCTCTCTCTCTCTCTCTCTCTCTCTCTCTCTCTCTCTCTCTTTCTTTCTTTCTTTCTTTCTTTCTTTCTTTCTGACAGAGGGAGTGAGAGAAGATAGAGCAAAAAAGTAAGAATGGGTGCGCCAGGGCTTCTAGCCACTGCAAATGGACTCCAGATGCATGTGCCACCATGTGCATCTTGCTTTTGTGCGACTTGGAAAATCAAATTGGGGTCCTTAGGCTTCTCAGGCATGCACCTTAACAGCTAAACCATCTCTCCACCCCCGCTTTTTTTTTGTCTCGAGGTTGCGTCTCTCTCTAGCCCAGGCTGACCTGGAATTCACTTTGTAGTCTCAGGGTAGCCTTGAACTCATGGTGATCCTCCTACCTCTGCCTCTTGAATGCTGGGATTAAAGGCATGTGCCACCACGCCCTGCTAAAATAAAGTACTTTTTAAAATTTATTTTTATTTCAGTTTTTTTTTTTTGAGGTAGGGTCTCGCTCTACCCCAGGCTGACCTGGAATTCATTATGTAGTCTCAGGATAGCCTTGAATTCTCTGATATTCCTACCTCTGCCTCCCGAGTATTGGGATTAAAGGTGTGCGACATCACTCCTGGCTCAAAATAATTTTATTTATTTATTTATTTTTATTCATTTATTTGAGAGAGAGAGAATATGGGTGGGCCAAGGCCTTCAGCCTCTGCAAATAAACTCCAGATGCATGCACTACCTTGGGTATCTGGCTTGCTTGGCCCTGGGGAATTGAACCTGACGCCTTTGGTTTTGCAGGTAACTGCCTTAACTCTGAAGCTATCTCTCCAGCCTTCTATTTATTTATTTAATTGGAGGGGGAGTGGGCATGCCAGGACCTCTAGTCCCTGCAAACTAACCCCATATATATGTGCCATTTTTGGCATCTGGCTTTATGTGGGTGCTGCAGAATCAAACTTGGGTCCTTTGGCTTTTCAATCACCTTCACTGCTCAGCCATCTCTCCAGCCCTCATGCCTTCAATCCTTGCACTAAAGAGGCTAAGGTAGGAGGATTACTGAGAGGTTCAGGTAAGCCTGGGGTACAGAGTGAGTGCCTGCATCAAAAAAAAAAATGTTTTCTGCTTTTTCAAATTTTTTTTTTTCCCCAGAGAGAAATTAGGCAACAACTAGCAGAAAAAGCTAAAGCTGGAGAGCTAAAAGTCGTCAATGGAGCAGCAGCCTCCCAACCTCCCTCAAAACGAAAACGGCGTTGGGATCAAACTGCCGATCAGACTCCTGGTGCCACTCCCAAAAAGCTTTCAAGTTGGGATCAAGCAGAGGTAATATTTTTATTTATTACTGGTTAATTTATTTTCTCTATAGACCATATTACTGTTTGGGTTTTCACAACAAGCTGCCATGGATTGGGTGGCTTAAATGACAGTTTCATTTTCTCCCAGTTATGGAGGCTTGAAGTCCAAGCTCTTGCCAGCAGGGTTTGTGTTTGGTGAAGGATTTCTTTTTAATTTACAAATGGCCAGTTTCTTGTGGCTTTCTTACATTTCCTTTTTTGGAAAATTTCCCCCCTTTATGAAGACAGCGCCCTGTGACCTCAGTCTAACTTTAGTCCCTTAGCTAAAGGTCCAGGCTCCACATACAGTCACATCAAGGTTAGAAGCTCAATACATGAATGGGTGCAGAGGGCCACAGTTCATTCTATACCTTGGGTAAAGGAAGTGCTCCTTTTGTAATAATAATTTTATTTTTTTAATTTTTATTTATTTTTAAATTAAATTTAATTTTTTAAAATTTTATTTAAGAGGGACAGAGAGAGAGAAAGAACATGGACACACCAGGGCTTCCAGCCACTGCAAATGAACTCCAGATGCATGTGCCACCTTGTATGGCTGGCTAATGTGGGTCCTGGGGAATTGAACCTGGGTCCTTTGACTTTGTAGGCAACTGCCTTAACTGCTAAACCATCTCTCCAGCATCAATCTTACTTATTTTTAAAATACTTTTATTTGAGAGAGAGTGTGTGAGAGTGAGTGCATGCTCCACGCATGACTGCACTAGGACCTCTTGGCACTGCAAAGGAACTCCTGACACATGCCTCTGCCAATTTGTACATTTGGCTTTATATGGGTACTGGGAATTGAGCCTAGGCCAGCAGACTTTGCAAGCAAGCACCTTTAATTGCCATGCCATCTCAGCCCCTGGAGTATTAATTTTTAAAAATTTTAAAAAACATTTATTTACTTTTTAAATTTATTTTATTTTTATTTGAGAGAAGAGGGGAGAAGACAGGAAGAGGTAGAGGTAGAGAGAGAGAGAGAGAGAGAGAGAGAGACTGAGAGAGAGACACACACAGACAGACTAGGTGTGCCAGGGCCTTCAGCCTCTGCAAATGAACTCCAGACGTGTGTGCTACCTTGTACATCTGGCTTATGTGGGTCCTGGGGAACCAAACCTGGTGGGTCCTTTGGCTTCGCAGGCAAAGGCCTTAACCGCTAAGCCATCTCTCTGGCCCAAAATATTATTATTTGAGAGAAAACATGCCAGGGCCTCCAGCCACTGCAAACGAACTCCAGGCACATGTACCACTGGCTTATGTGGATCCTGGGGAATCAAACCTGGGTTCTTTGGCTTTGCAGGCAAGTGCCTTCAGCGCTAAGCCATCTGTCCTGCTTTGGAGTATTAATTTTAAACATATGATGATGATACAGTTTGGAAGCTGAGTACAGTATAGTAGTCATCTTTTCTTTTTTTTCTTTTTTTTCTTTTCTTTTTTTTCTTTTTCTTTTTTTTTTTTTTTTTTTTTTTTTTTTTTTTCGAGGTAGGGTCTCACTCTATCTCAGGCTGACCTGGAATTCACTATGTAGTCTCAGGGTGGCCTCGAACTCACGATGATCCTCCTACCTCTGCCTCCCAAGTGCTGGGATTAAAGGCGTGTGCCACCACACCCGGCTCTTTTTTTTTTTTTTAAATTATTTATTTCATCTTTATTTTCTACATGGATAATTTAAACCTTTTACTACAGTTGGCAGTTTAGCATCACTATTCTATTTTGGGCTAGCTTATGCTCCTCTTTGTTTAGAAAACATGTTTACTGTGGTAAAATATATGTAACGATATTTACGATTTTATTCACTTATAGATTTATGATCAATCATTAACATTGTCATTTCTTTGCATTTCACCCTCAATAGAATCTCTAATCTTTAGTAGTACTCTGTTTTCACAGAGAGTACTTCTCTACCCTAGGTTCTCTGTTACTAACATTAGGAAACATGTTTTACCCTTTTTTTAAAATTTGGTTTTTTGAGGTAGTGTCTTGCTCTAGCCCAGGCTGACCTGGAGTTCACTATGTAGTCTCAGGGTAGCCTTGAACTCACAGTGATCCTCCTACCTCTGCCTTCTGAATGCTGGGATTAAAGGCGTGTGCCACCATGCCCAGCTCTGTTTTATCATTTTTTATTTTTTATTGACAACTTTTATACTTACATACAAAAAATGCATGATATTTCCCTCCCTCCCCATTCCCCTTTAGAACTCCAATCTCCATCATATCCCCTCCCTCTCTCCATTAGTCTGTCTCTCAATTTGATGTCATCATCTTTTTCTCCTATTATGAGGGTTTTGTGAAGGTATTGCTAGGCACCGCAAGGTCATGGATATCAAGGCCAATTTCTGCCTGGACAGTTGCATCGTAAGGAGACGTACCCTTCCTTTGGCTCTTACATTTATCCGCCCCCTCTTCCACAATGGGCCCTGAGCCTTGGAGGGTGTGACAGATGTTTCAGTGCTGGGCACTCCTCCATCCCTTCTTCTCAGCACTATGTTGCCTTTTGGGTCATCCCAGTGGTCCTTGCCATCTGAAAAGAGAAGCTTCTCTAACCAGAAGTGAGAGTAGCATTAATATTTGAATATGAACATTAAATGTAATGCTTTCAGGGCAGCTGGTGTAATCTGTTACCTTTGGGGATGGGTTTGATCACAGCTATGCTGCATGGCTGCTTGGGTCCTTTGCTGTGTTGTGGGCTCAGGAAGGCCGGCTGCATCTGTGGGTCACTGCTTTAATTGTGCTGGATGCTGGGTAGGTGAGCTCTCTTTCCCAGGTCTCTGGTGCTTGCCGGCGCTTGTGCCGGTGGTGGGGGAGGGGAGGCTGAAGTCCGTCTGCTAAGCCGCTCCGTTGGTCTCTGCTGTCCTCCTTCCATGTTTCTTGAGTTTGCAAGGAGGCTGATGTGATTGGAAAATCCCCTCACCTAGCTTTAAAATCCCGCTGCTCAGGTGGAGCTTGGCGGCTGTAGCCACGTGGGACTCGCCCTGCTGCTGGAGCCACTTCTGCCTGCTTCTGTGGGCTCTAGACACTCTGGATCTCTCCTGCTTCTCTGCTGTGGTTGATAGTTTACTACACACCTCACTTTTTAGTAGAAGAGTGTGTTTTCCTGTTTTTCTTTCTTTTTTTTTTTTCTTTTTTCCCTTAGCCTGTTTTGGTGTGGTTCCTATGCCGCCATCTTAACAGGAAGACCAGCTGTTTTATCATTTTTAAGCCATGCAGAAAACCTTCAACTAATCTTTATACCCTCTTTCTGGATACCATCCCATTTCTTTCTTTTTTTTTTTTTTTTTTGGTTTTTGGAGGTAGGGTCTCCCTATGGCTCAGGCTGACCTAGAATTCACTATGTAGTCTCAGGGTGGCCTTGATTTCTCAGTGATCCTCCTACCTCTTCCTCCCGAGTGCTGGGATTAAAGGCGTGCGCCACCATGCCCGCTTCCATCCCATTTCTTGTTACACAGAGTGCTTTGTATGAGCTATTTATACTTGCTGTCTCTGCTACCTAGTTCTGGTCTTTGGCATATATCCCTTATCCCTCCATCTTAACATCTCATTACAGTCATTTGACCTTGTTACATCCAGAAGTCTTCTCCAATCAAACTTCATGTTGTTTAGCCTAACCAGTAGGCTCGAGACCCTTTTCTCTCTTACTTCGCCTTTAGGCCTCAGTTTCTCTTCATACTCCCCTCATTGGCTGCTACTTCTCATTCTTGCTTGTTGGATCTCCTTTCTTGCTTATAAACATTGGGTTGCTCTAGTGTGGTGTCATTTGAATTTTTCACCATGTACATTCATTTCCAAGGATCTCATTTCTGTCTCTACATAGTAATTATGTATAGCAACTCAAAATTTAGAAATTTGCCGGGTGTGGTGGCGCACACCTTTAATCCCAGCACTTGGGAGGCAGAAGTAGGAGGATCACCGAGAGTTCGAGGCCACCCTGAGACTACATAGTTAATTCCAGGTCAGCCTGCACCAGAGTGAGACCCTACCTCGCAAAACCAAATAAAATAAAATAAAATAAATTTAGAAATTTATCTCTTCTCTATTCTTCAGACTTGTATATTTGTCTAACCTAACATCTTTTTATTTTGGTTGTTTGAAAGGGTTTCATGCAGTGCAGGCTGTTCTTGAATTTGATATGTATCTAAGGATGACTTTAAATTTTTGACCCTCCTACCTCAATCCCCCAGTTTTTGTGACTGTAAGCATGAGCCACCAAACCTTGCTGGTATTTCAAGATTACTTTTGAAAGAAAATGATCAATTTTGTTTATTTTTCTGTCCCTGTCCAGCCTGCTCCCTTGGTCTTTTTCTTTTTTTAATTTTTATTTATTTACTTATTAGAGACAGAGGGAGAGAGAAAGAGAATGGGTGTGCCAGGGCCTCTAGCCACTGCAAATGCCAGATGCATACACCAACATGTGCATCTGGCTTATGTGGGTACTGGGGAATTGAGCCTTGAACCAGGGTCCTTAGGCTTCATAGGCAAGCGCTTAACCGCTAAGCCATCTTTCTAGCCCTCCTTTGGTCTTTTCTAAGTGTGTTTGGCTCCAGCCAAACATGAGAATCAGCCTATGCTCTTAATTTATCTTGCATCCTATGCAGAAACCCATTGTGTGGTTACACTTGATAAACATATTCAGGATCTAGTAACTTTCTGTGACCTCTGTCTTATCATCCTAGTCTAAATTGCTATTAGCTGTAGCCTTGACTACTGCAGATAATTTACATCTCAGGAAAAAGTAACTATCAAACCATTGTAGTGTTTTCCCAATTCTCAGCAAATTTTAAACAGTGTGCTTTTAAACAGATCCTGGGGACTCCATTTCCTCAGTGATACATGACAGAATGTGATTCTGTTGAATGCAATTAATGACTAACTTTAATTCTTTCTTTTTCTCTTTTTTTCTTTTTTTTTCTTTCTTTCTTTCTTTCTTTTTTTTTTTTTTTTTTTTTGCGGGCATGGTGGTGCATACCTTTAATCCTCAGTTTGAAAACTACTAGTGTAAATTAGAGACAAAAAGCCTTCCATTGTAGATCTGGGTAGAAAAACCTTATTGGTCTCTCTAAAGTGACAGGGGTCTTAGTGGTATATCCAAGGCACATACCCAGAATGTTTTTTTGTTTTTTTAAAATTTTTTATTTTTCGAGGTTGGGTCTCACCCTCGTTCAGGCTGACCTGGAATTCACTATGTAGTCTTAGGGTGGCCTTGAACTCACGGTGATCCTCCTGCCTGTGCCTCCTGAGTGCTGGGATTAAAGGCGTGCGCCACCACACCCAGCTAGAATGTTGTTTTTTTGAGGTAGGGTTTCACTGTAGCCCAGGCTGACCTGTTACTCACTGTATTTCTGGGTTCCTCTTACCTCTGCCTCCCCAGTGCTGTGATTAAAGGCATGCACTACCACACTCAACTTATTTAAAGGTTTTTGGTTTAATAGAAAGTTTCTATTTATTTTTCTGTGGGTTTGTACATGTGTGAAATAAAATTATTTTTCTTTGTTAAGACCCCTGGACATACCCCTTCCTTAAGATGGGATGAGACACCAGGTCGTGCAAAAGGAAGTGAGACTCCTGGAGCAACACCAGGCTCAAAAATATGGGATCCTACACCCAGCCATACACCTGCGGGAGCTGCTACTCCTGGACGAGGCGATACACCAGGCCACGCAACACCAGGCCATGGGGGTGCAACTTCCAGTGCTCGCAAAAACAGATGGGATGAGACCCCCAAAACAGAGAGAGGTACTTCCAAGTAGAGTGGGGACACATGTTTGGATGGGATGTTGACTTGAGTGGTGTGTTTCAGAGTGAGATATGTTATAGTCCTTGCTGGGCAAGCATATAACCAGCTGCCATGCAAACAGATGAAGAGTTTAGCAGGTGACTCTTGAGAAGCCTACACATTCCCTGGGGACTGAACCCTGGGCTTTGCACTTTACCATTTGAACTATACCTCAGCCTTCTACCCCCTTAAAAACTAAGCAAACAAACATACAAACAAAAACTTATTTGGAGACAGGCTCTTAATTCTTTTGCCTAGGCTGGTTTTAATATTTTATTTGTACTTACTTATTTGAGAGAGAGAGGCAAATAGATAGGAGCAGATAGAGAGATGGGTGCACCAGGACCTCCAGCCACTGCAAACGAATTCCAGATGCATGCACCACCTTGTGCATCGGGCTTAAGTGGGTCCTGGGGAATTGAACCTGGGTCTTTTGGCTTTGCAGGCAAGCACCTTAACTGCTAAGCCATCCCTCCAGCCCCCAGGCTGGTTTTAAACTGCTGATCTTATTACCTCAACCTCCGGAGTGCTTGGATTACAGGTGTGTGCCACTATTTTTTTTTTTTTGTTTGTTTGTTTTGTTTTGTTTTTCAAGGTAGGGTCTCACTCTAGCTCAGGCTGACCTGCAATTCACTACGTATTCTCAGGTGTCCTTGAACTCACAGTGATCCTCCTCCCTGTGCCTCCCGAGTGCTGGGATTAAAGGTGTGTGCCACTATGCCTGGCTTTTTTTTTGTTTTGTTTTAAAGAATGTCACCTTAAATTTTTTTTTCATTGTGGTTAAATATACCTAGCATAAAATATACTAATTTGGGTCTGGGAGTTGGTTTACCAGTTAAATGTGCTTCTTTACAAGCCTGCTACCAAGTTCAAGCTGCCTCAGCTCCCATTTAAAGACAGACACAAGGTGGTACATGCAATGTAATCCCAATATGCCTATGACATTGGAGGGTAAGCCAGGAGAACCTTGAAGTTTGCAAGGGACAGTGTCAAAACAGAACCTGTTTTAAATGAAGGTGGTAGGAGAGAAGAATCAACTTGAGGCTGTCCTTTTCCCTCCACACACATGCCTAGGCACATATATACACACACAAAATAAATAAAAAAATGGGGAAAGAAACAATTTTAAACCATTTTAAGTGAATAATTCAGTGACTTTAATTATATTCATTGTTGAGCAACTATCATAGTTACTCATTTCAAAGAGTTTTTTGTGCCCTAATACAACCTGTACCCATTAAAAAAGACTTCCCATTCCCTCTTTCTGGTCCTAGTAAACTCTGTCTAACCTTTTGTTTTATGTATAGAGAGAATGGCTCTGCCAAATTAATAGTATATCTGCTATGTTTATAAAAGTATTTATTTTTTCGAGACAAGAGTCTCACACTGTAATCTAGTTTCTTATGGGTACACTATATAGGTCAAGACTGCCCTTTAACTTATGATGGCAGTTTTCCTTCCTCAGCCCCTGGAGTGCTAAGATTATAGGCATGAGCTACCATATCTGCTTGATAAATTGTTAACAATGTTTAGGATTGCGTAGTATGTAATGGATGAATAAAACAGTATAGAATTTCCCATGTAGAGTACTTTCAGCTTCACAGAGAAATAAAGAATATGGTGTACAATAAAACAGTGGATAGCTCTGTATAGTGATACTGTGAATGGTCAAAAAAAATTGCTGTTTTCCTCAGTTACTATATATGCTATTATAATCAGTGAAAAAGAAAAAATAGTGAGAAGCATTA
This sequence comes from Orientallactaga sibirica, assembly GCA_036365145.1. Taxonomy (NCBI): domain Eukaryota; kingdom Metazoa; phylum Chordata; class Mammalia; order Rodentia; family Dipodidae; genus Orientallactaga; species Orientallactaga sibirica. The sequence continues at coordinate 21,579,776 of JAEOAD010000004.1, forward strand.
GAACATGAAAACTTTATGCCTGTTTTAGGAATAGCCTTCTGTTCACTCGCGCGTGTGTGTGTGTTTGTATGTATGTAGGTGCATGTGTATGTTTGATTGAGCATGCTTATGTCTGAACATGGAGGCCACAGGTAGAGTCGGGTGTCTTTAACAATCTTATTGGGATAACTTCTGTCACTGAATGTTGTGCTCACCAACTTGGCTAGTCTAGCTAGTTTATCCTAGGGATCTGCTTGTCTCTGCCTCTCTGCTGCTGGGATCATAGGCACATGCTACCATGCCTGTCATTTATGTGGATTCTAGAGCTCTGAATTCCATGTTTGGGTGGCATTTAATCTATTGAGCCATATCCCCAGCTCTAGGATATCCTGCTTTTGAGATTATGAATGGGTATGTAATCTGTTTGATCAGTTTTTTTTTATTGAAGTAGGGTTTTACTTTAGTCTAGGCTGACCTAGATCTCACCGTGTAGTTGTAGGCTGGCCTTGAACTCAGAGCAATTCTTTTACCTTTGCCTTCTGAGTGCTGGGATTAACGGCATACACACTATTCCTAGTCCTAACAGTGTTTTGTTTTTATTTTATTTTATTTTATTTTATTTTATTTTATTTTATTTTATTTATTTTATTTTATTTATTTTTATTTTATTTTTATTTTAATTTATTTTAATTTAATTTGTCAGGAGAGACAGAAAGAGGCAGGTAGAGAGAATGGGCGTGCCAGGGCCTCTAGCCACCAGATGCTTGTGCATTTGTCTTGACGTGGGTACTGGGGAATTGAATCTGGGGCCTTTGGCTTTGCAGGCAAGTGCCTTAACCGCTAACCCTTCTCTCCAGCTCTTTTCTAGGTATGTATATATTTTTTGAGATAGGGTCTGGCACTAGACCAGGCTGACCTGGAATTTACTATGTAGTCTTAGGCTGGCCTCAAATTCATGGTGATCCTCCTACCTTAGCCTTCCAAGTGCTGGGATTGGCTTTTTCTTTTTCTTTTCTTCTTCTTTTCCTTCCCCCTTCTCTTCTGGCTTACGTTGAATCAGGAGTTGAACATAGGGTCCTTAGGCTTTACAGGCAAGCACCTTAACTGCTAAGCCATCTTCCAGCCCAGGATTAGCATTTTAAGAATTTTGTTTTTATATATATCTTATCTATTATTTACAAACAGAAAGAGAGAGAGACTGGGAGAGATGAGACAGACAAACAGACACATACACAGAATGGGCATGCCAAGACCCCCAGGTGTTGCAGATGAACTCCAGATGCATGTGCCTCCTTGTGCTTCTGGTACATCTTTCCGTGGATGCTGGGGAACCAAACCCAGGTCCTTAAGCTTTGTAGGCAAGTGCCTGCCATCTCTCCAGCCCAACAGTGTTGTTTTGGCAGTGGTTAACAGTGTGATCTTACTGGCTCTTTCTTTGTCTTTGAAGATACCCCTGGACACGGAAGTGGATGGGCTGAGACTCCTCGAACTGACAGAGGTGGAGATTCAATTGGTGAAACACCAACTCCAGGAGCAAGTAAAAGAAAGTCACGTTGGGATGAAACACCAGCTAGTCAAATGGGTGGAAGTACTCCTGTTCTGACCCCTGGAAAAACACCCATTGGCACACCAGCCATGAACATGGCTACTCCTACTCCAGGTAGAAACGCTTTCATTGAAAATAAGTTTGTTCTCTTGGGAATCACTTAATTTTTTTTTTTAACCTATGTTCTACTAATTTCAGCTTTTTAGCAAGAATAAGAATATTTAAAAATTAGTTTTGATTTGCATTTGTAATACAAAGGCAGTCAGCCATTAGGATCTATCTTAAATTTTTTCTATCCGAGGGACCTAAGTAATTCATTATAGATTGTTAAAAGTTGTGCTTTTTTGGTAGGTCACATAATGAGCATGACTCCTGAACAACTTCAGGCTTGGCGGTGGGAAAGAGAAATTGATGAGCGAAATCGCCCACTCTCTGATGAAGAATTAGATGCTATGTTCCCAGAAGGATATAAGGTAGTAACAGTGACTATGAGTGTGGTATTTAGGATGTTAATTTCAGTGCTGGTGAAAAATTACTTGATAATCTTGTATTAGCTTTGCCCAAATTTAATTCTGTTCCATTGTTTTAAGCTATTACTGAGTACATTTTCATTTTGGTTCCAAAACGCTTGGCTAGATGAAAAGAATAACTTGAAGCTTTAGTTTTTTTTTTTTTTTGTTTTTTTTTTTTTTTTTTTTTTTGTTTTTTCAAGGTAGGGTTTCACTCTGGTCCAGGCTGACCTGAAATTAACTCTGTAGTCTCTAGGTGGCCTCGAACTCATGCAATCTGCCTGCCTCTGCCTCCCACGTGCTGGGATTAAAGGTGTGCACTACCACGCCCAGCTGTTTTTCAGTTAAAAAAATTTTTTTTTTATTTTCTATTTATTTATTTGAGAGTAACACAGAGAGAAAGAGGCAGATAGAGAATGGGTGTGCCAGGGCCTCCAGCCACTGTAAACAAATTCCAGATGCATGTGCCACCTTGTGCATCTGGATTATGTGGGTCCTTAGGCTTCACAGGCAAGTGCTTAACCCTAAGCCATCTCTCCAGGTCCTGTTTTTCAGTTTTTTTTTTTTTTTTTTTGGAGAGAGACAGAGAGAGGGAGAGGAAGACAGATAGAGATGGGTGCGCCAGCAGGCTCTCAGCTGCTGTGAACGAAATCCAGATGTGTGTGCCCCCTTGTGGTCAAGTGCGGCATTGCGCCCTTGTGTCACTTTGCATCTGGCTAAATGTGGGACCTGGAGATCGGAACCAGCGTTCTTAGGCTTAGCAGGCAGGCGCCTTAACCGCTAAGCCATATCTCCAGCCACTGTTTTTCAGTTTTTTGAGGTAGGGTCTTGCTTTAGCCCAGGCTGACCTGGAATTTACTATGTAGTCTCAGGCTTGTCTTTTATTCTTGGTGATCCTCCTACCTCTGTGTCCCAAGTGCTGGGATTAAAGGCATGCACAATATGCCTGGCAAGCTTTAGTTTTTGAAAGTGAGAAATCTTGACTTCTAGAAATTAATAGATCGTATTTTGAAAATCCCTGAATTAGCAGAAGGTAATGCTTTACTTCATTTTTCCAGCATTTCAGGTTTAAGCTCTCTCATTAGATCATTGTGTTTTACTTGTGTGCTTCAATGAAATTTTATGTATATAAGTTCATATTGCCAGTGAACACAAAGAATACTCTGTGCCATAGTAACTTGAAGTTTATTGTTTTAAGATAGAGTCTTGCTATGTAACCCAGTTTTATTGAATTTTATTTTGAGCTATAAAATATTCTAAGTACGTGATACTATGGAAGTGTTTGCTAGTCTAAAGGACTATGTGTTAACAATAGCTGCAACACTGTGTCTTGAACCATCTAATGGCCTTTAGAGGACCTGTTACTATTGCCCCTTTTAAAGAAATACATGCATGTATGTGGTGCCAGTGTATGCATATGGAGGTCAGAGGACAACCTAGGATACCATCCTCAGGAACACGGTCCCCTTCCACTGAGACAGGGTCTCTCATTGTCCTGAAGTTCACCAGTTAGGCTACATTTGCTGTCCAGTGTGCCCCAGGAATTTTCCTGTCTCCACCTTCCCCAGTGCTTGGAGTATACACATGCCATCACCATGCTTTTTACATGAGTACTGGAGATCAAACTCAGGTCCTTATGCTTGGAAGTACTTTACAAAATGAGCTACCTTCCCAGTCCCGACTATTAACTTCTAGCAGCTTACACTTTGCATTATTTTCTCCCATTGTAATTAGTTTTGTACATTTTGCTTTGGGTAAATATACTCTTTAAAACTTATGGGTCAGGAGTATAGGTTAGTGGTAGAGCACTTGCCTAAAAGCCTGAAGCTCTGCGTGTAATCACCAGGGACACTAAATTGAAGGATTAATTGATCAATTGATCAGTCAATCAGAACCTAAGAAAGTGAAAAGCCAAAACCAACCAATCTCCTTCCCTCCCTCTCTTTCTGTTTTTTGAGGTAGGGTCTCACTGAAGCCCAGGCTGACCTGGAAATCACTATGTAGTCTCAGGGTGGCCTTGAACTCCTGGTGATCCTCCTATCTCTACCTCCCAAGTTCTGGGATTAAAGGTATGCACCACCATGCCTGGCCAAAACCTTGTAGCATCTGTGTAATGCTTTATGTATTGACTACTGATGTGTATCTTTCTCAATTGTAGCTCTTGATTTATTTTCTTTGTTTCTTTCTTCTTTTTGATTTTTTCTTCTAATTTTTTTTCCTTTTTTTTTTCGAGGTAGGGTCCAGTCTGGTCCAGACTGACCTGGAATTAATTATGTAGTCTCAGGGTGGCCTCAAACTCATGGCCATTCTCCTACCTCTGCCTCCCAAGTGCTGGGATTAAAGGTGTGCGCCACCACGCCTGGCTTCTTTTTGTTTTTTTGAGGTAGAATCTCACTCTACTCCAGGCTGACCTGGAATTCACTACATAGTCTCAGGGTGGCCTTGAACTCACAGTGGTCCTCCTACCTGTGCCTCCTGAGTGCTACGATTAAAGGTGTTTGCTACCACGCCCAGCTCCATTGATTTTTCTTTTCTTTCTTTTTTTAGTTGTTTATTTATTGAGAGAGAGAAAGGTAGAAAGAGAGAATGGGCTACAGATGGACTCCAGATGCATGCATCACCTTGTGCGTCTGGCTTATGTGGGTCCTGAGGAATTAAATGTGGGTCCTTTGGCTTTGCAGGCAAGCGCCTTAATGGCTGAGCTATGTTTCAGCCCTCCATTGATTTTTTTTTTTTTTGGGGGGGGTTGTGGTTTTCAAGGTAGGGTCTCACTCTAGCCCAGGCTGACCTCAACTTACTCTGTAGTATCAGGATGGCTTCAAACTTGCAGTAATCCTCCTAAGCCACCCAAGTGCTGGAATTAGAGGCATGCACGACCTGCCTGGCCTAAAATTTTTTGTTAAATCTTAAAAATTATTTATTTATTTGAGAGCAAGAAAGAGGCAGATAGAAAGAATGGGAGCACCAAGGTCTCTTAGCCACTGCAAACGAACCCTAGACACATGCTACACCTATTACATCTGGCTTACATGGCCTCGAACTCTCAGCAATCCTACCTCTGCCTCCCAAGTGCTGGGATTAAAGGCATGTGCCATCACGCCCCAGTTCAGGTTTTATAATTTCTAAATTTTTGTTGATGTGTTGGCTTACCAGTATGTTTATATAGATGATTGTTTGAAAGTGATAAGAGTGTTAGAAGACTGCTTCACGTACATTCTCACTTTCCTAACAAATCTGATATACTTAGTAAACCAAATACCTAGTGAAAAATATATGTATTTCTTATTTTGCTAGCAAATACATATATTTTCCTTTTTTAAAAAAATATTTATTTATTTGCAAGCAGAGAGAGAATGGGCATGCCAGGACCTGTAGCCACTGCAAATGCCAGATGCATGTGCCCCTTGTGCATCTGGCTTACATGGGTCCTGGAGAATCGAACCAGGATCCTTTGGCTTCGCAGGCAAATGCCTTAACCACTAAGCCATTTCTCCAGCCCCATATATTTTTCATTAGGTATTTAATCTTTTTTTTTTTTTTGGTTTTGCGAGGTAGGGTCTCACTCTGGTCCAGACTGACCTGGAATTCACTATGGAGTCTCAGGGTGGCCTCGAACTCACGGTGATCCTCCTACCTCTGCCTCCCAAGTGCTGGGATTAAAGGCGTGCGCCACCACGCCCGGCGGTATTTAATCTTTTTAAGATAGAAAGTGGTATAGTACTTAGGTTTATTTTCCAGGTTAAAAAAGGCTTCCTAACCAATAAATTAAAGAATTTTTTGAAAATCTTAAAAATTTTTACCCATTTGAGATAGGGGCAGGGAATGGACATGCCAGGGCCTCTAACTACTTCAAACAAACTCTAGACGCTTATAATACCTTGTATACCTGGCTTTACGTGTGTACTGGAGACTTGAACCTGGGTCCTTAGGCTTTGCAGGCAAGCACTAAGCTATCTCTTCAGCTCAGTTATAGAATATATATAGTTTCTGGTTTTTCAAGATACAGTAGTCCAGGCTGATCTGGAATTTACTGTGTAGTCTCAGGGTGTCCTCGAACTCACAGCAATCCTATCTCTGCCTCCTGAGTGCTGGGATTAATGGGGCATGTACCACCACACTTGGCTAGAATATTTTAACTGCAAATTATTCATGATGTTATATTTCAATGTTGAAAGTCATGAGTTTCCTAACATGTCTGAAAATTTTGTTAGGTGCTTCCACCTCCAGCTGGTTATGTTCCTATTCGAACACCAGCTCGAAAGCTGACGGCAACTCCCACACCTTTGGGCGGTATGACTGGTTTCCACATGCAGACTGAAGATAGAACTATGAAAAGTGTTAATGACCAGCCATCTGGAAATCTTCCGTTTTTAAAACCCGATGACATTCAGTACTTTGATAAACTATTGGTAAGTGACAGTGGTAGATAGGAAGTACAGCATTTTGTTTGGCAGTTATGAATCATTGTCTTGATCTCTCTGCAAATTTTATTGTAGGTTGATGTTGATGAATCAACACTTAGTCCAGAAGAGCAAAAAGAGAGAAAAATTATGAAACTGCTTTTAAAAATTAAGAATGGTACACCTCCAATGAGAAAAGTAAGTCCAGTTTATTAAATTATATTCTTTATTTGTTTTTAATCTTCGTGTGTGCCTGGCGTGCGTGCATCAGTGCACATGTGAAGGTCAAGAAGATAACCTTGAATCTTAGTCCTTATTTCATGCAGGGTCTCTGTCATTTGCTGCTGGGTACGCCAGGCTAGTTGGCCCATGAGCTTCTGGAGATTTTTCTATCTCTGCCTCCTGTCTTGTAGGAGCACTGTAGATACATGCTACTGCATCCAGCTTTACATGGGTTCTGGGGATCCTAGTTCAGGTCCTCACACCAGCATGGCAAGTGTTTTACTGACTGAACCATCTTGTTGGCTGTTTGTTCTCTTTTTGAGATAGGGTCATATGGGTAGCCCAGCTTAGAAATTCAATATGTAGCTTAGACTGGCCTTAAATTTGCAATAGTCTGTTTGCCTCAGCATCCTGAGCATTGAGATTACCAGAACAGGCTATATCACACCTAGTTCTCGTTATTTTAGTTTTCTTTTTTGTTTTTTTTTTTTTTTAAATGTGTGCATGTGTGTGAATGTGTACATGCATGTGAAGGCTATAGGTCGAATTTAGTAAGTTTCCTAATTTGCTTTGTACCATTTATGTATGTATGTATGTATATATGTATGTTTGTTTTGTTTTTCGAGGTAGGGTCTCATTCTAGCTCAGGCTGACCTGGAATTCACTCTGTAGTCAGGGTGGCCTTGAACTCATGGTAATCCCCCTACCTCTGTCTCCTGAGTGCTGTGATTAAAGGTGTGCACCATCACACCTGGCTACAGAGACAATAGCCCCTGCATATAGACTCCAGATACACGTACTACTTTGTGCATCTGGCTTTATATGTGCACTGGGGAATCAAACTCAGGTTACTAGGCTTTGCAGGCACATTCCTTAGCTGCTGAGCTATGTCTTTAGCCTCGTATCTTATTTTTTTGAGACAAGGTCTTTCACTGTACCTGACGTCCACCCATTTGGCTAGACCAGCTAACCCAGAAGTCCTAGTGATCCTCTGTCTCCATTGCCCTAGCACTGAGATTACAGGCATGCATTTCCATACGTAGCATTTATATTTGTTTTGACTAACTTTCCGGCTTTCTTTGACTTTGAGACTGAGTCAATAAATTGCTTGTTCTGGCTCTGAAATTATTCTGTAGCACAGGCAATCCTTAATCTTGGAATCATCTTGCCTTGCTTCTAGAATACCTAGTTGGGACCACTCACTTATGCCTCAGTTCTGATGGATTATTGCTTTTGGCATTTGGGTGGATGTGGTGTGTAATATGTGTATGCTCACGCAGCACCCCATATGCTTGCCGGTAGTGGAGTGCACTCTTCCTGTGGTGGCTGGAGGGGCATGTTGGGTGTCCTACTCCATTGCTTTTCCTCCTGTTATTGAGGTAGAATCTCTTACTGATCCTGGAGCTTGCCTTTTTTTTTTTTTTTTTTTTTTTTTTTTTTTTTTGTGGTGACGCATGGTTATTGTCCTGTGTCTTTGCTCCCCCATAGAACTGGGGTTATATACAGGCATGGCTTTTCCTAGCTGTTTATGTGGGTCCTTGGGAATCAAACTTAAATAATCTCTTTGACCTCCTTAGATTTCTTTTCTTTTCTTTTCTTTTCTTTCTCTCTTTCTTTCTTTCTTTCTTTCTTTCTTTCTTTCTTTCTTTCTTTCCTTCTTTCTTTCTTTCCTTTTTCTTTTTTTTGGTTTTTGAGGTAGGGGCTTGCTCTAGCCCAGGCTGACCTGGAATTCACTCTGTATTCTCAGGGTGGCCTCAAACTCATGGCGATCCTCCTACCTCTGTCTCCCGAATGCTGGGATTAAAGGTGTGCGCCACCATGCCCGGCCTCCTTGGCCCTCCTTAGATTCTCACGGTTGCATAGGAAGTGCTCTTAACAGCTGGTCATCTTTACAGCCTGTTTTTAATTTTTTGGGAGAGGGTTGGTGTTTGAGGTGTAGGGGTCAAGATTCTGTAGCCCAGGCTGACCTGGAATTCAATATATCGTCTCAGGCTGGCATCAAACTCACTGTGATCCTCTTGCCTCTGCTACCACACCTGGCTATCAAAGGGTTTTGTTCTATAAAGAATATGGAGGATGGAGAGACGGCTTAGCTGTTAAGGCACATGCCTACAAAGCCTAAGGACCCAGGTTCGATTCTCAATGTTCCATGTAAGCCAGATGCACATGGTGGTGCATGAATCTGGAGTTTGTTTGCAGTGGCTAGAAGCCCTGGCGCGCCCATTCTCTCTCTCCCCCTCTGTCTTAAATTTAAAAAAAAAAAAATCTTAAGTGCTGGAGAGATGGTTTAGTGGTTAAGGCATTTGCCTGCGCAGCCTGGTTTGATTCTTCAGGTCCAACGTAAGCCAGATGCACATGGTGGTGGCGCATATGTCTGGAGTTCCTTTGCAATGGCTAGAGGCCCTGGTGTGTCCATTCTCACTCTCTCCCCTCCTCTGTCTCAAACAAACAAATAAGTAAATAAATAAAATAATAAAGTCTTAAAAAGATGGAAGAATTATATTCTCTTTTTTTTGTCCTTGAGGTATATAAAATATGCTTAGGACTTAAAGGTAATTAGTGGAAATATGTGAGGAATTGTATTAACATCGAATGTGGCTTAAAGATGATAGAAGGCCCTTTGGGGGGAACTAAAGGAAAGTATATACTTCTGTGTCTCTTGAGCTATAGTAAATTACCCTTCAAGAAAGTATTTTTTTCTTTCCTTCCCTCCTTCCTTCCTTTTCTCCCTCCCTCCCTCCTTTATTTGAGAGGGGGCAGATAGAGTGAATGGGTTCACTAGGGCCTCTAGCCACTAAACTCCAGACACATGTACCACCTTGTACATCTATCTGGCTTTTGATGGGTACTGGGGAATCAAACCTATTTCCTTTGGCTTTGTAGGTAAGTGCATTAACTGCTGAGCCATCTCTCCAGCCCCGTAAATTACCCTTTTTCCATTAGCTAAAAACATTGAACTGAATTCAAACTTTAGAGCAGTTTTGACAGAAATGAACTCGAGCTGCTCTACTTGAAATGTCTGCAGAAGTGCACATTAAAATGTTATAGAAAATATTCCTGGGGTAATTTGCTATTTTAAAATGCTTGATTAGGGCTGGAGGGATGCTTAGCGGTTAAGGCACCTGCCTGCAAAGCCTAAGGACTCAGGTTGAATTCCCCAGAACTCATGTAAGCCAGATGCAGGAGGTGGAGCATGCATCTGGAGTTCTTTTGCAGTGGCTGCTAGCCCTGACACACCCATTCTCTCTTTCTCCTCCGTCTCCCAGCCTCTCTCTCAAACAGACAAAGAAAGAAAAGTAAAATATGTATTTTCAGAAAAAAATGTATATATTAAAAAATGCTTGATTATAAAGAAAACATAACTTTTGTTTTTGCTCTGCCTCCCCTCCCCCCCAGGCTGCATTGCGTCAGATTACTGATAAAGCTCGTGAGTTTGGAGCTGGACCTTTGTTTAATCAGATTCTTCCTCTTCTGATGTCTCCTACACTTGAGGATCAAGAGCGTCACTTACTTGTGAAAGTTATTGATAGAATATTATACAAACTTGATGACTTAGTACGACCATATGTACACAAGGTTTGTTCTCAAGTATTCAGTTAGTGGTTTTTTTTATTTTATTTTATTTTTTTGTAGCCAGAGGTCATTGTGGGTGTCTTCCCAGCTGCTCTGCTGACTCACCTGGATGAGCTAGATGACAAAACTTGTGTATTTTCCTGTCTCTGCCTCCCCAGTTCTGGGTTGTTTGTGTAGTGGACTAGGTGTTGAGGTTCTGGTCGGAATTAGCCAGTGTTGAATTTGCATGCTGTCTGATCTTTTGGGAGGGATGGGGTTTGAAACAGTCTTACTTTGTTACTGGCCTCAAACTTAAGCCTCCTGAGTGCTAAAACTATAGATGTGTACTACCATGGCCCAGTTTCCAGATCTTTTTCCTTTTTTAGTTTATTTTTGAAGTAGGGTCTCACCCTAGCCCAGGCTGACCTGGAATTCACTATGTACTCCCAGGCTGGTATCAAACTCACAGTAATCCTCCTGTCTCTGCTTCTCAAGTGCTAAGATTAAAGGCATGCACTACCATACCTGGCTCAGATCTTTTGCAAACATTTTATAATTTATTTATTGGATGTGTGTGAGAGAGAATGGGCCTCCAGGGCATCTAACCAGTGCACATGAACTCCAGACACACGTGGCACCATGTGCATCTGGCTTATGTGGGTTACGGGGAATTGAACTTGGGTTCTTAGACTTTGCAGGCAAGCTCCTTAACCGATGAGCCATCTCTCTAGCCCTGTGCTCCACTTTTTGTGTCCAGCCTGTGAATTGAACCCTGCCTGGCACATTTTGAAATCAAGCGTCTTTAACCACTGAGCCGTCTTCCTATCCCCCCCCTTATTTTGTCTCATGTTCCCTATTTCTTTTCCATTAAGCTCTTTCCTCCCAACTAGTCCTTCTTTTTTGATGTCTTCTTTTGTTTGTTTCTGTTTTTGCCCTTGTCCATCATCTATGACAACATTTTGATGGCCCTATATTATGTAGATCTTGTGCAGGTAATGACAGTTGCTGTGAGGTCATGAATGCACTGATTACTTTGTGTTTGTAATGCAGCTTCTAAAGCACTGCTCTTTATTATTTGGCTCTTATATATTCTTCCTGTCCCCTTTTCTGTAGTGGTCCCTGAGTGTTGGAGGTGTTTCATGAACATTCAACTGTCTCAGCACATTCATGAGTTTTGAGTCTTCCAGTAGTTACTGCTATCTGAGAAGAAACTTCTCTAACCAAAAATGAGAGCAGCATTATGTGTTCATAAACATAAATATTTAGAAGCAATTTGGTGGGCATAATATATCCATTTAGCCAAATAATAATAATAGCCTTCTTCCTACAAAGTTCTTATTAACTCTAAATTTCTCATGTTAGTATTGAGTGTGATGTCACTAATTGCTGTGGAAGTGTACCTCCTGTGTATTTTCTTTTTCAGATTCTTGTGGTCATTGAACCACTGTTGATTGATGAAGATTACTATGCTAGAGTGGAAGGTCGAGAGATTATTTCCAATTTGGCAAAGGTACTTACATTATATTTCTATAGAAGAAAGTTTATATATGTTGATAGGTTTAGGATTAATGGTACCAACTCAGGCTGTCCTCGTATCTTTTCCTTTAGGCTGCTGGTCTGGCTACTATGATCTCTACCATGAGACCTGATATTGATAACATGGATGAGTATGTCCGAAACACAACAGCTAGAGCTTTTGCTGTTGTAGCTTCTGCCCTGGGCATTCCTTCTTTATTGCCCTTCTTAAAAGCTGTGTGCAAAAGCAAGAAGTCTTGGCAAGCGAGGCACACTGGTATTAAGATTGTACAGCAGATAGCTATTCTTATGGGCTGTGCTATCTTGCCACACCTCAGAAGTTTAGTTGAAATCATCGAACATGGTAAGCTATAATATAATTTTGTCTTTTATATGTCAACTTCTCTGAATTGTTACTGATTTGGGAAAATAATGGAAAGGCTTTAATATATACACATCTTATATTTTGTAATGAGGTTTAATATTTTCTACTATCAAACTGTACTCCATACTACTTTTCTATTTTAAAAATTACTTATTTGAGAAAGAGATAGATAGAGAATGGGCATGCCAGGACCTTTAGCCACTCCAAACGAACTCCATATGCATGTGCCAACTTGTTCACCTTTCTTACCATGGGTTCTGGGGAATCCAACCTGGATACTTGGGCTTTGCAGGCAAGTGCCTTAACCACTAAGCCATTGCTCCAGCCCTCCATACTAGTTATTGTTTAATTTTATTTAATGTAAAAGATTTTGTATTTTGGTTAACTGGTTAGATACATTGCTAGCATCTGAATTATTGTGTAGAAATTAGGTAGCATTGGCACATATTTCAAACCTGTGTTTGGGGTTGTACAGGTCTTGTGGATGAGCAGCAGAAAGTTCGTACCATCAGTGCTTTGGCCATTGCTGCCTTAGCTGAAGCAGCAACTCCATATGGTATTGAATCTTTTGATTCTGTGCTCAAACCTCTATGGAAGGGTATCCGCCAACACAGAGGAAAGGTAACTTTACCCATTAGATGCTGTTTGTTTATTTGCATGCGTGCACGCATGCCAATGTGTGCATGTGGCATGGTCTCTTGCCACTGTAAACCAGTGCCCATTCAGCTTTATGTGGATGGTTGGGGAACTGAACCTGGACTGGCAGGCTTTGCAGGAAGTGCCTTTAACCAATGAGCCATCTCCTCAGCTCTCCAGATGCTGTTTTATTTATTTATTCATTTATTTATTTATTCTTAAATATTTTATTTTCATTTATTTACTTATTAAAGACTGACAGGGGGAGAGAGAGAGAGTGAGAATGGGCACACCAGGGCCTCTAGCCACTGCAAACCAACTCCAGATGCATGTGCCACCATGTGCATCTGGCTAACGTGGGACCTGGAGAATTGAACCTGGGTCCTTAGGCTTCACAGGCAAGCGCCTTAACCACTAAGCCATCTCTTCAGCCCTATTCATTTATTTTTTAATTTTTTAAAACTACAGTTACCTAAAATTATTTATTTATTTATTAGAGAGCAAGAGGGAGAGAATGGGTGCGCCAGGGCCTCCAGTCACAAACAAACTCCAGATGAATGTGTTCTCTTGTGCATCTCGCTTACATGGGTCCTGGTGAATCGAACCAGGGTCCTTAGGCTTCGTAGGCATGCACCTTAACTGCTCAGCCATCTCTCCAGCCCAAAATTTAGTTATTTATTTGCAAGCAGAGAGAGAGAGAGAAAAAAGAGAGGATAGGCACTGCAAACGAACTCCAGGTGCATGTGCCCCTTGTACATCTGGCTTATGTGGGTCCTGAGAAATTGAACCTGGGTTCTTTGGCTTCACTGGCAAATGCCGTAACCACTGAGCCATTTCTCAAGCCCTTTTTTTTTTTTTTTTTTTTTTAATTCCTACTTGTTAGAGGTAAGGCAATGTAAATTTACTGAAGTATATATATATATATATTTTTAATTCAAAAATAGGGTTTGGCTGCCTTCTTAAAGGCCATTGGATATCTTATTCCTCTCATGGATGCTGAATATGCCAACTACTATACTAGAGAGGTGATGTTAATCCTTATCCGGGAGTTCCAGTCTCCTGATGAAGAAATGAAGAAAATTGTTTTGAAGGTAATTTATCATTTCATAGTGTTGGTAGAGATTTATTAGCCTATTTACCTTATTTATGCTTCAAAAAATTTTAAATAACATTAAAAAAAACCCCTACATTATGTTGCATCATGTTTAATTTAGTATTATTTTTCAACCTTTTAGGTGGTAAAACAATGTTGTGGGACAGATGGTGTAGAAGCAAACTATATTAAAACAGAGATTCTTCCTCCATTCTTTAAACACTTCTGGCAGCACAGAATGGCTTTGGATAGAAGAAACTACCGACAGGTAACCTTTAATTATTAAAATCTGGTCTTCCTCTCCTCTCCTCTCCTCTCCTCTCCTCTCCTCTCCTCTCCTCTCCTCTCCTCTCCTCTCCTCTCCTCTCCTCTCCTCTCCTCTCCGTCTCTTCCTCGTCTCTTCCCTTTTCTTTCTCATTTTTTGTTTTTTGTGGTAAGGTCTTGTTCTAGCCCTGGTTGAACTAGAATTCACTCTTATTCTCAGGGTGGCTTCAAACTCATGGCAATCCTCCGATCTCTGCCTCCCGAGTGCTGGGATTAAAGGCATGCTCCACCATGCCCAGCTAAAATCTGTTTTTCAAAAATCCTTTTGACTCATTTTTTACTCACTTTGCATATTACATAAAATATCTTATTTTGACATGTTTTACAAATCCTATGTGCTTTGATGTGAAAGGAGATGGACTTACATATGCAGTTCTCTTTTGTTTTTGTTTTTGATTTGAGATAGGTTGCATATATACGTAGTTGGCCTCAAACTTGCTGTGTATATAGCTGAGGATGGCCTTGAACTGATCCGTTGCTCCTCTTCCCAAGTTCTGGAGTTATAGTCATGTGTGCCATTAAACTTGGCTATTTTTTTAACACACACACATGTACACATAATATTTTATATTTATTTTCTATTTTATTTTAATTATATATTTTAAATATTTTATTTTGTTTTTGCTTTTTTGAAATATGGTCCTGCTCTAACCCAGGCTGACCTGTAATTGACTATGTAGTCTTAGGGTGCCCTCAAACTCATGGTGATCTCCTACCTCTGACTCTCAAGTACTGGGATTAAAAAGCATGTGCCACAATGCCTGGCTTTATTTATTATTTATTTATTTAATGTTTTTATTTATAAGGAGAGAGATTGGGGGAGGGGAATGAATGAATGAATGAGTGAATGAATAAACACGGACATGCCAAAGCCTCTTGCCACTGCAAATTAACTCCAGATGCAATGTGCCTCTTTGTGTATCTGGGTTCACATGGGTACTGGGGAATTGGACCCAGGCTGCCAGGCTTTGCAAACAAGTGCCTTTAAACTCTGAGCTATCTCTTCAGCCCAAACCTGGCTTTTTTTTTTTTTTTTTTTTTTTGTGTGTGTGTGTGTGTGTGTGTGTGTGTGTGTGTGTGAGAGAGAGAGAGAGAGAGAGAGATTGAGAGAGAATTGGTGCACTAGGGCCTCCAGCCACTGTAATCGAACTCCAGACATGTGTGCCATCTTGTGCACTCGTGTCACCTTGTGTCTTGCTTAGGTGGGATCTGAAGAGTCAAACATGGGTCCTTAGGCCTTGCCATCTCTGTAGCTCATGGCTATTTTTTGAGCTGGAGTCTTGCTCTGTAGCCCAGTGGCCTCAAACTCTTGATACTCTTGGTTCAGTCTTCTGGGTCCTAGGATTAAGGGCATGAGCTGTATTTGCTTTTAAAGTTTAATAATGAATTAATCATTGTTGTTATTTATATTAGCTAAGTAATATACTTAGAACATTTTGTGTACACTGCTTTATTTCCTTAGAAGAGCAATAGATTTGAAGATTTTTCTTTTGTCTTTTTAGTTAGTTGATACCACTGTGGAATTGGCAAACAAAGTAGGTGCAGCAGAAATCATATCTAGGATTGTGGATGATCTGAAAGATGAAGCTGAACAATACCGAAAAATGGTCATGGAAACAATTGAGAAAATTATGGGCAATTTGGGAGCAGCAGATATTGATCATAAACTTGAAGAGCAACTGATTGATGGTATTCTTTATGCTTTCCAAGAACAGACTACAGAGGTAATGATAACTAATTTTTGTGGCAAATTGCTACTGATTTTGATATCTTTGAAACTGTATTTTCAAGTAATTATCCCTAATATGCAATGTAAATTTGAGATGTTATAAAACGCCTACTTTTCTCAGTTGCTTAATCAAATAAATGTTCTTTTACCTCAGGTTTGGTTTTACATTTAAAAAGATGGTGTTTGGAAAAGGTTGAATATTAAATATCAACTGTCAGTCATAAAACTAAATTGTTTCTACTGAGTGTATTTTTAAAAAATAAATTTATATAATGTAGCTTTTTTCTTTTAGGATTCAGTAATGTTGAATGGCTTTGGCACAGTTGTTAATGCTCTTGGCAAACGAGTGAAGCCATACTTGCCTCAGATCTGTGGTACAGTTTTATGGCGCTTAAATAACAAATCAGCAAAAGTTAGGCAACAAGCAGCCGATTTGATTTCTCGAACTGCTGTTGTCATGAAGACTTGTCAAGAGGTAATCTTCTATACCAGATTTGTACGTCTGTAACAGATAGTTTAATGTAAACAGTAATTTTAACCTGTTTATTTTCTTATAGGAAAAACTGATGGGGCATTTGGGTGTGGTGTTATATGAATATTTGGGTGAAGAGTACCCTGAAGTGTTGGGCAGCATTCTTGGAGCACTGAAGGCTATTGTAAATGTAATAGGTATGGAATTTGCTGGTCATGTGTTAATTTTTTTTGTTGTTTTTTAAATTTTATATTTTTGAAAGTATAGGGATTGGTTGATATTATTTTTTCTTAAGCACTTCAAGAAGATCAAAATATGCCACAAAAGTCTTACCTTCCTATGCCCATCTGTATTTTTACTTTAAAATAGTACAAACAGCAAATTTAGGACCATACAATAGTTGTGGAAATAATTACAACTCAAAAAGTTGAGGTCATGGAATAGAAGACCCTAATAGAACTAGTAACATCATATGAACCGTATTCTGCCATGTTTCGCAAGGAAGTGGACAACCCTGAAGTTCTGATTTACCTTTAGATATCTGTATTTATTCAATCTTCTGTATTTAGTAAGGTATTATTATGACAGGTTAAAAAAGTTCTTTTTTTTGTTTGCTATGTGTTTAAGGACATTAGCTAGGACAGTGGATTGATTATCTTGTCCTATACCCAAGTCTTTAAAACTGTTCAGTTTTCTAAAGTATAATAAAACAGGGGACAATAAGTGATCTTGGGTATGAAGAGAAAAAAGATAAATAAGATTTCTTGTGTTTAACCTCTCATTGTATTTGAACATAACTTACTGTCTGTCACAAATAAGTTCTTTAAGACTGAGAAGGCCAGGAAGGGTCAAGAAGTCAAAATAGCTAGCTGTTGATATAAGAAGTCTTTATGCAGAACAGATGTTAGAATTCTTAAATTTGCATATAATTCCCAATTCAGCCCAGTCCTGTATACTTGAAAGATAGTGACTTGCCCGTTACGGCCACTGTGGGGCTCTGGTTCACAGGGAGTTGTAAACCATATTGTTTGTTAGAGATACATGGGAAAAGCAATGGAGAGAGAAACAGAGCAAGCAATTCTAGTTAGAGCAAGAGCCCCTGCCAGCTGCCTCCTTTTTTCTCTCTTCATAGGTGTAAATACCATCCAAGTATGCCCTGCATTGCAGGGAGACTGGAGATCTGTTTGTTTTGCAGTTAAAGGGTAAGGGGGCCCTTTCTGGAAAATTTTGCTTTAATTAACATGTCTGCCTCTGGCTTATATTGTTATATATGGCCGGAACATAAGCTGTCCCCATATTTAAATGTCAGTATACAAATACATTTGAGAACCAGATAAAACTTTTTGTTATTGAATATCCATCATTTCTTTAAATCACTTCACTGATGTCTTTCATTTCTATGTGTAATCAGAAGCTATTAATAAAAAGTTATTCTGAGTCTGGTCAGAATCTGGGGCTTTCTCTTTCCATAGGTAGCTTTTAAGTTTAATAATGTCTAGATGATATGCTTTAAATTGTAAAGACAAAGGTTGCAGTTCAAATAGTCATTGATAATTTCTTGATTTCTATTAAATATAGGTATGCATAAGATGACCCCACCAATTAAAGATCTCCTGCCCAGACTCACTCCCATCTTAAAGAATAGGCATGAAAAAGTACAAGAGAATTGTATTGATCTTGTTGGGCGTATCGCTGACAGGTAAGCAAATTACCTAAACATTTTAATTCTCAGATTGCCAGTGTGCATTCAGTTAGCACAGTTTGTTTAATGTTACTGATATAAGTACATACAATCAGAATAGTGAATATTAATATTTTCAGTCACATTTCAGTTTGGCTGGTAATAGGAAGTAGAATAGTTTTAATACCAAACCAGCCTTTCTTAAGAGTGATAATAACTTGAATGTTCAAAATGTGCTAATTATGTTAGCAGAACTGAACATGCAAATTTAAGTTTTAAAACTTTTTTCTTAGGATTAGAGGTGTAGATTAGTGGTAGAAGGCTTCATTGATATGCATGAGGCTCTGGGTGTGATACCCAGCACCACAGAAACAAACATGAATAAATCCTGGGGGCTGGGGATTTAACTCAGAGGACAAGCATGAGGCCCTGGGTCCAGTACTTAATACTGGGGAAAAAGGAAAGCAAAACCAAACAAAACCTTAATACCACAAAAATATTTATTTTTAATTAGGGGAGCTGAATATGTGTCTGCAAGAGAGTGGATGAGAATTTGCTTTGAGCTTTTAGAACTCTTAAAAGCTCACAAAAAAGCTATTCGTAGAGCTACAGTCAATACATTTGGTTATATTGCAAAGGCCATTGGGTAAGTTTTTATTTTATACTACATTATAATAAATCCATTGTGGTATTCCATGTTGAAATATCTTTAGGCATCATGTAATTAATCAACTCATAGTTTTTTTTGTTTTTTTTTTCCCCCTTCCAAGGTAGGGTCTCACTCTAGCCCATGCTGACTATATACTCTAAGGTGGCCTCGAACTCCCAGTGATCCTACTACCTCTGCCTCCCGTGTGCTGGGATTAGAGGTGTGTGCCACCATGCCTGGCTGTATCTTATTTTTTTGAGAAAGGGTCGTGTCTCAGGTTGGCCTTGAACTTCTGATCTTACCTCTGCCTCCAAAGTTCTGGAATTGTAGGGCATGTTCCACCACGCCCAGAGGATGTATTATAAAAGCTTTACAGAAAGAGAACCTTCTTTTATTTTTAAAGAAAAAAAAATTATTTCCCCAAGGTAGAGTTTCACTGTAGCCCAGGTGATCTGGAACTCACTCTAGTCCCAGGCTGGCCTTGAACTCACAGCAATCCTCCTGTGTCAGCCTCCGGAGTGCCTCACCACTCCTGTTTAGTTTTTAAATATATATATATTTGGTTTTTTGAGGTAGGGTTTCACTCTAGTCCAGGCTGACCTGGAACTCACTATGTAGTCACAGGGTGGCCTCAAACTCATGGTGGTCCTCCTACCTCTGCCTCCTGAGTGCTGGACCTAAAGGCATGCACCACCACGTCTGGCTTTAAATATTTTTTAAAAGTCATTTATTAGAGGGAGAGAGAGATGGAGAGAGAATGGGCATGCTAGGGTCTTCTCCTGCTACAAATGAACTCCTGGTGCATATGCCACTGTGTGTGTTATTTTGAACATTTAATTAGGTTTCTTTGTGTTTCTGTAAAATTTAAAAACTGAAAATGAGTCCTAGTTGAATTAATTTAAACATTTCTAACAAATTGAAGTTTTTTTTTTTTTTTTTTTTTGGTTTTTCAAGGTAGGGTTTCACTCTGGTCCAGGCTGACCTGGAATTCACTATGTAGTCTCAGGGTGGCCTCAAACTCACGGCAATCCTCCTACCTCTGCCTCCCGAGTGCTGGGATTAAAGGCATGCGCCACCACGCCCAGCTCAAATTGAAGTTCTTAAGTAGAAACAATTTGTGATGTGAAAGCATTAAATTTTACATTAAAATTACTTCGTGATGTGAAAGCATTAAATTTTACATTAAAATTACTGGTTGCTAGTTGTTCCATTGCTTTGTACTTTATATTTCCCTGTGAAAAAGTTTGGACTTGTAACATGATAGCTTGCTGACACATTATTTTTCTTTTTCCAGCCCTCATGATGTATTGGCAACACTTTTAAATAACCTCAAGGTTCAGGAAAGGCAGAACAGAGTTTGTACCACTGTGGCAATAGCTATTGTTGCAGAAACGTGTTCACCCTTCACAGTACTCCCTGCCTTAATGAATGAATACAGAGTTCCTGAGCTTAATGTTCAAAACGGAGTCTTAAAGTCCCTGTCCTTCTTGTTTGAGTACATTGGTGAGATGGGCAAGGATTACATTTATGCAGTAACACCACTGCTCGAGGATGCTTTAATGGATCGGTAAGTAATAGGAACTAAAGGCAAGAAAATGTAATTTTTCCTTCATTTTTAAAATTCATTAAGGTAATTATCACATGACCTAATTCCCTGGATTTTTCAGAACTATAAACACATTTTTTTATCTTTATGCTGTAATTACTTAGACTTTTTCTTCCAACTCCTCATAGTCCTTTAGTGTGTTTTTAAATTTTTTTTTTTTTTTTTTTGAGGTAGGGTCTCACTCTGGCCCAGGCTGACCTGGAATTAACTATGTATGGTGGCCTTGAACTCAGGGTGATCCTCCTACTTCTGCCTCCTGAGTGCTGGGATTAAAGGCGTGCGCCACCACGCCCGGCTGTTTTTTTTTTTTTTTTTTTTTTTTTTTTTTTTGAGGTAGCGTCTCATTCTAGCCCAGACTGACCTGGAACCTTGAATAGACTGTAATTTCAGGATGGTCTTGAAGTCATGGTGATCCTTCTACCTCTGCCTCCCAAGTGCTGTGATTATAAACACATTTTGAAAAGCAGCAATTGACTTTCTTTCTTTTTTCCCTGTTTAAAGTAGGGTTTTACTCTATTCCAGGCTGACCTGGAATTCACTGTGTAGTCTTAGGTTGGCCTCAAACTCAGGATAATCCTCCCACTTCTGCTTCCCAAGTGCTAGGATTAAAGGTGTGCACCACCACACCCAGTGACTTTCATTTTTAAAATATATATATATAATTAGAGGAACTGATGAGCATGAGTTTATTGTGTTTTTAGCTTTCAATTGCAGGTGAACATGGCTTGTCCAAACCACACTATTCCTTGAGTAGGCTCGCAGGTGTGGTGACCACCAGTTGTTCAGTACTGCCTGAATTATTTGACAAAGTCCTCTTACCTTTTTACCATTGATATTGACATACAGACTTTAAGAGTACTCCAACAAGGTTGTAATGGAAAGTATAAGGTCCATGTACTTTTACCAGCTATCTATTTTTGAATTACTTCTGTGTACTGATTAAAGTTTCTCATTAAATTGGTCATGCTGTAGTCCAGAGGTCAAGGCAGAAGTGTCAATTCAAAGCCAGCCTGTGAATCCTAGCAATATCTTTTTCAAAATAAAATTCGTGTCTATTGTCTATATTTAATCCATTTGAGAGAGGGCAGGGGAGAGAGACAGAAAGTGAGATGGGGAGAGAAAAAGTGGCATGCCAGGGCCTCCTTCCATTGCAGACAATTTTTAAGTGGGTACTGAGGAATTGAACCTGTGCTGCCAGGCATTACGAGCACGCACTTTAAACTACTCTCCATCCCTCAAAATATTTTGCATCCTGGATAGATTTTTTTGTTTGTTTGTTTGTTTTGGTTTTTCAAGGTAGGGTCTCACTCTGGTCCAGGCTAACCTGGAATTAACTATGTAGTCTCAGGGTGGCCTCGAACTCTCAGTGATCCTCCTAACTGCCTCCCGAGTGCTGGGATTAAAGGTGTGCACCACCACGCCCGGCTCCTGGATTGATTTGATGCTTAGGTTTTCTAGTTATCTGCAGTGTTCTTAGGTGTGGTGATACACCTTTATATACTTTCAGGATATGAGTTTAAGGTGCCAAGTGTAGCACTTGTATCCAAGTCCAACCTCAGAAGTAATCCTAGCTGTTGAATTTGCTTGTTAAGCAAGTATTGTAGTGGACTGGTGGAACAGTTTAGTAGCAAGTTCTAAACTTCCAACAGAGCAGAATACACATTCAATTAACATGCGCACAGAGTATACAAGTGTGGGAATTAAAACAAACAGTCTTATAAGGTCAAAATCCCTAAGGGTGTTTATTGCTCCACACCCTTAATCCTGTCAGCTAGGAATCAGACCCTGCCCCCAATAATGACAGAAGCAAAAGATAAAGGCTTTTTAAATCTAATAGTATTACAAGCAGCAATATTCAACACCTCATATTTAGCTTGTTTGAAAATAGAAAGGCCAACCACAAATATGTAACCCATAACCTGCCCTGACCTGGAAAGAGAGGTTTGAAGGCCTTTGTTACCTTTTGGTGTGGCTTCCAAACTCAGCAGTGCTGAGTACCCACCTCGTTCCCTGAGCTGTGGAGCTTGGCTCAGCTGTGCTGGGTCCGGTGTTGATGATGTGGTACCTAGCTGCTGCTAGTTGCTGAATTCTGCCAATTCACTGGTGTTCTGATGGTTGGGGGATGGGCGAGTTCAGGAAGCATGTAGTAGCTCACACTATTCCCCTGTATCTCTTTCAGTAGCTCAGCAGACTTTTCTTTGATTTCTGGGCTCTGTGAGGAGACTGATGAGGTTGGAAAGGTCCTCTCCCCCCTTTTTTTTTGTTTTGGCTGCACGGCTGCAGTGGAGGCTCAGCTGTTCTGTTTTGGGTGGCAGCTTTGAGCTGGGTTGGAGCGACGGCTTGGAGCCGCTGTGGAGCGGGCTGCCATGGGTTGGGCCATGATCTCCACAGTGGGTTTCTGGACGTCTCCTGCTTTTCCGCTGTTTCCCATAAAAAATATTCTGCTCTTTCCTGAAGAAGAGTGTAGTTTTGCTTAAATCCCTCCCTGATCCGGTTTGGCGTGGCTCCTATGCCTCCATCTTACCCGGAAGAAGACCCTCAAAATATTTTAAAAACTGGTGGGGATGGGGCTCATCCTATCATGAGACCCTGGTTTCAGTTGCTAGTACAATTAAAGACACCCCTTAATGACCTTCCTATGGGCAACTTAACTAGATTCAGTAAGACATGGAGACAAAAATAGTTGTGCTCTGTAGAAGCTCTCCTTCCTGGGATCAAACAAAATAGTTACTTGCTCCCATGTTTCTTGGTAAGGAGAGCCTGAGTGTCAAAGTACAGTCATTGATGGATGTGACTTGAGGAAAAAAATTATATTCTGGAGCTGAGTATGGTAGTACACTATAATCCCAGCATTTGAGAGGCTGAGGTGGGAGGATTGCTAGGAATTCAAAGCCCCCCTGGGCTATAGTGAGACACAGCTTCAAAAAACAAACAAAAGTTGTGTTCTGTTGTTAAATGTAAACTGAGGTACTAACTTGAGAAATTACTTGGAAAATATATTGAGAAATACTCCTTTATTTGTGGTGAGTAAATTAGACAGTAAGAGAAAAAAGAATAATTAAGAACTTTTGTTGTTTTTGTTTTTGTGGTTCTATGTTTTGAGACAGGGATCATGTTGCCTAGTCCAGTCTGGACCTGGCCCTGTAGCTGTATAACTTAGAATTATTATGTTTGTCTGTTTGTTTGTTTGTTTGTTTGTTTGTATGTATGTATTTATTTATTATTATTTATTTATTTATTTATTTATTTATTTATTTATTTATTTATTTATTTATTTATTTATGAGAGACAGGGAGAGAATGGGTGCACCAGGGCCTCCAGCCACTGCAAACAAACTCCAGATGCATGTGTCCCCTTGTGCATCTGGCTTATGTGAGCCCTGGGGAGTTGAACTGAGGTCCTTTGGCTTTGCAAGCAAGTGCCTTAACTGCTAAGCCATCTCTCCAGCTCCTAGAATAACTTTTTAAAATTTTTATTTATTTATAAGGAAGAAAAGAGAAAATTTTGGCATGCCAGGGCCTCTAGCCTCTACAAACGAATTCCATTTGCATGTGCCACTTTGTGAATCTGGTTTTACGTGGGTATTAGGGAATCAACCAGGATCTTTTGGTTTTGCTGGCAGGTGCCTTAACTGCTAAGCCATCTCTCCAGCCCCCGACTTAGAATACTTGAACCTCCTGTTTCACCTCCCAAGTGCTGTGCTGGGATTCCAGCGTGCACTATCACACCTGGAAGATCTTGTTCCCTCCCTTCCTCCCTCCTTCCGGACAAAGAAAGAAAATAAATGAGAATGAATATGAATGAGCACATGCCAGGGCCCCACTGCAAACAAACTACTTTGTACATCTGGCTTTTACATGGGTACTGAGGATTTGAACCTGGGTCATTAGGTTTTGTAAGGAAGTGCCTTAACCACTAAGCAATCTCTCTAGCCTATATCTTATTTTCTTATATGTTTAAGTTGTTCTTAAACTGTGTGTGGACACCACTTATTTATTTTTTTCCAAGGTAGGGTCTCTCTCTAGTCCCAGGATGACCTCAGACTCACAGCAGTCCTCCTACCTCCTGAGTGCTGGTATTAAAGATGTGCACCACCACACCCGACAAAGCTAGTAGTATTTTTGTTGTTTTTCAAGGTATGGTCTCAGTCTAGTCTAGGGTGACCTGGAATTTACTATGTAGTCTCAGGGTGACCTCGAACTCACAGTGATCCTCCTACCTGTGCTTCCTGAGTGCTGGGATTAAAGGCCTGTGCCACTATGCCCATCCTAGTAGTATTTTTAAACCCATGTTTGTACTCAAAATAATTATGGAATAAATAACTCATTAATTTGTCATAAACATAAATTCAGGTAACCCAGGGTGAAAAAGTTTTTGTTAGGTCTGAAAGGTTACTGATCTTTCCTTGTATTGAATTTCTTTGAATGTAATAATGTACATATGAACATTTTTAATTTACTTTATATGCTGGTATTTGATTACAATCAAAATATATTAAGTATATAGTTTAATATGAAGTATCCTTGCTGGTCACTTCTGTAAGAGACATGTTTCTTTAGTTGCACATTAAAACTAAGGCTGTATGAGACTGTTGCTCATGTTCCTTCTAGTGGATAATAAAATTATGGCTTGGGGCTGGAGACATGGCTCAGCAGATAAGACGCTTGCCTATACCCACATAAAGCCAGATGCACGAAGTGGCCCATATGTCTGGAGTTTGTTTGCAGTAGCTAGAGGCCCTAGAATACCCATTCATTCCCTCTCCCACTCAAATAAATGAAAAATATATAAAAATGTGCCTCATCTTTTGAGCTTCAGCAAGGCTTGAGTCATTAAAACATATTCTCCAATGGAATCATTAATTAAATAATCTAGAGGGTTAGGATGACTTCCCATCTGTTCAGGTTAGTAATTACTCATATTTATTTATTTAGTTAGTTTTTTTTTTTTTTTTTTTTTTTTAGGGTCTCACTCTGGCCCAGGCTGACCTGGAATTCACTATGTAGTCTCAGGGTGGCCTTGAACTCACGGCGATCCTCCTACCTCTGCCTCCCAAGTGCTGGGATTAAAGGCGTGCGCCACCACGCCCGGCTTATTTAGTTAGTTTTTTTGAGGTAGTGTCTCACTCTAGCCCAGACTGACCTGGAATTCTCAGGGTGGCCTCAAACTTATAGCAATCCTCCTGCCTCTGCCTCCTGAGTGCTGGGATTAAAGGCGTGCACCACCACATCCAGCTTTCATTTTATTCTTAATGGGCAAATGAATATTTTCTATAACTAAGACTAGGGGCTAGAGAGATAGCTTAGCAGTTAGGCACTTATGTGTGAAGCTTAAGGACCCAGGATTGACTCCCCAGTACCCATGTAAGGCAGATGCACATGGTGGTACATGTGTCTGGAATTCGTTTGCAGTGGCTAGAAGTCTTGTGCACTCATTCTCTTTTCTATCTGCTTTTCTTTTCTCTAAACAACAACAACAAAACAAACAACAACAACAACAAAAAATCCCCTAAGACTGTTTTACTAAAGAGAAAACTTTTTCTTTTCTTACAGGGACCTTGTTCACAGACAGACAGCTAGTGCGGTGGTACAGCACATGTCACTTGGGGTTTATGGATTTGGTTGTGAAGATTCTTTAAATCACTTACTGAACTATGTGTGGCCCAATGTATTTGAGACATCTCCCCATGTAATCCAGGCAGTAATGGGAGCCCTGGAGGGCCTGAGAGTTGCTATTGGACCGTGTAGAATGTTGCAATATTGTTTACAGGTAGGTTAAAGATTTTTTTTAAAAAGATGACTCAGCAAAGTAATTTAGCTTAATATTTTGAAACAAAATCAGTTTTCTACTTATCAGTAGGGTATATATTAAGCCATTTGGGAGAGAACAGCTTTATGTTGAGGGATGAATTTTAGTCTTTGCCCATCATAATTTTGCATAATTTGCCAAATATTTTTATTCTCCTTTAAAGGGAAATACTTTAAATAACATTCATAGTTTATAGTTATATTAAGGTACATGTTCTTGGAAATTGAAATAATGTTACCATTTAATTATTGTAGGGTCTGTTTCATCCAGCTCGGAAAGTCAGAGATGTGTACTGGAAAATTTACAACTCCATCTACATTGGTTCACAGGATGCACTTATAGCACATTACCCAAGAATCTACAATGATGATAAGAACACCTATATTCGTTATGAACTTGACTATATCTTGTAATTTTGTTTATTTTGTGTCTAATACACAGCTGTTTCACACCTCAACTTGCTTCAGTTTGGTGATAAAAACTTTTCAAACACTGCAGATCAGTATAGAGCTGGTCATAGAGGAAGAACTAGAAACCCAGTAGCATGATTTTTAAATAACTTTTGTTTTTTATGTTAAACAGTAAATGCCAGTAGTGACCAAGGACACAGTGATTACACACACTATACTGGAAAGAATTCATTTTTAATCCACCTTTATGAAGATTTAGAATTCATTCCTTGTGTTTAAAGGGAATGTTTAATTGAGAAATAAACATTTGTGTACAAAATGCTAATTTGTGTGTGGTTTTTGAACATGACTTGTAAAATGCAGAACTTTGATAAAAGTATTGGCTTGTGTAAATGGCTTGATTTCATTTTCTGTCACTTGGTTTATTATACAATGTAGTGACCAGAATACAAACTATATATAAAGTGATGGCATTTTGTTGTTCTGTTGATGACAGTAAGAAGAATAGCTTTGGGGGTGCAGCCCTCACTCTAGCACAACCATTCCATCACTGTAGAAATAAAGCACCTTGGCTGACTGTCTTGAATATTTTGTACTTACATAGCACCTTTCACCTCTTGATTTTTCAAAATGCTTTATGAACGTATGTAAAGGAAGTGTTTTAAGTCATGTCCAACTCTCAACAGGTCTGTGTATAGAAAGTAAAGAAACTATCTTTACATTAAACATTTCCTCTGTTTAGGAGTAAGGCTGCCTAACAAGTGCTAACATAATAAGACAATCTGGGTTTTTGGGATAAGCAAGTACATCTATTCAGTGAACACCTATTGAGTACCTATTATATACTGGCCACTGTGCTTGGATTCAGGGGGTGCAAAGGCGCATATGACCTGGCTTTTGCCCTTAGAAACTAGTATAATGCAAAGGGGGAGACACATCTTACAGATCTCTTCTATACTATGGTACCACTGCACAGCGGTGGCAGTAGCTAAGATGCTGAGATTTTCTTAGTTTTATATATAGTAATTAATACATTGGTCTACATGTGCAGCATAAACTGAAATACCATTTAGTTCTAGAGGAACCAAGCATTAAGGCAGTACTTAATGTTTTGGGATTTTTTTTTTTTTTGGCAAAAATTTAAGTATCATAGTGTTTCCTAATATGTCCGCCAAATTCTTAGTTTTAGACCTTTTATTAACATCCATCCTTACTTTGTTTTCTGTTTTGTTTCCTTCTGCTAGTACTTTAGTGAATTCGAAAAGGAAAGGAAATTCTGCAAGAAGTGTTACTGTCATATGACTCTGCTACTCTAAACACTTCTATGCAGATTATTAACAAGTTTAGGCAAGAAACAGCTTGTACTTGGCTTTTATAGAATTAATACTGTTAACTGTCCCAAGGAGAATTTGCAGGCCCTTATTGTTCCTTGTGTGGTATGACTTTCTGAGAACATGTCATTGTGCAGTAAAATTAAACACAAGTTTCCCAATCCCTTCCTGTTTTAGCAGTATTCTAGCAATACCTCTCCCCTGTACACTTTAAGTATTGCTGCTTTGTATATATGACCTTTAGTAATTATTAATCTTGAGAATTGAATACAGTTAGTTCTCAAAGCCAAAATTTGCTTTAAAACCACTCTTAGGAAAGTTTAATTATACTTTCAATTAAGTACTTTAGTTTGCTTGATCCCTTGCTATCTAAGATTTGCAGTTGAAATATAGATCAAAAGAGACCACTACCCCTTGAGTGACTTTGCTGATACAAATAATTTTAAAATGTAGAGGGGAAAAAAAGACTGAAGGCTATGCCCTCAAAAATTTGGACCAAATAGATGCTAACAGATGTTCAGATTGTTTATGTGCTTACTAAATAAGGAAAGCATTTTGTGATATCTGTGAAAGACGCTATGTGAAATTTTAACTCTTCTCAAAGACTTTTTCTTTTGCACTTTGTTTTGATGTTTCTTCTGGCCAAACTTCAGCAGGAAGAAAATGTTCTTAAGGGGACAGAGGGTGGGTTTTTCTGTGGGCTTTTGTTGTTTTTCCTGTGGGCTATTGCCCTCTGATGGAATTAATCTCTTTGGCTGTTCAATTTTTTTCATATTGTATTTTTTAAATTTGTTGTACGGTGCCCTGTGAGCATCAAGTACCACCAGATGAATAAAACTTATTATATCTAAAGTCTTAGATCCATTTTTTAAATTTTGACTTTTTATTGACAGTTTTCATACATATACATGGTGTATTTTGATCACAACTCCCTTTGTTTTGTCTCTTCTCCAACCCCTCTTCCCACTAAACACCTTCTATCAAGCTAGTCCCTCTTCTATTTTGATGTCTTTTATTTTTGCCACCCTCTATAATCCATGATGACGTGTTGATGGGTTTAGGAGTGTGCAGGTAATGACAACCTTGTGAGATCATGATTGCCAGTGCCACTTCCTGTCCAGAAGACGGCATTCTGTGTACTCTTTCCCCATCCTTTGGCTCTTACATTTTTTCTTCCAGCTCTTTTGCAATGTTCCCTGAACCTTGGAGGATCCGATGCAGATGAGTAGATCAGTTTTTAATCATGGTTTGACCGTGTTTTATTGTAAGATGCTGTCTTATGGATGTGCCATTTTAATAAAATTGAGCCCTTTAGGTTTTCCTAGCAAATGAACTTAAAACCCAAGACTGTTTTTCCTTATAAAATGAACTGCTAGATGTGGCTGCACATGCTTTTAATCCCAGCAACCAAGAGGCAGAAGCAGAATTGCAAGTTTGAGGCTAGTCTGAGATAAAGAGCAAGATTGTCAAGCCAATAAACTCATGTAAAACAAAATAATTACAGTTGTGTAAGTTGTTCTACTTTGGTTTTCAGTGTCTATTGAGTTTTTTTTTTTTTTTTTTCCCGAGGTAGGGTTTCACTCTAGCTCAGGCTGACCTGGAATTCATTATATAGTCTCAGGGTGGCCTCAAACTCATGGCAATCCTCCTACCTCTGCCTCCCTAGTGCTGGGATTAAAGGTGTGCACCACCACGCCTGGCTCCTGTTGAGTTTTATAAGGTCAAAAAATAAAAACTATATCTTAGAATTCCTCAACTATACTATTAATATTTTAAGTGAGGTCAATCCTTTCTGGAGGAGGCGGATTGTGCATTGTATGGTTATCATCCCTGAACTGAAACTGCCCCTCCCCCCAAGATCTTCAGGTGATTTCATGTGTACATTAAAGTTTGAGAAGCAGTAGTCTAGGGTACCACTGTATTCCCCATGTGGCAATGGTAGTGGATAAAGGGGAGGTAAGCATTTACTTGGTGTGGAAACAACTGGCCAATAGATGGCAAGAGGAAGTCAAAACTCAAGAAGGCACCTTGCTGAAACTTGGAACTTGTGTGAGATCAAAAGGTCAGGAACAAAAGAAAAGGGGACATTTTGTATAAAATTGCTTGTGTGTGTGTGTGGGGGGTTCGAGGTAGTCTGGTTCACTCTTGCCCAGGCTGACCTGGAATTCACTGTAGTTTCACCCTGGCCTCAAACACAACAATCCTCCTACCTCGGCCTCCTGAGTGCTAAAGGGGTGTGCCACCACGCTGCGCCCCCCCCCCCCACCTTTGGAATCAAAGTCTCCATTCCAGGATGATCTCAAACTCATGGCTGAAATTAAAGGCATTAAACCTAGCTTTCAGTTGCTTCTTCCAATAGTGCTGGTCAGGTCAATGGGGCACAAAAGCCTTGCAGGTAGTTTGTTACTTCTACTTAGTTGACATTGTTGGGAATGTTGGGCTTGCCAAAAAGCTCTGTTGGTGCCAGCATAAGCTGGTCTTGAGGGAGACAGGCAGCCTGTGCCTTTACTAAGAGGGAAGACAACAGGGAGTCACCATAATATAGGTTTAAAAGTTGGTTCTCGAGCTAATCCTGGGTTATAACCTGGACATGCCGCTTAGTGGTTGTGTCATCTCTGACCTCTCAGTTTTTAAATTTGTGAGTGAATATGATAGTTCCTACTTCAATAAGTGGTGATCCTTGATGAAAATTAACTGAGATAGAAATGCCTAAGCGTTATACTGTGCTGCTGATATTTATTATATTTTTATTCATTAGAGAGAAAGAAAAGCAGATAGAGAATGGGTATGGGCACACCAGGGCCTCCTGCCACCGCAAATGATCTCCAGATTTGTGTACCACTTTGTGCATCTGGCTTTACATTACATGGGTACTGGGGAATTGAACCTGGGCTGTCAGGCTTTGGAAGCAACACTTAACCACTGAACCATCTCCCCAGCCACAGTATTATTTTTGTCATTGCTGACATTCAAGGAGATGGAGAGTGGTAGGTGGCTTGAGAGACTACTTTGGAAGCAACTCTTAAAAATGTGTGTGTTGGGGGCTGGGGAGATGGCTTAGTGGTTAAACGCTTGCCTGTGAAGCCTAAGGATCCCAGTTCGAGGCTTGATTCTTCAGGACCCACATAAGCCAGATACATAAGGGGGCGCATGTATCTGGAGTTCATTTGCAGTGGCTAGAGGCCCTGGCTCACCCATTCTCTCTCTACCTGCCTATTTCTGTATCTCTCTCAAATTAATAAAAATATTAAAAAATATATAGAATTTAAAAAAAATAGAAAAAAAAATGTGTGTTGGGCTGGAGAGATGGCTTAGCGGTTAAGGCACCTGCCTCCTAAGCCTAAGAATGTGGGTTCCAATCTCCAGGTCCCATGTTTAGCCAGATGCAAAGTGATACAAGGGTGCAATGCTGCACTTGACCACGGGGGCACACACATCTGGGTTTCATTCACAGCAGCTGAGAGGCTGCTGGTGCGCCCATCTCTTATCTGTCTTCCTCTCCCTCTGTTTCTGTGTCTCTCTCCAAAAAAAAAAAAAAAAAATTGTGTGTGTGTGTGTGTGTGTGTGTGTGTGTGTGTGTGCACGCACAAGCACATGGCGCATATGCATGCACTAGGGTCTTTTGCTGCTGCAATTGAATGCCTGTCTGGTTTTATGTGGGTGCCTGGGGAATTGAACCCATATTAGCTTTGGAAATAAGTGCTATTAACTGCTGCACTATCTCCCCAGGCTCAGGAAACAACTCTTGAGCAATAAACTCATCAGAGACATTTAGGATTTGCCATTCCAAGGAGATTGCAAGCTATTCTACAGCCCAGGTATAAGTGTCTCTGAAAAGTACTCGAGAAACATGTCAGTAACAGTACCAGAGGAGAGATCGCTAAAACGAAATTGCAGATCAAGTGGTTCTCTTCATATAGGAGGGAGCCCGAGGAGAGACTTTTGAACTTAGCTTTTGAAGAAAAGTTAGGGTTGAAAGAGAGAATAAAATAATCTTGGCAAAAGACTGGAAGTGGGAAATTGAGTTGTGTTTAAAAAGTGTGGGCTGTAGGGCTGTAGGGCAGCTGAGTAATGAGAACAAGTGGAAGGTTAGGGATAGAATCTGCCACATCTATTCAAATCTGAACCCTTGAGTCTGCTTGAATGGATGAATGAATGAGATGTATTTCAGGTAATGAAAACAACATTCTTTAAATTTTACTGTGTAACAAGGGCAATAGTGGCACACAGCCTTGGTGGATAACCAACTACTTTCTGATTGGCTAAGAGATCTGCTCAGTGGGAAGGAACCCATGTCTGGAACTGGGAAACAGGTCAGAGTCATATTCAGACAATGATTTTGCTCTCCAATAGCAAGCTCCCACTAATTTTGGGCTAAAAGAGGGACTACATCCATCACATTGTCTCTAAATTAATAACTTATCCCATTTAACCTGTGCTGCCTTCACTCTCTGTTGGGGAATCTGCTTCTCTTTTTTCGGAAGGGAGTGGGACCTGAGGAGATAAACGACCCATCACACTTCAGCCTGGCCCCAGCTGAAACCACAGAGGAATTAGGGAGATAAGCAAGAGAGCTGCTTTCTCTGTGAACCTGATATCAGCACAAGGGTGAAGGAGACAGACACTGAGGACACTCAACACCTACCCAACCAGAGATCCACAGGCTCCTAAGAGCCCATTACTGAAGTAGACACACCCAACATGGCTCAGGGAATTTTGCAAAAGAGCGTGTGGAAAGATTGTTAGAGCCACAAGTTGGGACATCATGCCCAGAGGCGCTGCCTTTCCCCCCAGATAACTGACTGCTGTTCACACAACACATAACCCACAATCCCCATGGGGATAACCCAATTAGGAGGGCCCCCTTTAGAAGGGGGGCAGGGATAAGGGAAAGAATAGTACCAACATGTGATGTTTCCATACTAAGTATGTCCATAATTAATAAAAAGAATGAAAAAATTATTGTGTAAGCAGTGGATATTCACTGACTGTTCAACATTTGGATTACTTTCTTGTTTGCTTACTTTTTTTTTGGGGGGGGGTGTTTCAAGGTAGAAGTCTCACTCTGGCTCAGGCTGACCTGGAATTCACTCTGTAGTCTCAGGGTAGCCCTGAACTCATGGAGATCCTCCTACCTCTGCCTCCTGAGTGCTGGGATTAAAGGTGTGCACCACCATGCCTGGCTTCTTGTTTGCTTACTTAAAAAAATTATTTATTTATGAAATAGAGAGAGAGTGAAGGAGGGAAAGAATGGGCAGAGTGGGAACTCCAGTAGTCCTAATGATTAGGCATGTTAAAATAGGAAGATTGAGCCTAGGAGTTTAGGGCAATCCTGGGCAACACAGCCTGATCCTCTCTCTCTCTCTCTTTTGAGGTAGGGTCTCACTCTGGGAGCTCACTTTGGGAGTATCAGGGACCTCCCTGGACAACAACTTGCTGGAAGTTATCCCATTCCTGGCACTGGAATTTTTCTATGGCTCCTGGGTGCACCATTATCCAAAGAAGTAGGTTTCTGTGGCTTATTCATAACATCTTAGATTTTGATTAACCCTTCTCCCAACCTTCCTTTACTTAATCCCGTCCACTAACCCTGCTTAGATCATTCTACCTGCCCCCCCACCCCCGTAAGTACTCTGTTCCTCTACTTACATATATACAATACCCTCCCTTTAAGTTCTCCCTTTTCCTCTGCCCCTTAAAACTCCTTTCTAGCTTCCTGGCCTCTGCTACTGACTTTTACTCCAACTCACATACTTACAAATCTAAACATTTGTAGCTAGCATCCACATATGAGAGAGGATATGGCATTTTGCTTTCTGGGCCTGGGTTACCTCAATTAGAATAATCATTTCCAGATCCATCCATTTCCCTGCAAATTTCATAATTTCATTTTTCTTTACCACTAAATAGGACTCCCTTGTATAAATGTACCACATCTTCATTATCCATTCATCAGTTGAAGGACATCTAGGCTGGTTCCATTTCCTAGCTTTGTGAATAGAGCCACAGTAAACATGGATGAGCAAGTATCTTTTTTTTTGTTTTGTTTTTCGAGGTAGGGTCTCACTGTAGCTCAGGCTAACCTGGAATTCACTATGTATTCTCAGGGTAGCCTTGAACTCATGGTGATCCTCCTACCTCTGCCTCCCGAGTGCTGGGATTAAAGGCATGCGCCACCACACCTGGCTAAGTATCTTTTTTTTTCTAAAAATATTTTTAATATATTTTATTTATTTATTTGAGAGAAAGAGGCAGAGAGAGAGAGAGACAGACACACACACAGAGAGAGAGAGACAGGAGAGAGAGAGAATGGGTGCACCAGGGCATCCAGCCACTGCAAACAGACTCCAGACGCATGTGCTACCTTGTGCATCTGGCTTACATGGGTCCTGGAGAATTGTCCTTAGCTTTGTAGGCAAACACCTTAATCACTAAGCCATCTCTCCAGACCGCAAGTATCTTTAAGGTAGTGAACAGAGTCCTTAGGATATATACCAAGGAGTAGTATGGCTGGGTCATATGGTAAATCTAGTTTTAGCTGTCTCAGGAACCCCTATCATGATTTCCACAATGGCTATACCAGTTTACATTCCCACCAACAATGTAGAAAGGTTCCTCTTTCTACATCTTTGATAGCATTTATCATCATTTTTTTTCCCAAGGTAGGGTCTTGCTCTAGCCCAGGCTGACCTGGAATTCACTATGATCTCATAGTGATCCTTGATCCTCCTACTTTTGCCTCCTGAGTGCTGGGATTAAAGTTGTGAACCACCATGCCCAGCTGTTTTTTTGATGACAGCCATTCTGACAGGAATGAAATGGAATTGGTTTATCTCATTTTGCTTTAATTTTGGTAGGTTATATATCTAGAAAATTATCCATTTCAGATTTTCAAACTTAGTGGAGTATATGTTCTTAAGTTATGTCCTTATGATTTTCTGAATTTCATTGGTATCTGTTGTGATGGTGGTACCCTTTTCATCTCTAATTTTATTGTGTCTCTTCTGTCTTTCTTTTGGTCAATTTTGGTAAGGGTTTATCAGTCTTGTATATCCTTTCAAAGAATCAACTCTTTATTTCATTCATCCTTTTTGTATTTTTTGTTTCTGTTTCTGAAAAGAGAAGCTTTTCTAACCAAAAGTGATAGTAGCATTAATATATGTGTATAAACATTTCTTGATGTATAAGCATGCTTCTTGGTTTGACTTGTTCTTTTTTCCAAGGTCTTAGAGTGTAGCATTAAGTTGTTTATTGTGACCTCTTTCATTTCTTTTTTAAAAAATATTTTAAAAAATATTTAATTAATTAATTAATTTATTTATTTGAGAGAGAGAGAGAAAGAGAGAGAGAGAGAGAAGCAGATAGAAAGAGATAGGGTCTTGCTCTACTCCAGGCTGACCTGAAATTCAGTATGTAGTCTCAAGGTGGCCTCAAACACATGATGATCCTCCTACCTCCAAGTGCCTTCCAAGTGCTGGGATTAAAGGCACCCAGCTGATCCTGTCACTTTTTTGTTTATGAGAGACAGACAGACAGACAGACAGACAGACAGACAGACAGACACACACACACACACACACACACACACACACACACACACACAGATTGAGAATTGGCACACCAGGGCCTCTAGCCATTGCAATCAAACTCCAGATGCATGCACCACCTTGTGCACATGCATCACCTTGTGCATTTGGCTTACATGGGTTCTGGAGAGTTGAACCTGGGTCCTTAGGTTTCTCAGGCAAGTGCTTTAACCACTAAGCCATCTCTATAGCCCTGATCCTATCTTTTAATTCAGTCTGCAAGTCTATCTTTTGGTTGAGGCATTGAGACCATTGATGTTAAGACTTATTATTATTTAAAATTTATTTATTTTTATTTATTCATTTGAGAGAGGGAAAGAGAGAGAGAGAGAGAGAAGAGAGAGAGAGAGAGAGAGAGAGAGAGAGAGAAAGAGAGAGAATGGGCACACCAGGGCTTCCAGCCACTGCAAACAAACTCCAGATGCATGTGCCATGTGCATCTGGCTTACGTGGGTCCTGGGGAATTGACCTGAGGTCCTTTGGCTTTGCAGGCAAGTGCCTTAACTGCTAAGCCATATCTCCAGCCCAAGAGTTATTATTTAAAGGTGTGTATTTTATTCTTTCCATTCTTCTTATTTTTTGTAGTGCTTCCTGTTTTTCCCTTACTCTTTTATATTACCTATTATCTGAATATGGTGTATTTTTTCCTGTTTTCTCATGCATGTGTTTTTCTTCCTCCTCAGTCTGAAGGATCCCTTTGTGACAGGGTTATATTTTATGGGGGTTTAAATACAAACACCAAGCCTGAGCTCATGTCTGTTTTAACCAAAGAATTGGATAAAACAAAATTCAGAAGGATAAACATTAAATTATTATATTCTTTCAGAATTCAGGAGTGGGGAGGGAGAGTCTGCAGACCAAAGAAGGGGAAATGGATGCACTCATGTGGTCTAAGGACCCATGTAAATGGGCCTAGGGGAAAACAAAAATATCATTAGCTGCTGCCAGGTGGGAAGGACAAAACTTTGCTGGTGGTGAAAACCTCAGGTGCTAGGAGATAAATAGCTCAGCAACTGGAAAGAAGAACAGCACCCCTTTTGGGCTCCAGTGGACCTTTTTATTTTGGTTCCAGGGCTGAATAAGAAGCCAACACAAGGGCTGGAGAGAGGGCTTAGCATTTAAGGCACTTGCCTGTGAAGCCTAAGAACCCAAATTCGATTCTCCAGGTCTGACATAAGCCAGATGCACCTGGTGGTACATGCGTCTGGAGTTTGTTTTCAGTGGCTAGATGCCCTAGCATGCCCATTCTCTCTCTCTCTTTCCCTCTCTCTGTCTTTAATAAATAAATAATTTAAAAAATCTTACAAAAAAAAAAAAAGCCAACACACATGGGAGCAGTGTCTGGAAGGGGCTGGGCTTGAACTCCATGTGCCCCTGAGTAATCCCAGCTCCAGCATCTGCTGTAGACAGCAGGGCAAATGTGTGACTTAAGCAGCTGAATTTCTTCATGCTCCACTTGGCAGACAGGAATTAAGATTAATAATTCTCTGTGGGCCTTCCTGTCTAACTGCCCCTCACTAATGCTGCCTATCTCCCTCTCACCAAGTACTTTCTGTAGACCAGTCTTAGTGGTCATATATTCCTTTAATCTATTTTGTTATGGAAAGTCCATATTTTTCCTTCAATTATGACTGTTAGCTTTGCTGGTTATAGTAAGCTTGGTTGAGAGTTGTTATCTTTTAGAACTTGGAATACATCATTCCAAGCTTTTCTGGCTTTTAAAGTTTGTGTTGAGTAATCTGCTGTTATCCTGATGGGCTTGCCTTTTATATGTGACTTGATGCTTCTCTCTTACTGCTTTCAATATATTTTCTTTGGTCTGTGTGTTTAGTAGTTTAATTATAAAATGGTGAGGAGAGGTTCTTTTCTGGTCTTGTCTAGTGTTCTAAATCCTTCCAATATCTGAATTGGTATCTTTTCTCCCTATTTGGGGGGGAATTTTGTTGAAAAACGTACTATGCATTTAAAGTGAAATTTTCCCTCTTCTATACCCTGAATTCTTTATTTATTTATTTTTTTTTTTTTTTTTTTTTTTTTTCCAAGGTAGGGTCTCACTCTGATCCAGACTGACCTGAAATGTAGTCTCAGGGTGGCCTTGAACTAATGGTGATCCTCCTACCTCTGCCTCCCAAGTGCTGGGATTAAAGGCATGCATCACCACACTGGCTTTTTTTTTTTTTTTTTGGTTTTTTGAGGTAGGGTCTCACTCTAGCTTAGGCTGATCTGGAATTCACTATGTAGTCTCAGGGTGGCCTTGAACTCACAACGATGCTCCTGCCTCTGCCTCCTGAGTGCTGGGATTAAAGGCGTGCTCCACCATGCCCAGCTATACCCTGAATTCTTAAGTTTGATCTCTTCATAGTGTTCTGACTATCTTGAAATTTTCACTCATACCTTCCTATTAGTTTGTCTTTCTCCGTGTTGGAATGTTTTAGATCTGCTACCTTATCTTCTAGCTCAGATATTCTGTCCTCTCCTTGATCCATTCTATTGGTAAGACTTTCTACAGTCATTTATTTTAAAGTATTTTTTATTTTTATTTATTTATTTAAGAGAAAGAGAGAGAAAGAATTGGTGTGTCTGGTCCTCTAGCCACTGCAAACAAACTTCGGATGTATGTGCCATCTTGTACATGGGTCCTGGGGAATAGAACTTGGGTCCTTTGGCTTTGCAGGCAAGTGCCTTAACTTCTAAGCCATCTCTCCAGACTGTATTTTTTATTTGACTGTGTGTTTCATTTCTAGTATTTCTGATTGATATTTCTTAAATATTTCTATTTTCTTACTCATATCTTGTATTGACCTCTTTATTTTGTTAAGTTGTTTTTCCATGTTGTCTTAGGATTCCTTTAGGAGTTTTTCTTCTTTGATTCCTTTAAACATACTTATAATCATTCTTTTGAATTCTTTGGCATTTCATGTAAATCATTCTCACTAGAAGTAATTTCTGTTGGGTTTATAAGTTTTGGTGGAATTATATGGTCTTTGACTTTTTTTGTATTATGTAGAGATATTTACATCTTGATTTAATTCAATGCTTGGGTTTCGTAATTAACTGCTATATCTTATTGTGTAAATCAGAAGTTATATTTCAGGGTAGAAGCCTAAGTTGCCAGGTGTGGCTCTTATATGACTTCCAGAGTAATAGCAGGAGTGACCCAAGCTGTTGGATATGCCTGCTATGCAAGTATTCCTGTCAACTGTGAGGCTGATATTCCTGGTCTATAATGGGTTATAGGTTAGC
The DNA here is from genome assembly GCA_036365145.1 of Orientallactaga sibirica. Classification (NCBI taxonomy): domain Eukaryota; kingdom Metazoa; phylum Chordata; class Mammalia; order Rodentia; family Dipodidae; genus Orientallactaga; species Orientallactaga sibirica. The sequence goes on from JAEOAD010000004.1 coordinate 21,618,452, forward strand.
CTGAGCCTGAGTGAGATCCTGCTGCCAAGAAAGACAGAAAGAAAAAAAGGCATTATAAATCCAGAAATATCAAAAGCAACAAAAGTCAACTCCAAAACATAACTTATTTAAGAATGGCAAAACAACTCGGGAGGCTGAGGTAAAAGGATCACTGTGAGTTTGAGGCTGAAACTACATGCCTGCAAAGCCTAAGGAGCCATGTTCCATTCCCTAGAACCAGAAAGTCAAGGTTGTCTTAGATACACACTGAGTTCAAAGCCAGCTTATATACATAAGATCCTGTATCAAAGAGACAAAAGTCATGATTCATTCAATATTATTTACTATTTTATTTTTTTGTTTTTCAAGGTAGGGTCTTGTTCTAGCTCAGGCTGACCTGGAATTCACTATGTAGTCTCAGAATTCATGGTGGTCCTTCTCTCCCGAGTGCTGGGGTTAAAGATTTGTGCCACCATCCTCGGCTTATGTTTTGTTTTGTTTTATTTTATTTTATTTTATTTTTTTGTTTTTCCAGGTAGGGTCTCACTCTGGCCAAGGCTGACCTGGAATTCACTCTATAGTCTCAGGGTGGCCTCAAACTCTTGGCAATCTTTCTACCTCTGCCTCCTGAGTGCTGGGTTTAAAGGTGTGCACCACCATGCCTGGTTAATTTAATTTATTTATTTGAGAGAGAGAGAAAGGCAGAGAGAGAGAGAGAGGGAGAGAGAATTGGTGTGCTAGGGCCTCTAGGCACTGCAAACTCCAGATGCATGTGCCACCTTGTGCATCTGGCATTATGTGGGTACTGGGGAATCAAACCCAGGTCCTTAGGCTTTGCAAGCAAGTGTTTTAGCTGCTGAGCCATCTCTCTAGCTTCCATTCAATATACATGTTTTTTTGAGGTAGGGCCTTGCTATAGCCCAGGTTGACCTGGAATTCACTAGGTAGTCTCAGGGTAACCTCAAACTCATGGTGATCCTCCTACTTCTGCCTCCCGAGTGCTGGGATTAAAGGTGTGCACCACCATGCCCGGCTTCAATATTATTATTAGTAGTATTTGTTTGTTTGTTTGTTTGTTTTTTTTTGAGGTAGGGTCTTGCTCTAGCCCAGGCTGACCTGGAATTCACTATGTAGTCTCAGGCTGGCCTCAAACTCATGGCTGTAAATGTCATGGGAAGCCAGCCATGGTGGTGCACGCCTTTAATCCCAGCACTTGGGAGGCAGAGGTAGGAGGACTGGTGTGAGTTTGAGCCCACCCTGACACTACAAAGTGAATTCCAGGTCAGCTTGAGCTAGAGTGAGACCCTACCTTGAAAAAACAAAACCAAAGCAACAACAACAACAAAAACCCCACAAAAACCAAAAACCAAATAAATGTCATGGGAACATAGACTGAGCCTAATACTCATCCTCCTGTCCCCAGAGCTTGTTTATTCCAAGACATATGCCTAATAACTTTGAATGAAATCTGCCTCCTGAACCATTCTAGACAGAGCTGTGCAAGAACATTGAAGCAGCAAAGCAGGCGTATTCCCTCCCTCCCTTCTTCCCTTCCTTTTTTCCTCCCTTCCTCCCTCCCTCCCTTCCTCCCTCCCCTTCCTTCCCTTTTTTGTCTCACATATCCCAGGCTGGGCTTAAACTTGCCATGTAGGTGACAATGACCTTGAACTTCTGATTCACCTGCCTCAACCTCCTAAAGGCTGAATTACAGGTATGTACTACCATGCTGGCTTTATGTAGTGCTGCAGGATTGTACCCAGGGTCTTATGCATGCTAGGCAAGCACTCAGCCAAGTAAACATATTTTCAAGCAAATAATTTTTGGCCTTAATTAACCAGGAGTTCCCTAGTTCATCATCTGGCTGGGGAAATCACAAACCTGTCATTCAGTGAAATGGTTTGTTCAAAACACTCGGTTTTCTGTAGTATGTTTGAGCTTCTGACAGGGGGCAGCAGAGTCCAGGAAAACAGGCTTTAAAATTTTTTTTTAGTTTGGTATCTTTTTCTTTTTGTTTCCATAATTTTACCATTATCCTATTTCTTTTCTTTTCTTTTTTCTTTTTTTGGTTTTCTGAGGGTCTCACTCTAGCTCAGGCTGACCTGGAATTCACTATGTAGTCTCAGGGTGGCCATGAACTCTTGGCGATTCTCCCACCTCTGCCTCCCAAGTGCTGGGATTAAAGGCATGTGCCACCATGCCTGGCTACCCTTTTTTTTTTTTTAAATTAATGAGTTTCTTGTTTTAAGACAGGGTGTCTATTTTTTTATTTTAAGTTTTATTTAGTTAATTAATTTATTTGAGAGAGAGAGAGAGAGAGAGAGAGAGAGGCAGAAAGAGAGAGAGACATCATGCCAGGGTTTCTAGCCACTGCAAACAAACTCCAGATGCACGCGCTCCTTTGTGCATCTGGCTTACATGGGTCCTGGGGAATCGAACTGGGGTCCTTATGCTTCGTAGGCAAAAGCCTTAACTGCTAAGCCATTTCCCCAGCCCAATTTTACCATTTATTAAAGACGAGAGAAAATTTGTGTAATAATGTGATATATATTCTTTAAATTTTTAAAAAATTATTTATTTATTAGAGACACAGAAAGGGAGGGAGAGAGAATGGACGCACCAGGGCTTCTAGCCACTGCAAACAAACTCCAGATGCAAGCGCCCCCTTGTGTGTCTGGCTTACGTGGAACCTGGAGAATTGAACAGGGGTCCTTGGGCTTTGTGGGCAAATGCCTTAACTGCTAAGCCATCTCTCCAGCCCCTATGTGCTTGTTTTTTGCATAAAGATTACATCTTGGCTGTTCGAGACTGTAGGACTTATAGTATCTTCAGCATTTTTCAGAGTGATCAATATTTTGATTTTATAATTGTCAAGGCTGAGAGGCTTGCCCTGACCCTGTTAACTGGTTGATGGCTTCTAAATTTTTGGGGTAAGATGTTTAACAGTTTCAGGAGAGAACAGCTTTTGATAACTAAAAACCTCATGGTTGAATAGATGCTTCAGGATAAAGGCTAGCCTTTATTAATTTAATATTTGTATTTATTTACTTATTTGAGAAAGAGCGTGAGGAAGAGGGAGGAAGGGAGGGAGGGAGAGAGAGAGGGAGAGAGAGAGAAAGAGAAAATGGGTGTGCCAGGGTCTGCAGCCACTGCAAATGAACAGGCGTCACCTTGTGTATCTGGCTTTTTTTTTTTTTTTTTTTTTTTGGTTTTCTGAGGTAGGGTCTCACTCTAGCTCAGGCTGATCTGGAATTCACTATGTAGTCTCAGGGTTGCCTCGAACTCACGGCGATCCTCCTACCTCTGCCTCCCGAGTGCTGGGATTAAAGGCGTGCGCCACCATGCCCGGCATGTATCTGGCTTTATGTGGGTACTGGGGAATTGCACTTGCTTTGCAGGCAAGTGCCTTAACCACTGAGCAATCTCTCCAGCCCCTTATTCATTTACTATTGTTTGAAGACACCACAAATGGTCTACCTTTTTTCAATTCCCCTTCCTGCCTACTTCCCTCCCTCTCTTCTTTTCTTCAAGGTTCACCTATAGTCCTGGTGGGTCTCAAACTCACCACCATAGCCAAGGACAACCTTGAATTCCTACCCCTCTCGCCTCCCCCTCCCAAGTGCTGAGATTATAGGTGTGTGTCACCACGCCTGGCCTTTTTGTTTTGTTTTTGAGATAGGGTCTTACTTTAGCCCAGGCTGACCTAGTACTTACTCTATAGTCCCAGGCTGGCTTCAAATTCACAGTGATCCTCCTACCTCTGTCTCCTAAGTGCTGGGAATAAAGGAGTGAGCCACCACTTCTGGCTTTGGCATTAAAAAAAAAAAGGCATTTAAAATACAATAAAAATAATTATTTATTTCATTTTATTATTAAGCCATTTAAAGATTGGGTGATCATTTTTTGCCAGCATCTGATCATAATTTGAAAAATCTTTATACTCTCTGTAGCAGCAGTCATTGGAAAACATTTCATGTCTAGCACCAATGTGAATAAAACCCATAGGATTTAGCAACATCATACAGTTCTTTGGAGGTAGAGCCCAGATCCATAACTGGGCAGTCTGGTTCTAATAGCCTCTATTCTTTTCTTTTTCTTTTCTTTTTTTTTTAATTTTTGAGTGAAAAGTAGAGAGAAATAGGTGGTGGGGGGGTGGTGGAATGGGCACACAAGGGCCTCTAGCCACTGCAAGCGAACTCCAGATGCATGCGCCACCTTGTGCATCTGGCTTACATGGGTACTGGGGAATTGAACCTGGGTCCTTAGGCTTCCCAGGTGAATGCCTTAACTGGTAAGCCATCACTCCAACTCGATTCTTCTTCTTCTTTTTTTTTTTTTTTTTGGTTTTCCGAGGTAGGGTCTCACTGTAGCTCAGGCTGACCTGGAATTCACTATGTAGTCTCAGGGTGGCCTCAAACTCTTGGTGATCCTTCTACCTCTGCCTCCTGAGTGCTGGGATTAAAGGCGTGTGCCACCACGCCTGGCGCCAGTTTGTTTTATTACAATGGTCCTTGGTATAATTTGTTCTTTCTGTTCAAGATTGTTTGAGTTACTTAGGGTCATTTGTGCTTCCATCTGAATTTTAGGAATATTTTTTCTGTTTCTGTGAAAAATGTCATTGTAATTTTGATGGGGATTGCATTGTGTTTTTAGATGTTTTGGTAGTATGACCATTTTCACAGTATTATTTCTGCCTCTCCATGAACATGGGGGGCTTTTCCATCTTCTAATGTTTTCTTCAGTTTCTTTCTTCAACGTTTAAAAGTTTTTATTGTAGAGATATTGATTATGTTTATTCTGCTAAGCCATCTTCTCGAGCTCAAAAAAGATACTGATCTTTTAAAAAATTGATTAATTAATTTATTTATGAGAGAGAAAGAGGTAGAGAGAGAGAGAGAGAGAGAGAGGAGAGAATGGCCACGCCAGGCCCTCCAGCCACTGTAAAGGAACTCCAGATGCATCCTGTCCCCTTGTGCATCTGGCTTACCTGGGTCCTGGAGAATCAAACCAGGATACTTTGGCTTTGCAGGCAAACACCTTAACCACGAAGCCATCTCTCCAACCCACGCTACTGATCTTGATATGTTGATTTAGTATCCTGGTACTTTCCTAAAAGTGTTTGTCAGCTCTACAAGTTTTCTGTTACTTAGATCTTTTAAATGTAGGATCATTGGGGTTTGGAGAGGTGGCTTTGTGGTTAAAGACACTTGCTTGCAAAGCCTGATTGGCCCATGTTTCATTCCCCAGTATCTATGTCAAGCCAGATGCACAAAGTGGTACATGTATTTGGAGTTCATTTGCAGTGGCAAGAGGCAAGAGGCGTGCCCATTCTCATTCTCTCTGCTTGCAAATAAAAATATTAAAAAATATGTAGGATCACGGAATTGGGGGGAGGAGTATGGCTCAGTTAGTAAAGGGCTTACTGTGCAAACATGAGGACTTGGGTTCAGACCTCCAGCATGCCTATAATCTCAGTGCCAAGAAGCAGAGACAGAAGGATCCCAAGACTTTACTGGCTAGCTAGTCTAGCTGAATTGATGAACTCTAAGTTCAGTGAAGACCTTGTCTCCAAAAACTGAGGTGGAGAGTAACTGATGTCAGCTTCTGGTACACACACACACACACACACACACACACACACACACACACACCACACGGACAATTGAACATACTCACATGCCCACCATACACACATACACATGCAAAAAAAGTAAGGCCATATCATCTGCAAATGGGAATAATTTGACTTCTTACTTCTATCCCTTTTTTAAAAATACTTATTTTTGCATGTGTATATGGGCACAGGTGTAACTGTGCATGTGTGGAGTTCAGAGGACAGTATAAAAGTGTCTGTCTTCTCCTTCCGCCTTCTCTTTGTGTCAAATCTCTTGTAGTTTTGCCTTTGTGTGCACCAGGCTAGCTTGCCTTCGAGATTCTGGATTCTCCTGGCTCCACCTCCCATTGCCTTAGATGCGTTGTGATCATAGATGTGTGTTTGGCTTTACATGGGTGTTGGGGAAGGTTGAACTCAGGTTGGCAGGCTTGCAGACAAGCACCTTTAACTGCTGACTCATCCCTCTTTCCTCCTTCCCTCCCTCCCTCCTTCCTTTCAGTTTTTTTTTACTTAGTATTATGTTGACTCTAGGTTTGTCAGATATAATGTTTATTAAGTTGCAGTGTATTCCTTTTATTGCTATAAGGGCTTTTTTTTTGTTTTTTCCAGGTAGGGTCTCACCATAGTTCAGGCTGACCTGGAATTCACTTTGTAGTCTCAGTGTGGCCTCGAATTTATGGTGATCCTCCTACTTCTGCCTCCCGAATGCTGGGATTAAAGGTGTGCACCACCATGCCCGGCTCCTATAAGGGCTTTTATCATGAAGGATGTTGAATTTTGCCAAGACAACCTTTCTGGAAACCAATATAGCTTAGTCAGGCCCTGATTGACGCATGTCTCCAATCTCACGACATAGAACATTGTACAGGTTATAGAAAAATGAACTCTGGACTTGAGGTCAGAGTTCTGAGTTTGTGACCAATTTGTGTGCCCTTGGCCAGTCACCTCCTCTCTTTACACAGCCATTGTTATCTGTCACATGATGACAGGATTCTTGTGTCTTAGGGTTAAGGTGAGGACTCTGAGCAAAAATCATTCTTGTGACATCTTAAAAAAGAGGTTAATGGGTGAGGACTCTGAGCAAAAATCATTGAGGGGAGGGAAAAGTGCACCTTTGGAGTATGTTTTGCTGTCTATTAAAAAACAGACAATGGTTAGGACAAATGAACAGATCAGATAAGGCAGCAGGCACACGTTTATTATTTGGGTGGCTACATATGCAGAGTATCAACTTTTTGTGCCTCATTTGCTTTCATGAAAAATGAGTAAGTGTTGGTGTCCTGAGTCTGCAAGCAGAGGATGGAGCCTTTGCGTGTGCACAGATGTAGTGACGGCCCAGGGAGGAGGACAGGAAATGAAAACCATGCGGCTCAGAATCAGCCTTGAAGCTTCAAGCTTCCCTACAGGGAAGAAGAAAACAGTATGCATGATGTTCTTAGGTGATAATTAAGAGAAATATGAATGAGGCCTGTCTTCCTGGGCTTTTGGTATTTCTTCTGAGCAAGTATTTCTGCTCCTTAAGCAGTTTCATAGAAAAATCAATTTCATTTGTTGAAATGTGACAAAATTGGGCAGAATAAGAGGTACAAGCTACTGTAGTAAAAATAGGTTATAAAATTTAAATAAGTCTTAAGTGAATTGCCCGCGGGCCTATGCTAGAGTTAAATAAGTGGAACGGCGGCAACTTGGCTCTTGCTTTTCCTCACCATCCTCTACCACGGTGATCACGAGTGCATGAAAGTGTTCACGTTCACAACTCTCCTCTTTAAGGAAAGAAGGAAGGAAAGTGAAAACATTCTTTGTTAACCCTGTATCCCCTCCTTAGTCCACCTCTCTTCTAGTCTAGAAAGGCCAGTGGAGGAGTTGACAGCCACAAGGATCTGCTGCATGGGGTCGTGAGCTTCCCACACGCATTGCATCACAGAGTGGATTAAGGAAAAGGATGGCACTTGTGAATCAAATGGAACTGCTTGATGGGAGGGAGGACAAAAGTTTCCTTTTGGGGGCTGTCTTGGGGATACAACTGTGGCCTGCATGGAGTTACATGTCCAGACCTTTTTTTTTTTTTTTTGGGGGGGGACAGGAACTCCTTATGTAGCCTAGCCTGGCCTTGAACTTGTGGTTCTCCTGCCTCAGCCTCTCAAGTAGCTGGGATGACAGGTGTATGCAATCAAGCCAGTGTCACAAGATTCTCGAGGGGGCTGGGAGATGGCTCAGTGGCTAAAGTGTCTGCTTGAAAACAAAGCCTGTAGACTCAGGCTCAATTCCCCAGCCACCCATGTAAAGCCAGATGCAAAAAGTGGCACCAGTGTCTGGCATTCATTTGCAACAGCAAAAGACCCTGGCATACTCATATACACACACACCTATGAAAATAAATAAATTAAAAAAGATTGTTGACCTCAGTTTGAAAAACTGATTTAGCCAGAAAGATCATAATGTGTGAAAAGAGAACTTAATAATGAATGTGCAGGTGTTATGGCCAGGCGGGAATAGTTAAAATCCTCTCTCATCAAAAGCACGAGGCAGAATGGAGAAGCTATTTGTCATGTAAAGCTTTCTAGATGTATAACCAAATTAATGAACAGCTTCTCAAGCATGTTCTATTATAGTAACACACAGCATTCACTCCACCTGACTGTGATTAGCAATAGAAGTTCATAAAACCAGATCAATGAGCTGGTCCCTGGTCATTGAGGAAAGGAACTAGAATAAGAAGGGAAGGTAGTTTTCTTTTAAAAGTGTTTAATGGGCTGGAGAGATGGCAGTTAAGGCACATGCCTGTGAAGCCTAAGGCCCCGGGTTCGATTCTTCAGGTCCCACATTAGCCAGATGCACATGGTGGCTTATGCGTCTGGAGTTCGTTTGCAGTGGCTAGAGGCCCTGGCGTGCCCATTCTCACTCTTTCTCTCCCTCTCCCTTTTTCTGTCTCTAATAAATAAATAAATAAAAAATTTTAAAAAGTGGTTAATGGTTTCATGTTTGAAAATTTGAGGCAGTTCATTCTCCAGAACTAGAACAGTTTCAAAGACTCTTTAATCCATGCCCCCTTCAGGTATGTAAACTGAGACCCAGAGAGATTACAAGCATTGCTTAAGCCTGTGTATATGTGTGGTTGGGGCAGCAGGCAGCCCTAGAGCCTTCCCTCTGTACCCCAAAACAAGAGATGGGGTGGAGAGAGGCTTCCTCCTGAGGCCTGAAACAGCATGGGGTGTTAGGCAGAGGGACAGTTGCTGTGAGGTAAAAAGATGACACTTCAAATATTCCCTCATTTTAGAAGTTTGAATTTAACATCTGCTACAGAGAGAGGAAAATAAATTCCAACTGGCCTTCTTTTTTATTTGATTTCCTACTTAAGACTGGGGGATGGAAGAGGGGCTAGAAGTTGAAACACTGTAACATGAGCCATGGAAACACTGTGTGATCCACAATTAGAAAGTGAAATGGTTTACAGATGGTACAAAATGGAAGAGGAGGAGGGGGAGGAGGAAGAGGAAGAAGAAGCAAGCAAGAAACGGTAGTCTGGAACCATGGGTAACACTTTATCTACCATACCAACCAGGTAGAAGAATTCGGTGCTAAGAAATAGTATCTTCCTGATAATCCTTCTATGAAATTTCATTCCTTCTATGCAAGAGACAGTAGAGAGCACCGAGCAGATGTTTTACATTCAGATTTCTATTTATTTTTTTACATTATTTTTATTTATTTATTTGACAGACACACACACACACACACATATGTTTTTTTTTTTTTTTTTTTTTTTTTTTTTGAGGTAGGGGTAGGATCTCACTCTAGCTCAGGCTGACCTGGAATTCACTCTGTATTCTCAGGGTGGCCTCAAACTCATGGTGATCCTCCTACCTCTGCTTCCCGAGTGCTTGGATTAAAGGCGTGAGCCACCACGCCTGGCCTGACTTTTTTTTTATATATATATATTTATGAGTTTTAAAAAGTATTTATTCATTTATTTGAGAGAGATACAGAGACAGGCAGGGATAGAGAGAGAGAAATAGAGAGAGGAAGAGAATGTGTACTCAGGGCCGCCAGCCACTTCAAATGAATGTGCCACCCTGTGCATCTGGCTTACATGGGTACTGGGGAATCAAACCTGGGTCCTTAGGCTTCAAAGGCAAATGCCTTAACTGCTAAGCCAAGCTAAGTCCTCCAGGTCCTACAGTCAGTGCAATTGAACTCCAGATGCCTGTGCCATCTTGTGCACATGTGTGACCTTGTGCACTTGTATCACCTTGTATGTCTGGCTTATGTGGGCTCTGGAGAGTTGAACCTGGGTCCTTAGGCTTCACAATCCTGTGTCTTAATTGCTAAGCCATCTCTCCAGGCCTGTCCTGACATTTTTTTTTTTTAAGGTAGGGTCTCACTTTAGCACAGGCTGACCTGGAATTCACCATGTAGTCTCAGGGTGGCCTCGAACTCACAGTGATCCTCCTACCCCTGCCTCCTGAGTGCTGGGATTAAAGGCGTGTGCCACCACAACCATCTCTGTTCTGACTTCTGATTTTGTACATTTTTGTCTTGGGTGTCAGTCTGTCTGTCTTTTTCTTTGGTGGGTGTTGAGCCTAGGGCCTCCAGCTGACTAAATATGTGCTGTAATGTGGGGTTACAACTCCACTCCCCTACACCCATCTTCTGCAGGCTCTTTTCAAACTGGAATTCAAGGCATATAAAAGGGCTAGAATGTGACTAGTTGTTACCAAAGGACTAGAACTTGAATGCATCAAGCCAGTGAGAGCAATGGAAGTTCATTCCTGAGCATCCGCCACTTCACACCCAGCAAACTCCCTAGGGGTAGAGGTAGCTTCCTTTCCAATAAGCTTTTTTTTTTTTCCCCTCAGAGTCTTATATGTAGCTCAACCTGGCTTTGAACTCAGGACTCTTCTGCCTCAGCCTTCCATGTACTGGGATTACAGGCATGCACCACCATGCGTGGCTCTCAATAATTTAAAGATTAACAACAACAAACATTAAGCTGAGCATGGTGGTGCATGCTTTTAATCCCAGCACTCAGGAGATAGAGGTGGGAGGATGGCTGTGGGTTGAAGACCAGCCTGAGATTACACAGTGAATTCCAGGTCAGCCTGGGTTAGAGTGAGACCCTACCTTAAAAAAACAAAACAAACAAACAAACAAAACCCCCAAAAAGTAAAGTGCTGGAGAGATGGCTCAGAAGGTAAGAGCACTTGCTGTGCAAACAGGAGGACCTGAATTTAATCACCAGCGCTCTTATAAAAAGCTGAGTATGGCCAAGCATGGGTAAACCCAGACCTGAGTGGGCAGAACAGTAGGATCTCTGGGGCTTGCTCTTCAGCAGTCTAACACAGTGGGGACCTGATGAGTGCCAGCTCCAGGTTCAAGGAGACATTCTGTCTGAGGGCAATAAGACAGAAGACTAATAGAGGATACCCGGCATTCTCCGTTAGCCTCCACATGCACGTGCATGGGGTGTACACACCTACACATGCATGTGCATACACCACATACACACACACACCACATAAAAACCCAAGAATGCCAGGCATGGCAGCACACGCCTTTAATTTCAGCACTCGGGAGGCAGAGGTAGGAGGATTGTTGTGAGTTCAAGACCAGCCTGGAACTACAGAGAGGTGAATTCCAGGTCAGCCTGGGCTACAGTGAGGCCCTGCCTCAAAAATAAACAAACAAAGAAAACATTAAGTCAAATCCAGGAGTAGTGGCTCATGACTGTACCCCAGCTCTCAGGGGGCTGAGGCAGGGAGATTGGCAAGCTTGGGCTATTAGCAAGACTCTGTCATAGTTAATTGAAGGGAAGCGTGGAAGTTAAGAACCGATGCTCCTTGATGGACTTTGGAGAGGATTTAGTTAATATGAGTGAGAGTTCCATGACTTTAAACATGGATAGGTGTATTTTATTCACTTTAGAATTTTAAACAATAACAATGGATATTTTATTTCCCTAGATCTTTAATGTTTTGAAAGATCCAAATTAAAAATGTCTTCAGTCACAAGTAATGGAAAATCTGACTTGTAGGGACTTAACACACATAGAAATTTCTATTTCTTACTTAACAAGAAGTCTGGAAGCAGGCATCTATCTGATGGTGTTGGCTTGGGTAGCTAAAGATGTTGGGGGTGGTATCCTGGCTTCCTCCATGGTTGCAGTGTGTCTGAATAGAAGTCAACATGTCCAAATAAAAGGCAAAAAGGGGCTGGAGAGATGGCTTAGCAGTCAAGACACTTGCCTGTGAAGCCTAAGGACCCAGGTTTGATACCCCAGTCCACACATAAGGCCAGAAGCACAAGGTGGCATATGCATCTGGAGTTCTTTTGCAGTAGCTAGAGGCCCTGGCGTGCCCAGTCTTTTTTTTTTTTTTTTTTTTTATTTATTTTAATTTAATTTAATTTAATTTATTTATTTGAGAGCGAGAAAGAGAGAGAGAGAGAGAGAGAGAGAGAGAGAATATGGGTATTCCAGGGTCTCCAGACACTGCAAAACTCTAGACATATGCACCCCCTTGAGCAGCTGGCTTATGTGGGTCCTGGGGAATCAAACCAGGGTCCTTTGGCTTTGTAGGCAAACATCTTAACTGCTAATCCATCTCTCCAGCCCCCCCCTTTTTTTTTTGGTTTTTCGAGGTAGGGTCTCACCCTAGCCCAGGCTGACCTGGAATTCACTATGTAGTCTCAGAGTGGCCTTGAACTCACAGCAATCCTCCTAACTCTGCCTCCCAAGTGCTGGGATTAAAGGTGTGTGTCACCATGCCCAGAACATTCCCATTCTCTCTCTCTCTCTGCTTGCATATAAATAAATAAATACATAAATAAATAAATAAATTGTTTTTTAAAATAGGCAAGAAGAAGGGGAAAGGAGAAGTCAGCTACATCTCCCAAGTTTTATCACAAAAGCTGTAGCTTTCTCAGACCACATCCCAGTGGCTTTGCTTAAGTCTTACCAGTCAGAACTGGATTATATAGCCAAGAAAGAGGGATCATTTAAGTCTAGACCAATTATTATTATTTTTTGTGTGAGATAGGGTCTTGCGTAGACCAGGCTAGGCTCCAACTTGCTATGTAGCTAGAGATAACCTTGAACTTCTTATCCTCCTGCCTCTACCTCCAAAGTACTGGGATTATAGGCATGTACCACCACACCCAGTTTAAGCAGTGTTAGGGATCAGACCCAGGGCTTCGTGCATGTCAGACAAGCATTCTACCAATTGAGCAACACCCCCAGCTGTTTAGACCAATTTTGATCCACTTGAGACCGGGGCCATTGCTGTTGTGCATCAAACTTAGGTTTTGTTAACAAGGAAGAAGGTAGAGGCTGGCAGTGGGCCTGGAGGAGTCACTGGCAGTGAGTGTCACATTGGAGTGAACATTTAAGGACCCTCATCTGACTCTTACTGCTGATAGCACCCAGAGCATATCTGAAATACAGAGCTCTTAAGACTCTGTTTTCTCTTCTTCGTTTACTTCTGCTCTGACAGCTTTAGAGTTTCCATACAATTTCCTTTGAAATAGCACTGCAGTCTACTTTCTTAAAAGAAGCATTGTTAAGACTCACGGCAGCTGTTTGCCTCCAGGGTTCTGACATGCGTAGAATGACATGAACTTCCTCATACATATATCTTCACGAACAGCTGGAAGTAATTTTCAACCTAAGCATTTCACATTTCATGGATGGGCGAGCTTTACAATAACTTTTGAGGCAACTATTCTAAAGCTCATGCATCCTTGATTGGACTCTTGACTAATCTCATCCATTTCAATGGTACTGAAATACTTAAAAAGTCTAAAAAGGTCCTTACTAGAGTTGTAAAAGAGGTGCCAGGAAGGCATAAAGAAAAAAAAATTAAAAATCAAGTCTTCTCTTGTTCCTGTCAGGATATTCCATTTGTTCACTACCCGACAGCTGAAGCGATCCTCCAAATTAAAAGCAGGCATGTCAGCCCCGTTCTCAGTCGCACAGAGGAGTCCCATCTTATGTGGCACAATCTAGGGTCCCTGCAATGGCTTTCCTGTCCTCTTTTTCCTCATGCTGCATCCCTCCCTCCTCCTATCCCTGTGCTGCGGCTGTTCTTGCCTTCTTTTTCGTCCCTCACATAAACAACGCACGTTTCTTTCTAGGGTCTTTGGCCTTGACTTCTCTCCATCAGGAATATTCAATGCTCTGGCATTTGTGTGGCTTGTTTCTACTTTTATTCAGCGGTCAGCTCAAATGTCACCCTCTGAAGGCGTTTTCCTGACCACCATACTGTATGTATCACCGGTCCCCAGCACTATCTCCCAACCTGCTCTGTGTTCCTACCAGGCCTTTATATTATAAACAAAGGTCATATGGTGCAGGTGCTGGTTTACTTGTTTATTATGTGTTCTCCACTAGAATGTGAGCTCAACAGGGTACTTAGTACCCTGCTCCATTTACCTGTGTATCCTTATCGCCTACAATAGTGTCAGGCTGTTGTATGATACCCTCCTCCTCTGAACTGAAATAGTCCCTCCTGAAGGGAGGAGGGACTGGAGAGGTGAAGTCTGGGGGAGCTGAAACTTGGAAGGTCCCAGGACCACTCCCCAAGGTTACAGGAGCAGTAGGTGACTGTTGAAGGGCTGACTCTGAGCAGTGCTGGGTAGCAATTTTCTTTGACTTGAAACATTCCCTACCGGGAGAGGAAGAGACTCCCGCTGCCTGCAGGTTATGCAACAAGCTCCAGAGATTCAGCTCCCACGAGTCCTGGGCTGGGGTGGGCTTTTTGGCAATGCAGGTACCTTTGAGTCCCCCATGCTCCTGCAAGCAGCCCCTCACCCTGCTCTGTAAGTAACCCAGTGAAGTCATTGCTTCACCCAAACTGGTTTTGGTACCATCGCGCTTTTTCGGTCTGTTGTCTGTGCCGTATCGGGTGTGAATAAGTGTGTTTACGTCTCCCCAGGGAAGAAATTTCCCATGACACAGGCACAACGAAGTATGCAGTAAACATTAGCTGTATGAGAGAATAAGAGGCTTTTTTTTGTTTGCTTTGATGCTGTTTTGAGACAGGATTGCGTTCTGTCATCCAGGCTGGCCTGGCACTTGCTATTAGAGCAGATTTGGCCTCCTGGCTCTGCCCTCTCAGTGCTGGGATTATAGGTGAGTGCCACCATGATTAGCAGAGAAGGTTTCTTACAAAAAATTTGTTTTATTTTATTTTGTTTTTTTTTTAAAGTCTTTTTCTTTATTAGTTATGGACATGCTCAGTGTGTAAACAGCACATGTTGCTACCATCCTTAGCCTCCTCCCTGTCCTTCCCCCTCCCAAGGGACCCTCCTCTTTGAGGATGTCAGTTATCCCCACGGGGATTGTTCATAGTGGGGGTATTAATCAGTTATGGGGAAGAGGAAATGTCCCTGTGCATAATGTCCCAACTCGTGGCTCTAACAATCTTTCCACCCCACTTCTGAGAATTTCCCTGAGCCATGTTGGGTTTGTCAAAAAATTATTATTACTATTATAATTATTATTTTGTTTTTTTCAAGGTAGGGTCTCACTCTAGCCCAGGCTGACCTGGAATTCACTCTGTAGTCTCAGGGTGGCCTTGAACTCATGGTGCTCCTCCTACCTCTGCCTCCTGAGTGCTGGGATTTAAAGGCGTGTGCCACAATGCCTGGCTTCAAAAAATTATTTTTATTAATTTATTTGCAAGGAGAGTGAAGAGAGAATAGGCACACCAGGGCCTCTAGCCACTGCAAACAAACTCCGGATGTGTGCACCACTTTGTACATCTGGCTTCATGTAGGTACTGGGTAATCTAACCTGGGTTGTTAGGCTTTGCAAGCAAGTGCCTTTCACAGCTGAGCCACCTCTCCATCACATATTTAGAAGACTAATGGATACATTAGTGCTGTTGTGCAATTTCTGTTTTTTTCTTCTCAAGTGTATACTGGAATTTAATTTGCAATACTAAAACTTAATAAAATACTCAACCAAATCCAATGGTATTACACTGACATGTGAGTGTGACTCTCTCCTGAACCATATATTTAACAAATATTTGTTAAGCGCTTCTGCCTTACAGAAATGTCATAATTTTTCATACTTAATATGTTAACTTCATATTTCCCTACAGAGTTAACTCTATATTCACATTTAAAAAATTGTTGTGTGTGTGTGGCTGGAGAGATGGCTTAGCTTTTATTTTTATTTTTGTTTTTTATTTTTTGGAGAGAGACAGAGAGAGACAGACAGAGAGGGAGAGGGAGACAGATAGAGAATGGGCATGCCAGCAATCTCTCAGCTGCTGTGAACGAAATCCAGATGCATGCGCCCCCTTGTGGGCAAGTGCAGCATTGCGCTCTTGCATCACTTTGCATCTGGCTAAACATGGGACCTGGAGATTGGAACCAGCTTCTTAGACTTAGCAGGCAGGCACCTTAACAGCTAAGCCATCTCTCCAGCCCTGGCTTAGCTTTTAAGGCACTTGCCTGCAAAGCCTAAGGAACCAGGTTTGACTTCTCAGTAACCACGTAAAGCCAGATGCAGAGATGGCACATGTGTCTGGAGTTCATTTGCAGTGGCTAGAAGCCCTGGTGCGCTTTCTTTCTTTCTTTCTTTCTTTCTTTCTTTCTTTCTTTCTTTCTTTCTTTCTTTCTTTCTTCCTTTCTTCCTTCCTTCCTTCCTTCCTTCCTTCCTTTCTTTCTCTCTCTCTCTCTCTCCTTCTTTCTTTTTCTTTCTTTCTTTCTTTCTTTTTTTTTTGTTTTTTCGAGGTAGGGTCTCGCTCTGGCCCAGGCTGACCTGGAATTCACTATGTAATCTCAGGGTGGCCTTGAACTCATGGCTATCCTCCTACCTCTGCCTCCCGAGTGCTGGGATTAAAGGCGTGCGCCACCACGCCCGACTCAAGATTTTTATAAATATTTATTTATTCTAATAAATAAAGATTTATAAAAAATCTTGTGGGAGCCGGACGTGGTGGCACACGCCTTTAATCCCAGCACTCGGGAGGCAGAGGTAGGACTATCGCTGAGAGTTCAAGGCCACCCTGAAACTACATAAGGAATTCCAGGTCAGCCTGGGCCAGAGCGAGACCCTACCTCGAAAAACAAAAACAAAAACAAAAACAAAAAAAAATCTTGTGGGAGTGTGCGTGTGTGTGTAGTGTGTACATGCCGTGGCACGTATGTGGAAGTCAGAGGACAATCTCAGGTGTTGGTCCTTTCCTTCCTTGTTTGAAGCAGGGATTCTTGTTGCTTGCTGGTGTATTTCTTAGGCTAGCTGACACACAGCTTTTGGGGATTCTCCTGTTTCTGTCTTTCATCTCACTGTAGGACTCTGAGATTACAAACACCCACTTTACTGCATCTGGCTTTACATGGGTTCTCGAGATCCAAATTCACACTTGCACAAAAAGAGCTTTATCCACTGAGTCATCTTCCCAACCTACTTTTATGAAAGGAAGGGAGCAGGACAAAGCTTTCTAAATAGTCCTCAGTTCTCAGTTTTTGGCCCTATATAATGAATTTTTTTTTTTTTTTTTTTTTTTTTTTTGGTTTTTCAAGGTAGGGTCTCACTCTAGTCCAGGCTGATCTGGAATTCACTATGTAGTCCCAGGGTGGCCTTGAACTCACAGTGATCCTCCTACCTCTGCTTCCCAAGTGCTGGGATTAAAGGTGTGTGCCACCACACCTGGCTTAATTCATTTTCATATCAATTAATTAAAATTTATTGGTTAAATTGTCTTCATGGATGTTCTCATGCTTTACTTAGCAACTATTAAGTATTTAAAGACAAGATAAACATGCTTTATATTTTTTACATATAGTTTACAATGTCACCAGGCAACTTAAATTAGATGTTATATAAAATAACTTTGAGCTTTTATGCCATCTTTTAACTATATTTGTTTTGCTAAAGGCAAAAGATGGTCAGATGTGCTCTGTGTCCAGATATGCTTTGTATTTATTTATTTGGAAGACAAGACAGAGGAACAAAAGAGACAGAGAGAGAGGATGGCTATACCAGGGCCTCCAGCCACTGTACACGGACTCCAGATGTATGCACCACTTTCTGCACCTGGCTTTATATGGATACTGGGGAATTAAACTGGGGTCGTTAGGCTTTGTAGGCAAGTATCCTAACTGCTGAGCCATCTTTCCAACCCCAGATATACTTTGTTTTTTTTTTAGTTTTTTGAGGTAGGGTCTCACTCTAGCCCAGGCTGACCTGGAACTCACAATGTAGTTTCAGGGTTGCCTTGAACTCATGGCAATCCTCCTACCTCTGCCTCCCAAGTGCTGGGATTAAGGCGTGCACCACCACACCTGGCTCCCCAGATATACTTTTAAGACTTGTGTAACTGTCCTACAGTTCTGGTAAGTCATCTGTCCTCTTGAGCAGACAGGTCTTGAATTCCTGCTCCTTCTGGCCTCATCTCCAAGTACTGGGATTGCAGGTATGTACCACCACACCCAGCTTCATGGGTTCTTTTTAAAAAATTATTTAAAATCCTTATTTATT
Source organism: Orientallactaga sibirica (assembly GCA_036365145.1). Taxonomy (NCBI): domain Eukaryota; kingdom Metazoa; phylum Chordata; class Mammalia; order Rodentia; family Dipodidae; genus Orientallactaga; species Orientallactaga sibirica. Next base: position 21,636,529 of record JAEOAD010000004.1, read on the forward strand.
TATTTGAGAGAGCGAGAGAGAGAGAGAGAGAGAGAGAGAGAGAGAGAGAGAGAGAGAGGTAGATAGAGAGAATGGGCACACCAGGGCCTTCAGCCACTGCAAACGAACTCTAGATGCACGTGCTGCCTTGTACATCTGGCATATTGAACCTGGGTCCTTTGGCTTTGCAGACAAGCACCTTAACCACTAAGCCATCTCTCCAGCTCTCATGGGTTTTTTTTTTTTTAAGTTTATTTTTATTGACAACTTCCTTAATTGTAGACAATATCCCATGGTACTTCCCTCCGCCCCCCACTTTCCCCTTTGAAACTCCACTCTCCATCATATCCCCTCCCCCTCTCAATCATTCTCTTTTCATTTGGATGTCATCATCTTTTCCTCCTATTAGGATGGTCTTGTGTAGATAGTGTCAGGCACTGCTAGGTTCATGGGTTCTTTTTATACACAGAAATGAAATTAGAATCTATGAGCATGAGATGAAATATTGGTATGGTAGTTTTCCAGCGAATTCCAAAGTGCATTTGGACTGAGACCCATTGAGCAAGACTGAGGATCATTATGAATGCTGGGGTTAGTGAAGAATTTAAAGGTAAGCAGGGAGGAAATAGAGGCGAACCACAGATGGTTCCATGGGCTTAGGGCCATCTTGAATCTTCACAAGATCTCCATGAGCAACAGGAGCAAGACCATGGAGTTTCTGAGAGCCTCCCTCTGGTCACGTGTGAGGTGGTGATGGTGTGTCTTAGGAGAGTCAGGGGTTGTGAGATATGAGGAGATGGCCTAACTGAAGAAATTAAAGATAAATAAATAGATAAATGAATGAATAAAAAACAAAAAAATCAAAAACAAAACAAAATAAAAAATTAAAAAAAGAAATAAATTCAAATTGAAATAATAAGAATGCATTTTCTTGAATGGTAAATATGTAAATGCTGATGATAGTATGAGGAAAGATTTATTTTACACTATTGTTATAATTTTAAGTTGTTAAAAAATGCTTTGTTTTTAAATTTTTTATGAGAGAGAGAGAGAGAGAGAGAGAGAGGCAGAGAATGGACATGCTAGGGCCTTCAGCTGCTTCAAATGAACTCCAGATGCATGTGCTCCCTTGTGTGCATGTGCGACATTGCACACTTGTGTCATTCTACGTCTGGCTTATGTGGGACCTGAAGATTTGAATGTGAATTCTTAGGTTTCACAGGCAAGTGTCTTAACTGCCAAGCCATCTCTCTAGCCCTAAAAATCTTTCTTTAAAGCAACATCTTAGCCATTTTCTAAGATTTTTCAAAGAAGTAATTAGACAAAAGCACAAAGATGTGATTACAAGTGTAACATTACAGGTAATAAATAGAACTAATGAGCATGAGTAAAGGATGCAGAGCCAGAGGCATATTATGGTGACGCAGACAGTGCTTAGTTCACCATTAGCTGTCAAAAGGCTTTACTGTGCATTAAGTTCTTGGAGCCAGAAAGGTCATTGAGAAATGTCTCAACTACTTTACCATGGTGAGCTGACTGTGTAATATGTACTTAATGGAAAGGTAACTTGCCAGTCTAGAAAACTCTCTCCCATACTGTGCCAGGGCACAGTTGTTTTGCTTTAAAATAAAGAGTATTTTCTTTCTTTCTTTCTTTTTTTTTGGTTTTTCAGGGTAGGGTCTTGCTTGAGTCCAGGCTGACTTGGAATTCACTATATAGTGTTAGGGTGACCTTGAACTCATGGCAATCCTCCTATCTGTGCCTCTCAAACGCTGGGATTAAAGGCATGTGCCACCACACCTGGCAAAATAAAGAATATTTTCAATTCATTTAGAAATGGTAAATTTAGTCCCTCTTGTATTTTTTGACAATTTTTATGCATGTACAAAATGTATTTAGGTCATAGTTGCCTCGCCTCTCTGTCTTTTCCATACTCCCTATTCCTTCCTCTGCTCTCTTCCAAGGAACTCAGTGGAGGGGGTCAGATGAGAGAGGGAAAAGGGGGTGGTGGGAAGGGACTATAATCATGGTATATTTTATATATGTATGGATGTTGTCAATAAAGAGTTAAAAAAAGTCAACTCAAAAAATAAAAATCCTTAAATTATAAAAATGGTAAATTTAGTATAAAGCTTTGGATTGCTTTTCAGGGGGAAAATCCTAAATGGATTCAAAAGACACAGAGACTAGAAACTCAGTTGAAAGCAGATGTTCTTTTGGTGGTTATCTTATTAATGACCGTCAACAGTCAAACCCTAAAACCTGTATCTTCACCAGTGAATCATCCCCTAGTGAGTGGACAAATTACCTGGCTGCTTTGTGCGCGGAAAGCATGAAATCCATTAATAAGTGGGTTTGTGGAGAACTTGCTGTGTGCCGGCCCCATGTATAAGTACGATACCTACCTCATCTCACTTAACGGGAAGAAAGCTTATGTTTGCCCCCATGCCGCCCCCATTCTACAATTGGGAAAGTTGAGACTCTGAGAAGTTAAAAGGCTTACTGAAGGTCATGTGGGAGGGAACTGGACCCACCTGTGCCAGGCTGTGCAGCCTGGCTGTTAATGTTCACATTGTCACTCTCCATGCTGCATAGGGAAGCAGGGCTGAATGTCACCCGGCTAACACCAAGGGGGCCTCACTGACTGTCTCCACCAATTATTTCCTTGGGATCTGGGACCAAGCTGCTGTCCTTAGCCACTCCTTGCCCCAGTGCTTTTCCACAGGCCTCTTCTGAGTCCCTGGCACGCCCCTGCATCAACACCTGGCTCCTCCCGCCTTTTGTTTTGGGCTTAGAAAGTCATTATTATCACTTGTGTGGAGAGAAAAGACTGGGTGAGTACAGCGCTGAGCCTCACTTTCCATCCCTCGGTACTGTAAGGTTTTCCCGCCACATCCGTTCTAAGTGGATTCCCTTTCCACCCAGGGCTGCAGGCATCAGGTCTGCCCTTTGCAAGTTGCCACTCCTTCTCAGATGACACTGCTTCCTCACACCCTGCTCAACACTGTCAGCGCCAGGGCATAGCCAAACCGGACTATGGCACTTTGCAGGGATCTCATCATTGACTGCTGGGCGCACCGTTTTATTTGCAGAAGACAGGGAAAAGCAAAAACAGCTCTGCCAACTACATTGACTTGGGGTGGGAACAGTGATGTGTGTGATTTGAATCAATCACACCAGCCGCTTGTTGCTGTGAAGTTTCCTTCATCCATTGTGACAAGTTTGTCACTTTCTCTTGTCCTCAAATGCCACGTCAGGCCTTGCTTATGCTTGTTCAAGTTTCTCAGTAACAAAATGTTACACAGATTCATCTGCTTCTGAGTTTCTTCCTTTCTTAGGTCCAGGAAGCCTGTGTTTAGTTTATTGCTTTGCTGAATCTATATAAATGTGGTCATTCCTCCTAAAACGAATTTCTGAGTCTCTAATACCAAAATTACCCCTTTCCCTCCCTCCCTACCTTCATATATATATATATATATATATATTTTTTTTTTTTTTTTGAGACAGGGTCTCATGTAGTCCAGGCTGGCCTTGAATTCCTTATCTTCCAGCCTCCACCTACTGACTGCTGGGATTACAAGCACGAGACCACCATGCCTGGCCCTATTGTTTTGTTACTATTGAAGCTTTTCATATCATTGTTGAATGATGGTGTAATCATTTTGGAGACATTTAAGACAGTGGTTAAAACCTGTGCAATATCAACACTTCATTACCCAGATGAGGTGAGAGTGTCAGCTGCTACAACCAAGCTCACATGAGGACAGGCAGGAACACATGTGATTGCCAACAGTGACTATAAGATGTATCTTTATTTTGAAGATTTTAAATAAAAAAAAAAAGAAACGTACATCTAGAGTTGATTAACATTGCTACCATACTGTCTGCAGGTAGTGTGTATACTATGCCAATCTTTGAAACAATGATTTTGCTGAAGAGAAAATTTATTCGTGAGACAATTGATCATGTGATGGAGGAGAGTTAGCCCCTAGTTTGCTTCCTTGCAGAGAGTGTTTGAGATGAAAAAGAAACAAGATGGCCTGAGGAGTGGGGAAAGGCGAATGGAGGCGAGAGGAAGTATTGATGGTGTACGCATGGGTAATCAAACTTAATGGCTGTCCATAGAACTCATGTTTGGAAAAGGATGGCTTTAATATGCTCTCAAGGTGCAGGTTTTTAAATTTTTTTAAAAATTTATTTATTTATTTGAGAGCAGAGAAAAAGGCAGAGAGAAACAGTGAGAGAGAGAGAGAGAGAGAGAGAGAGAGAGAATGAGTGCATCAGGGCCTCCAGCCACTGCAAATGAACTCCAGATACATGCGCCTGCTTGTGCATCTGGCTTACGTGGGTCCTGGGGAATTGAGCCAAAGGACCAGGTTCAATTCCCTAGGATCTATGTAAGCCAGATGAGCAAGGTGGTGCACCCTTCTGGAGTTTGTTTTCAGTGGTTGGAGGTCCTGGTGCACCCATTCACACACACAAACACACACACACTCTCTCTCAAATAAATGAAAGAAAAAGGCCCCCCATTGGGTACTTGGATAGGCCCAATGAAAGGTTGCTGGTTTCAGCCAGTCTGAGTTGCCTCCAAGTTCCTGAAAACAATGTAGACTACAATGATTATCATGACCAGTACATCAGACCTATAGCAAAGCTCATGGGAGGACCTGTTACCTGACCTCTGAGGGTACTGATAGAAGCCAGTAACCAAAGCAAGTGAACTGGAGGGTCTATTCTGGGTCAGTTTCAACATATACTATACTTATTAGAAGCAGGCTAATTGAACTTTGTAGATTCAAAAACTGAGACTCACAGCAGCCAAGAACTTCACGGAGAGTCTGGAATTCAAATCCAGGTCTTCTGATTCCAAAACCCATGCTTTTCCCACCATATGGAGTGGAGGGTCAGTCATGTAGGAATGTGGAGGGCACAATGGGTGTTTCACTCTGTCCTTTGACAGCATGTCCCAGTTCTGTGTCAGTGTGCCCTCCATGACCTTTATGGTCTTCCTTCCTGATAGCTAAGACCTATATCCTCCATCAGAGACCTGCCCTTGGACTCCTGACACAAGATAACCTATGAACAGAAGAGCTAATTAGTCTTGGACTAAATTTAAGATAGGCAGTTTTCAGTCCCTGTTACAAGGCATAAAGTGAACTCCTCGCAGGAGGCTGAGGGGGTGTTGTCTATTTTGACTCACGTGTGATGTTAATTCTTCTTGTGATTCAGTATATATATATATATATATTTCTATGATGTTATTAACTGAAATAGACCTAAGGGTTTGTTTGTGAGACGCAATGTCTAGAGGCATTGAACTTGCTATGAGTAAGACATAAGAGGTGAAACAAGTATGAGCTGGCGCCAAGAAAGGCCTTCTGTTGGTTGGACGTGAAGAGCTTAAAAATCTGTATTAGAGTCAAATAGTAGCATGGTGTCTACTTTTATAGAGTAGTAGATAGGAACTATTGCTCATTGTTTAGTGTTATCTGAGGATTTTCTTTCAAGTGTACTACTAATATTCCAAAATGGAACTGTAGTTTAGACCACTTATATGCAAAATTCTCCTTTTTTTCATTATTTTTTTTGGGTTCTTTATCCCAGGCTGATTTAAACTCCTCTGGAGCCGGGCTGGCCTCAAATTCAAAGTGATCCTCTTCCTTCTGCCTCCTGAGTGGTGGGATTTTATTTTTAATTAGCTTACAAAGTAGCAGGTTTCCATTTATGTATTTTTATATATATTTATACTTAACTTTGGTTGACTCCCCCGCTCTCTACTTCTTCTTCTCCACTATCACATTTAAAAAAATTAAAAAAATTATTTATTTATTACAGTCAGAGAGAGAGAGAGAGAGAGAGAGAGAGAGAGAGAGAGAGAGAATGGGTGCACCAGGGCTTCTAGCCACTGCAAATGAATTCCAGATGCATGTGCCACTTTGTGCATCTGGCTTATGTGGGACCTGGAGAATCAAACCTGGGTCCTTAGGCTTCACAGGCATGTGTCTTAACTGCTAAGCCATCTCTCCAGGCATGTAGGGTCTTCCAACTGCTAAGCCATCCTCCTCTCAGCCCCTGGGATTAAACTTTTTTTGTTTTTGTTTTGTAAGGTAGGGTCTCACTCTGGTCCAGGACCTGACCTGGTCTCAGGGTGGCCTTGAACTCTTGGTGATCCTCCTACCTCTGCCTCCCGAGTGCTGGGATTAAAGGCGTGCGCCACCACGCCCGGCCTTTTTTTTTTTTTTTTTTTTTTTTTTTTTTTTTTTTTTTTTTTTTTTTTTTGAGACAAGGTCTCACTCTGTTGCCCAGTCTGGCTTCAAATTCATGACAGTTCTGCCTCAGCTTCTCAGGTGCTGGGATTATAGGGGTGAGTCATCATTCCCAGCTAACAATGCACAAAATTCTTGGAAGTTGAGGCCCATTGTGTGATATTTTTGGTGGAAGTTTCAAGAAAACTTGCAGGCCACAAAGAGATCAATGTGAGAAAAAAATCTGCCTCAGTTGTTAATAATAACAGTCAGTTCTGCTTCACGTGTTACAGGTGGATGAATGGTGGAAACGTGCCGCCAGGCCGTTTTCCTTCACTTGGCTTTCTGATATAGGGACTCCTTTGTGCCTTCTCTGTTATTTGCCTTTAACTGACACTGATTTATTTGAGGCTAATTCCATTTTCTCTTTTAGATAAAAATTCTGGGAGACCATTGTTTTGGACTAAGTTCTTTAATACCAGACCCACTAGATCAGCTGTTGCAGTCAGGTTCGCATTTTTGGCAGAAGTTACCTGACCAAGAGCAGCTTGAGGGTAAAAGGTTTATTTTGGCTTACAGACTTGAGGGGAAGCTCCATGGTGGCAGGGGAAAAGGATGGCATGAGCAGAGAGGGTGGACATCACCTCTTGGGCAACATCAGGTGGTCAGCAGCAACAGGAGAGGGTGCCAAACACTGGCAAGGGGAAACTGGCTATAATACCCATAAGCCTGCCCCCAGCAATACACTGCCTCCAAGAGGTTTCAATTCCCAAATTGGTACCAGCTGAGGACCTAGAATTCAGAACACCTAAGTTTATGGGAGACACCTGACTCAAACTACCACAACATGTGTTTGTGTCTCCCCAGAGCAAATGTTTCCAGAGACAAGGCCCTCATGCATAAGTGGCAAGTGCTCTTATCTACTCAGCCATCTCCCTAGCCAAGAAACTTAGCTGCTTCTCTGAACTTTCCAGGAACCAGGATCTGAGAGGTAGCAGCCAACTTTCTCTAACAGCCCAGCTTCAGTGACATGGCAATGAGTTAACCCTTACACAGACTAGGTATTCTGCTCTAATCCTTACGCTGAGAAGAACCTGAAGCAATTTAGGGTTAACCACCAGTTCTTTTCTTTTCTTTAAATGTTTTGAAAGAAAAAATATTTTTTAAAATTTATTTGTAAGGAGAGAGGGAGAGAATGGGCATGCTACTGCAAATGAACTCCAGGTGCATATGCCACTTTGTGCATCTGGTTTTATGTGGGTACTGGGGATTTGAACCTGGCCAGAAGACTTTGCCAGCAAGTGCTCTTAACTGCTGAGCCATTTCCCCAGCCCTTAAACATTTTTTTCGTTGAGAACTTTAATACATGAACATACTATAATTTGATCATATTCTTGTCCCATATTTTGTCCCTTCTCCCTATCCCTTTTCACTGAGTACCCTCTTTCCAAGTATTCCTTTCTCTGTTTTTAAATTTTTTTTAATTTTTTAATAATTTATTTATTTATTTTATATTATTCTAATTTTACATTATAATGGTGACTCCATTATCCTCCTCCCTGTCCTCCCTCTTCCAAAGGGACCCTCATCAATGGGGCATGTGGGTCATGCATTGTGGGGGTAGTCAAGAGTTATGGGGATAGGCCAAGTCTCTATGCATAATGCCCCAACTTGTGCTCCAACATTCTTTCCACCCCCTCTTCCGCAAATTTCCCTGAGCCACATTGGGGTCATTTTAGTTCTGCTTCAGTGATGAGGTTTTGGGAGCCTCTGTGTCTCTGGATGTCTGGCTTAGTAGGAGTTGGATATTCTCTGTGTTTATCTCCTGCCTTTTTCTGGTGTCCTGATCATCAAGCATGCTGTACTCTTGCCCTTCCCCCACATTACTCTATGGTTTCAGCTGGGGCCCTGGTGAGGTGTTATTGGTTGGTCCTCCCTTCCAGGTTCGTTGTCCATCTGAAAAAGATAAGCAAATTCTTCAACGGAAAGAGAAGTTAGTACTAGATAGATGGGGATGGCCATAGATATTTTAGAGGGAGTTTTATATGCATAGGCCCTCTTCTTGCCCACATTTGGTGGTGTCTTGATCTTGGAGACTGAGCTCATTTTTGTACGTGGTTTTGACTTATTTCCCAGTTCCAGCAATGAATTCCATTCCACTGAGTGGATCTATTAGCCAAATCAAGAGCAGTTGGTTACCCACCATGGCTGCGTACCACTACTGCACTTATTTGAGCATTATGTCAGGTTGTTTCCTGTTGGGTAGCTTAGACTGTGAGTTGTTTGGACAGATGTCAGTCATTTTCCCCCAGTTGCTTGTGTAGCACCCTCTGGCACTAGACTAGCTAACTGTCTGGGGACTGACACTCTTCCAGATTCTGGCCAGGTCTCTCCATGTTTTGTCTCACACACAGGTTTTCTACATAGCAGTGAGGAAAGATGAAATAATGAAATTCGAAAAAAAAATGGTCAAACATGGAACAGATCATCCTCAGTGAGCTCACCCAATCACAAAAAGATAATCATCGCATGGTCTCATTTATCTGTCGCTCCTAACCTGAATCCACCTGAGATGCTGCCAAACCTAATAAGCACTCTGAGGACCAGACAATAGGGAGGGTGGGATGGGGGGAGGGTAAGGGTGGAAGGGAATGAGAGGGTGGGAGGGAGGAAAAGGGTGGAGGGATACAAATAGGGACCCAAAAGGAAATGATACTATAAAACCTGTTATTCTGAACAACAGGCTAAAACATTGATCATTCAGCAGGCCTGCAGAGGGAACACCCAAACCACAGGAAAGTGAAGAGAACATCATGAAGACCAACCTTAATCTTTTCGTGCCTCTTTCTTCTCTCTCCCTCTCTTTCTCTCCCTCTCCTCTCTATACTCACTTTCTCTTTCATATTATCTTTCTTTTTCTTCCCTCACCTCCCTTGGCACTGACTTATAACTCCCAGTAACAGCACGGGGTTAACTTCTACAATAAGCTCTTGATCCAAGACACCTACAAGGTCTCCCCATAAAAAGACAGATTTCTGTCAGAGTTCTTGATGACCCACCAAAGGGTAATAGTAAGACCCTTTCTCTGTTTTGATGTCTCATTTCTTTTGTTTTACTCTATCTGTCCTCCATGTCAACATGTTGATGGAATCAGAACTATGCAGGTCTTGTGGGAGTAATGACAACCACCTTGAGGTCATAATCACACCAGTCATTTCATGTCCAGAGGACAGTGCTGTAAAGTACTCCGTCCTATGCTGTGTCTCTTAAATTCTTTCCTGGGGAATCAAACCTGGGTGCTTTGGTTTTGCAGGCAAGCACCTTAACCACTAAGCCATCTCTTCAGCCCATACATTGAACATTGGAGAGTGTGATAGGGATGTCTCATTTAATGTTGAGTTCTCAACAGCCTTTTATTTTCAGCTCTGATGAGTTTTGAGTCTCCTCAGTGTCTACCACCATCTCTGTAGAGAACCATCTCTGGCTGGCAGTGAGAGTGGCACTGGTCTTCCTCCCACCACCTCCTCTGCAGTGTTCCCTGAGCCCTGACAGATGTGATAGCAATGACGCACCCAGTGCTGAGTACTGGGCTTTCTCTTCTCATCACCTGGATGAATCTCTCTAGTAATCACCATCTGTAACAAAAAAAAAAAAAGTTTTGCAATCCAAAAGTGAAAAAAAAATTAATGGATATTAACATATACATTTAGAAGGCAATTTCATGGGCTTAATGTATTCATTTAGCCAAAGAATAATGGTAGCTTCCCTCTAGAACTATGTCCTTCCAAGCTATGCTTTTTTTTTTTTTCCTTTCCTTTCCTTTCCTTTCCTTTCCTTTCTTTTCTTTTCTTTTCTTTTCTTTTCTTTTCTTTTCTTTTTTTCTTTTCTTTCTTTCTTTTTGGGTTTCCGAGGTAGGGTCTCACTCTGGTCCAGGCTGACCTGGAATTCACTATGTAGTCTCAGGGTGGCCTCGAACTTACAGTGAACCTCCTACCTCTGCCTCATGAATGCTGGGGTTAAAGGCGTGCACTGCCACCACACCCTGCTCAAGCAAAGCTTTTAACTTGGTTTTCAGTACTAGGCATGAATTCCCTCCCACTGAGCAGGTGTCAAATGCAATCAAAGAGTAGTAGTATGCTACCCCCATAACTTATGTGCCACTAATGCCTCTGTGGGCACATCTTGACTGGCTGATTGATTGGGTAGTTTGTTGCAGGATCTACTGCTTGTTAAGACTGTTGGTGACTTTTCTCCACCAGCAGCATACATAGCACTTTCTTTGTAAATCATTAAATCATTCTTTAAAATTAAAAAAAAATTAAAAATTTTGTGTTTATTATTTATTTACTTATTTGAGAGTGACAGAGAGAGAAAGAGGAAGATAGAGAGAGAATGGGCATGCCAGGGCCTACAGCCACTGCAAACGAACTCCAGATGCATGCACCACCTTGTGCATCTGTCTTACGTGGGTCCTGGGGAATTGAGCCTCAAACTGGGATCCTTAGGCTTCACAGGCAAGTGCTTAACCACTAAGTCATCTCTCCAGGCCCCTTTAAAAATTTTTTTAATTTACTTTATTTGGGAGAGAGAGAGGCAGGTAGAGAGAATGTGCACTCCAGAGCCTCTAGCCACTGCAGACAAACTAGACTCATGCACCTTGTGCATCTGGCTTATGTGGGTCCTTTGGCTTTGCAGGCAAGCACCTTAACCACTAAGCCATCTCTTCAGACCATACATAGCACTTTCTTTCTTTCTTTTTCTTTTTCTTTCTTTTTTTTTTTTTTTTTTACATTTCTCCTTATATTGATTTACCTTATTTTTACCATGTGTTATAAATAGAGGAATACTTCAAATTAAATGCAATGGAAACAAAGCATTACAGTCATATAGTTTGTGTATTCCTCCTCCTCCACTTCTTCTCTCTCCTTCTTCCTCTTCTTTTAACAAAATGGCTTACAGTCAGTCAGTCTCAGGTGGACGACTGTCCCTTAGACATCTTACATAGCACTTTCTAGCACTATGGTATGGTAGCCAGAGGTGGCTTCCAGCTCAGCTTGACTTCTCAGTGTCCTGGAACTGCAGCATGCTGTGTCTTCAGCAATAGGGTCTTAACGTACACTTCTGGTGGGTAACCAAGAGCATTGACAATAGCCTGTGTTGCTTTGGGGACCTCTTTGATCTTCCTGATCAAGAACTCACTGATGAGGGGGACATCATCCCTGCACCATCAGTTATTTTTCTATAGTTTTATAACCTTGGCGCTGCCCTACAAGGAAAGCAACTTTGAAATGGTCAGTCTGCACGTTGTCTGCTTTCTTCAGCTCTTTACATCTGTAAGTTCTTCTGCTCAGCTCACTGGGGCACTTATTCCATTTTATGAAAGAAAGTGTCTGATTCAGAATTGAAAGTAAATTAAGTTTTTTTAGCCATTTTGTAATTTTGCCTTTTGACAGCCAATTCCAATCATATACTATAACTTATTTTTTAATTAAAAATTTTATTTATTTGAGAGAGAGAGAGAGAGAGAGAGAGAATATGGGCATGCCATGGCCTCCAGCGCTGCAAATGAACTCCAGATGCATGCACCACCTTGTGCATCTGGTTTATGTGAATCTTGGGGAATGGAACCTGGGTCCTTTGGTTCTGCAGGCAAGCACCTCAACCACTAAGCCATCTCTCTAGCCCTTATTTTCTTATTGAATTAGTTTTGCTGACATAACTTTTTTCTATTCAATTATCTACTTGCTCTCTATCTTAGTCCATTTGGACTGCTGTATTGGAACACTATAGACTGGGGCTGGAGGGATGGCTTAATGGTTAAGTTGTTTGCTGCAAAGCCAAAGGACCCTGGTTCGATTCCCAGGACCCACATAAGCCAGATGCACAAGTGGTGCATGCGTTTGGAGTTTGGCTGGAGGCTCTGACGTGCCCATTCTCTCTATGTCTCTTTTTCTCTCTCTCTCTGACTCTCTCAAATAAATAAAACTTTAAAAATAAAAATTAAAAAATTCATTCTTAGTATTCTCTTATTCTTAAAAATCTGTGTAGGATCTATACTAATAATATCTTTTTATGCCTATATTGTTTTCTTATTTTTTCTTTTTTTTATTCCTTTACCAATTTGCTAGAGTTTTGTCTAGATGATTTTGCCTTTGAAAGGATACAATTCTTGGCTCTGTTGATTCTCTATAATTGTGATTTTTTTCCAGGTCAGCCTGGACTGCAAGTGTGTGAAAAAATTCCCTAAAAACTCAAAACTCTTGTTATGAAAAAACCTCTTAAAAAAAAAAAAATCTGTGAAACAATTTATACTAATATTTATTTTTTTATGCCTATACTTTTTTTTTTTTTTGTTTTCTTACCTTTTTTCTTTTTTTATTCCTTTCCCAATTGGGATTAGAGTTTTGTCTAGATGATTTTGCCTTTGAAAGGATACAATTCTTGGCTCTGTTGATTCTCTATAATTGTGATTTTTTTTTTAAACTCCATTTTTATACCACAACCCTTTGGCATGCGTTGCAAGTGTGTGAAAAAATTCCCTAAAAACTCAAAACTCTTGTTATGAACGAATAAAAGCTCTCTTATCTTAAAAAAAAAAAAAGCTTGAAACAATTTACTACATGGATGCATCATTTATTTTCTGTTCATATTCAAACTCTAACTACCCTCACAATATATTTAGCTCCTTTTTTTTTTTTTTTGATTTCAAAGGTCTTGCAGTCTTGACCAGCTCAGATTGACCTAAAATCAAACAAGTTAAGTCTCAGGGTGGACATTTTTAACTCACAGCAATCCTAAACCTCTGCCTCCCAAGTGCTCAACAATTAAAGGCATGTGCCACCATAATCTGAGACTAAACTCTTTTTAATATTGTCAGCTTTCAAGGGTTGGAAAGATTTCATCCTATGGTAACACTGACACATGCATCTGTCTCCATGAAAAAGTCCAAAAGGCTCTTCCAGCCTATTCCCAGGTCTTCATGCCCTGCCTCATGCCACATCTCAGGTCCCACGTGTGCAAATGACCACTCCGTATTTCCAAAACATGGTGGGACATGCATCTCCAGGGACAAAATTTGCAGTGGCTAGAGGCTCTCCAGTCAACTCTTTCCAAAGAGTTTGCATTTCTAACTCTCTGTCTCAGGCATCTCTCCATTGTTTTTTAAATTTGAGCCAGTGACAGAGAGTTGACAATAGCAGCTCCAGTAACATAAAACCAGTCTCAGTGCCTCTGCTTTTAACTTGCTTGAGGTTTTGAATAAAATCTCAGTACAATATCTTCAGCCAAGCACATCAGTCCATTACAAATTTAACCTTGATCAAACATATAGCAGTGACATTGCACATGTGTCAGTTTTTGTGTCTGGTCTTTCCTTCCCCTTGAAAGCTCATAAGACAAAGTTTAATACAGTCTGCACTTAGTGTTCTCAAAGGGTTTGCAGGCAAACTTGGCTTACCAGTAACCTTCAGTTGCAAGCACCAAGTCCATGCCCATTCTTCTAATAAATAAATAAAAATAAATCTTTAAAAATATTGTCCTTTCAAATTTTGCTGAGCAACAGACCTCCACAGTTATGGAGGAAGGGATATTATTTATTCTCTCTCAGTTTTGTTGTGCAAAATCTGAGGTCCTGTGCGGTGGTTTGATGATGTTCTGAATGCTGAGGTGAGCCTTGGTGGAAGAGATATGTTATTGGAGGGAGGCTTTGGGGTGTTATAGCCAGCTCCCCCATGCCAGAGATTGGTTCACTTCTTGCTGTTGTTTTCCATCTGCTGTGGCAGGGGTGATGTCCAGCCTCTGCTCATGCCATGCCTTCTCTGGCCATCATCAAACTTCCCCTTGAAACTGTATGCCAAAAGAGATACTTTCCTCCCACCAGCTGTTTTCAGTCGGGTGCTTTACCTTAGCAATGAGACAGTAACTGCAACACCCTGCTTTCTTGGTAATGTGAGGTTAGTGAGGTTTGTTCCGGGAGAACTCTGGCTTAAGCTAGGCTCCAATAGATGATCAGGATTTGGTTAGGAGGCAATGGCAGTTTTGTTGTGCAAAAGAGCTGAAGGTGATGCTGTGCCTGGAAGCCACAGTGGAGGGAGGCTTTGGGGTGTGATCTCTGAGAGTCAACATCTGATCTCCCAGCTGGCTTCATGTCCAGCCTGCTCCTCTGATGCTATCTACACTTTGGCTGCTCTCTTCTACTGCATTGTCCCTGTTCTTCCTGACATTCAATTCACTTCCATATTTTCTTTTTCAAAATTTTTTCTTGAGAGCTGGGGAGAGACAGAGAGAGTCAACATCTGGAGCTGGCTTCATGTCCAGCCTGCTCCTGATAGATCTACACTTTGGGTGTGCCAGCAGCCTCCCTCAGGTGCTGACATTCAATTCGAAATCCAGATCTTTTTTAAAATTCGCTCCCCTGTGGTCATAGAGATGGGTGTGCCAGCAGCCTCTCAGGTGCGTCACTGCATCTGGCTCAAGTGCGGCATTGGGACCTGGAGATTGAAACTGCTGGAGATTGGAACCAGTGTTCTTAGGCTTAGGAGGCAGGTGCCTTAACCACTAAGCCATCTCTCCGGCCCTAAAATTCTTTTTTTTTTTTTTTTAAATATTTTATTTATTTCTTTGAGAGAGAGAAAGAGAGAGAGAGAGAGAGAGAGAGTGAATGGGCATGCCAGGGCCTCCAGCCACTACAAATGGACTCCACATGCATGCGCCCCCTTGTGCATCTGGCTTATGTGGGTCCTGGAGAATCAAACCAGGATCCTTTGGCTTCGCAGGCAAATGCCTTAACCACTAAGCCATTTCTCCAGCCCCCTCTCTATTTTCTTCATGACTTCCTTTCCTGATTCTTCCCAAAGAACTTCAAATGCCCACATTACAACATATGAGAATGGTCATTTCACAGTTCTTATGGGATTCAATGAATAATGCCCACATCCCCATCTGGCGTGTAAACTCCTTACTTGAAGGAGTGCTTTTTTTTTTTTTTTTTTCTTTTTCACTTTTTTTAGCACCTTAGAAAGAGTAGGTACTCAGGTAACTCTTGTTTACTGTTCTTTCATTTGCTAATTGGTTAACACATAGCTGAGCAGTGTAGAGACATACTAAGTCCACCTCAAGAGACACGATATTCAGATAAGAGGTACTTGATCAGCACTGCTCAGAATCAGAGAGGCCCAAGTTATCCCCACTTATTAAAATGCATGCAGGGCTGGAGAGCTGGCTTAGCCATTAAGGCACTTGCCTGCAAAGCCAAATGACCCAGGTTCGATTCCCCAGGACTCACGTAAGCCAGATGCACAAGGTGACACATGCATCTGGAGTTCATTTGTAGTGGCTGGAGGCCCTGGCATACCTATCCTCTCTCTCTTTCTCTCAAGTAAATAAATAACAAAAAATTAAAAAATACATGGAAACATGCAAATGGAACATTCAATGTTCGTGTAAAGGCAATTAACATTTGAACACTTGAAACACATGGTGCAGTATAACTGTGCTACTCCTGAGGTCAAGACAAGCTTCAGCACATTTCAAGCAGCGTGGACCAGTACTGCGGTTCAGGCAGAAAGTGCCCAGGGATATGCTTCTTTAAGTGCAGCACTGTACCTCGCCTCTGGGCCGTGGGCCTTTGTGGTAGTGCTGCTTTCTTAGGCATTTGGGATGCAATAACCAATTACCCAAGACTGGATGACAATGAACAATAGAAATTTGCTTCTATATTTATTATATATATTATATTTATTCTATTTTTGAAGCTAGAAGTGTGAAATCAAGGTCCCAGGATGGCTGAGTTGCTCACTTCTGCTCTGTGGACTGTAGTTTTTTTTTAATTTTAATTTTTTTGATTTTTTGTGGTAGGGTCTCGTTCTAGCCCAGGCTGATCTGGAATTCACTATGTAAAATCAAAGTGGCCTCGAAGTCATGGTGATCCTCCTACCTCTGCCTCCCAAGTGCTGGGATTAAGGTTGTGTGCCACCATGCCTGGCTTGTAGCCTATAGTCTTATAGTTGGAGCCTCACCTAGTGGAAAAAAAGCAAATTAATTTCTGGGGTCTTTTTTTTAAAAAATATTTTATTTATTTATTTGAGAGAGAGAATGGGCATGTTAGGGCCTTTAGCCACTGCAATTGAACTCCAGACACATGCGGCCCCTTTGTGCATCTGGTTTACTTGGGTCCTGGGGAATTGAACCCAGGTCATCAGACTTTGCAGGCAAATGCCTTAACCACTAAGCCATCTCCCCAGTACTTTTTTAAAGAAAAAAATATATTTTAATTAATTAATTAATTAATTTATTTATTTATTTATGAGCGAGAGAAAGAGGGAGACTGTGTGTATGTCTGGGTTCTTTCCCCCTATTTATGGCCTAATCACCTCTCAGAGCTCCTGCCTCCAAATACCATCACACTAGGAGGTTAGGACTTTAGCATGTGAGCAGGGAAGGGTACAACATTTAGCTCATGACACATTTCTCTTGTCTTGTCCCCCCACAACAGGGCCTATGTTGACCAAGGATTAATTACCCTATCCAAAGACAGAAGATTTGCTTGTCCTTGGAAAAAGGAGAAGTAGGAAAAAGGACTCTGGAAGTTCTCTCCTGCCCAGCATGCTTCTTGACTTGTGAGCACATCTACCCCACCCAAGTGAGAGGTGAAGCCCTACTGATGAGCTGAAGTGTCTGGTTATCCTCTGCTCCCGTGGCCCTGACTTCAGATTGCCAAATAACATGTGTTTTTATGAATGAGAACATCAACTTTCCCAATTAGCCTCCATGTGATTTTAATTTGATTTCCACTGTTAGCAGCACTTTGATCCACTCTTAAGCCCCTGCCAATTAGCGTTGTGGCATATTGCTCTCTAAGGTAGTCCCACTCTCAGCTTTGCTGGGGACACTTGAGCAACCAGTTTCTCAGTCACAAGATGATGCTGAGGGATTTAACAAATATATGAAAATATTGTATAACACATACTCTAAGGTATAGGCCCAACACTTGGACTGTCAAAATTCCTACGCTAACTTCAATCATTAAAGGCTACTGTGGGTTTGATTCAGGTGTCCCCCATAAACTTGGGTGTTCTGAATGCTAGTTCCCCAGCTGATGGTAATTTGGGAATTAAAGCTTCCTGGAGGTAGTATATTGCTGGGGCAGGCTTATGGGTGTTATATCCAGCTTCCTCTTGCCAGTGTTTGGCACACTCTCCTGTTGCTGTTGTCCATCTGATGTTGGCCAGGAGGTGATGTCCAACCTCTGCTATGCCATTTCCCCCTGCCATCATGGAGCTTCCCCTTGAGTCTGTTAGCCAAAATAAGCCTTTTTTCCCCCCCTTACAATCTGCTCTTGGTTGGGTGTTTTCTGGGTTTAGAAACAGAGGGACAGATTGAGAGGCAGAGAAAGAGAGTGTGTCTGTGCTGTGGAGTTTCTGCATGTAGTCTTCTGCTCCCCCTGCCTAGGCCTGCTATAAACCTGACTTGTTAATTCTTTTTTTTTTTTTTTTTCCTTCGAGGTAGGGTCTCACTCTAGTCCAGGCTGACTTGGAATTCACTATGTAGTCTCAGGGTGACCTTGAACTCACAGTGATCCTCCTAAGGATCTCTACTTTCCAAGTGTGCCACCACACCTGGCTCCTGCTTTTTAAAAAAATATTTTATTTTTATTTATTCAAATGAGAGATGGAAAGAGGCAGACAGAGAGAATGGGAGCACCAGGGCCTCCAGCCACTGCAAATGAACTCCAGATACGTGTGCATATGGCTTACGTGGGTCCTAGGGAACAGAACTGAGGTCCTTTGGCTTTGCAGGCAAGTGTTTTTTTTTTTTTTAAACTTTTTATTTTATCTTATTTTTGGGAGAGAGACACAGAAAGAGACAGAGAGAGAGAGAGGGAGGAAGACAGAGATGGGCGCGCAAGCAGTGTCTCAGCTGCTGCGAAGGAAATCCAGATGTGCGCGCCCCCTTGTGGCCAAGTGTGGCATTGCGCCCTTACGTCACTGCATCTGGCTAAACGTGGGACCTGGAGATTGGAACTGCTGGAGATTGGAACCAGTGTTCTTAGGGTTAGGAGGCAGGCACCTTAACCCCTAAGCCATCTCTCCAGCCCTGCAGGCAAGTGTTTTAACCGTTAAGCCATCCCGCCAGCCCTGCTGTTTCTTTCTTAATTTCTTTCTTTCTTTCTTTCTTTCTTTCTTTTTTTTTCTTTCTTTCTCTTTTTTCTTTCTTTTCTCTTTCTCTCTTTCTTTCTTTCTTTCTTTCTTTCTTTCTTTCTTTCTTTCTTTCTTTCTTTCTTTCTTTCTCTTTGGTTTTTAGAGATAGGGTCTCACTCTGGCCCAGGCTGACCTGGAATTAACTATGTAGTCTCAGGGTGGCCTCGAACTCACGGCAATCCTCCTACCTCTGCCTCCCGAGTGCTGGGATTAAAGGCGTGCACCACCATGCCCGGCTTTTTTTTTTTTTTTTTTTTTAAATGAAACCCTCACTGTTTTAAAATTTGTTTGAGAGACAGAGAGAGGCAGACAGAGGAAAGAATGGACACACCAGGGCCTCTAGCCACTGCAAACGAACTCCAGACGTATGCGTCACCTTGTACATCTGGTTATGTGGGTACTGGAGAATTGAACCTATGTTCTTTGGCATTGCCGGCATGCACCTTAACTGCTAAGCCATCTCTTCAGCACTGTTCATGCTTTTTTTTTTTTTTTTTTGCAAGGTAGGGTCTCACTCTGGTCCAGGCTGACCTGGAATTAACTATGTAGTCTCAGGGTGGCCTCGAACTCTTGGTGATCCTCCTACCTCTGCCTCCCGGGTGCTGGGATTAAAGGCATGCGCCACCACGCCCGGCTTCTGTTCATGCTTTTTAAATGAACATATAATTTCCTCTTTTGGCTTAAGCCATTCAAGCTTCTCATAATCAAGAGTCTTGAAATAAAATGACATCTTGGTGCCTCAAACTTTTTTTCTAAAATTAAATTATCTCCTTAGGATATATTCTTTTAAGAGAAAAGTAGTAAGTCTAAAGTTATCACCAATTCACACTACTTCTAGATAAGTATAAGATAGCTTATTTCATCATATTATTACAAATATTGAATATTACAATTTATTTAAAACTATTTTCTTAGGTTAAAAAAGATGATTTAAAAATATTTTATTTAAGAGAGAAAGATGGAGAGAGTGAGAGAGAGAGAGAAATAATGGGTATACCAGGGCATCCTGCCATTGCAAATGAACTCCACCTTGTGCATCTGGCTTTATGTGGGTACTGGGGAAACAAACTCTGGTCCTTAGGCTTTACAGGTAAGTGCAAACTTACTGTTGAACCATCGATCCAGACCTAAAAAAGATGTTACTGGGCTGGAGAGATGGCTTAGTGGTTAAAGGGCTTGCCTGCAAAGCCAAAGGATCCCGGTTCGATTCTCTAGAATCCACATAAGCCAGATGCACAAGGTGGCACATGCATCTGGAGTTCGTTTGCAGTGGCTGGAGGCCCTGGCTCGCCCATTCTCTCTCTTTCTCTATCTTTGCCTCTTTCTCTCTCATTCTCTCAAATAAATAAATAAATAAATAAATAAATAAACAAAAACAAATAAAAAGATGTTACTTAGTAAGACTCCTGATGTTCCCAAAGCAATACAGGCTGTTGCTAAGGCTCTTGGTTGCTCACCAGAACTAGATGGTAAGACCCTAGTGCTGAAGACTCCACGTGCTTGGGCTGCAGGTTACTGAGAAATCTGGAGTTGATCTGGAAACCTCCTCCCTGTTGATTAGGTGTCATGTGGCTGGAAAGAACTGTGCAGCTGTTGGGGGGAGACAAGACATCAATGGTCTTAACCAGCAGTGGACCCTGCAAACTGTCATAGGTGGCAACTGGTTGAATGGTGGCATGTCTGTCATGGGGGAAACTGAATGCTCTCTGATTGGTTTTGAGGCCTGGTACTGAAAACCTAATAAAAAGCTATGGCTTGGGAGGTCAAAAGTCTTAAGGGGGAAACTGCCACCATTGTCTGGCTGAATGGATATGTTATGCCCACCAAACTGCCCTCTAAGTTGTTATGTTTATGCCCACATATTAATACTGCTCTCACTTTTGGTTAGAGAAGCTTCTCTTTTTCAGATGGCAGTGACCACTGGGGAGACTCAAAACTCACCAAAGTGCTGAGAAAAGGGGACAGTGAAGTGTTCAGCACTAACTTTGACATGTCTATCACACCCTCCAAAGCTCAGGACCATCGTGGAAGACAGCCAAAGGAAGGGAGTGAGAAAGGACTTACTTTTGGGGGTGTAAATGTAAACTCCAAACTTGAGCTTGTGTCTGCTTTACTAAAGAATTGAAATAAAACAAGACTGATGGGGGCTGGAGAGATGTCTCAGCAGTTAAAGCACTTGCCTGTGAAGCCTAAGAACCCAGGTTTGATTCTCCAGAACCCATGTAAGCCAGATGTACATGGTGGTGCATGCATTTGGAATTTCTTTCCAGTGGCTAGAGACCCTGGCATGCCCATGCTCTTTTTCTCTCTTAAATAAATAAATAAATGACTGAAAGGATTATTTGTGCAAATCCTTACATTTTATTCCATCCAGTCCAGGAACCAAAGGGCGAGGAGTGGGTACATCTACATGGTCTAAGGACCCATGTAAATGTTCATGGGCCTAGGAAAAAAAACAGTGAAAAAGAAGATAAAAGAGAGGCTTTAAAAATAGGGCAACAACACATCATCCTTTCCCTCTAGTGCTAGGGTGGGAAGGACAAAACCTTACTGGTGGTGAAAACCTTGAGTGCTGGGAGATGAACAGCCTAGGAGCCAGTAAAGAGGGGAAAGCTCAAAGAGCCTTGTGAGCATGTAGCCTTTTTATCCTGGGTCTGGGGCTCAATCCAGAAGAAGTCATTGCACTTGGGTGCAGCGTCAGGAAAGGGCTGGGCCCGAACTCTGAGCGCCTGAGTAAGCTGCTGCAGACAGCGGGGTGGATGTGAGATGTTAAGCAGCTGCTGTTTTTGCTTCATCTCTACGTGGCAGACAGAAATTACCATCCATATTTCTCTGTGGGCCTTCCTGTCTAACTGCCTGTGGTAGTTTGAATATATGTCCCCTAATATATTCAGTATTTTATTAGTTATAGTTTGCATCTGCAATCACCTGGCTAGAGGCAATGTCACTGGGGGCTGGTCTTAAGGTGTTGGTGGTGGGTTTGAGATTCCATTGTAAAGATATGCAAAGTGTGCCTAGCAGGAGTTCCTGAAGTGTGCTGGGCTTTTGGCTATAGTTTTTGCTCTGTGTGCTGTGTGGCTGGTTGGTTTTTCTCTCTTGCCTGGTCTTGTGGGGAGCAGGCCCCTTCTCCTGCCATTATGGAACTTCCCCTGGATCTGTAAGCTTCAATAAATAATATCCCTTCCTCCATAACTGTGCCTGGTCTGGAAGTTCATCTCAGCGAACCTGAAGCTGTCTGCTACACTGCCTCTCCTTAATGCTACTTATCTCCCTCTTAGAAGGAGTTCTATTATTTATTTATTTATTTATTTATTTATTTATTTATTTATTTGCGGGGGGGAATGGGCATGCCAGGGTCTGCAAATGAACTCCAGACACATGTGCCAACTTGTGCATCCGACTTATGTGGGTTCTGGGGAATCAAACCTGGGTCCTTTGACTTTGCAGACAAGTGTCTTAATTGCTAAGCCATTTCTCCAGCCCAGGAATTCTTATAATAATACTGTCTTTCAAACACAAAGTGGTCATGGCATTCATGATCTCACAGTGGCTGACACTACTTATGTAAGACCTGCATAATAGGAGGGGGAAAGTGATGACATCAAAACAGAAGAGAGACAAGTTGGAAAGAAAAAGGGACTCTTGCTGGGTGTGGTGGTGCATGCCTTTAATCCCAGCACTTGGGAGGCAGAGGTAGGAGGATCGCTGAGAGTTCGATGCCACCCTGAGACTACAGAGTTAATTCCAGGTCAGCCTGGACCAGAGTGAGACCCTATCTTGCAAAGCCAAAAAAAAAAAAAAAAAAAAAAAAAAAAAGGGACTCTTGTAGCCAAGAAGACAGTGAGATGAATGCTGGCACTCAGCTCACTTTTTTTTTTTTTTTTTTGAGGTAGGGTCTCACTTTAGCAATTCACTATGTAGTCTCAGGGTGGCTTCGAACTCAGAGCGATCCTCCTACCTCTGCCTCCCGAGTGCTGGGATTAAAGGTGTGCGCCACCACGTCCGGCTCACTTGTTCTTTTTTATTCAGTCTAGGACCCTAGCCCTGAAATGGTGCCACCCACCTTAGGGTAGGTCTTTCCACCTCAGTTAACCCAATCTAGAAAGTCTCTTACAAACATGTCCAGAGGTTTGTTTCCATGATGATTCTAAATTCCAACAAACTGACAAGAGTAACCATCATAGATGCTGTAATCTGAATGCATTCTCCAACTTTTTTCTGCCTACTCAGCTCTTAATTTTTCATACACATTACACAATTAAAAAAAAAGAGTTTTAGTAATTTATTTGCAAGCAGAGAGAGAGAGAGAGAGAGAGAGAGAGAGAGAGAGAGAGAGAGAAGAGAAGAGAAGAGAAGAGAAGAGAAGAGAAGAGAAGAGAAGAGAAGAGAAGAGAAGAGAAGAGAAGGGACAGAATGGGTGTACCAGGTCCTCCAGTTGCACAAATGAAGCCCAGATGCATGTGTCACTTTGTGTATCTGGCTTTATTTGGCCACTAGGGAGTTGACTCTGGGTCATTAGGCTTTGCAGGCAAGCGTCTTAATCGCTGAACCATCTTTCCAGCTCAGTTAAATTTTTTAGCTGAGTGCAATAAACTATTTTAAATTTTTATTTAGGAAACACAAACCAACAAAACAACACAAAATCCAAGGTAAGATATGCACCACCATGGGCATCACTCAGTGGACTTAACAGGCAAGAGTTTTAAGCCATCTCTCCAACCTTTTTATTTTTTTTTCTGAGGTTTATTAACATGGGAGATGGCTAATTTGGACTTGAATGGATAGAGAATCATTTAGGAGACAAATCTCTTGTTAACTAAGGTGGGAAGATCCACCCTAACTGTGGGTGGCACCACCCTATGGGGTGAAGTCACAGAATGAATAGAAAGCACCTTGTTTGCAAATTTGGATGGGCCCTTGAACAGAACCTCTCCAGTTGCTTCTTGTCAAGTATCTTATCACAACAAGGAAGGTCGCTAATATACATGCACTACCATTTCTGTGTGTGTGGTTAGAACACGTTTTCCAGGCATGGGGACTAACTAGAGTCATGTGAAATGGATCTTTTGATCCTCCTCTTCACTGACAACATTTCCCTAGTGTCCCTCCCAACTCTCATTTCTGCACTGAGGACATAAGGCTAGGAGGCAGTTCAGAGAAAGGGAGGAGTCCAGGGTTTGCTGTCCAGTGATGTGGCTGAGAGAGGTGGGGCTAAGGAATTGCTTAACCCAAATTTAGAGTGCACCAGATTCAATGAGTGGTGACATCTAATACCTTTGTACTGTCTCAAAACCAAGATCAAAACTTCTGCAAAGGTGGTGGTTCAAATAAAATATTAAAATATGGTTTTTAGGACACAAACCAACAAAACAACCAAAATCAAAGGTAAAAAAATGTGGCTGGAGATGGCTGAGTTAGTGGTTAAAGTGTTTGCCTGCATGGGGAGCCATAACCTCAGCACTGAGGAGGTAGGCAGGAGGAGTCCAGGGTTTGCTGTCCAGTGAGTCGAGCTGAATTGATGAGTGCCAGATTCAATGAGAGACCCTGTCTCAAAAACCAAGATGTCCCTCTCAAATAAAATATTAAAATACTTTTTAAAAAATGGGCTGGAGATGGCTTAGTGGTTAAAGTGTTTGCCTGCAGAGCCAAAGGACCCAGGTTTGATTTCCCCAAGACCCACGAAAGCCAGATGCATAAGGTGGCACATGCATCTGGAGTTTATTGCAGTGGCTGGAGGCCCTTGTGTGCCCATTCTCTCTCTCTCTCAAATAAATAAAATATTAAAATATTAAAAATAAAACTAAGTTGGATGAGGCTGGAGAGATGGCTTAGTGGTTAAAGCATTTGCCTGAGCAGCCTAAGGACCCAAGTCTGACTCCCCAGTACCCATGTAAGCCAGATGCACAAGGTGGCACATGGGTCTGGAGTTCATTGCAGTGGCTGGAGGCCCTGGTGCCCATTCTCTCTCTGTCTCTCACATAAATAAATAAATAAATAAATAAATAAATAAAAACCTCTGCCCAAACACAGTTTATGGAGGAAAGGATTTCTTTCAGGCTTATAGTTTTAAAAAAAAAAAAAAGGGCTGGAGAGATGGCTCAGCAGTTAAGACTTGCCTGCAAAGCCAAAGGGCCCAGGTTTGATTTCCCAGCATCCATGTAAAGCCAGATGCACTAAGTGGTACATGTATCTGGAATTTGTTGCAGTGTCTAGAGACCCTGGTGTGCTAATTCTCTCTCTCTCTCATGAATAAATAAATAAATAAAATATAAAAAAATTAATATGGAGAGTGGGAGAGATGGCTTAGCAGTTAAGGCACTTGCCTGCGAAGCCTAAGAACCCAGGTTCTATTCTCCAGTAGTCATGTAAGCCAGATGCACAAGGTGGCACATGCATCTGGAGTTTGTTTGCGATGGCTAGAGGCCCCAGTGTGCCCATTCTCTCTTTATCTGCCTCCTCTCTCTCTCTCTCTCTCTCTTTCTCTCAAATAAATAAATAAGTAAAATATTTTAAAAAGTTAAGATGGAATGTGATTAAGAAGACACCCAATTTCAATCTCTGGTCCCCACATGCACACACAGGTGCACCCATACATATGAACATACAGACATGCCCACCACTCTCACCCACACATATACAAAAAGATCTTTTTTTCTGAATAAGATTTTTTCATAAATTTTTAAATTTAATGTTTTTTTTTTTTGAGGTAGGTTCTCACTGTAGCCTGGGCTGACCTGGAATTCATTATGTAATCTCAGGGTGGCCTTGAACTCACAGTGATCCTCCTATCTCTGCCTCCTGAGTGCTGGGATTAAAGATGTGAGCCACAACGTCCTTCCCTGAGTAAATTTTTTAAAAAAACATTTGATTAATTTATTTATTTGAGAGAGAGAAAGAGGCAGAGAGAAAGAGACAGAGAGATAGAGAAAGAATGGGTGCACCAGAGCATCAGCCACTGCAAACGAACTCCAGATGCATGCGTCCCCTTGTGCATCTGGCTTATGTGGGTCCTGGAGAATCGAACTAGGGTCCTTTGGCTTTGCAGGCAAATGCCTTCAACTGCTAAGCCATCTCTCCAGCCCCTGAGTAAAGTTTTTTAATTCTGTCACTATCTTTCAAAAAATTTAATTAAATTAAAAAAACCAGGATGCTGGGGAGATGGCTTAGTGAGTAAGAGACCTTGCTGTATGATTGTGATACTATGATTTGATCCCAAACACCCATGTTAAAAATAAAAAGTGCTGGGTGTGGTGGCTTATGCCTTTAATCCCAGCACTCAGGAGGCAGGGGTAGGAGGATGGCTATGAATTCGAGGCCACCATGAGACTACATAATGAATTCCAGGTCAGCCTGGGCTAGAGCAAGACCCTACCTTGAAAAACCAATAAATACATAAATTAATTAATCAATACAAAACAAAAAGCCACATGAGGCTGTGCACACCTCTAATCCCATGGTTAAGGGTGGTGGAGACAAGAAGGTTGATTGCTGAGACTTGCTGGTCAGCCAGTCTAGATGAAAATTGGAAAGCTTCAGCTTCAGTGAGAGACCCTGTCTCAAGTAAATGATGTGAAAGAACAATAGAAGAGAACATTTGATGTCCTCCTTTGGCCTCTGCATGTATGTATGTACACAGGGATGTGTACATCTGTGCACATACAAGTGCTTATACCACACTCATACCCTGCACACTACAAACTAAAAAATGTAATTATGGGCTGGAGAGATGGCTTAGTGGTTAAGGTGCCTGCCTGCAAAGCTTAAGAATGCTTGTTCAAATCTCCAGATCCCACATTTAGACAAATGCAAAAGTGATGCAAGCGCACAATGTCGCACATGTGCACAAGGGGGTGCACATGTCTGGAATTTGTTCACAGTGACTGAAAGGCCCTGGAGTGCCCATTCTTTCTCTGCCTCTTCCTCTCTGTCTGTCTCTCTCAAATAAAAAAAAAAAACAAAAAAACAAACAAATAAAATAAAATGGAATTATGATAACCTTGTGATTTAAAAAATTAACAATTAAAAATTAATTATATGTAACAGGTTATACTCTCTCTCTCTCTCTTTTTTTATTGGTTTATCGAGGTAGGGTCTCACTCTAGCCCAGGCTGACCTGGAATTCACTATGTAGTCTCAGGGTGGCCTTGAACTCATGGTGTTCCTCTTACCTCTGCCTCCCGAGTGCTGGGATTAAAGGCATGCCCCACCACGCCCAGCTAGGTTATACCCTTTTATCCCCTCGCCCCTGCTCCCCTTACCCTGGAGGCTCTCTTCAGTGGGGTTATGGTGTTCACTGTGGGGTCATGAAGGCCTTAGCCCCTGCGGGGTGGTGGGGAGGAAACCATGCCAACGGGTATTCCTACTCTACAATCTGTCTGCCCCCCTCTTCTGCAATGTTCTCTGAGCCATGGCAGGCCTGCTGACAGTCCGATTTAGTCTGTAGCCTCTGGATTTCTGCTTTGATTTTTTTTTTTTTTTTTGGTTTATCAAAGTAGGGTCTCACTCTAGCCCAGGCTGACCTGGAATCCACTCGGTATTCTCAGAGTGGCCTTGAACTCACGGCACTCCTCCTACCTCTGCCTCCCAAGTGCTGGGATTAAAGGCATGCGTTACCACGCCCGGCTTTTGATTGATCACCAAATCTATAAATTTATTTGTGGCTGTCTTAGTCCATTCGTGCAGCGATAACAAAATAGGGTTTCATTTCTCATAAGTCTGGAGGCGGAGAAGTCTAAGATCAGAGTGTTGGCAGGTTCCCTGTCTTGTGAGGGCTGTGCCCTCTGAGGAGTAATGGCAGAAGGCAGAAGGAGGAACTTATTCTTTGGAGCTTTTTATAAAAGTGCTGTTTTTGGTGGCAGGATGGGGGCAGGCTTTCCTCTAACTTGCTATACGGTTGAGGATGACCTTCAACTTCAAATCCTCTTGCTTCTACCTAACCAGTGCTGGGACCACAGGCATGCACCACCCATGCCTGGTTTTATGCAGTGTTGGGTATTGAACCCCGGGGCTTTGTGCATGCTAGGCCAGCACTCTATGAACTGAGCTACATTCCCACGCCCTACAAGGGCATTTATTCTATTCATGCTGACCTAGTGAGCTCATCACCTAAAAGCCTCGATGAATACTCTTGCACAACAGGAATTTTGGAAGACACAAATATTCTAACTATAGCAGTGATAAATTGACACTCTTAGAATACTTGCTTTAAATTTTATTTATTTTTTGATTTAAATTAATATACAATTAATAGGTTTTATTATATTTTCATACATAATTTATTTTTGTTGATCCTTCCCCCATTCCCTTGCCCATCCCCTACTTTTTCATCCCCAGTAGCTCCCCATCTGCTTTCATGTCACATGCATTTTATTTCCCTCTCTATTCCTCAAAGCCTCTTTTCCCTTCTCTCATGGTTCTCTTTCTAGTTTCATGACCTATGCCCATATATACCCATACTCCCCCACATATATATTAAGCTAGGATCTGCATATGAGACAGACATGCGGCATTTGTCTTTTGAGTCTGGATTACCTATGAATATAATAATTTCCAGATCCACCCATTTTCCTGCAAATTTCATTCATCTGATGTGTATTTGTACATCTTCATTATCCATCCATCTGTTGATGGACATCTAGGCTGACGCAGTTTCCTGGTTATTGTAAATAGAGCTGCAATGAACATGAATGTATGGATTGTTTCAGGACATGAAATCCTTTTAAGAATATGTCCAGGAGTGGCATAGCTAGGCAACACAGAGGTTCTATTTTAGCTTTTTGAGAGACCTTTATTCTGATTTCCGTTCTGATTGCATCAGCTTTTACTCCCCACCTCCACCAGTTTATAAAGATTCCCTCTAAGGTCCAGGGAACATTGCAAAAAAGCTGTCTGAAAGAATGTGAGAGGATGGGGAGGAGTGCTTTGGAATTCTGTCTTCTGGACACGAGGTGGCCATTGCATTCATTACTTCTACAGCAACTGCACATCAACATGTTCATGGTTGACAAAAAAAAAAATGACATAAAAATGGAAGAGACCAGTTGGAAAGAAGGGATAAGAGGAGGAGGGATGTGGAGGTGTAACGAGGAAATTAGGATTCTGGGGTGCTTTTTGGAACCCCAAGCTCTGAGTTCATATCTGCAAAATAACCAAAAAATTGGAATTCCAGATTCAAGAGAATGATTTTTAAAATACTACATTTCATTTAGATTTTACAAAGGGGTGTGGAAAGGGGAAGGCTGGGAGGTAAGGGGAGATAAAGTGGGGAGAAGAGAAGTTCACCATGTGGAGCCCAAAAGCCCATGTGGGACACGTGTAGTCTAGGAGTCCATGTGACCAGATAGGGATCTTGGGGAAAAGTGTGGAAAGAAAAAAGAAAATTCAAGGAGCTCCCGCCATGTGGGGGGCTGGAGGGGATAAAGAACCCATGTGGAGAGTAAGGGCTTAGGGGGCCCTCCCTGCTGGGCCTGAGCTGAGCCAACCCAGGCCCAGCCAAGGGAAAAACTCTCCAACAGCTGGAAGTTCCCAAGTGATCATAGAGCCAGAGAGCCTGCCCTCTCCTTGCAAAGGTATTTATAACCTTAGGATGGTGAGCAGTCTTTTGGCCCCGGGTGAACCAGAGGGCCAGCTGGTTGGTTAGGGCTAGGAGCTGTTTCAGGAAGAGATTAGCTCTGGCACCCAGGGCGGGGTGGGGGGGGGGCGGCTGAACTTGACCAACCACAATGTTTAAATCCTATGAAAGACCTCCCTCCCAGGAGGTGCAGAAAAACAGTTCTATGGAACTAGGCAAAAGATAAGAAGTCAGATCATCTTGGATTTCTGGCAAGTGCAAACTTTCCTGCCCTTTTTACCTTCATCCTAACTCTATCCCCCTTCAGAGGGACAAAGTAAAGTAATGGGAAGGGATTGTGATGAAAATATATTATGTACATGTATAAAAATTACCAATAATTAAGTTTTTAAAAAGAGCTTTCCCAGTGAGCCACACCCCCAGACCACCCTTATTTTCCTAGTAGAGGTGTCTGGGTTCCTTAGGAGGAACTGACTCTCCTTTAGCCTCAACCTGTGACGTGTAAATCTCATTCTGGTTATTCCAAGCCAAGCTGCTTTTCCACCCTTTTAGCGACCATTGCTTCATGCATGGGAATTTAATATGATTGGACCAATGAGCTTTTACTTTAACTTTCAATATATTGTAATTTTCACTAGTCACAGTAATTGTCCATATTTGTGGGGTACAGTGTAACATTTCAATACCTGCACATAATGATCAGGACAATTGATGTTCCAAATCCTGTCTCCTAGGTATTTTGAAACATTAATGGATTTTTGTGAACCATAGTTTTCCTACTATGGTACAGAACATCAGAAGTTATTCTTCCTTCTATTGAACTCCACCTCTTCTTCCCAACGAGTCCCTTTGCTATTTTTTCCCCAAATTTTATTTATTTGCAAGAAGGAGAGAGAGAGAGAGAGAGAATGAATGGGTGCTCCAGGGCCTCTAGCCACTGTAATCGAACTCCAGATGCATGCACCACTTTGTGCATCTGGCTTTACATGGGTACTGGGGAATTGAACTTGTGTCATTAGGTATTATAGGCAAGTGACTTAACTGCTGAGCCATCTCTCCAGCCCCACTTTTCTAATTTTAAAATCTTTTTTTTTTTTTTTTTCCTGAGGTAGAGTCTCACTCTAGTCCAGGCTGACCTGGAATTCAATCTGTAGTCCCGGGCTGGCCTCAAACTCATGGTGATCCTCCTACTTCTGCCTCCCAAGTGCTGGGATTAAAGGTGTGTGCCACCACAATCAGCTAAAAACTTTTTTTACTGGCAAATTCTATAAATCTAAACAATATACCATGATCATAATCCCTTCACCACCCTCCCTTTCCTTCTCTCAAATCCCCACTCCACTGAATTCCTTCTTTTTTCTAACTAGTCTCTCTTCTATTTTGATGTTATCATTTCCCTCTTCCTTTCATGCAGGTCTTATCATCAGCCACTGTGAGGCCATGAATATCAAGGCCATTTTGTATCTGGAAGACAGTATTGTAAGCACTCCTCCTCTTCCTTTGGCTCTTACATTCTATCTGTCACCTTTTCCAAGACAATGGTCCCTGAGTCTTGGGGGGTGTGATAGAGAGTTTAGCACTGAACACTCCACTGGCACTTCCCAGGTGAGTTTAAAAAAAATATTTATTTATTTATTTGAGAGAGAGCGAGAGATATGGAAATAGGCAGGTAGAGAAAGAGAGAGAGAGAGAGAGAGAGCGAGAGAGAGAATGGGCACACCAGGGCCTTCAGCCACTGCAAACGAACTCCAGATGCATGCGCCCCCTTGTGCATCTGGTTTACGTGGGTCCTGGGGAGTCAAGCCTCGAACTGGGGTCCTTAGGCTTCACAGGCAAGCGTTTAACCCCTAATCCATCTCTCCAGCCTCCAGGTGAATTTTGAGTCACCCTTGGGGTCATCACCATCTGAAAAGAGAAGCTTCTCTAACCAAAAGTGAGAGGAGCATTAATATATGGCATAAACATCAGTGTTTAGAGGGCAGTTTGGTGGACATAACATATCCATTTAGCCAGTCAACAGTAGTCATTTCCCCCTTAGTGTTTATGACCTCCCAAGCCATAGGCTTTTCATTAGTTTTCAGTATCAGGCAGGAGTTCCCTCTCATGGGAGCAGGCCTTAAGTTCAACCAGAGAGCAGTTGGTTTCCCACATTAACAGACATGCCACCATTGCACCAGTTGGTATATTTGTCCTCTTCTATTTTGACCTTATTGTTTTGCTTTGTTTTTGCCCTCCTCCATCCTCCACGGCGACATGTTGATGGGTCCAACACTGTACAAGTTTTGTGCAGGTCACCACAGCTGCTGTGCAGGCATGAATGCACTCGCCACTGGTGTCCAGAAGACAACATTCCAAAGCTCTCCTCTCCATCCTTTTATTTCCTACATTTTTTCAGCCACCTCTTCCAGTGTTACCTGAGCCTTGGAGGGTGTGATAGAGATATGTCACTTAGTGCTGGTCACTCAACTATCATTTTTTTCCCAGCACTTTGATGAGTTTTGAGTTTCTCCAGTAGTGATGATCATCTGCAAAA
Source organism: Orientallactaga sibirica (assembly GCA_036365145.1). NCBI lineage: Eukaryota > Metazoa > Chordata > Mammalia > Rodentia > Dipodidae > Orientallactaga > Orientallactaga sibirica. Next base: position 21,668,053 of record JAEOAD010000004.1, read on the forward strand.
AGAAGCTTCGCTGACCAAAAGTAAGAGCAGCATTTAATCTATGGGCATAAACATAAATATTTAGAGGGCAATTTGATGGGCACAGCACATCAATTTAGCTAAACAATAATAGCTTCTTCCCTAGGGTCTGTGACCTCTCTAGCCATAGGCTTTTTTTTTTTTTTGAGACAGAGAGAGAGAGAGAGAGAGAGAGAGAGAAAGAGAGAGAGAGGAAGACAGATAGAGATGGGCGCACCAGTAGTCTCTCAGCTGCTGCGAATGAAATCCAGATGCGTGTGCCCCCTTGTGGTCAAGTGTGGCATTGCACCCTTGCATCACTTCACATCTGGCTAAACGTGGGACCTGGAGATTGGAACCGCTGGAGATTGGAACCAGCGTTCTTAGGCTTAGGAGGCAGGCACCTTAACCACTAAGCCATCTCTCCAGCCCATAGCCATAGGCTTTAGTACCAGGCATGAATTTCCTCCTGTGGAGTGGGCCTCAAATCCAATCAGGTCTCAGATCAAATCCCATAAAAGATATGTCACTATTACACCAATGGGCTCAGCTTACCTGTCTGGCCAGCTATGTAGCTCACAGGATCCACTGCCGGATAAGACTGTTGATAACTTTTCTCCCCCAGTAGCCTGCATAGCACTTTTCAGCCCCGTGACGGCTAGTCAGCACGGAGGAGGCTTCCAGCTCAGTTTCAGCTTGATTTCTTGGTGTCCTGCAACCTGAAACATGTGGGGTCTTCAGCAGACAAGGTTCCTCACTGAACCCAAAGCTCACTGACTGGGCTAGACAAACTAGCTAGCAAGCCCTGGGGATCCTCGTCCCCACCTCCCCAGCATCAGGATTGCAGGTGCATGCCACCGTGCCTGGTGTTTTGTATGGATCCTGGGGAGCTGACCTCAGGTCTTTGTGCTGCTACAGAAAGCACTTTCTCCACTGAGCTAGCTCTGCAGCCCTGACTTTTGGTTCGGATAGTTCATTACCCCATTTTATCATCATAGAAACTTGGCACCATCCCGACCTCCACTTAGGTCTCAGTGATTTCTCTAGGTGTCTTCCATACGTAACAACTACTACTTCTTCTTTCTTCCTCTTTCTCCTCCTTCTTTGGTGTTGCGGATTGAACTCAGGGCTCTGTGTACGCTAGGCAGGCACTCTAACACTGAGCCACACCCTCAGCCCTCTCATAATAACTTCTGACAAGACCCTCACACTCTTCAGCTTGTCTCGAGCCGTCTTCTACACACTTGAGGGAGGGCCTCATCCTTGTCCAGGCTGCCTGGGCTTCACATGAGCACCCTGCCCTACTCTGTAATCATAATTTAGATTCTATCGCACACACTGCTGTGGAGTGACATCAAAACCCCTCAGCTACAGGAAGAAAAAGCTCACAGTTTATTACCAAAGGTGACTTTTCTTTTCAAAAAGATACCTTTTGTATAAATTCAATTTTAAATACTAAAATGTTGAAAGACATTGACTCCAAAAATGAGTAACCAGAATTCAGAAGCCGTGAGGAAATGCATGACAGTTGTGTGGTAAGCACTTTAAATGACTCATGGAAACTTGCTAGCATGAACATATGCTTAAGCGTCTTGAAAAGACACTGTGTGCAATGCTGAAAGCACAATTTACTGCCTTAAGAAGCCATGAATATCAAGTGCGGGTTAAGGCTTTACTACATGCATCTGGATTTCTGTCCACATTTAATAAATAACTCAAAATTCCTTCAAGTTTAATGTTTTTACTGAGGAAAACTGTCTACATTTGTGTTAAGTCAAGTCAGGGTTGCTTATTTAGGGCTCATACGGAAAAGCTGTCATTAAAAAGCCAACCCCAAACCAATTTCTTCTGTTTTCTAAAGTCATGCTTGATGAGCGAGCCTTAATTTGCTTTGGAAGGAAATACAGTGGTGGAAGTGATCCCACAACAAGGTTATTTCATGACAGTCTGACAAAATTAAAGCTTTTGATTGAATGCAAGAAGGTGCTCTAAGAAACCACGATTTGAACAAAGCTGAACTCCAATTTCAATTAAAAAAATAAGTTTGATGGGGGGAGGGGAGGGAAATATCATGCATTTTTTTTGGTATGTAAGTATAGAAGTTGTCAATAAAAAAAAAGAAAAAAAAATAAGTTTGGCTCTCCACCCATGATGGACCTCAGTAGCTCTCCACAGGACACTTTGTTGACTCGACTCATTATTGACCTGATCTAAATTTCCATTAGACTTTAAAATTGTGCTTCAAAGCTGAGAGAGAGAGAGAGAGAGAGAGAAAGAGAAAGAAGAAGAAGGAGGAGGAAGAGGAGGAGGAGGAGAAGAAGCAGCAGCTTTGGAAAACATTGTACTTAAGCAAATACATTGTAAAATGAATTTATGAATCAGTTGGAAGATTTAACAACTGCTGACAATTTGATGATCTTAAAGAATGACTGTGTTTGGTTTAAAGGTACAATCACAGCACTGTGGTTGTGTTTAGAAGAGAACTGCCTTTTATGAAGCCTTTTGAAATGTTTGCAGTCTCTCTTCTGTCTCCCCCCCACTTTTTTTTTTGAGGTAGGGTCTCGCTCTAGCCCAGGCTGACCTGGAATTCACTGTACGGTCTCAGGGTGGCCTCGAACTCACAGTGATCCTCCTACCTCTGCCTCCTGAGTGGTGGGATTAAAGGTGTGTACCACCATGCCTGGCTTTGTCTTCTCTTTTTTTAAAAAAAATATTTTATTTATTTATTTGCAAGGAGAGAGAGAGAGATAGACAATAGGTGCACCAGACCAGGGCCTCTAGCCGCAGCAAATGAACTCCAGATGCATGTGTCACTTTGTACATCTGGCTTTACATGGGTACTGGGGAATCAAACCCAGGTTGTTAGGCTTTACAGGCAAGCACCTTAACTACCGAGCCATCTCCCAAGCCTTTCTCTTCTATTTTGATGTCATCATTCTTTTTCCTAGTATTCAGGTCTTGTGTAGGTAGCATCAGGCACTGTGAAGTCATGAATAGCCAGCCACTTTGTTTCTGGAAGACAGAATTGTAAGCACTCCTCCCCTTCCTTTGGCTCTTACATTCTTTCTGTCACTTTTTTCACAGTGGTCCCTGAAATTCAGATATTTATTTTTCTAGCCTGTTTTAATTGTTAGATACTAGCCTATAATCCATGATACTGATTTTAGGACTCAGTAATAGGCTAAATTATAGTTTTAAAATACCTTTATTGGAATATATATATATATATATATATATATATATATATATATATATATGAACATTTTTTTTCTATTTTGAGAGAGAGAGAAGGAGAGAGGGAGAGAGAATGGGCACACCAGGGCCTTTAGCCACTGTGAACAAACTCCAGACATGCGCACCCCCTTGTGGCACATGTGTGACATTGTGTACTTGCATCACTGCATTGGACTATGTGGGACCTGAACATGAGTTCTTAGGCTTTGCAGGCAAACACCTTAACTGTTAAGACATCTTTGTAGCCCACTTTTATATTATATTTTATTTTATTTTTGGTTTTTCGAGGTAGGATCTCACTCTAGCCCTGGCTGACCTGGAATTCACTCTGTAGTCTCAGGGTGGCCTTGAACTAATGGCGATCCTCCTACCTCTTCCTCCCAAGTGCTGGGATTAAAGGTGTGTGCCTGGCTTCATATTTTATTTTTGATACTAAGTCCTTGCTGGTTATATGCTTCAAAAATATTTTATTAGTAGTTTATTATTTATTTATTAGAGAGAGATTTATGTGGACACTGGGGAATCGAACCCAGGTCATTAGGCTTTGCAGGCAAATGCCTTAATTGCTGAGTCTTCTCTCCAGCCCCCATTTATTGAATCTTTATTCTGCTGATCTGCTACTATCTCTGCCATATGTTATATATATATATATTTTTTGTTTTGTTTTTGTTTTTCGAGGTAGGGTCTCACTCTGGCCCAGGCTGACCTGGAATTAACTATGTAGTCTCAGGGTGGCCTTGAACTCACGGCAATCCTCCTACCTCTGCCTCCCGAGTGCTGGGATTAAAGGCGTGCGCCACCACGCCCGGCTATATGTTATATTTTTGAGATCCCTATTCTATTTTTCTCACCATTTATTATCTCTTTACCACTACTGAATTGCTTTTTTTTTTTTTTTTGGTTTTCTGAGGTAGGGTCTCACTCTAGCTCAGGCTGATCTGGAATTCACTAGGTAGTCTCCCGGTGGCCTCGAACTTATGACGATCCTCCTACCTCTGCCTCCCGAGTGCTGGGATTAAAGGCGTGTACCACCACACCCGGCTCAGGTTGACAGTTTTGAAGGGAAGCTTCACATTGGACAAAGCATGGCAACTGGCTCACATCTTCATCAGCAGCAGAGAGAGAGCAGCAAGAGCAAGCTAGCCCTCAACATCCAGTGGGCTAGAGTAATCAACCTCAAGGTCCACCTCCAAAAACAGATGTCCACCTTCCAGAGGCTCTACCAGCGAGGGAATAAGGAGAAAGTTTAATCATAAACACATGAGGATATGGGGGCATTTTATATTCAAACCATCACAGGATGTTGCTATGTCCTATTCTGCTTCATAAATATCTTGGTTAGTCTTAGTTTCAACATCACTTTTGGAGTCAGGCTGTTAAGCTTGACGGAAAACACATGGTAATTTTATTGGAATTATCAGATTGATTTAGGAATATTGACATGTTGAAAACACCGACTTTTCTCACTTGTTTATTGAGATCTTTGGTGTCTTTCTATGTTTTATAATTCTCTGTAAGTAGACTTACAGATTTCTCTTTTCTTTTCTTTTCTTTTCTTTTAGTTTTTCGAGGTAGGGTTTCACTCTGGCTCAGGCTGACCTGGAATTCACTATGTAGTCTCAGGGTGGCCTCGAACTCTCGGTGATCCTCCTACCTCTGCCTCCTGAGTGCTGGGATTAAAGGCGTGAGCCACCATGCCTGGCTAGATTTCTTTTTTAAAATTCATTTGTGTGTGTGTGTTGTGTGTGTGTGTATGTGTGTATGTATGTGTACGTTTGTCTGAATGGGCATGCCAAGATTTCTTATTGCTGCAAACAAATGCCCATATGGCTTCATGTGGGTGGCTAGGGAATTGAATTCAGGCCAGCAGACCTTACAAGTCCCTTTAACTGCTGAGCCATCTGTCCAGTCCCTTGTACAGATTTTTTTTTCTTTTTTTTCGTTTATCCAGGTAGGGTCTCCCTCTAGCTCAGGCTGACCTGGAATTCACTATGTAGTCTCAGGGTGGCCTTGAACTCATGGCAATCCTCCTACCTCTGCCTCCTGAGTGCTGGGATTAAAGGCGTGCGCCACCACGCCCAGCCTTGTACAGATTTTTAAAGATGTATTTATAAGCATTTTCTTAGTATTTTTTATTTTTTTTTATTTTTGGTTTTTTCGAGGTAGGGTTTCACTCTGGTTCAGGCTGACCTGGAATTAACTATGTAGTCTCAGGGTGGCCTCGAACTCACAGTGATCCTCCTTCCTCTGCCTCCCAAGTGCTGGGATTAAAGGCGTGCGCCACCATGCCCGGCTTCTTAGTATGTATTTCTATAGAAAAAGTATCTTTTTAAAATATGTTTCTAATTTTTATCTATAATGTATAACAGGAAATGTAAACTATGGCCTAATTCCTATGATTTAAAATAAGATGATGTGTGGTTTGAATGTACAATGAATGTCTGTGATTAAACCTCATACTCGATGCCCAGCTGTGGGGCCTTTTGGAGGTAGAACCATGCTGAAGGAAGTGTGTCACTGGATGCGGACCTTGGATTTGGGATTTTATAATCCAGCCCCCTTTGTCAGTGTTAGCCAGCACTCCTGTTGCTTCCTCTTTGTTGTTGATATGTGATGATGTGAACTTCTTGCTTGTACAATGCTAACTTCCCCTTGAAACGGTAAAAGCTGGAAATAGCTCCTTCTTTCTATAAGCTGCTCTGGTTGGGTGTTTTGTCCTAGCAATGAGAAGGAAAGTGCCCCAGATGTTATGGAAACATAGGTCATGCCCATGTTTTTTTTTTTTTACACAATGTCTATGGTTGCTTTTGGGATGGTAAGTTAATATTTACTCCTTTGCATTAAAACATGCTTGATCTTTCTGGGTACCAGTAACAAATATTTATAAAATTACTTACTAGGCTGGTGGGTAAGACCCACAGAACTGCTAAGATTGCTCATTGGGAAAGTGCTTGCTGTATAGGCATGTACAACTGGAATTCTGGGCTGGAGAGATGGCTTAGCAGTTAAGGCACTTGCCTATAAAACCTTAGGACCTAGTTTTGATTCCCCAATACTAATGTAAAGACAGACGCACAAGGTGGCACATGCATCTGGAGTTCACTTGCAGTGGCTGGAGGTCCTGGTATACCCATTCTCTCTGTCTGTCTCTCTTCTCTCTGTCTCTCTCTGTTTGCAAATTAAAAAAACAACAACCAAAAAACCAAGTTCTGCTCCCTAACACCAAGGTAAAAGGTTGCATGCACCTGTAGTTCCAGAGTTGGGATGGAAGAGTCCGAATTCATGAGGCTCACTGGCCAGCTAGTTTAGCCAGATTTGTGAGCTTTAAGTTCAGTTAAGACCCTGTCTCAAAAAATAAGGTGGAGCCAGGCATGATGGTGCACGCCTTTAATCCCAGTACTTGGGAGGCAGAGGTATAAGGGTTGCCATGAGTTCGAGGCCACCCTGAGACTACACAGTGAATTCCAGGTGAGCCTGGGCTAAAGCGAGACCCTTGAAACTCCCCCAAAAAAATCAGGTGGGGAGTGACTGAGGAAGATACTTGACATTGGCTTCTGTCCTCCACTACACATGTACTCTTCCGCACATGGATGTGCCCACACACATAAGAGCACACATACATATATGCATGTATACCACACAAAAAAGAAAAAGAGAAGAGATCCACAAATCAATATTGAGCTATGAACCTGACACCCACTATGAGTATAGCATCATATTTACTGAAGGGTCTTTGGCCACATCTCTATCTTTATTTTATTCAGCAACATGGAAGCCTACCCAAATTGAAAACTGTACTTATCAAACTTTTCCTAAGGCTCTCAAGAACAAAGGGGGGTGAAGACATATTTCTAGAGCTTGGGAACTGTTAAAGCTTGCTGGATATAGCCAGGCGTGGTGGCACACGCCTTTAATCCCAGCACTCGGGAGGCAGAGGTAGGAGGATTGCCATGAGTTTGAGGCCACCCTGAGACTACGTAGTGAATTCCAGGTCAGCCTGTACCAGAGTGAGACCCTACCTTGAAAAAAAAAAAAAAAAAAAAAAAAAAAAAAAAAAAAGTTTGCTGGATGGTTGGTTATAGTGGAGGAAGAGAGTATGGAGTAGCTCATTGCAAACACAAATCTTCTTTTTAAAGGTTTTTTTTTAGTATATATTTAATTTATTAATTTATTTATTTAAGAGAGAGAGAGAAAGAGGCAGAGAGAGAGACAGAGAGAGAGTGACAGAGAGAGAGGAAGAATGGGCGCACCAGGGCCTCCAGCCACTGCAAATGAACTCCAGATGCATGCGCCCCCTTGTGCATGTGGCTTATGTGGGTCCTGGAGAATCAAACGGGGATCCTTTGGCTTTACAGGCAAATGCCCTAACTGCTAAGCCATCTCTCCAGCCCCAAACACAAATCTTTTTAAGTCTATTTAGAAGTTTATTTAAAAGATGTATGTGAAATTTACTGTCCATATTGTGCTATGACCAGTAAGTTTTGCCACTGTGATAACACTGCTTTAAGCATTTACCAAGTTAAATGACTTAACTAGAATTATGAAGAAAGGTAGAAGAGAGCTGGAGAGATTGCTCAGTGGTTAAAGGTGTTTTCTTGCTTGATGACCCAAGTTCAATTCCCCAGTAACCACATAAAGCCAAATGCACAAAGTGGTGCATGTGTCTGGAATTTGTTTGCCATGACAGGAAGCCCTGGCACACTCATTCTCTCACTCTGTTTACTTTTCTCTCTCTCAAATAAGTAAAACTATTTTTTAAATTTTTACTTATTTATTTGCAAGCAGAGAAAGAGAGAGATAGAAGAGAGGCAGACAGAGACAGAATGGGTACTCCAGGGACTCTAGCCACTGCAAATGAACTCCAGATGCATGTGCCCCTTGTGCATCTGGCTTACTTGGGTCCTGGAGAATGGAACTGGGATCCTTTGGCATTGCAGGCAAACACCTTAACAGCTAAGCCATCTCTCCAGCCCCAATAAGACTAATTTTTTAAAAAGGAAAGGTAGGGCTGGAGAGATGGCTTAGTGGTTAAAGCATTTGCCTGCAAAGCCAAAGGATCCTGGTTTGACTCTCCAGAACCCACATAAGCCAGATGCACAAGGGGGTGCATGCATCTGGAGTTCATTTGCACTGGCTGGAAGTCCTGGTGTGCCCATTCTCTCTCTCTCTGCCTCTTTCTCACAAATAAATAAATAAAATATATTAAAAAAAAAATAAAAAGGAAAGGTAGAGGGCTGGAGAGATGGCTTAGTGATTAAGGCACTTGCCTGTGAAGCCTAAGGATGCATGTTTGACTCTTCAGATCTCACACAAGCCAAATGCGCAAGGTGACACAGTGTGCAAAGTGGCGCATATGTCCTGAGTTTGATTTCAGTGGCTGGAGGCCCTGGCAATTCTCCCATTCTCTCTCTCTCTCTCATTCTCACTCTTTCACATAAAAAAATGAAAAAGAAAGAAAGAAAGAAGGAAAGGAAGGAAGGAAGGAAGGAAGGAAGGAAGGAAGGAAGGAAGAAAGGTGGAAGAGCTTGTTTTACTCCGTGACTTCTAAGGTTCTTGCTACCATATTCAGAAACATCATCTTTTATAAAAATAATTTTTAAAAATGACAAATATCAGCAACTTGGTCTTAAAGAAAGAAACACAATATAAGTGTATATATTAGGAGATGAGAGAAGGTACATATGTTTGCATAAATGGCTTTATTAGTAGGTTCTTTTCCCACCTGGCCTATGTTTTGAAGCATCTGGCTGCTCATTTTAGTTCAGGCATAGACAGGTTCACGTTCACTTCAGCAATACAAGGAAGGTATCTCTCATGTCTTTCCTTCCAATCGACCCATTCCGGTCATTTTCTCATTATGATGATGTCCTATCAATTGTTCCCTCTTTACGCTTTTTTTTTTCTCTTGCTCTTGGGTATTTTCATATGCATTTTTGCTACATGATTCTGTGTGCAAGAGAAGACAAACATCCTTAACCTTACTTGACAAGTGTTAAAGTACACTCATTAAACATTTTGTACTCTGGGAAAATTTTTTTTTAACTCTGTATCTATCAAGTGCCAGATGCTATGTGGGGAACCAGAGACACAAAGGTGAATCAAACAGAGTCCCTGCTATAAATGAGGAGACAAGAAAGTAAACAGGCAATTATAGGCTCAAGGGATAACGACAATAACAGGGGTTAAGCAGGGGGAACTAAACATAAATCTTAGGGAAACTCCTAATCCACACTGGGGAGGTGGAGGGAGGGCAAGCTTCATGGGTGATGCCAAGAGGGAGGTCTGCAGGACAAGTTAGGAGTAGCCAGACAGCATTGGAATCTGAGCTTACAGATTGGAGACACCAGTGTGCCAAAGCCCAGGGTGAAGAGCTGAGAGCATAGTGTACAGAACGGCAAGGGGGCAAGCACATTAACCACTTGGAGACAATGGGAAAACTGAGGGTTGAAAATGGGACCACACTTCTATTTTAGAAAGATTGCTGTGTGTGGCGGGGGTGGCATTCAGGGGAACCAGCTGGGATGCTGTAGCAAAAAGGCAGGCAAACATTGAGACTGGTCTGCATGGAGGTCCTAGAAGATGAGAGCTTGAGACAAACTTAAGCAAACAGAATTGATCAGCCTTGATTATTGACGGGAAGTGAGAAGTTTCATTGGCCTGAGGATGAACCTTAGCTTTTGTTCTTAGACTAAACTGGGTTGAAGGTGCTGTAATTTTCTGGATGGGGGCACACACGTGGAGTGTTGAGTTTAGGGAAATATTGTTAATTTATGTTAGGACATGCTGGTATGAGGTGGTTCTGAAACATCCAAGAGCAAAGGAGGCAGTTGGATGGCTCTGAAAATCAGAAGCAGTATGGTGAATCTATGGCAAAGTGGGGTGTGGAACTGGTCAGAGTTCTTGTGGTTTCAGAGGAGTTTGCTTGGGGCACCAGACCAGTTGGATATGGGGTCAGGGAGAGAGTGAGTGAACTTTTGAGAAATGCTCTTATAAAAGAGAGAGGGGCACTTAATAAATTTTGTGAATATGAGAGTGGAAGAAGGCTGATGATGAAACTTCAGATTCTACACTGTGCCAATAAAATTGAAAGACCATTAGTGTGTGGGAAAATGTTCTACCATGGGCAATTTACTAGATTACATTTTGTTATTTTATATATGCATGTATCTCAAAGATGGGAACTGGGGAGCACAACACAGTCTCTACTGCAGTGATAGATATTTTATTTTTTGTTTTTCGAGGTAGGGTCTCCCTCTAGCTCAGGCTGACCTGGAATTCACTATGTAGTTTCAGGGTGGCCTCAAACTCATGGTGATCTTCCTACCTCTGCCTCCCAAGTGCTGGGATTAAAGGCATGCACCGCCATGCCCGGCTTATTTTATTTTATTTTTTTAAAGGTGTTTCTTTTTTATTGACAACTTCTATACTTACATACAAAAAACGCATGATATTTCCCTCCCCTCCACCATTCCCCTTTAGAACTCCAATCTCCACCGTATCCCCTCCCTCTCTCCGTTAGTCTCTCTTTTGATTTGATGTCATCATCTTTTTCTTCTATTATGAAGGTCTTGCGAAGGTATTGCTAGGCACTGCGAGGTCATGGATATCAAGGCCAATTTCTGTCTGGGCAGTTGCATTGTAAGGAGTCATACCTTTCCTTTGGCTTTTATTTTTTTATTTATTTGAGAGAGAGAGAAAGAGAGATAATGGGCATGCCAGGGCCTCCAGCCATTGCAAACAAACTCCAGGTGCATGCACTACCTGTGCATCTGGCTTACATGAGTCCTGGGGAATTGAACCTGGGAACCTGGGTTCTTTGACTGCAGGCAAGCATCTTAACTGCTAAGCCATCTTTCTAGCCAAACTGTGGTGATATATAGTTATACCTTTTTTTTTTACATGCATATATGGTGTATGTACCTGTGTGTAGGCATGTCTGCATGTGTGTGGTTGCACATGCATGTGTGTGCACGTGTGTAGGCTAGAGGTTGACATTGAGTGTGTTCCTTGGTCATTCCCCTCTTTATTTTACTGAGAAAGGATCTTTCACTTGAACCCAGATTTGTCCATTTGGCTAGAATAGCTAGTCAGTTTGCCCTTGGGATCCTCTGTCTCTGCCTTCTGAGTGCTGGGATTATGGGCAGGCTCCCATGCCTTCCTGGCATTTATGTGAGTGCTGGGGGTCTGAACTGAAGGCCTCAAGCTTGCATGGCAAACACTTTACTGACTGAGCCGTCTCCTCAGCCCCTGTTCATGTGTGTTATATATACAACTATGCACATACATCTAAATACATTGATATATGGACATACACATATCTGTAATGTTTACATAGCTGAAAATGCAGAAATAAGGTAATTAAATTAACCATAGTGAAATGGGATATAGGACTTGGATGGAATTATTAAAATCATAGGCTGCAGTCACCTTAGTACCAGTGCAGTGGTTCTGAGGTGTTCCTGAGGGGATAGTTTCAAGATTTAAAGGGACAAATTTCATTGTCACAATGAATGCAGATGGCTTAAGCATTTGATGGTTAGAAATTAAAGATATTAAGGGCTTAGAGAGATGGCTTAGTAGTAGTTAAGGCACATGCCTGTGAAGCCTAAGGACCCATGTTTGACTCTCCAGATCCCACGTCAGCCAGGCACACAAGGTGACACAAGTATGCAAGGTTACACGTGCACACGTGTCTGGAGTTTGATTGCAATGGCTGGAAGCCCTGGTGTGTCAATTCTTTCTCTCTCTCTTGCTCTTTCTCCCATTAAAAAAAAAAAAGGAAAAAAGAAATGAGCAATATTAAGGAGCTTTAAGAATAAAATTCTGTTTGTAATTATCTTACCCTAGAATTTATCCCATTTTACATATAAACATCATGTTTTAATTTTGTTTGGCAGTTTTAATATGCAGTAATTTTTCTTATTCTAGGAAAGTAACCATGTTGTTGTTTCAGCCAAGATCTAGTAAGGAAAATGGAAGATAAGCCACATTATTTTAAGAGGAAAACCTTAATATGGGGAATTACTTAATAAGTGTTGTAGGACTAAAAAAAAATACAAAGAGCAAGGAGAAAGATAGTAACTTCAAGAAGTGGGCTGGGGCTGGAGAGATGGCTTAGCGGTTAAGGCACCTGCCTGCTAAGCCTAAGAACGCTGGTTCCAATCTCCAGCGGTTCCAATCTCCAGGTCCCACGTTTAGCCAGATGCAAAGTGACGCAAGGGCGCAATGCCGCACTTGGCCACAAGGGGGCACACACATCTGGATTTCGTTCACAGCAGCTGAGACACTGCTGGCGCGTCCATCTCTGTCTCCCTCTCTGACTATCTCTCTCTGTGTCTCTCTCCAAAAATAAATAAAATAATAAAAAAATTAAAAAAAAAGAAGTGGGCTGGACCGCAGAGGGAACACCCAAACCACAGGAATCTGGAGAGAGCATCATGAAGGCTAACCCTAATCTTGTCCTGCTTCTCTCTCTCTCTCTCCCTCTCACTCTCTCTTCCTACCTCTCCTCTCTATACTCACTTCCTCTATAATATTATCTATCTTTTTCTTCCCTCACCTTTCTAGGTGCAGACTTAAAACTCCCAGTGCCAGCACAGGGTTAAACTCCACAATGAGCTTTTGATCCGAGACACCTACAAGGTTCCTCCCCCCACAAAAACAGACTTCTGTCAGAGTTCTTGGTGACCCACCAAAGGTTAATGGTAAGACCCTACTGTCGAAGATAGCATACGTGTGTGAGACCAAACACAGAGAGACCTGGCCAGAATCTGGAAGAAGGTCAGTCCCCAGACAGTTAGCTAGTCTAGTACCAGAGGGTGCTACACGAGCAACTGGGGGAAAATGTCCAACATTGGTCCAAACAACTTGCAGTCTAAGACACTCAGCAGGAAACAACTTGATGTAATGGTCATACAAGTGCAGTAGTGGCAAACAGCCATGGTGGGTAACCAACTGCTCTTGATTTGGCTAACAGATCCACTCAGTGGAATGGAACTCATTGCTGGAACTAGGAAACAAGTCAAAACCAGGTACCAAAAATGAGCTCAGTCTCCAAGAGCAAGATACCACCAAATGTGGGCTAGAAGAGAGCCAACGCATATAAAATTCCCTCCAAAACATATATGGTCATCCCTTCTATCTAGTACTAACTTCTCTCTCCGTTGGAGAATTTGCTTATCTTTTTTCAGGTGGACAACGAACCTGAAGGGAGGATCAGCTAACCACACCTCACCAGGGCCCCAGCTGAAACCATAGAACAACGCAGGGGAAGGGCAAGAATACAGCGTTCATGGCGATCATGACACCAGAAAAAGGCTGAAGGAGATAAACACAGAGAACATCCAACTCCAACTAAGCCAGATATCCAGAGACACGGATGCTCCTAAAACCTCATCACTGAAACAGAACTAAAATGACCCCAATGTGGCTCAGGGAAACTCGCGGAAGAGGGGGCGGAAAGATTGTTAGAGTCACGAGTTGGGTCACAGAGACTGGGGCCTATCCACCAGAACTCTTGACTAACCTCACAACGTACGACCCACATTCCCCATTGATAAGGGTCCCTTTGAAAGTGGGAGGACAGGGAGGAGGACAATGGAAGCAATATTATGAATGTAAAATCAGAATAATATAAATAAAAAATATATATTTAAATAAAAAAAAGTGGGCTGGAAAGATGGCTTAAAGAGAAGGCATATGACTGCGAAGCCTAAGGACCCAGATTCAATTCTCCAGTACCCACCAAAAGCCAGATGCACAAGGTGGCACATGTGTCTGGAGTTTATTTGTAGTGGCTGGAAGCCCCAGTGTGCCCATATTCTCTCTCTCTGCCTCTTTCTCTCTCTCTTAAATAAATAAATAAATAAAATATTTAAAAAAGCATCTTTCCCAATAGGATAGAAGAGCAAAGGATACAGTATTGAGTTTTCACAACTGTAAGGGGAAGAGACCCTTTCCTGGTCACTTTCACCTTTTCCAGGGGCTGGAGAGATGGCTTAGCTGTTAAGCCCCTTGCTTGCAAAGTGCAAGGACTCATGTTCAACTCTCCAGGTCCCATGTAAGCCAGATGCACAGTGGCACAAGCATGCAATGTTGCACATGTGCACAAGGGGGTGCACATGTCTGGAGTTTGATTGCAGTGGCCAGAGGCCCTGGCATGCCAATTCTTCCTCTCTCCCTCTCTCATATTAAAAAAGGCCAGTCTGAGCCGGGCGTGGTGGCGCACGCCTTTAATCCCAGCACTCGGGAGGCAGAGGTAGGAGGATCGCCGAGAGTTCGAGGCCACCCTGAGACTACATAGTTAATTCCAGGTCAGCCTGGACCAGAGTGAGACCCTACCTCGCAAAACGAAAAAAAAAAAAAAAAAAAAAAAAAGGCCAGTCTGTTGGGTTTGCCTCAAAAAAGAAAAGAAAAGAAAAGAAAAGAAAAAAAAGAAAAGAAATGGTCTGGATTCTTTTCTTTAACTTTCTTTTTAAATAGCTTTCTATAAGCTGGGCATGGTGGCTCATACCAGTAATCCTAGCACATAGGAGGCTGAGGCAGCAGGATTATGGTGAGTTTGAGGCAAGCCAGGTTAGTATCCTTTCTCAGAAAAACATCAAAAGCAGCTTTCCACCAAGTTTTACTCTAGAGCTAAGAGGTAACACAGTAAATCTGGAGCATACAGTCCCCGTGGTCTCCACAACCCTCCCTGTCTGTATTGCATGGAAGCAAAGCAGTTTCCTCTTGGTGACCAGAATCAGTCACTCAGCCAGACAGTAGCCTCTTTGCCTGTTGATTCCATAGTCTGAGGAACCTAAAGAGGCCAAGTACCGGTCTCAGCTTACAATCCAATGAAACCAGAGCTGTGTTCCCCAGTGGAAACAATCCTCTGTTGCGAAGACCTCTAAACCATTAGAACTCAAAGATACACACACTGAAGACAGAAACTGTGAAGTAAACTGTTGGGGGTAATCATGAGACGAACAACTTCCATTACTCCCACATTCATATATTCACCCCTATATTCTTCCCCTCCATTCTTAGACTTGTGTATTTAGAGAGAAATATTGCTATGTGTTGGCTGTTGACGCATAAATACATACAGTCTCCTTTAAGAGGGAACTTTAATATTTTAGTGTGTTACTTCCTAGCTGGTGGAACAACTCAGTCTTCAGTAGGTCATCCCATCTTGCTTCTAGGTCAGCTCTACCTGGCAGGGGAGAGGCGAGGAGGCACAGGATGAGACTGGTGAATTCCACTGGCATGATTCCATTGCTGTATTTCTTTTGTTGTGGAATGAGTTCCTTGGAAAGAAACCATAAATATTATGTGGACTAGCACAAGGTCCAACATATGTTCACGGAGGGCAGCACTGTTAGAAACAGTTGGGTATAGGAAAGGAATCCATTGAAGACAAATAACTGTCCTTCCATGATGTTAAGTATGGGGTTCAGTATAATCAATTGCTACCAGGTAGCTCATTTCTCTTGAAAATGGTATGAGGTCCTATCATAGCTCAACAGGTGATCTCTGATGTCTTCAGAGACCAGCTGTACTTCAGGAAAGCCTAGGATATTGAGCCTATGCATGGACCTTAGTCTTGACTCCATAATTCCTCGACAGGATCTTGCTAAGTTTCCTAGCCTGTCCTCAAACTCTTGGACCTCCTGCGTGGGCATCCTGAGTAGCCTGGATTACAGGTGCTCTGGCACTGAAGTAGGGGAGGAGGCAAACAAGCATGTATCCCCTCTCTAATAAAAGCCTTCTCTGAGCAGTGCGCATTCATGTAGGACGCAAATATCCTCACAGTTTGTGCCCATTCCGAAGGATGCATTCACCTATACCTTCCCCAAATCTCCTTGTCTCAGATCTCTCCAGCCTTTTCTTTGCAAGCTGCTGACTAATCAGTAAAACCACCAGCACCTACCTGTGAACGTAGATCTGTATCTCTGGTCATCTCTCAAACCAGACAAAGTAGAAACCCAATTGGCTGCCAGAAATTATTTGCTCAGAGAACACTTCCACTCACAACTCTATCCAGTGTGTTCCTCATTGGGATTGTAGTGGTGGAACCAACCACTTCATTTGTACTCATATGTTGAGGAGAATGGTCTACAAACTACTTAACTGGTCTTAACTTCTTCAAGGACACAAAACAGTAGAAGCGATTACCACAGGTTCCAAGTCACAACGTGTGCTTTCTGGGCCTTCTCCATCTGTCTCTTTCAATGCCAGTGTGTTAGGAGGTACATAGTGCATGCTCAAATCTCATGGGCTGGTGGCTCAGGTAACACCCGCTTCATACTGGACAGCTGAGGTTGCATACTCACTTGGTGTCTCATGGTCAGTCATTCAAATCCTGTTAGCAGCGAGGCCTCCTTCTTCAAACGGAGCTCTTACGTGCAGAAATGAAACAACCTGCTTTAAAACTAAATTCTGCACAGTAGCTTTCTAACCAGGCTTATCACGCATGTAACATCCCTATTGCCACTGACTCTTCAAATATTTGAATCCTCTGTGTAGGAAGTCCTTCTGCGCATTCTTTTTCTTTAAAAAAATTACCAGTTTTATGGGTTACTTGGCAAGTAGGTCAGGGTACCACACTCAAAAGCTGTATCTGGGTGTAAAGGTGATGTTGGCTCGTGATTCTAGAGGCACAAGGTTTAGGAGCTTCCCTCAGGGATGGTTTTCTTGCTAGCAGAGTCCTGAAGGAGTCCAGGGAATGTTCTGTGATTTAAATGTAAAATGTCCTCCACAGGCCCATGTGTTTGAACACTTGATTCCCAGCTGGTGGTGCTGTTTGGAAAGGCTAAGCAGGTGGGGCCTTGCCGGAGGAAGTGAGTCGTGGGAGAGGGCCTTGAGGTGTTACAGTCTGGCCCTATGTGCTGATAGTCCTCTGTTTCCTGCTTGCCAAGGATTTGATGACCTCCTCCTGCCACTATGCCATTAAAGCTTCTCCTTGACTGTAAACCGAAGTAAAGCCATTTCTTTCCATAAGTCGCTTCTGATTGGGTATCTGTTCACAGCCATGAGAGAGTCACCAATACAAGGTATCTCCTGTGCTCTCACTCCTCATTCTTCTGCAGTCACCAGTAATTCAGTCATGAGGCTCCACCCTGTTGGCTTTATCTAATCCTAATCTCGTACCAAAGGCCTAGCCTTGAAACACCGCAGTCAGATTAAGTTTCTAACCTCTCAGTGCTTCACAGTGGGGATCCCATTGTAACACATGGAGATCATGGGGGAGGGGATCACTTAACGTGTATTCAAACCAGAGCAGTGGTGCAAGGTACAGCATTTGTCTTTTACCTCCCAGGGGGATATCCTGACAGCCTGATCTCTAGATCTCCAGAAACCTCATGGAAATGGTGGATTTCCTTGGGGTTTATATCTTATGCTCTGGTACACATGTGTTTTATTAAGGCATCTAAGTACTTACTTCCTGTTCATCAGGTCCAGTGAGCTTAATGTCTTTAACATAGTGTTCAGGAAAATTTATGTTCTATAAACATGACTGTAAAGGTGAACTCTTGGACTTAGTTATACAAATTAGAATAGATAAAGAAGCACTTGCCATCTCAATAGATGCGTATCACACACCTAGTCCGGTATTGATTTGTCCCAGTAAAGACAGGGTAGATAGCAGTTGCAACTGGCCTTGATCTTATCAGGTTTACAACGATTCCTAGTTAGTCTCCAAAGTCCTGAGGCCAAACAGAGGAGTCATATGGGGCCTAGATTGTGCCCCATCTGTAATGGGAATTCCGGGGTTCCTTGCCAATATACCAATATGCCAATACACCAATAAATTTAGAGTACCCCAGATTGTCTTATGAATTTGAAGAATTAAAATCCATAGACTAGAGGGTAAGGTTTAGAGAGACTTTATTAAATTAAGAGAAGGAAAGAGAAAGTACAGAGGGCTCCTGCCATGCGGAGGACAGGAAGGGGTAGAGAGGGGGTTTTCTCCTCATCTCAGCATTACCTGGAGGTCCAAGAGTGATGAACAGGTAGCCAAGAGAGCTTGTCTCCCTGCTAAGGGTCTATTTATAACCTTATTGTGGTGGACTTCACCTTCAGGCTCAGGTGAAGCCAGAGTGAGGGCTGATTGGTTTAGGCTAGGAGCTGGCTCAAAGGAAGGCCAGCCATGATGCCAAGTTCTGGGTCTGGGCTTTATCAACCATAATGCCAGGATCAGATTCAAATTCTAGGAAAGGGGACCTCCCTCCCAGGGAGGCGCTCAAGTTGTTCTTGGAAAAACAGGTCTAGAGAACTCCTTTAGGCAAGAGATAAGAAATCAGACCATTTTTTCATCTCTAGCAAAGTGGAGATTGCAAGGCAGACTTAAGGACATTCTTGCCTTTACTTTGGCGTTGCCACGGGGAGGGCAGTCACCTTAACTGCCTCACGTCTTCTGTGGTGGAGCTGATGCTTATATTCTCTAGGATGCAGAAAACTGCTTTTGCTCTTCTGTAGCACAAGGAAGTTCCTAAGCTCCACTATCGTCCATCCTACCATCATAGCCTTCGCTCTGGGTCTGAAAAGTAATGTGACCATTCCACTGGTTGTTGAGCAGGTCTTTTTCATTTACATCTTCAAGAACTGAGCAGACATGTAATGTAGCATGTGTTCACAGTGATTTATACTTAGAGAGATCTCCATTCATCACCGGACTGCCCTGAATCCTCCCTTTGATTGGTGGGCTCAGTGGTATTTGGCTTCACAGGAAGTACTGTAAGTTCAGAAAGTGTCCAGTAAACCTTGAAATGTCTGGATTTCTCTTTTTCCTAGTGCTATGTCACCCCACAGAATGACATCAAGTTCCTTTGGGAAAATTCAGCCGAGGGTTTTTAGTATGTATTTGTGACAAAACTGCAGGGTCCTGCAGATGGTGCGAACTTGTCCTTCATTCAGGGGGTTCCGTGTCTGTGAACTGGCTTAGGGATGGAAACTGGATGGGAAGGATGGCATCATCGTGGTGGTGTAAGTAGGGTCTTAGGTGGCAAGCTGACTAGCTAGACTAGTCGAATCATTGAGCTCTGGGTTCAGGGAAGAGACCCTGCCTTGGTAAATCAAGTGGAGAGCAACAGAAGAAGACACTCGAATCAACCTCTGTCCTCCATACGCATACACATGCATGTGCACCCCCCACTTGTGCTAACATGCATACACATATGCACACACACCACACACATGAACATGTAAAAAAAGAAAGCCACAATAACTGTATATTCTTTTCTATTTATTGTCTAATTAGGACCTTATATCTATTGATGTAAAGAACTGTATAAATAGTTACTATCTATGAATTTCATTTCTGGGTGGTCAAAGGAATGTTAAAAGCACTACTTGCTGAAAGGAGATAATAGGAGGTTGGGGACATAGTTCAGTGGTTAAAGGTGCTTGCTTGCAAAGCCTGCTCGCCTGGGCTCTATGCCCCATCAACCATGTCAAGCCAGATGCAAAAGTGGCACAGTCATCTGGTGTTTGTTTTCGGTGGCAAGAGACCCTGGCACACCAATCCATACACACACACACACACACACACACACACACACAACATATACTTCTGTCATTTCAGCAATTTCAAGGCAGAGGTGAGGAATCAAGAGTTCAAGACCAGGCTGTGCTATCTAGCGCGGGGGAGGGAGGGAGGGAAAGCGAGCACTCCAGGGCCTCTAGCCACTGCAAATGAACTCCAGACACATGTGCCACCTTGTGCGTCCATCTGGCTTACATCTGTTCTGGGGTATCAAATCTGAGTCCTTAGGCTTCGAAGGCCTTAACCTCTAAACCATGTACCAAATGTACCAAAAGTACATTCTTGGTAGCTGTCACTATCTTTTCGTTTCTTTTGGTTTTTTGAGGCAGGGTTTTGCTCTAGCCCAGGCTGACCTGTAATTCACTATGTAGTCTCAGGCTGGCCTTGAACTCACAGCGATCCTCCTACCTCTGCCTCCTGAGTGCAGAGATTAAAGGCATGCGCCACCACGCCTGGCTTCCAGCTGTGGTTATCTATAGTTGGGGAATTCTCTGTACTATTCAGTTTACTTACAAAACTGTGCCAGATAGTGAGAACAGCCTAGTAGGTGCAAAAAACACAATCTGTTGTGGTTGAGAAGGTCTTGAGGACAGTTATTTTGGGGGGATTTCTATGTATCTCTGGTGGTAGAGGAGGGGAAGCCAGGTCTATGCTGCCTCAGTTTCCTTTGTCTGCATGATCTGAACCCTGATCTCTAGAGTGGACATGAGAAACTGAGGGATTTAGCCCAGCTGATAAAAGCAAGGAGGTAAGGCAAATGCTGTCACTCCTGTCCTTTCTTCATAACGTCCCTGGTGAGGCACTGACAATGTGGGGAGGAAGAATCCACATTCGGTTTCTGAATGAACACTGGAGGTACAGGTTTGAACTTAACCCAGGAACTCTGTAGCTCTGCTTTGCTGTTTACACTGTAAAGAAGCTTGCTGTATGGCCTGCCAGGGGGAAGTGCTACATCTTCCACTTCTCACTTAACTAACTCTTCCTCCTCTTCAGATCTCAATTCCTATCCCTGCCCCCCCCCACACACACATCTGGTCTTATCTTGCCAAGAGTTTCCTTCATAAGCAGCCCAGTGCTTGATCCCTCATCTGGGTTTGGAACTACACTTTCCAGCAGTGACTATCTGGTTTATGTCAGCGTCCTCTGAGAGTGGGCCTTCCTTGTTTACACTCGCTTCATTTCTCTTCATGCCTAGCCAGTCCCTGGTATAAGGCAGGTCATTGATACATACTTGTTAAATGAATATTTGCTCTAAATTCCATAAGTACCAACCCTTGCTATGATTTATTACCATCGTATTAGTGTCCCATGCCTCTTGACACCTCTCTCTCACCTGTCAAGAGAGCATGTTAACTTCAGTTTTCTTGGAAACAAGCTCGGTAGGGACTGGCTGAAACCCACCAGAGTCCCATCAAGGTGGTACTATTAGGACCATTTCCCTTCTCAGCACCACCTCCAAACCCACATGGAGGTGTTTGGATGCAAGTATGTTGTGTGGCTTGGCTGGAAGGTGGCTGGAGAAGAAGGCGAAAGGAAGGGCCTGAGCCCCTAGTCCGCCCCCCCCCCCCGAGTGTTAAGAGGCTCATGAATCACAACGAGTCCAGGGCCTACCTGCATCAAACAATGTCACCTCCGAGACTCCCGATCCAGGTGGCAGAATTTGTTAATAGGGGAGAAGCAAGCGGTTTAGGGAGGTGAGTGTGTGTGTGTGTGTGTGTGTGTGTGTGTGTGTGTGTGTGAGACGAAGTCTCTGGGTGAAAGTTGGTGGCTTGCAAGTTGGCAACCTTTTTATTATTTTTATGTTTGGCTGCTGGGGTGTGTCTGCGCGGGCTTGCCCATCAGTCTCCTGTGCACGGTTGACTGCAATCGGGAAGGTCCGGTGGTCTGCGGGATCCGGTGTGTTGGCGGGAAGGGGAGGGATGCTTCTGGCCGAGGCTAGGTGTGTGCAGGTGCGGGGACGCCGTGAGCATGTGGCCCCGCGGCGGGAGTGGAGACGCGGGCGAGCGGGCGAGCGCCGGGGGCCCGCGGGGCTGCGAGGCGCCGCTGCGGGCGGCAGGAGGCAGCGTCGGCCCGGGCGGCGGCGGCGAGCCCGCGCGCGGTGATGTCAGTGGCGGCCGGGCTGGCAGCAGCCGGCACTTCCTGTAGGGAGGCGGGCGGGCGGGCTGGGCGGCGAAGCCCACGAGCCGGTGTCAGCCTCTCGGAGCTCGGAGGAGGAGGAGCCCGGTGCGGGGTGGGCAGGGCTGTCACATTTCGGGGACCAGCTTCGTTTCCCTTGCCCCGGCGATCCCTTCCGCTTGCTTTTCCCGGCGGGCTCCCGGCGTGACATCTGCGGAGGAGCGGGGACCTGTCCGTCTGTATGTGTGCGCGCGCGGAGCAGCGGAAGAATGGCCGTGCTCAAACTCACCGACCAGGTAGGTCGGCGCCGGCGGTGGCGGTGGCGGTGGCGGTGGCGCCGGCGGGCGGGAGAGCACGGCGGCGGCGGCGGCGGGCGGGCGCGAGCGGCGCGGAGCTGGGGACTCGCGGGGAGCGCGGCCGCCCCAGACCGGCCTCCGAAGCCCGCGGCTCTGCGCTCCGCTCCGCTCCCGCCCATCCGCCCGCTCGCCCGGGGCCATGGCAAGTGCGTGCTCCGGGCTCCAGAAGCTCTCCCCACTGCCCCCGGGCTGGTCGGTGCTGGGCCGGGGGAGGGGAGCCTCCGGCCGGCCGTGCTGCGTAGCTCGGGCGCCGCCAGCCTGTGGCAGTTCCCCCCCGGGGTGGAGGGGGGTGCGGTGGACGCGGGGAAGAAAGGATCGCAAACCTTGCGACCCGAGAAGCTTGGGTCGTCTTGGATCTATTGGATGGGATGACATCCTGACTTCCTCTTCAGCTGCCCAGGCTTCAGTGTTGGGGTGGGGGTAGTGTGTGTGGGATTGGGGCGGGGGGCTCATGGACACATGCTGTCAGCTCCGGGTCTCCAAGCAGGATTGGGGCGGGCGTGGGCTGGGGAGGCGGGTCCCAGGCTGCACTCAGGGGCGCTGGGCCATCCTTCTCTGCCCGTCTGCTTGGTGGCTTTCCGCGCTGAGACACACACCGGGCAGCTCTGGAGTCCTGGCTTGGAGCATTGGGGGGGGGGGTTATTTGTTGAATCAGATGCGAGTCTTTGATGCAAGTCAGGAACCCAACCAAGTTTCAAGTTGCAGCTCTCTCAATGGAAAAAGGAAGGGATTTGCTTCTCCCCCGCCCCCATTTTATTCATGGAGAGTGACAGGAACGTTGATTGTTTTGGGGCACTGATATACGGAGAGGCAGTCCTGCTTTTGACACAAGGGCTACAGGCATGCCCTTCTTTTTAAATACCTAAGACTTCTCAAGTGGGTGCGTCCCTTGGCTTGTTCCTTAGTATCCAGCCAGAGCATCCTGCAATTTAAAAGCAACTGATTTCCACAATGACTTGCAATGGTCTCTTCTGCCCTTTAGGTTCAATTTTTTTTTGGTTGTTTCCCCTGAGCATTTACAAGCGCCCCTCCCCCTGAAGGGTGCAGAAGTCAGTGAGTTAAAATTCATGTCATTATTAAATTTAGTAGGAAGAGCAGCTGTAATTGTGACAAACATATTTGTTTTCATTGGTTCCAGAACCTTTAAAAGTGTTTGTAAATTGATATTAGACTTTTTCCCCACCCTTTCTTTGTAAGCTTTACCAACATTGAGACATTTGTAGGACTTGTTTGAAGTCTTAGTAGTTTTTCTGTGTCTTGGCCCTGCCAACTTTGATGGTTCACATCACTACACTTGTCTGTAAGTCCTAAGTATGCACTGTAACAAGAAAGGTTCTATCAGGCATTCCATCACATATGTGAAGAAATTTCAGGTAGAATTGTAGTTATAAGGATGCCCATATCCAGCTAGCCAGAATCCCTTCTTTCTAAATGGAGAAGTGAAGTGTCTTTCTCAGGGGCAGCAGCCAGGCTGTGGAGTTGGGACTCACTCTTGTCTCCACCTTCCAGGTTCCTCTAGCAGAAAGCTGTTAGGATACCACCATCCTTTTGCCAGGTGTGTTGAAAGGGGCATAAGGAGGCACATTTTCATAGACACGATCAACCCCAGGGAAAATACGATTACTGTTTTAGAAAGGCAGGAAGTTAGTCTTTCAGGACTAATCAGAGTAGGGCTTTCAAAGATGCTTGTCTTTTAAAATGTTTCTACATACACTCTCTTGTTCCCCCCAGCCCCCAGTAAACTGCCTTCCCATGGGGAGAAAGAGACCCATAGCCTTCGTTTGGCTCCGTCTCCTGATACATAGAAAGAACTCATGGAGTTCTAAGATTCAAGAGCACCTTAAAACCACCTGCCTATCTTGGGGCAAAGCCAGAGGAAGACTGGGAGGGGAGGTGGTAAGGTGGGGTGGGGAACAGTGGTGAGCAAAGAGGGTTTCTGTGTTTCCGTTGGCCCAGGAAGTGTGTTTTTTCTTACCTTATATAGTCTTACTTTTTGTTTGAAACTCAGTTCTTAGAAGTTGGTTCTTTACCTCATCTACTCCCTTTAGCAATCCTTTTATTCAGCCCCTTCTGGAAGAGTTTTGCTCCATCATTGTGGGTGTGGAATCCCTGCTTCAGTTAGCTATGGAGCACCTTGCTCTCCTCTCAGCGACCCACACAACCATGAGCATTCTTCCCTCATCTGTTGAATGCCCCTTTTGCAATGTGGATCTTTATTTTTACTAAAGCTCTTGGATTTCTGGTGTGAGGACACATTATTGTTATTGATAACCTGAATCTCAAGTTGTCTGGGTTTGCTTTTATTTTTTATTTGTTTTTATTTTTTTGGGTTTGCTTTTAGATATGGCTGAAGTAAGAGGTGACAGCTGATGACATTCTCTGTCCCACTATGCTGAATAGCAAGGTTTGCTGTGGGGTAGTGGTCACTACTTTGGATGTCAATCCTACAGTGATCTCTGAGACATGTGAGAGAAGGAACATACCTTTTTTCTAGCTGTTTTGGGAAGGTAAAATGGAAGGGGGAAGGGAGAGGCCACTGTGGTTTTTAATCTTCTACTGTGAAAAGGAACTGGGAGCCATTGCTACAAAGGAACTTGGCATTTGACACTTCTGCATTTGTACAAAACACACACCATTTTTTCTTACAGTGCTGCAAGGACCAACCATCTTAGTTTTCCCAGGATGGAGGGGTTTCCCAACATGGTAAAGTATGAAAGCCAGGAAAATTCCAAGCAACTAGGAGGAATTGGTTCAACTATGTAATTAATATAATAACATAATTATTTCCTCATAGATAGATATTAAAACATTTGTTTATATCTTTGGAGAACAGATAATTGTAAGGTTGAACAAGAAGGTTATTGCACAAATGCAATGCATTTTGGCTTATGCTAGCATACAACTCTTTGCAATTTGATTTTTTTTTTTTTTTTTTTGGTTTTTCGAGGTAGGGCCTCAGTCTAGCCCAGGCTGACCTGGAATTAACTATGTAGTCCCAGAGTAGCCTCGAACTCACGGCAGTCCTCCTACCTCTGCCTCCCGAGTGCTGGGATTAAAAGTTTGCGCCACCATGCCTGGCTTGCAATTTGGTTTTCTTTTGCAGTTTGATTTTATATTGAACTTTTGAGGAATATTCTTTATGTTATATCTTTATGTTATATTCTTTATGTTATATCTTTCTTTTAATTTTTTTTTAAGTTACAAAGGTATGGTAGTGAACCATGCATTTGAACTGTCCACTCTTCTGCTGTGAATTTGCTAGTGACAGCAGAACACCTGCTCCACCCCATGAAGACTGCCGGTAGACAAACTGCTTCAGCAGGTGGCCCTTTTGGAGCTTCCCGCCTGGAAACCTTCTGGTTTAGGGTTCCCTTGCCAAGTCCTAGCTCACACTTGAGTCACCCATCTCCTTGCCAAAGGCAATGTCTGGCAGCTGTGGCAGTGGCTGGAGACTAGAAATCCTGTAGCTTTGAAAGCAGGATTTCCAGCCCATAGTGTGGGCCCTCTGGGTGTGTTTGTTTTCTTCGACTGCCCTTGGGCTTGTGTCCACCCCTAGGGCACTGGTTGAAACACATGCCACACTACAGGAGAGAAGAAGGGGAAGAACGGCTTTAGGTTTTGGACCCTTTTCTGTTGTTCTGGGAGCTT
Organism: Orientallactaga sibirica; assembly: GCA_036365145.1. NCBI lineage: Eukaryota > Metazoa > Chordata > Mammalia > Rodentia > Dipodidae > Orientallactaga > Orientallactaga sibirica. Next base: position 21,693,928 of record JAEOAD010000004.1, read on the forward strand.
GGGATATTGGCTCTGGGAATGCACTTGAGGGCTGATATTTCATGGCATGCCTAAAAGTGGCTTACATTTATTGTGCTCTTATTGTATGCTGTGAGTCATCTCTCTTAATGTTCATGGTCACACTAGGAGGTAGGTGGTGGTGTGAGACATATTTTATAGAGAAGCAGGTTAAGGGAGGCTAATTGACTCGTTTAAGGTCACACACCCAGTGCGTGGTTGAGCAGTGTCCTCCTCTGTCAGTCCAATTGCACAGGCGGGGCTCTGAACACAAGGCTCCACTTGGCATAGTTGAAAGGGCAGAGAGGATGTAGGGTTCACGGTACCTGCTTGTATTTACCAAAAGCCTTGGAGAAACAGCGCTGACCACGCTCCTATCACTTGGGGTCACACCACTTCTGCCAGAGTCAGGAGCTGCTCTGAAGTGTCCCCTCATGCTTGCCCTGTACCTGGTCTGTCTCATTTACTTGCCATCTCCCCACCCTGCTGAATGATGCTTTGATAGCTTTGTGACTATTTATTTTAACATCTTATTTTTATTTATTTATTTATTTATTTATTTATTTATTATTTATTATGAGAAAAAGAGGCAGAGAGAGAGGGAGAGAATGGGTGTGCGAGGGCCTCTAGCCACTACAAACGAACTCCACATGCATGCACCCCTTGTGCATCTGGCTAATGTGGATCCTGGGGAATGGAACCTGGGTCCTTTGGCTTCGCGGGCAAGTGCCTTAACTACTAAGCCATCTCTCCAGCCTGAGGAAATGTTTTTTAAAAAACATTTTGAGGGCTTGAGAGAAGTTTATCAGTTAAGTGCTTGTCTGTGAAGCCTAAGGTCTCCAGTTCGAGGCTTGATTCCCCAGGACCCACGTAAGTCAGATGCACAAGGGGACACATGCATCTGGAGTTTGTTTGCAGTGGCTGGAGGCCCTGGTGTGCTCATTCTCTCTCTCTCTCCCTCTCTCTGCCTCTTTCTGTCTCTCTTTCTGTCTGTTACTCTTAAATAAATAAATAAATAACACATTTTGAGAGAGAGAGAGAAAGAGAGAGAGAGAGAGAGAGAGAGAGAGAGAGAGAGAGAGGCAGATAGAGAATGGGCACACCAGAGCCTCTAGCCACTGCAAGCAAACTCTAGATGCATGAGCCACCTTGTGCATATGGCTTTACATGGGTACTGGGGAATCAAACTTTGGTTCTTGGGCTTTGCAGGCAGGTGCCTTTACTGCTAAGCCATCTCTTCAGCCCTGAAAATAAGAAAGAGCTACACATATCTGATAATTCTATGGCTTTCAAAGTTGTTTAAGCTGTGACACTTCTTGTTTTGTTTCCCCTCAAAAAATTTCATAATGAGCCTCAGTGTATGCAAAAATGGGCCTTAGAATAGAGAGTTTGAGGATTGTTGAGGTTTAACATTATTTGAAAAGTCCCTTTGTACATGAGAATAACTAGGGGTTGGATCAGTTTTTAAAATAAATTTTTCCTAATACATCATGTACTCAAACAGACACTTAGAAACCCTTATCAATGATTAGGAGTTACATAGAATCCATATGACCATATAATTTTCTTTTAAATTTTTATTTACTTATTTGAGAGAGAAGGAAGGAAGGAGGGAGGGAGGGGAGAGAGAGAGAATGGGTACACCACAGACTCTTGCCACTGCAAAGGAACTCCAGACACATACATGCCCCTTTGTGCACCTGGTTTTATGTGGATATTGAGAAATCCAATCTAGGGCTATCCGGCTCTGCAAGCAAGCACTATTTACCACTGAGCATCTCCCTAGCCCATGACCATATCATTTTTTAAAATTTATCTATGAGAGGGAGAAAGAGGCAGATAGAGAGAATGGACACACTAGGGCCTTTAGCCACTGCAAACAAACTTCAGACACGTGTGCCACCTTGTGCATCTGGCTTATGTGTGTACTAGGGAATTGAACCTGGGTCCTTAGGCTTCTCAGACAAGCACCTTGACTGCTAAGCACATGACCATACCATTTTTATCTAACCCAGGCTGTTTTGAGAATGATATAGTACTATTAAATACTGAACTGGAAATTCATGTGAATCAGGACTGTCTGTTTCTGGACATATGGTCACACATAGAGTCATAGTTGACTCTGTTTACTCACCTCAGGTTTGAGAATAACATGGGGGACGAGTTTGGTTCTTGCAGGTACTGCAAAGTGTGTTTTATGGCCATGAGCAAGCCCAGGGCTAGAACATGGCTCACACATCAGCTCTGAGCAGGTGGCAGGCAGCAGGTTGCAGGAACATGGTGGTGGAGGCATTTTGACCCTAGCAGTCAAAGATGGGGGACGTGTAATAAGTGAAATCAGTGTTTGCTGTGGGCATAAGTAAGGGAGACAGCATATGTTGTTCATTAGCTAACACTTGGCAAGTCAAACTCAGCTCTGTGGGCTCCAGGTTTCTCTTTGTAAGATGAGGGCGTTGGATTGGATGCTTTGGCAGTGCCTGAGCACTGCCCTGTCCCTCCTGTGACTCAGCCCTTATGGAGGTTCATGTGGCAGTCTCTTACACATGTGGGTAGGACATGTGTCTTTGCCAAGGAGCTTTAATTTTGCTCTCCCGGTAACAAGGTCAGTCAACTTTGTTTCCCAAAGAAGGTTTATCCAATGTCAATGACCAGAAAGATTCTCATTTTTCCATTCTTCACTTATAGATAATCTAAGTACTGTAGATTGTTCCTTTTATCAATATCTTGTTTGCCTCTGGCTACTTTCAGAGATTGAGAGCAGGTGATTTATTTTCCAAAAATTTTATTTTATTTTATATATATTATAACATGTTGTACTCTTTAATCCCCTTACCCTTGTTCCTGTTACCTTGGGGGGGTCCTCCTCACTGGGATATGGTATTCACTGTGGGGTCATAAAGGCCTCAGTCAGTCTCTGTGGGATAGTGGGATGGGGACTGTGCCACAGGGCATTCGTCTGTGGCTCTCACAATCTTTCCGCTCCCTCTTCTGCAATGTTCCCTGAGCCGTGGCAGACCTGTTGGCTGTGTGATTTAGTGTTGAGCTCTGTGTAGCCTCTGGATTTCTATTTTGATGGGTTTTGATTGATCACTGTGTCTGTCGCCATTATCCTGAAGCTGGTTGTCAGGCTAGCAGTAAGAGCATTATTCATGTTCTTCTGCAATTTCTCCTGGGCCCTGGCAGATGTGGTAGAGGTGGCATGTCTTGTGGTGGGCAGTTGGCTATCTTCTTATTGATGGATCTTGGTACTCTTCCTTTTCTCTGCCATCTGTAATGTAAAACAGATTCTCCAACAAGAGTAAGAGCAGCTTGGGTTAAAGGGCATATATAAAGTTATTTGAGAGACTTTTTTTGTGTGTGTGCAAGACAACTCTTCTCCAGAGAACAGTGGAGGCTTCTTTCTGAAGTCTAAGTTTCCTGACCATGGTATTCTTTTTTAAATTTTTATTTGTTATTACTGATAACATATTTTGTATGGATACATCATATGTTGGTAACTTCTTTTCCCTCATCTCTGCCCTCATTCCACTGAGGACCCTCTTCAATGAGTTGCAGGTATTCCCCATGGGATTGTGGGTCATGCATTGTGGGAGCAGCAGTCAGTTTTTGCAGGGAGGCAATGCCTCTGGGCATGATGTCTCAACCTGTGGCTCTTATAATCTTTCTGCCTCCTCTTCCGCAAAATTCCCTGAGCCGTGGTGGGTTGAGTTTTAAGTCTACTTCAGTGATAAGCTCTTAGGAGCCTCTGGATCTCTGCTTTGGTAGGTGTTGAGTATCCTCAGGGTCTATCTCCTTCACCCTGGCTCTGATTATCAGGTTCAGCATGGAAGCAGCACTCTTGCTTGTCTCCCCAATTCCTCTGTGGTTTCAGCTGTGGCTTGGCTGAAGTGCGAGGGGGTAGTTTATCTCCTTGGCTGACTATGGGATTCTGACTTGGTTTCCAGTACCAGATATGAGTTCTCCCACTGAGTGGGCCTCATGTCCAATCAGAGAACAGTTGGTTACCTGCAGAGATTGCATGCCACTATTGCACAAGTGTGCACTTCTTGTCCAGCTAGTCGATTTTATAGTCTGGTCCAGGCTGACCTGGTCCAGTCTGCCTTATTCAATCCTTATTCATTGCTGTCTGCAGGGTCCTCTGCTTATTCACTTATTCATTGCTGTCCTCCTGGTGGCTCCCATAGGGCCTTCCAGCACTATGAGGACTGGACAATAGTGAGCTAGTTTCCCCTTCTGTTCCAACATGGTATTCTGATGTCCTATGACTGCAGCCTGTGGTGTCTTCAGCATAGGGTCTTACCTTTGAGCTCTGGCAGGTAATCAAGTGTTTTGGCAGTGACCTACATTATTTTGGGGACCTCATGGCCAACAACTCACTGTGGGGGAGTGGAAACCCAATTCTGGACCTGAGATTTATCTGCCAGAGTCCATGGTTTTAAGGTAAAGCTTTTTCTACCTTTTGTTTGGACTGTACCCTGTACCTCTCCTACTTTATTGGTGGTTATATCTTGTAGAATGCAAGTCAGAGTGAGGATTTATATGGAACTGATTCATGTTGTCTTAACTTTTTGTAATTCCCTCTCCATCTTCCCTACCCCTTACTCCTCCAAGCCTCTCCTACCCCTGATATTCTGTTCCTCCCCTAACCTGTCAAGTACCTGAGAGCAAGTAATTTTAAATTTTTAAAATTTTATTTATTTATTTGAGAGAGAGAGAGAAAGAGAGAGAGAGGTAGATGGGGGATGGGCATGCTAGAGCCTCCAGCCACTGCAAGCAAACGCCACCTTGTGCATCTGGCTTATGTGGGTCCTGGGGAATTGAACCTGGGTCCTTTGGCTTTGTAGGTAAGCACCCTAACTGCTAAGCCATCTCCAGCCCTCAGGTCACTTTTTTTCTTCTTTTCTCTTTATTAAAAGAGAGAGGAGAATGGGCATGCCAGGGCCTCTAGCCACTGCAAACGAACTCCAGACGCACGTGCCATCTTGTGCATCTGGCTTGCATGGGTACTGGGGAATCAAACCTGGGTCCTTAGGCTTTGCAGGAAAATGCTTCATTAACTGAGCTATCTCTCCAATCCCTGACCTGCAGATCATTTTTATTACCTTTGTTTGTGTTTGTGAAAAGTAGCCTAAGAAGCTGAAATGAATGATTCATAAATCTAGGTTCAAATTGTGGTAGTCATTTTAAGGATCCTTTCACTTGAAAAATGATCTAGTGCTTTGAGCTAAGCAAATATGATGCAGGTGGTCCACCTTTGGGGAACTTTAGGCTTTAGTGAAGCCATGTTTGCTTGCATTTCTTGGTTTTCAAGTGCTTGGAGTTGCCTCACCCAGTGAGTCTGGTTTCTTTTTTATGTGTATGTTTGTGTGGTGTACATGTGTACACCTGGTGTATGGGTGCATGTGTGTTATTTGTGTGTATGTGCATGTGGAGGTCAGAGGTTGAAATCAGATGCTTATTGAATCAGTCTCTATCTACCTTAGTTTTTTTTTTTTTTTTTCCCAAGGTAGGGCCTCACTCTAGCCCAGGCTGACCTGGAATTCACTATGTATTGTCAGGGTGGCCTCGAACTCATGGTGATCCTCCTACCTCTGCTTCCTGAGTGCTGGAATTAAAGTCATGTGTCACCATGCCCAGCTCTACCTTAGTTTTTGAGATAGATCTCTCCCTGAACCTGGAGCTCCCAGTTTTGGCTAGGTTGGCTGGTCAGCAGAAGCCAGGAATCCTTCTGTCTCTGACTCCCTGCTTGTGGGATTACAGGAACGCACCACCACATCTTTTATGTGTGTATGAGGGATCCAAAGTCAGGTTCTTATTCTTGTGCTTCAAGCACTTTTCTTTTTCTTTTTTAAATTGGTGGTGACTCATTTATTTTATTTTTATTTTTATTTATTTATTTGAGACAGAGAGAGAGATAGAGAGAGAGAGAAAGAAAGAAAGAAAGAAAGAAAGAAAGAAAGAACAAAAGAAAGAAAGAAAGGGTGTGTCAGGGCCTCTAGCCACTGCAAACGAACTTCAGATGCATGTGCCACCATGTGCATCTGGCTTACGTGGGAACTGGAGAATCGACCAGGGTCCTTGGGCTTCACAGGCATGCACCTTAACCGCTAAGCAATCTGTCCAGCCCAGCAAACACTTTTCCTACCAGGCCATCTGCTTCCCACCCCATCCTCCACCCCTGCTGCCACCCTGTGAGTCTTGGCCATCCCAGTGTAATTTTCTTTGTAAGGTAGCTTTAATTCCAGAAGGCATTTTACTCCAAGGAACTTTCAGAGCTGTTAGTCAAATTAGATTTGTAGAAATGTCTGTGGAGCCTTGACATGGAAATTGGAAATTTAATAACAGTTCTAACTTGTCTCTAAAAGAGTCAATATGGCCAGGCATGGTGGTGCATGCCTTTAATCCAGAGGCAGAGGTAGGTGGACTGCAGTGAGTTCAAGGACAGCCTGAGACTACATAGTGAATTCCAGGCCAGCCTGGGCTACAGCAAGACCCTACCTTGAAAAACAAAACAAAAAAAAACAAAAAAACCAAACAAAAAAAAAAGAGTCAATATTAGTTGCTTTTATTACTTCCCTCTGATTTATTTTTAAAAATAACACCAGTTTGAGAATCAGAGCACTTGGATTCTGCTGTGGTTCTCACAGTGGGCACGTGGCTTTGAGCAGTCCCTGGACTTAGTTTCTCTGCCTATGCTAAGGGACTGGTTAGCAGAATGCTCTAAATTCTTTCAGGATCTAATAGTGCAAGGAAACCCCCACCCCTGCCATATAGCTCAGTGTCATTCTTTTCCCAACTGATGGAATCTCATTGCCAAATAACTGCCTGCCCTGAACTTCTTATGTCCCTACACCGTTGTGGTGGTGGTGGCAGCATCAGTTTTCCAGGTCTGATTAGCAGAAGGACCACAGGTCCTTTCCCCAAGAAGGATTTTCAGAATCTCCAGGAGCCTGTTGTGTGGCTGCAGAACTCCCAAGGCTCTTTCAGTGTAGTCCTTTGCAAATTCTCTTGAATTTCTTGCAGGACAAGAGAACAACCCCCACACACCCTGGGCACCTCTCATGAGCTAGGTGTTGCTGGGCCACCTTAGCTATCCTCATGGGTGCCACTTTGGCAAACTCTCTACCTGGTATAGTCCTGTTTGGGCTAGGAGATTGGGTACAGCTGGTGGGGTGTCGATAGACTTCCTTAGGGAGAGCTGAAAATCCTTCCACGTCGTCTTCAGGCTCTTACTGCAGAGATAGGTCAGTGTCTGGAGAGGAGACTTAGTTTTGGTATCTGATAAAGGTTGGAAAGTGACAGAAGATATGTATGAAGACGGGAAGACCGGCAGAAATGCAGGCCACCAGGGACCAATCAAGTAAAAACTATGAAACAATGTCCCAAAGCAGCTGATGCCTACACTCTAGGGACGAGCAAGATTTATTGAGCTTGAATTTGGGAAATATTAGAATTCATGTTCCTTTAAAGAAATTCTGGACTGGAGAGATGGCTTAGCAGTTAAGGTGCCTGCCTCCTAAGCCTAAGAACGCTGGTTCCAATCTCCAGCGGTTCCAGTCTCCAGGTCCCACGTTTAGCCAGATGCAAAGTGATGCAAAGGCGTAATGCTGCACTTGACCACAAGGGGGCGCACACATCTGGATTTCGTTCACAGCAGCTGAGAGGCTGCTGGCGCACCCATCTCTATCTGTCTTCCTCTCCCTCTGTGTCTCTCTGTGTCTCTCTCCAAAAAAAAAAAAAAAAAAAAAGAAATTCTTACTGCAAACTTTCAAATCTAACAGTACCACACATCTTTGCCTTTACTGCTCACTTCCTTGATGGCCCAGTCACCACCTGGATCATGGCAGCAGCCAACTGACTGGTCTCACCCCATCTGACCTTTTCCCTTGTACTCTGGTCTAATAGAGCTGTCGGTGGTGGAGCTAAGGTCACGGTACCCTCCCCATGCTCAAAACCCTCGGAGTAAAAGCTAAAGTCATTATGTAGCCTGTTGGCCCTTTATATTCTGTCCCCTCCATTCACCTGTCCAGCCTGTGTTGTCTGGTTCTCTTCCTGGCTCTGTGACTCCAGGTACACTGGCCCTTCACTGTTTAGCGAACACACTTCTTGCTCTCGGGGGAGCTCTTCCTCAGATATTCAGGACTTGCTTTAGGTCTGTACTCTTTGGATAGCTCTCTTTAAGGTGATCACCTACATTTCCTGTTTGCCTTTCTTTACTTTTCCTCCATACTACACATAATGCTATACCACACATTTACCTCACCTTTCCTTTTCTAAAATATGAAAACTTATGTTCAGGAAAAAGAGACAGACTTTTGGACGAAGATTTATTTATTTTTTTGGTTGTTGACTCATGATTATTCCATCCACTTCTGTATCTTCAGCACTTAGTGGAAGACACATGGTAAATGCTCAGTCACTATTTAAATGAATGAAATAAATGTGTATTTGCAAATGTTCAATTTTTTTTACTCATGAGGTACTCAGTAAAAATTCTGAAATACTTCTGTGTACACCTGTACACCGAGATAGTTGGATTTCCCCATTCAGACAACATGAAGAGAAATGTTTATTTTAATTCTAAAATTTTACTTGTCTATGTGTGTGTATACATACACATGCATTTACACACATGCACACTTGTGAGACTGGGTGCACCTGTGCTACAGTGTTTGTATGGAGGTTGGAGGACAACTTTTGGGGCTGGTTTTCCATCTTGTTTAAGGCAGGATTCACTCTCTGGATCTCTTTCTGCTGCTATTACTTTTTGCTGTGCTTGCCATGAGCTTCCTGGAAATTCTCTCTCAATCTCCCATTTCGCCATCAGCATCCTGGGATTACAGAAGCTTTATCCGCTGAGCCATCTCTTCAGCTAAGAAATATTTTTTGCCTTATCAAAAGATAAACTAAGTGTGGTGGTGACACATGCTTGTAATACTAGCTCTTGGGAGGTAGAGGCAGGAGAATCAGGAATTTAATGATATACTTGGCAGTATAGTAAGTTGAAGTCCAGCCTCAAACCTCTGTACTCCTTCATAAAAAAGACAAAAAAGTAACATACTATAATCTTTCCTGCTTATGTTTTGTCCCTTTCAGGTGGGCTTCTCGTGGTGGGATTGTTATTGATGCAGTTGAATCTGAGTAAATTCCATTTTTAAAAAAATTTTATTTCTAGTCATTTATTTATTAGAGAGAGGAAGAGAGAATGGGTGTGCCAGGGCCTCTAGCCATGGCAAACAAACTCCAGATGCATGTGCTATCATGTGCATCTGGCTTATGTGGGTTCTGGAGAATCAAACCTGGATCCTTAGGCTTTTCAGGTGAGTGCCTTAACTGCTAAGCTATCTCTTCAGCTCTAAATTCCATTTTTTAAAAAATAGAAGGGCTGGAGAAATGGCTTAGCAGTTAATGCACTTGCTTGCAAAGCCAAAGGACCCAGGTTCAATTTTCCAGAAATCATGTAAGCCAAATGCACAAGGTGGCACATCTGTCTGGAGTTTGTTTGCAGTGGCTAGAGGCCCTGGGGTGCCCATACTTTCTTCCCTCTCCCTCCCTCCCCCCGCCTCTTTTTCTTTCAAATAAATAAATAAAAATAAAAAAATTAAAAATCATAGGAAGTGTCAAAGTGACATTACAGGAAGGGAAATGTTGACCCTAAACATTATGGAAAGGGATGGTCAGGGCACATGGGTGTCCTGTGCATTTAGCCACTTACCACGTGTTTCACGAGCTCTGTCTACATAGCTAAGGCTCTGCTGGAGCTCTCTGCTCCTCCACTTTCTGTAAAGGATAAGAATGGGAATGAACAGGTACAATAACAGCTAGAAACTGACATGGAGAACGGGAAATAAGGAGACAAGACAATGTTCATACTTTATGTGATTTAATCCCGTGTTAGTTCCTTTACTCATTGCTGACATGAAGCAGCTTAAGGAATGAAGAGTTCATTTTGGCTCACAGTTCCATGGGGTACAGTCCATTGGCGGGGAGAGGGGTGGCGGAGTCAGTGAGAAAGGCTTTAGGAAGCTGGAAGGGAGGGGGGTCTAACCAATGCTTGAAGGGAATGAAGTAGGCAGCAGGTGGGCCTGAGTGACATGCTCCCTACCTGTCAGGTAACCTGGGAACTAGATTTACTGAAGCATATGGGTCCTGTTAGGTAGGGAAAAGAAGCAAGGAAAGAAATCTCCAGTGCCCAAACTAGATAGGAAAAGTGTTTGCATAGTGACTGCTTCTCACCAGTTCTGACTTGGCATCCATGCCATTGCTCGGACTCTTGAAGGAATAGGTTTGAGTCTTTGCAAAGCTCATTGCTTCCACTTGTTGCATAAGCATGGCCTTTTACAAACTAATTTGTACCTAACTTGTTCCAAAAAATATTGAAGCCCAAGGTAAGGTAAGACCTGCTGGGTCGTCTGTCTCCATGATACTCCTTGCTTGGGTGGCCTGGTGTATCCGTGACTTGTCATGGCAATGTTTTATGGACAAATGTGTACCTGAAGTGACAAGGACACTTGAGAGAGAGAGAGAGAGCCCAGATGCTTTTGGTGGTACAGGACATTGATAAAATAATGTTGTAGGCCTGGAGATGGTCCGTTTTTAACCTAATTTATTTGTTTTACTTTTTAAAAATACTTTTTATTCATTTCTTTGCAAGAAGAGAGAGAAGAGAAACAGATAGAATAGGTATACCAGGGGCTCCAGCCTCTGCAGATGGACTTCAGATGTATGAGCCACTTTTTTTTTGCACCTGGCTTTATGTGGGGAGTCGAACTCAGGTTGCTAGGCTTTGTAGGCAGGAGCTTTACCCAATGAGCCATCTCTCCAGCCCATTAACCTAATTTTTTTTTTTTTTTTTTTGGTTTTTTGAGGTAGGGTCTCACTCTAGCTCAGGCTGACCTGGAATTCACTATGTAGTCTCAGGGTGGCCTTGAACTCACTGCGATCCTCCTACTTCTGCCTCCCGAGTGCTGGGATTAAAGGCGTGCGCCACCATGCCTGGCTATTAACCTAATTTTTAAGTATAAAAGAAAATTCACAATATCCAGACTATGAGGAAAAACCTACAGGAAGAAAATAACCACATTTCTTTTTTAAATTAATTAATTAATTTGCAAGCAGAGAGACAGAGAGATAGAAGAGAGGGAGACAGAGAGAGAATGGGCATGCCAGGGCCTCCAGATGCATGTGCCCCTTGTGCATCTGGCTTATGCGGGTCCTGGAGAATTGAACCGGGATCCTTTGGCTTCACAGGCAAACACCTTAACTGCTAAGCCATTTCTCCAGCTCACCCTTTTAAATTAATTAATTAATTGATTTGCAAAAATAACCACATTTCTTAAAAGATCAATTGCAAGGGAAAAATGAAGAATAAGCATAAACAGATTAAAATAGACTTTTCTTTTCTTTTCTTTTCTTTTCTTTTCTTTTCTTTTCTTTTCTTTTCTTTTCTTTTCTTTTCTTTTTTTTTTTTTGGTTTTTCGAGGTAGATCTTGCTCTAGCTCAGGCTAACCTGGAATTCATTCTGTAGTCTCAAGGTGGCCTTGAACTCATGGCAATCCTCCCACCTCTGCCTCCAGAGTTCTGGGATTAAAGGTATGTGCCACCACGCCCAGTTTGAGACTTGATATTTGTTAAGACTAATGGGATGTATGTGGAGGTGCATGCCTTTAATTCCAGCACTCAGGTAGCAGAGGTAGGAGGATCGCCATGAGTTCAAGGCCACCCTGAGACTGCATCGTTAATTCCAGGTCAGCCTGGGCTAGAGCAAGACCCTGCCTTAAAAACAAAAAAAAAAACAAACAAACAAACAAAAAATGTAGTGAGTAGATTTAGATTCTGATTCAAATTTAGAAAAATACACTTCTATGAAATACTGGGTGAAATTCAAATAGTACTGGATATTTGATGATTAGTGTGAATATGATATTGTTATTATGTTTGAAGAAAGAGAATCCTTTTAAAAAAACAAACCAAGAAACAAAACCACAACACTACTCTTTAAGCCACGGCTATGCCTAGAAGCGATCTTTCTTTCTTTCCATTTCTTCCTGTTCTTTTTGTGTGTACAGACCACCCCCCTCCCCGCCACTTGATGGTAAGACACCATCCCTTTGACTGTTTGCCAAAAAGCACTTAATTCTGCTGGTTTTGTTGTCCAACAAAATGCACTTCTGAGCTGGTTGTGAGAGGCACAGCTGTTGGCTTGTTTGAAGCCCTTCACAACCATGTCAGGTATTTCTGCATCTAATTTAGAACCCTATCCTTTTTATTTATTTATTTATTTTTAAATGTTTATTTATTTATTTGCAAGCAAAGAGAGATAGGAGACAGACAGGGCCTCTAGCCACTGCAAATGAACTTCAGACACATGTGCCAACATGTGCATCTGGCTTATGTGGGTTCTGGGGAGTCAAACCTGGGTCCTTAGGTTTTGTAGGCAAGCCCCTTAACTGTTAAGCCATCTCTCCAGCCCTAAATGGATAGTTTTAACAGGAAGTGGGTATTGATTTTTGCTTTCCATGGTTTTAATGTGGCTTTAGGCATGCTAAAATACCATTATTCATTTTTGCATTCTTTTCTCCTCTGAAATTTTTCTATAGCATTCTTTTTGTTAAATAAATTCATTAATAACTTCCATCTGTATATACAATGTACCCTGACATAATGACCTCCCACTACCTCCCTATCCACCCTCCACTGAACCCTCTCTTCTTTCCAAGTAGTAAGTAGTTCCTCTTCTTCTTCTTCTTCTTCTTCTTCTTCTTCTTCTTCTTCTTTTTCTTCTTCTTTTTTTTTTTTTTTTTTTCGAGGTAGGGTCTCCCTCTAGCCCAGGCTGACCTGGAATTCACTATGTCCTCTCAGGGTGGCCTCGAACTTATGGCGATCCTCCTACTTCTGCCTCCCGAGTGCTGGGATTAAAGGCATGTGCCACCACATCTGGCTTCCTCTTCTATTTTGATGTCATTGGTTTTATTCTTCTTTTGTGCTTCTCCATCATCCACGACATTTGACAGATCCACTATTATGCAGGTCTTGCACAGAGAATGATGGCTGCTGAGGTCATGAACGCACCAGCCTCTTTTGTCTGGAAGACAGTGTTCCAAAGCCCTCTTCCTCCTCCTTCTCCTCCTCCTTCTCCTCCTCCTCCTTTGAGTCTAATGTTCTTTCTACTACCTCTTCTTCAGTGGTCCCTGGGCCTTGAAGGGTGTGATAGAGATACATTATTTAGTATTCTTAGCACATTGATTAGTTTTAAGTCTCCCCGTAATCACTGCCAGCTGAAAAGAGAAAGTTCTGTAACCAAAAGTGAGAGCAGTATTAACAGATGAGCATAAACGCAAATATTTTAATTTAATTTTTTAATTTTTTTATTGATGACTCCTTAATTGTACACAATATCCCATGGTACTTCCTCCCCACCCCCACTTTCCCCTTTGAAACTCCACTCTCCATCATATCCCCTCCCCCTCTCAATCAGTCTCTCTTTTCATTTTGATGTCATCATCTTTTCCTCCTATTATGATGGTCTTGTGTAGGTTGTTTCAGGCACTGAGAGGTCATGGATATCCAGGCCATTTTGAAACACAAATATTTTGAGGGCAATTTTGTAGGCATATTTATCTATTTAGCCAAACAACAGTAGTAGCTTCCCCCTAGGGCATATGAGTTTGTGACGTCTCCAGGCATAAAGTATGGCATTTTGTTTAGACAGTGTTCAGAAGTATTATGTGGGAGTGGTTAGTTCACAGAGGCTGAAGTTTATGTTTGGAAATCGGGGCTATAGGCACACACTGTTCTTAACTAGCTATCTCAGTCTTCCTGTGACACAACTTTCTTTGTAAAATGGGTACAATAATTGCTTTATGGGGAAATTGTGACAGTCAGGTGGGAAATGCCCAGGAATAGCAAGTGGTCTTTGATGATACTCAGTAAAGTCCCAGAATTTTGGCTTCTCATTTGTCAGAGACTAGTATGTTAGGGTCAACTTCAGGTCTGTGCAAATATTTTATTTATTTTTGCTTTTAAATTTGGGACTTTTTTTGGGTCTTACTTCTCTTTAACTTAAACAACATTGGTAAAAAGATACTGTTTTTTAATAATATAATTTTTTATATTTTATATTTTTATTTATTTATTTGCAAGAGAGATAAAGAAGCAGGGAGAGAGAGAGAGAGAGAGAGAAAGAATGGGTACACTAGGACCTCCAGCTGCTGCAAACAAACTCCAGACATGTGCCTCACTTTGTGCAGCTGGCTTATGTTGGTCCTGGGGAATAGAACCTGGTCCTTTGGCTTTGCAGGCAAATACCTTTACTGCTAAGCCATTTCCTCAGCCCCTGTTTTATTTTTTAAATTAAATCTCTGTACTTAGGTTAGAAGTATCCAATTTTTTAGAAAGTACTTTTTTTTTCATTTTAATTTTATCTCATCAATTACCTGAAAACCTGATGGCCAGATTTTCTGTTTAGATTGACCAGTTGGATAAATGAGTGTTGACAAGAGTAGGAGGAGTTTGAATTTGCAGTTGTTATTGACTTAAAAATTTTTTTAAAAATCTATTTGAGACAGGGAGAGAGAGAGAAAGAGAGAGAGAGAGAGAGAGAAGGAAGGAGGTAGAGAGGCAGAGGCAGATTGATAGAGACTGGGCACACCAGGGCCTCCTAGCCATTGCAAATGAACTCCAGATGCATGTGCCATCTTGTGCATCTGGCTTTATGTGGGAACTTGGGACTCGAACCTGTGTCCTTTGGTTTTGCAGGCAAGGGCCTTAACTGCTAAGCCATCTCTGCAGTTCTGACTTTTTTGTTTGTTATACAAATGTCATTTGGTTTAATATATGCCACTTTACAAAGCACCTCACAAAGAAACATATAGGTATAAATCTAACATGTTTATAACTGAGTTTTTTTTTTGTTAAGTAGAAACTTTGTATGGACATATCATGTGTTAGTATCATCATTTCCCTCCTCCCTGCCCCCATTCACTGAGAGCCCTCCTCAGTGGGATTGCTGGTATTCCTCTTGGGGTTGTGGGTTATGAAATGTGAGAGCTGCAGTCAGTCATTGTAAGGGGGACAGTGCCTCTGGACATTCCCTTCCATTCTGTGGCTCTTACAATCTTTCCACCCCCTCTTCCACAAAATCCCCTGAGCCTTGGTGGTTGTGTTTTAAGTCTGCTTTAGTGTTGAGCTCTTAGCAGCTTCTGGATTTCTGCTTTGGTGGGTTTTGAGCATCCTCAGTGTTGTCTGTCTTCATGACTATTCTTGACTTTTTTTTTTTTTTTTTGGTTTTTCGAGGTAGGGTCTCACTCTGGTCCAGGCTGACCTGGAATTAACTATGTAGTCTCAGGGTAGCCTCGAACTTGTGGTGATCCTCCTACCTCTGCCTCCCGAGTGCTGGGATTAAAGGCGTGCGCCACCACACCCGGCTATTCTTGACTTTTTAAGTTGTCATAAAGGACTTTGAAAATTGCAAAGTGTCACTTCCTCTTCACAGAGAGTACAACTGTCTTATAGAGGAAGTGTGTAAAAGCAAAACAGCTTGATAGAACAGTGGTCATGAAAAAGTCATGAAAAATGCTTCTGTGACAACATGTGGGAAAAACATTGGTGCAGAATTTTGTGACAGTTGATATTGATTGTCAACTTGACAGGATCTAGAACCACCTGTGAGGGATTATGTAGGTCAGGTTAGTCTTACTCTGTGAGGGATTGTTTTGATTAGGTTAATTGATGTGGGAAGATCCATCTTAATTGTGGTCTTCCATGGCTGGGGTCCTGGACTGTATAAAGGAGAGTGCCAGCTGAGTGGCAGCAGTCATCCTCTGCCTCCTCACTGTGCTGGATGTGAGCAGCTGCCTTGAGCTCCTGCCGCCATGCCTTCCCTGCCACTGGAACTGTCAGCTGAAATAAACCCTCCCTTAAACTGATTTTTGACAGGTAATTTGTCCCAGCAACAAGATGGATAACATACAAATTTCAAGTCCTGAACAAATCATAAATATCCCTGAAAAAAAAAGTGATTAAAATACCAGATGAAAGATGTAAAAGGCACATTGTGAAGCATCATTTTAATTCAAAGTCTTTTTTTTTCTTCTAGAACTATAGGGTGCTACTTAAAGAGGATATAAATTAAACACAGGAAATGTATGTTTTAGTTTTAAAAATGTATTTATTTCATTGGAAGAGGTAGAGTGCAAAATATAAAAAGGTCCTTAAAAATGGAAATGAGACTCAGAAAAAAAAAACAGACTAAAGAAAGAAAAATAGTGAAAAAAGAAAAAGAAAAACAGGTGGAGAAAACTTTTTTACAAGTGGACAATGAGGCTGGAAATCAGTATACTTCTTTAATCCCAACACTTGGGATCAGGAGGCAGGAGTTCAAGACCAGCTTTAGTTATATAGTGAATACTGAACTACATAAGACCCTGTCTCAACAATTAAAAAAAGTAGAAGAAAATAAATGGAGGAGAGGTCTGGAGAGATAGCTCAGTGAATAAACTGCTTGTCACACAAGTGTGAGTACTTGAGCTGGAAGCTGTGATGGGCTTCTGTCATCCCAGTGCACCTAGAGGGGGTGGACATGGGAGAATTTCCAAGAAGTTTGCAAATGGAATGGTCACCAACAATGAGAGATCCTGCCTCAAACAAGGTGGAAGGCAAGGACCTACTCAAAAGTTATCCTTTGACTTCCAGATGTGTACTATGGCATGTACATACTCACACTTGCACACAGGAACATGTACATACATATGCATACCAACAAATAAATAAATAATAAATATATTCTTAAAGGAATTAATTTTTAAAATGGAAGAAGGGATTAGGCAGGGACAGGCAGAAGATTGTTAATGTCTGAGGAGGGAGCGTTAGAAATTCTCTTGAATTTATGCTAAGTTGGTCATAAGCCATTTCCTGAAATGATTAACATGGGCCAGTGTTCTTCAGCCCCACGGACACTTGGTTCTTGGACTTCTAGGACTGACAAGTGGAGGTCATTACTTAAGCTGCAGAAGAACATGACTCGAGCTTGTAGCTGAGGAGGCTGAAAGGAATCCAGAGGGTGGGTTATGTGGCCCATCAGAGTGTCCTGATGGCTGGCAGAGGTCCTTCAGGATGGGTGTGGTGACTGGCCAAAGAAAAAATCACTTCACATGGCAGGAAGGAATTCCCGGGGCTCCTGCGACAGGGAGCAGGGTCCCTGGACATCTCTCGTTTTGTGCTCCTACCCACTTGTCCTGGGAGCTCAACTCAAAGACACTTTTTTCATCACTTTACCTTTTCAGCCCATCTTTTCCAGAGACCGAGGAATGAATATATATTTAATTTTTGTTTATTTATTTATTACAAAGAGAGAGAGAGAAAGAGAGAATGGGTGCACCAGGACCTCTAGCCACTGCAAACGAACTCCAGATGCATGTGCCACCATGTGCATCTGGCTTATGTGGGACCTGGAGAATCCAAGTGGGGTCCTTACACTTCACAGGCATATGCCTTAACTGCTAAGCCATCTCTCCAGCCCTGAAGAGTATTTTTCTTAACTTCATTCCTGCTGTGAATTGGCCATGAGACCCTATGAGGCCAGTATTTCACCCCCTTGGGTCTCAGTTTCCCTTTAGAAACCAGGATGTTGGTTTAGATTATCTCGCTGCAGCCACAAGTTGCTCTAACCCTGGGGTTGGCAGACTTCTGTCTACAGGCTGAATCCGGCCTGCTGCCTGCTTTTAAATGGTCCATGAACTGAGCATAATTTTTACATTATTAAATGTTTAAAAAGGATCAAAAGAACCATATTTTACAACACAAAAATGTAGTGAAATTCATCTTTCAGTGTCCATAAATAAAGCTATACTGCAACATATCCTCCCTGGCTGTGTAGTCTGTGCCACTTTTGGGCAGTGACAGTGGAGCTGAAGGTTCGCGACAGAGATGGCCTGGCCTGCAGAGCTGAGAATATTCACCATCCCACCCTTCACTGAGCTTTCAGAGCCCCCTGTACCCGAGGGCAGCCTTGGGCCATGCTCAGTGCTATCCTTGCAGTATTACCTGGGCTGCTCTTTGATCTACCGTAACTGGATTAAGATGGGAATTCTTGCTACTCTTTTCTCCAGGAGAAGGTAGAGGCTTCATTAGCTTTCTTGGTATGCTTTTCATTAAAAAAAAAAAAAAAGTACCCTTTTAAAAACAATAGTTGGTTTGTACTTAGCCATTTTGTCCTTCTAGGAGGCACCACAGAGAAGGAGCCATATGTTTACACTTTAAATTGCTTGCCTTTTAAACTGGACTTGTAGGCTCCAGATGTGGACCCAGAGACAGTTAATATGTACTTTCGACACGCGCAAGGGGCCCAGATGGAGAAGAGTTCTCTACCTCTTATGTTTTACGGCAAAACAGAAATCTAAACATTTGCTACTTTTTATTGTTTTCTAAAAATGCTATTTTTAGTCCGAGTAGAGACTAGCGCTGGAGAAGGTTTTAGTTTTATTGAAAGCTAATTTTCAATACACCTCTTGCATGTACAGATAACTATTATTAAAATTAAAAAATAAATATTAGTGTGTCTAATTTGCCTAAATTTCTCATTATTCTAGAAGGTTCTTTCAGAAGAGTAGCCTGGAATTTTCTGTGTGAGAAATGCATGTGGGTGGGCATGTGCACATGTGTGAGCACATACGTGTGTGGTTTCCAGTATGTGTTTGTTTCATCATAATCATAAGGAGGATCTGTATCCCACTCCTGTGCTTTTAGACACGTGAGGTATTTACAAAACTTCCAGGCTTGGTGCTATACTTGATCTTGGGAGGAGCTGGGCACTTTGAGTTGGTTCGAGGCAGAAAGGAGGTCAGTTAGCAAATGTCACCATTCATCCAAAAATCAGGTTCATTTTTCTCTTCTGATTCACGAGAGAGAGAGAGAGAGAGAGAGAGAGAGAGAGAGAGAGAGAGAGAGAGAGAGAGAGAGAGAGAGAGTGTAAGGGACAGTATTAAGGTCAAAGATACTTGCTTATAAGATTTGAAAGGAAATTAATGTAATGTTTAGCTGTAGAACAACTTGATAGAGACTTGGAACCTAAGCCCTTTGGGGACTTCTGACATTTTCTGAATATCACAAATGGTTTGAGGGAGATTGGAGGTGAACATTTGAATCCCCATTCTTCATAGGGATGTTACTTAGCTTGCAGATTCTTAGTGGAGGTAGAACTCTTGATTTTTCTGGCTTGGTCTGAGGTATATTTCATTTGTCCTGTTCTTAAGCAGCACTTAAAAAATCACATGTCATTTCTACAGTTATATTTAGGATGCAGCCTAAAACATTGTATAAACACCCTGTGCTAGAATCCTCAAGGCAGACGCCTGGGTAATTACTATGTGTTTCTAGTATCATATCATCTATATTACCCAGATTCGAATGTGTCGCTCACTTCTAAGTTGGTCTGGAAGAGGGAACACATTATTCCTGCCTCATTGTTCCCCTTTGAGTGAAGATTATTCTAATACTCAGAAGGCCTTGGAACTTCATTTGTGTTTGAAAACACTTGTAACTAGTACTAGTTCTGAACAGCTAAGGCTTTCCCAAACCCTCACCTCCAATTACCTCCACAGTATGCTTTGTTTTCTTTTTTAGAATTTCATGAGGAGAATCTGAAATTGGCTCTCTGAAGGGCAGGTTTGTTGGCAAACTGCTGAGGAGGATGTATCTAAATGCAGATTTTTTTTTTGAGGCAAGCCCAATAGACTGGCCTTTTTTTTTTTTTTTTAAATTATGTGAGAGAGTGAGAGAAAGAGAGAGAGAATTGGCACACCAGGGCCTCCAGCCACTGTACTCGAACTTCAGATGCATGTGCCACCTTGTGTGCATGTGTGACCTTGCATGCTTGCATCACCTTGTGCATGTGGCTTATGTAGGACCTGGAGAGTCAAACGTAGGTCCTTAGGCTTTGCAGGCAAGCACCTTAATTGCTAAGCCATCTCCCCAACCCTAAATGCAGATTTTAAAAATTATTATTTATTTCTTTTTTATAAAATGGTTGTACCCTTTACACCCCTAATCCCCTGCCCCAATTCTGCTGAGGGTCTTCTTTAGTGGGGTTATTGGTATTCATTGTGGGGGGACCAACAGGCCACAGTCAGTCTAGTGCAGGCTAAGTGCAGATGTTTTAGTGAGCACTTGCATTTTCCTTCTTACAGGGAAGGGGTGAGTTTCTTCATTGAGCCTCTCACTTCTGGTTTTAGTCCATTTTTAGCTCCTTGATTAGTGTGGACTTAGGAAGAGTGTTGCTAAGCCGTTCATTTGCTCTTCACTGCTAGGGGAAGATGCTGACATCTCACTTGTTGATATACTAGACATTGGTTAACCCAGAAGTAGGTGAACAGTAGTTGGTGAATGAGCACATTCTTCCCCACCATCCTTCCCAATGTTTTGAATTTACCTTCTTTTTCTCCTTCTGGGATTTTCACCAGAAAGACAAAAAGGACAGGAAATGATTAATTTTTTGTTATGGAAATAACCTTAGCAAGAGGGTTGCTGGTAGAAAATATTGCTGTTTTTTTTGGGGGGGGGTTGGAATTTTTTGCAAGCAAGCAAGCGCCTTTGAACCTCTGAGCCCTCTCTCCAGCCCCAGGAATTTTTTCTTGATGCTGGTTAAGTGTTGCTAGCCAGAACTTGTAGCCGATCACCGAGTGTGTCATGACAGAAATAGATCTGAAACTCCCCCTGCCCCAGCACTCACTAGTTCTGGTAATCATGTAGGAAGTTTTAGCTCATCATTTTTGTGTTCTGAGGATTTTAAACAAGCTTTCACATAGATGGCTCCGTGAAGACCCACACAGGAAGTTACTGTTATGTGAGGTTCTTAGTTTACAGCTTTTAGCTTAGTTGGGCCCAAAGGAGTCAAAAGTATGATTCCTGTCACTGACTGAGAAAGAGCCCAAGCCAAGAACTCCTCACTGGAACATTTCCACCTCCAAACCTAACCTCTGAAGATTTTTATAAACTGTCTATCCCCTGCTCAATTTTAGGTTGATGTCTAAAGTTTTTCATCATTAAGTTAGAAAAATACAAAAGATACAATTCCTGACACAATACAAATGTTGATTGTTAAAATGAAAATATTGTATCACTGTTTAAATTGTATTGAGTGGAATTTAAACACTATGTCCATTCATTACTTAGAAAAAACATGAGCAAACACTTCTTTGGTAAAATTTTTATTCCCTTTGAAATTATACTTCTATTCCAGATTCTTACCTAGAATTTTACTCAAATGTAATATCTTTTTTAAAAAAGATATTCAATTAATTTATTTATTTGAGAGAGAGGGAGAGAAAGAGAGAATCGATGTGCTAGGGCCTCTACCACTGCAAACGAACTCCAGACATATGCATCACCTTGTGCATCTGGCTTATGTGGGTCCTGGGGAATTGAATCCGGATCCTTAGGCTTTGCAGGCAAGTGCCTTAACTGTATGTATATGTGTATATATACATAAAAATTATTTTTTCATTTTTATTTTTTTATTCTTCCTTCTTTCTTTATATCCCTTCCTTCCTTCCTTCCTTCCTTCCTTTTATTTTCCTTTTTTCCTTCCTTCCTTCCCTTCTTCCCTCCCTCCTCTTTCTTTCCCTTTCTTTCTTTCTTTCTTTCTTTCTTTCTTTCTTTCTTTCTTTCTTTCTTTCTTTCTTTCTTTCTTTTTGGTTTTTTCGAGGTAGGGTCTCACTCTGGCTCAGGCTGACCTGCAATTCACTATGTAATCTCAGGGTGGCCTCGAACTCTTGGCGATCCTCCTACCTCTGCCTCCCTAGAGCTGGGCTTAAAGGCGTGCATGGTTATATTTATTTTTTTGTATATATATAAATTATATATAATGGGTTTCATTATGACATTTCCCTTTTAATTCTAATTTTAGTTTTGACACTTTCATAAATGTAAATCATGTATTTTGATCTTGTTTCCTTCAATTCCCCTCTCTTACCCCTTTCCCACTAAAACCTTTCTTCTCAACTAATCCCTTTAGCTACTTTCATTTTTTTTTTTGTTTGATTTTGCAACCCAATGAGTTAAATTAGAGCTGCTTCCATGAGCATGGGTGGAGGGTTGTTTAGTGGAGCATGGGCACGTACCAGTGACTACACCACTGAAGAACATGACTCCCCCACAACCTACATGCAACTATGTACTGCCAGGAGCTACTTTGAGAGGAGTGACTCTCTCATTGTGACATTCTCAAATGTGCATATAATGTATGTAGATTGTATTCAGCCCTGTTACCCTTCTTTGTCCCCCTACCACTTCTGCTGATCCCCTTCTTCTTCTCAACCAGCTCATCTTCTACTTTCATGCCTTTTTTTATTGACAATCCAATGAGTTTCATTAGTGTTTCTTGCAGGAACATTGGCGAGGGTTTGTTTACAAGGGCATGGACTCTTTACTAGTGGCTATACCACGGAAGACAATGTCTCTTCCTCTTTTTTCCACCCTTAACTGTATAGATCCTCAGGGAGGGGTAAGAGCCTCATGACCCAGCTGCAAAACAAGAGAGATCCTGCCTCAAAGAAGAAGGAAGGAGAGGACTGACACCCTGAGATTGTCCTCTGACCTCCATATGTGCACCATGGCATGCGTAAGCATAAGTACACACAGAAAGAAAATGAAAGAAGATTTTATTGTTGAAAGTCATTTTTGGTTTACAGTGAAACTGAGCAGAAGGTACAGCGTTTCCATATAGTCGCAGTCCCCTGCGCCAGCCTTAACCCCCAGTACAGTGGTACATTTTACATGAGTGACCTGACGTCAGCACCTCATTATCACTCAGAGTCCATAGTTTCCATCGGGGCTCGCTGTTGGGCTTGTACTCTCTGGTAATTTTAACAAATGTATAAGGACATGTGTCCACCTTTCTAGCACTGCATGGAAGAATTTCACCACCCTAAAAGTCCTCTTTGCTTTATGCATTCATCCTTCTCTCCCCCAACCCTGAAAACATCAAATACGTTTATGGTTTCCATAGGTTTATTTTTTCCAAAGTGTCATATAGCTATGTACTGTCTGTTTAAAAGGATAAAGTAGGATAAAACAAATTCTGGAATGTAAAGGGCTTTGTCAGACTTACCAAACTTGCATTGTTTCAACAGATTGAATAGAAACCAACTTGTTCAACTTCACAAGCCAACAATGTATTTAGCACTTAAAAAATCAAGTTAAATATTTCTAGAAGTAAAGAGAAGCATTAAAAAAATAATCCAGGTGGAGGAAGTAAAAATTCTTTCAGTCCTTAGGATCTCCTCCTTCAAAAAAAAATTTTTAGGTCTTTGGATTAAATAAAATGAGATTGCTTTAAAACTGAGACCACTAATGTTAAGTACAAATATGCATAGTTTTATTGCAAGGTAGGACTGGGATCTGTTGAGGTACAAGATGTTTGGGAAGAATCACATGCTATAACTTCATTGAGTGGTCAAACAGGAATGCTTTCTTCCTTGTGCCCAACTGGCCAGCTTGTCCCTTGGCTTTAAAATGGGAGCAATAACACTCCTGGCCTTCCATGGTGTTAGCTCTGGACTCAGGCGTTTTGTGTAGGTGATGGGATAGTTGAATTACTTCTACTGACATTCAGAGATAAAACTGGAAGACTTGATTTTCTTTGGAAGTTCCCAGAGGGACCACACTGAATTTTTAAAAATCTGATACTCTATCATTTTTTGATCTCTTTAGGCTCTATACAGGTTCTATGTCAACTACAAAGGGATTTCATGTGCTCTTTCTTTTTGGTTCTGTAATCTGTTGAGTCAAGGCTTATTTCTCAGGAACTTGTGACCAGGTGCATGCCTGAGGCGAACAAAGAGGGCAGCTGGTTTTATGGCTGTTATTAGCTTAAGAGTGGTAAGAGAAGTAAGCCATTAAACCACAGAAGGACTTAGCTTCTTGAAAAATAAAATTCTAAAGGGGTAATAGTCATTACCCCTTTAGAGCCAGGCATCGACACTCTGACATCCACCTTGAGTATTTCCCCCAGTGTGGCAGGTTTCTCTAACCCATGACTTCTCCCACTTTGAAACTGCTTGCTGCAGTGGTGCCCTCCCAGACAGGCTGCATTGCATGGACCGGAAGAAGAGCAGGAGGGGGCTGGATGCCACAGGGAGCATTTTATGGCATCAGATACATTTCGTTGACTTACTCTTGGCTGCCACGGGGCCAGCCACATTCTGTCAGTAAGAGGATTTGTGAAACTCATTGACGGACAGTTTGAATTTCTGGGCTCAAGTGATCCTGCTGCCTCAGCCTCAAGAGTAGCTGGGACTACAGGTGCCACAGAGCCTGTCTGACATTTACAGCTTTGTAGTACCTGCATTTCCTGACTTTCTATTACTTTCTGTAGACTATGCTGGAGATGGACATTGAACTGGAAGGTAGTATTTGGAGTGACATTCACCTTTGCTCAGAGGGCTGAGGTTCTGGGTAGTCTTCCAATGGTACCTTGCTCAGTTTGCCATGACATTGTGTTAACATCATTTGTGTCACATGAAGAAGGCCCTGCTTAAGTAGCAGAACTTAAGTTTTTCTTGTAACAGTAAAGGTTTTTGAATGTATATGGGTGACATGAACATCTGTGTGTGCAGGTACATGTGCATTGTAAAGAGGCCAGACGTGCATGTTGAATATCTTCCTCAGTCGCTGTCCTGCTTATTCTTTGAGACAGGGTCTGTTGCTGAACCTAGAGCTCATGGATTTAACTAGAGCCCCAGGGATTCCACGAATCTGCATCCCTAGCTGTGGGATTATAGGCACGTGCCATCATTCCCAGCATTTCATGTGGGAACTGAGGATCCAAACTCAGATCCTCATGTTTGCATGGCAAGCACTGTCCTGGCAGAACCATCTCTCAAGCCCTATGAAAGTCTTTATATCTTAACATTTAGCATTTGACAGTACTAAGAGAATATTTTTAGAATTTTTTGAACACATACACATGTTGTACAAACACACACAAAATGCGTTTTTTTGTATTTTTAAAGATTTAATTAAATTAATTAATTTTATTTTTTATTTTTTATTTTTTTGGTTTTGCAAGGTAGGGTCTCACTCTGGCCCAGGCTGACCTGGAATTAACTATGTAGTCTCAGGGTGGCCTTGAACTCTTGGCGATCCTCCTACCTCTGCCTCCCGAGTGCTGGGATTAAAGGCATGGGCCACCATGCTGGGCTTAATTAATTTATTTATGAAAGAGAGAGAATGGGCATGTCAGGGCCTCCAGCCACTGCAAACGAACGCCAGATGCCTGTGCCACCTGGTGTATCTGGCTTACGTGGGACCTAGAGAATGGAACCTGGATCCTTAGGCTTCTCAGACAAGCACCTTAACCCCTAAGCCATCTCTCCAGCCCACAAAATGTGTTTTTTGATTATAGGTTGCCTTAACTTATTATTATTATTTCTTATTTACTTATTTGTTTATTTATTTATTTGCAAGGAGGGAGACAGAGAGAGGGAGAGAATAGGTGCACCGGGACCTTTAGCCACTGCAAATGAACTCCAGACACATGCCCCACCATGCGCATCTGGCTTATGTGGGTACTGGGGAATAAAACCTGGGTCCTTATGTTTCTCAGGCATGTGTCTTAACCGCTAAGCCATCTCTCCAACCCGAATTTTTATTATTTAAAAATTTTTAAAAATTATTTATTTATTTATTATTATTTCTTTTTGTTTTTCAAGATAGGGTCTTGCTTAGCCCAGGCTGACCTGAAATTCACTGAATTCTGAGGGTGGCCTCAAACTCATGGTACTTCTCCTAACTCTGCCACCCAAGTGCTGGGATTAAAGGTGTGTGCCACCATGGCCAGTTTATTTATTTTATGAGAGAGAGAGAGAGACAGAGAGGCAAATAGAAAGAGAGAATGGGTGTGCCAGGGTCTCTAGCCACTGCAAATGAACCCCAGACACATGTATCATCTTGTGCATCTGGCTTTACATGGGTACTAAGGAACTGAACCAGTATTGGGCTTTGCCAGCAAGTGCCTTAACAGCTAAGCCATCTCTTCAGCCCTGCCGTAAATGATTAATTGCAGCAATGATGTGGTAATAGGTGCTAAGGTTTGGAGAAACTAATGGGAAAACTTTAAAAAGAGTATGTGTTACATAAATGTGTCCATATTTTCCTTTTATAAATGGAGAAAGGCCACCATCACTTGATTTTTTTTTTTTTTTTTTTTTTGCGAGGTAGGGTCTCACTCTGGTCCAGGCTGACCTGGAATTCACTAGGTAGTCTCAGGGTGGCCTCGAACTCACAGCGATCCTCCTACCTCTGCCTCCCGAGCGCTGGGATTAAAGGCGTGCACCACCACGCCCGGCAATCACTTGATTTTTCACAGTGAGTTGATTTAGACCTGGCTGTTAGAGCAAGAGTGTCCCAAGGGATGATAGCTGGGTATTTCTGGAGTCAAAATGCAGGGAGCCCCAAGGAAATCCTGTTGGCCTGTCAGCACCTGAGCGGCTGTTATTCATTCACTCTACTTCGGCAGGTCTTCAGTGTTCTTTGCAAATGGATTTCATTAAGGTGTGTTCCATCTACCACTATTACTGGGTAGCAATGTCTGCCCTCTAGGCAGGTGTTTTGGAAGATGGGCTCATACCAAGTGAACATACTCAATGCCTGGTCATATGAGGCCTACTGCTTACTTTTATCAAGATTAAAATACAGACATCTCAGTACTATAAATTCTATTAAGACATTTCTCCCCCCATAACAGACTTCATTCCTCTGTATTTCTTTCATTCTTTTTTTTTTTTTTTTTTTTTGGTTTTCCAAGGTAGGATCTTGATCTAGCCCAGGCTGACCTGGAATTCACTATGTAGTTTCAGGGTGGTCTCTAACTCAAGGCGATCTCCTACCTCTGCCTCCCAAGTGCTGGGATTAAAGATGTGCGCCACCATGCCCAGCCCTCATTCCTCCATCTTTCTTCCTCCCTCCCTCCCTCCCTCCCTCCCTCCCTCCCTCCCTCCCTCCCTCCCTCCCTCCCTCCCTCCCTCCCTTCCTTCCTTCCTTCCTTCCTTCCTTCCTTCCTTCCTTCCTTCCTTCCTTCCTTCTTTCTTTTCTTTCTTTCTTTCTTTTTCTTTTTCTTTCTTGGTTTTTTGAGGTAGGGTCCCACTCTAGCCCAGGCTGACCTGGAATTCACTATGTAATTTCAGGGTGGCCTTGAACTCACGGTCATCCTCCTACTTCTGCCTCCCAAGTACTGGGATTAAAGGTGTGTGCCACCATGCCCGGCCCTCCATATTTCTTATTTATTTATTTAAGAGAGAGAAAGAGGGAGAGAGAGGAAGGGAGAGAATGGGCACACCCTGTCCTCCAGCCACTGAAAATGAACTCCAGATGTATGTGCCCCCTTGTGTATCTGACTTATGTGGATCCTGGAGAGTTGAACCAGGATCCTGGAGAGTTGAACCGGGATCCTTTGGCTTTGCAGGTGAACGCCTTAACCACTAAGCCATCTCTCCAGCCCCATATTTCTTAATATGAAATACAGATAATCCCCTGGATATTTTAAGTAAGTAGTTGTCTAACTTTATTTTCTTCTTAGCAAATGGGAGTCAGTTTACTTAACTGAAACTGGAAAACACTGCCAGCCCTTCTAGAAGGTAATTACAATTGAATTTATTTTGAGGCTGGTGAGTTCTCCAACCCACAGGATAGGTTACTTTCTCATGCCAGGACATGGAAACTGGTGGAGAAGTTGACCACTGCTGTAACAGAGCTGGGTTACTTTGTCCAACAGGACAAGTGCCACCATACTGTTCTGGTTAAATTTTATTATAGTGGGGCTTATTGAATTAAAAAGCTCATTATGATGAAATTCTCTAGGGACAAATCAAATGAAATACAAATCTTTTTTTGACCAATAAATATTTATTGAGTTCTGTAAAACTGCTCGTCATTGGGTAGAGCCTCTGGATCTCTCTTTTTTTTTTTTTTAATTTAAGAAATTTAAGAGCGAGAGACAGAGAGAGAGAGAGGGACAGAGAGGAAAAGGCAGAGAGAGAATGGTCACACTAGGGTCTCTCAGCTGCTGTGAACGAACTCCAGATGCGTGCACCCTGTTGTGCACATGTGTGACATTGCACACTTGCGTCACTTTTGTATCTGGCTAATCGTGGGACCTAGAGATTCTAATGGGCGTACTTAGGCTTCGCAGGCAGGAGCCTTAACCGCTAACCCATCTCTCCAGCCCTGGATCTATCTTTTCATACCCATTCTACTGAATGTTCAAAATGAATCTCCACATTTCTTTATAAAGCAATTCAAGTAAAAAATAATAGTGAAGCAATTGTTAGCATTAGATGATTCTTTAATTATAGTAAATAGTTAATATTTCCTTACAAAATAATTATATTCATAATAAAAACATAACTGTTGACAGTGAAACTAAAAAATATCTGGGTGACAATAATTATCATGTAAATACATATAATAATAATAATAATTCAAGGGGAAAGGTTTTTTTTTTTTTTTTTTTTTTTTTTTTTTCCATGTAGGGTCTTGCTTTAGCTCAGGCTGACCTGGAATTCACTATGTAGTCTCAGGGTGGCCTTGAACTCATGGCAATCCTCCTACCTCTGCCTCCCGAGTGCTGGGATTAAAGGCGTGTGCCACCACGCCCTGCACAAGGGGATAGTTTTTATAAAATCTTTACGTGATAATAAAGTTATTGGGGTCATTGAGATTACCAAAGAGGATTTTTGAGACAGAGTCTTGTTGACTTAGAATGACTTGGGACATGCTATGTAGCCAAGGATTGCCTTGGATACCCGATCTTTCTGCTTCTGCCTCCCAAGTACTGGCATTACATGTGTGTACTGGCACGCCTGGCTGTAAAGTAGATGTGTAAAATACATTTCCTTCCTACAACCATGTTTACAGTAATTGAGGAGGGGAGTAACATTGGAGACTGTGTCAGTCTTGAGGACTTTAGTGCATATCTGTTAAGGGAGTTATTTGGATTTGTGTATGGAGGGATTTCTGATATTGCAATGTATTATCTTGTTGCTGTGACAAAATACATAAAAAAAACAACGTATGGGCTGGAGAGATGGCTTAGCGGTTAAGGCGCCTGCCTGCTAAGCCTAAGAACCCGGTTCCAATCTCCAGGTCCCATGTTTAGCCAGATGCAAAGTGATGCAAGGGTGCAATGCCGCACTTGCCCACAAGGGGGCGCACGCATCTGGATTTCATTCACAGCAGCTGAGAGACTGCTGGTGTGCCCATTCTCTTATCTGTCTCTCTCTCTCTGTCTCTGTCTCTCTCCAAAAAAAAAAAAAAAAGTATGGAAGGGTTTATTTTGGCTCACCATTTGAGGGGGTACAGTCTATCAAGGTGGGGTGGTAGGAGTCTAAAGTGGCTGGTCAAACTGAGCCTGTAGTCAGGAAGTGGGGACATAAACATGTGTGCTAAAGTGGCTCATTCCTTTCCCTCTTTTTATTTACTCTGGGACCCCTGACCGTAGAATGGTGCCTCCCACATTCAGGCTGGGTGTCTGTCAGTTAAACCTTCCTAGAAACCCCAAGACACGCTCAGAGCTGTGTCTCCTAAGTAATTTCAAATCCAGTCAAGTTGGCAGTGAAGATTAACCATTCTGCACTGTTTCAAAGAGTAGCTCAGTGATGTTTATATCCTGTTATTTACCAAAGATGGAGGGGTGCCATACAGGAGTGAACATGGGATCCTTTTTCTTCTCTTCCTGTCTGTAGCATCTTTGGCAATTCCTAATTCAAAGGAGATGAACATGATTCTTGGGAATATTTCCAAGAGGTATATTGCATTTTCTCCATAATTTTTAAATCTTGTATGTAAATATGTATGATATATATTACATATATTAAATATTTTGTTTAAGAGAGATAGAGATAGAGATAGAGTGAGAATGAGTATGGGGGTGCAGGGTCTCCTGCCTCAAACAAACTTTAGACACATGCGCTTCTTTGTGCATCTGGCTTTATGTGGGTACTAGGGAATTGAACCCAGGTCATCAGGCTTTGTAAGCAAGCACTTTTAACTGCTGAGCCATCTCTCTAGCCCACCCTATGTTATTTTTTTGAGGCAAGCCCAACAGACTGGCCTTTTAAAAAATGTGTGTGCGAGAGAGAAAATTGGTGCGCCAGGGCTTCCAGCCACTACAATTGAACTCCAGATATGTGCATCACCTTGTGCACATGTGTGACCTTCCGTGCTTGCTTCACCTTGTACGTCTGGCTTATGTTGGACCTGGAGAGTTGAACATGAGTCCTTAGGTTTCGCAGGCAAGCGCCTTAACTGCTAAGCCATCTCTCCGCCCCCCCCCCAATCCTATGTTTTAAGCTTAGACAATGTATGATTAGAACTAGAGCATAAGAATGCCATGTAAAGGGCACTGTAGTAGTGAATGACTTGTGTTTAATAACAAAAAACAATATCTTAGCTGAAGAGGTACAAAGAGATAGTAGCAAGTAATAATGAAGGGAGAAAAAGAACTAGGACTTGGGCTGGAGAGATGGCTTAGTGGCTAAGGCGCCTGCCTGCTAAGCCTAAGAATGTTGGTTCCAATGTCCAGCGGTTCCAATCTCCAGGTCCCACGTTTAGCCAGATGCAAAGTGAGGCAAGGGCGCAATGCCGCACTTGCCCACAAGGGGGCGCATGCATCTGGATTTCGTTCACAGCAGCTGAGAGACTGTTGGTGCGCCAATCTCTGTCTCCCTCTCCCTCTCTGTCTATCTCTCTGTGTCTCTCTCTCCAAAAACAAATAAAAAATAATAAAAAATTTTTTTAAAAAAAAGAACTAGGACTTGATTGGTAACATGTGACTGCAGTTGGTAAAATGAATGTGTTGATTAGTTCTTGATCAATATACGTAGCTGGGGTTATCAAGTGGCTGTGATAGCCCTTGATGGATTTTCCTTTTGCCGCAATCAGATTCAGCAGTGCAGTTTCTCATCTACCAAAATGTCGTCTCTGAGGCTTATGGAGACCAAGAACATATTGTACAGCAATTGCCCAAGGCTTCCGCACTCTGCCCCTCCATCTCTACATAATTTGTTCTGACAGACCTTAACCATGGAGTCAGCTTGAGATCTCTGTGTTTCTCAGTAAGCTGTGGTTCAGGTGCAGGTAACTGAAAACAGATGTGCTGAGTAAGACTCTGCTGGCTTTTTTGTGGAGCCTTGGGAGGCTGGGGTGGGGAGTGAACCTGCCTCTTACAAATCCTTTGTGCTTTTATTAAATGCACAGTTTCCCATCCCTGCAGTATTTGCTTTTTCTCTTGTTTTATCCGTCTGCTTTCTGGTAGGGATTGCTAGTAGGCCTAGAGGATCCAGCTCTCTTTTCTCCATGCTAATCTCATTTTCCCTTTGCCTGTCTCCTGTCTGGAAAGTGCACTAGCTCTGTGGAACCCAAGGTGATTTTCTAACCTAGCAGCAACCTGGCTTAGTGGTCAGTTGGAGGACCCTGGAGCCCATGAAGGAATTTGAGGCTTATGTGGACCCATGAGGACTTTTGTTCAGGGATTGTGAGGTATTCAGAGTGATATTCTGAGATGAAAATTCTCACCCTGATGTGGAGAATGAACAGCTTGTTCACTGCCTGGGCTGTGAGATACTCTTTTAGGCCTTCTCTCAAGCAGAAATGACCTTTTGTTGTGCACAGGTTGGTTTCCTGGCATTTGGTAGAAGTTAACCTTCACAGTGTTGTTCATTAGGAGAAGGGAATGTGTGGTCACTGGTTTCTCTAGTCTTCACGGGTGATATTTTATCAGTCTTTGAAATGAGAATGAGGAATAAGCAATCTACTCTTCAGTATGGGCCCCACTAAGCTCATCCCTATAATCATGTGGTTCTGAAACATAATCCAGTCTGAAGTCAGAAGAAAGCGCCCTGGTAGTCTGACCTACTCACAACACTTGACATGAGAAGCTAACTTTGAAGGGATGTGGAAAAACCTGAGAACTGCTGACGGCACAAAATTCAAATGAGAATTCCTGTGGAGGGGAGGGGACTCTCCTCTCAGAGTTTGTGGTATTTTCTTCTGGAATATTTGATCCAGACCACACCACCTGTTTCTGCTCCAAATGTTTCCAGAGCCAAAGGTCTGTGCCTCAGAGGTCTGGAGCACTTGCTTGCTGGTGACCGCCATGTCAAACCAAGGGAAGGGAAAAGGAGGGAGGGGAAGAGAAGGTGGGCAGAGGGGACTTTTGGTCTTTGAGAAAGTAAAAGTTGGGACCACATGGCCTGTTATAGACAGCTTCACGTTGCTGGGATGAACATCCAAACTAGACACAGTTTATAGGAGGAAGGGGTTTATGTTGGAAAGGATTTATTATAAGCTTACAGAGATCCAGGGGGAAGTTCCACCAATGGTTCAAGAAGCTGCTTCCATACATACAAGCAAAGAGAGCCAAACAGTCAGATTAAAAACAAAAACAAATAAACTAAACAAAAGCAGCAGGAACAACCTGGCAGTAAGCAGAACCCCCAGAGCTCAAACCTGTCTACATACCTTTGGGCTGGAATTCACCATTGGGTTGGGCCGCAGGATCCCCCTCAGTGATATCTCCTCCAGCCACCAGCCATGCTGCTGGAGATCCAACTTATCAGCTTTAATAAAACACCCGAGTCTATGGAGACATACATTCAAACTACTACATGACTTGTGGCTTAGATGCATCTTTGCTTTTGTGGAGGTAAAATAAGGTTTGTACATATCTGGGTACACAGTCAGGACGTAGAGTACAAAGCAGGATTGGATGCAGTTCATCTTCTCTCTACAGTATTTCTAGACTGCAGAATCTTAGCATTTTGCAATTTAACAGCTAGTTAAACACCACTTAGACCCTTAGCACTTGCCAATTGCTTTTCCTCCAACCTTATTTCTGTCCCCACCCTTCCCACCAATCCTGTTTGATTGCAGCAGTCACTCACTATTAGGCTAATTTGCTGCCCTGAGAGACACTGTGCTAAGACTGCTCTCCGATTATGTGGGAATTGATGAAGCAGAGCTTTGTGCTGCTGCTTTGTTGGTGGAAGCAGAGAGTGCTCCAGCATTGAGCCTGTTTCCCTTTGCTCTAGTTCACTGAAGGTAGAGTTCAGTCTTCAGCACCCACATAAAAAGCCAGGTACAGATGGACACGCATGTGGAGTACAGTAGAGACAGGAAGACTTCTGGGACTGCTTATCAGCCAGTCTAAGGAGGAGGGAACAGCAAGCTCCAGGCTCAGAGAGACTGTCATAGAAAAGTAGTTTCTGCCCATGTGCATATACCACTCCCCCCAACATACTACACACGCACCAAAAATATTTTAAAAATAGCATGTTTTCAATATGTGTATAGCTACATTGAAGACATGAGCTAGTCATGTTTTAGTTTTACAATGGATTAGTATAGGTTTAAGAAATAGTCAACTGAATCGTATCAATAATATTTCTGTATAACTTTAGAAATAAGAAGTGGGGTCTGAGGTGCAGGTCATTTGGTAGAGCTCTTTCACATGTGTGAGTGGGGTGCTGAGTTTGATCCCCAACAGCACACAGGGGTGCATATCACCAAGACTATAGCCACTCTCAGTGTAGACCAGTGCGGGTGTGACAGAGGTGACTCCTTAATCATGAGCAATAATGCTATGAGAGGCATGCTTTTGTAGATGGTTAAAAAAAAAAATCCCTTAATTGATAGGGTAATCAACATCATACAAAATTGAGTGTTTTTAGAGTTGAGCAAAATATGAGATGCAGAGATAAGAGTTCGATCCAGATAATTAAAAACTTAAGAAAGCCACGTGAGACCTGGGACCCCTCATCATCAAGAGATCTTTGGGAGTACTGTGGGACTCTAGCAGCCTGGTACCGCACGCCAGTCAAGCCTGTAGACAGTGTAACAACCCAAGCTCTCTCCTGAGATCCAAAGCCTCTGGGGCAGTGCTGTCCTTGACAGAGAGAAGGCCCCGAGATAGAATTTGTTCCCTTACTTGTCAACCCAATGGATGGCCCAGGGTCATGGTATTTGTACATATTTGGTGAATGAATGAATGAACTACCAGGCTTGAATACTTGAACAAATGGCCTGGGTGCCCCCCACCCCCATCTTGGTACTTAAAACTGAGGAGGAGTAGTGTTGCAGGTCGAATTCTCTGGAGGCAGAGGAGCTGCAAGATGCTTGGTTAGGAATGGACACCTGCAATGGAGGGAAGCAGGACTGGGCATAGGGAAGAGAGGTAAAGGTCTCCGGACAGGAAGCCCTAGGGTGACCATTTACAGCCATAGTGTCCTCCTTTGAGCCAGGTTTGCTGGGCCTTTTTTTTTTTTTTTTTTTTTTTTTGGTTTTGGTTTTGCGAGGTAGGGTCTCACTCTGGTCCAGGCTGACCTGGAATTAACTATGTAGTCTCAGGGTGGCCTCGAACTTTCGGCGATCCTCCTACCTCTGCCTCCCGAGTGCTGGGATTAAAGGTGTGTGCCCCCATGCCCGGCTTGGTCCTTTGTATTTCTATCAGTCAACACATGGAGGATGCCATCATAGGCAGAGAGCGGGAAGGGTGGGGTCTCAGGTGAAATGGCTGTGTGCGGCAGCTTTGGGAGTTTGGGTGTGAAGTGTCCCCTCCTCCCAGTCTCTGTTTGTGATTAAGTCTCCCATTTGATCCCCTGCTGGTGGAGGCTATGGGAAGTGGAGCCTTGCTGGAGGAGGATGTGTTACTGGGGGATGGGCCTTGGGATTTTATAGTCCAGCCTGCTTGCCAGTGCTAGCCAGCTCCCTCTTGTTGCTTCCTCCCAGCTGATGTGACAAGACATGATGCTCAGTTGTGTGCTCTGGCATGCTTTCTCCATCACAAATGAACTTCCCCTTGAAACTGTAAGGCAAAACAAACCCTTACCTTCATAACCTACTTCTGGTCAGGTGCTTTGTCCCAGCAATGAGAAGGAATTGCCCCTGAGTGAGCTGGTTCCTGGAGGCTGTATGTTGATCACACGCCTCAGCTGGGTGGCAAGTCTTTCCTTGAAAGAGGGCGGGCTCCTGGGTGGTTCACGTGGATCTACACAAGCCTTCATATCTGTCCTCACTTATACCTCACAACAGCCTTATAATAAGCACAGATTTCATGATGGATGAAGACACTGGGGCTTACGGAATTTTCACCAATTTGCCTGTTTTAGGTTGTTAACTAGTGTCTCTGTGAGGACAGGAACCTGGTCCTCTTAGCAAAGCTGATGATGATGGTTGCCTCCCTCCCCTCTCCTCTCCCTTCCTTCCTTGTCATTCAGCTGGTATGAAGTAGTATTCTGGGCTCCATCTGCAGTGGGACTACTGAACTTCTAAATCTTGCCTCATCCATACTGCTTCTTTTGTGGTTGGTGGAATAGCTTATAGGTAGATTAGCACACTGAGGTGGAAATATCTGAGCCCTTTTATTCGTGCTTTTATCACTTGATCAGCTTAAGGAATTAATTTTAAAAATCCTCGACATGCCAGAGAGCTGCTTGTTTTGTGGTAAGATTTTCCTCAGAAGTTATTTCTGGCATGAACAAAAGGACACTTGGTTTAGGGCCCCTAGAAAAGAGCCTCTTGGGCCTTCAAGATATCACTTCCCAGCCCAACTGGTGCTTGAGGGTGAGCCGGCTGCTGGCAGCTGCCTCAGGAACCTTACATGCATTCAAGAAGCACGTGTGCCAGGAACACGTGTGCCAGGAACACGTGTGCCAGGTGCTGGCTGTCTTTGGCCCTGGGTCCTCAAACTCTTTTTTTTAAAGGGCAGCTTCAATTTGGTCTCTCAGTGGCCCATTGAAAACACTTTCAAGCCATTTCTAGTCCCCCAGAAGGAACCACTGTTTTTAAGCTAAGCCAAATCATTTCTGTTACTATTTATTCCAATATTTTTGGCTTTTTAACAAACCTAATGGGAAATAATTTGGGCTGTGCCATGGGCCACAGGCGTGTCCAGGGAGAACTCTCAGAACCATGAATCTTACCAGTTTAGAGAGCTGAAATACAATGTAACATGTTTCTCAGTAAAATAGTTTAATATTTTGGGGACCAGAATTATTTTATTTTAATTTTTGGTAATATTTTTAATCTTGTTTATTTGAGAGAGAAAGAGAGAATGAATGGGCATGTCAGGACCTCTAGCCACTGCAAACAAACTCCAGGCACATGGGCCACCTTGCACATCTATCTGGATTTATGTGGGTAGTGGGGGATTGAACCTGGGTCCTTTGGCTTTGCCAGTAAGTGCCTTAACCACTAAGCCATCTCTTCAGCCCAGAATTCTTTTACATTAACATTCCAGTTGCACGGGGATAGATTCAGGCGTGGGAAATGACCTTCTGCAATTCATTTTCCACCAGGCAGCTCATTTTTCCACAACTTCCCCAACCTGAGGTATTATTGGTCTCTAAACATTTTGACAATCTGATATGTGAAAAATGGACATTTCCTGGAGTGCAAATGAGGCTAGATGTCCTTTTTTATATCCTCTGACCTTTTGCACATTTCTCTTCCTTGACTTACATATTCATTTACTTTGTCATTTAAAAAAAAAGGATTATCTGTTAGCTCTGTCCTGTAGGTTTTTTTTTTTTTTGTTTTGTTTTACAATGTAAGAACGTACTGTGCAGTCTCAGGCTGACCTAGGAACTCGGTGATCCTCCTACCTCTGCCTCCTGAGTGCTGGGATTAAAGGCGTGCGCCACCACGCCCATCTTCTGTAGGGGTTCTTTGTCTACCAGTTACCTTTCTCTCCTCTGTGTGTTGGCTTATTTTCTCTTCATTTTCATCAGTCTTTCCCACAAGGAGACTTCTTTTGTTAGCCCCAGAAAGGTACAGGCCTGGTGAATGCTTGGGTCCTAACAGCTTTGCAGAGGCCCAAAGCCATGGTCGAAATCAAGAAAAAAAGTTTTTATTGGCTTCTTGAATATGATATGATGTAAAAAATCCAAGATAATGTAGATTTAATCACATTCCTATAAGATAAAATGCCAAGTAGTCTTTTACAACTCATGATGTAATTATAACTCAAAAGCAATTTATATTTAGTATGAGAAGTGGCTGTAAGCTCTTTGGCATTATAAATAATAGGAGTTTACTTGCCACACTTTTGGTGCTTTTTGGTTAGCTCACCCATACCCAGCCGGCGATGGCACTTCCTCCCTTTCTGACTGTCCATGCCCACTTTTAGCCATGTTGGTTCAAGTTGGTGAGGCTTGGCTTCAGATTCTCAGCTTCCTCACCCCCAGCTCCTTCTCTCTCTGGCATGTTTAGCAAGTCTGGGAATACTCTTCAGGCTTGGACACTGCCCGATATTCAATGTTGATGCTGTTACTTCCACCTAAGTCTTTCCTCAGCACTTAGCCTGCTATTTGTTACTCCTTAGAAATTCTACCTGGATGTCCCTAAAGCGCTTTGGTCTCGGTTTTTGCCGCCCCTCTCTATCCCCTTCCAACCTGCTCTTCCACATTCATCACTTCAGTTGGTGCCAATAATGTTGACTCATTCATCCAGTTTGAAAACCATGGGGTTACTCTCTGTTCTTCCGTGCTTCCTTCTCCACCGCTTCCCATCCAGCAAGTGCCAAGTCTTGCCATCGCTTTAAGATCTGTTCTGTCTTCTCAAGGTGTAATGGGGGAGCTTGGACCTTGATGGGGTTGTGACATCTTTGCTGTGGTCTTTGTCTGCGTTCTCATCCTCACCTCTCACTCCACTTCACCCGACCCCTGCTCTAGCCACAAATCTGTTCTCTGTTCTTGGGCTTCCTCACTGGAGCCGAAGCACCACGGTCACATTCCTGAGACATTTGGAAACAGGGAGGCATTCTACTGGCCATCATAGTGATTGCAGTTGTTGCCAGCAATTACTGGATGGGGATAGAGACAGCAGATACCCTACAGTGTGTGGGAAAGTCTTGTGGATGTGGAAGAGTCCCACCCAGCGTTGAAGGTAGCCACCCCATTGAGAAACAGGACCCTGCTGTGTTATTGCCTCTGTCCTTTCTTCTACCTGTCATTCATTCCCTTTGCCCTGCATGTCCCATCCTGACCTTCTTTGCCTGGGGAAGTCTTAACATAAAACACTTCCTTATCTCTGGAGATAACTTGCTCTTGTTCCCCCTTAACGTTATGAGATTAAATTAGTTCTTCCACTTTGTCTGCTTGGGCACTTGAACGTGCAGTGTACACCCGATGAGGATGTCTTCCTGCAGAAGAGCTGGCCCATTCAGCGTTGCATCCTCTACACCGAGCATGGAGTGGCGGGCAGTGTAAGCTAACAGTAGAATGACTTAAATCAGAGAAAGGGTTAGTCTTTCAGCGATGGGTCTTGGATTCTGCCTTCCCCTTTGTTCTCTTGCCTTCCCTTTTCTCTGTTTCTTTTTTGCCTTTCTCAATTGCAGCCCTTCTAATTTTGGTGTGTGCCTCTTCATTACTACAGATTGGCCATCTTCCATAGCTGCAGTCATCTGTAGTTCCTCGAGGCATCTAAGAATTGAAATAGATCTTGGCCATCTTTGCTGTGAGGTGTGATTACAGTAGTTACAGCTCCTGTTGCCAAGGCAACAGCCTTCCAGTGAAGAGTAGCACACTTGCCTTAGCCAGTCTCCATTCGGGGAGAGGAGCCTTATGGCTTACATCTCTATATTCAAACTTTCCCTGCTTTATTGCTTACAAAAGGCC
Source organism: Orientallactaga sibirica (assembly GCA_036365145.1). Classification (NCBI taxonomy): domain Eukaryota; kingdom Metazoa; phylum Chordata; class Mammalia; order Rodentia; family Dipodidae; genus Orientallactaga; species Orientallactaga sibirica. Next base: position 21,732,588 of record JAEOAD010000004.1, read on the forward strand.
AGTTTGCATTGGGCAGGGACAAAACATCTCTGCACTGGCAGTTTAAAAACTTTATTGAGCATGTTAAGCACACAGAAGGTGAAGACATATAATATGTACATACTACGGTCATCATTACACTCATTTAGTAGTACCTAGCTCAAGAAAGAGCCCATTACTAGCAACCTAAAGCTTAATGGTTTTTAATGGACATATTGGACCTTTCCCAATGTATATTTCTTTTTGTATCTAAGAAATACGTTTCTTTTCCAAAACAGCCTTAATCTAAGATTCAGTGAGATCAGTCCTGACTTAACACCTCTAGGCAATACTTACACAGATTAAATGGGTAGCTTTTGATCACTGCTGTTTAAAGTAGGATTTAAAAGCCCTGCTTCCCTCGAGGCCAAGGAAGCCTCCTGCAGATTATATCCCCAGCCTACTGGGGTCTTTTCAGTTTGAAAGCAGGGCATAATTGAGAAGGTCTTAGCCCAGGTAGACTCCTAAATTCTTGTGAAATAGATACATTCAAACCAACCCCTCTTGTGGTAGTTTGAATAGATGACCCCCAATATATTCAGTGTTTTATTAGTTTATAGTTTGCATCTGCAGCCACCTTGCTGGAGGCAGTGTCACTGGGCAGATCTCAAGGTGTGGTGGTAGGTTTAGGATTTCAATCTGAAGATATGCAAAGTGTGCCTAGCTGGAGTTTCTGAGATGTGTGTGTGTGGCTTTTGGCTTGCGGCTTTGCTCTCTGTGTTTGGTCCTGTGAAGGCAGGCCAGCTTCTTATGCCATTTTGGAACTTCCCCTGGATGTGTAAGCTTCAATAAATAATATCCCTTCTTCCATAACTGCCTGGTCTGGAAATTCATCTCAGCGAACCTGAAGCTGTCTGATACACCTGTCCTCGCCTCTTCCACCATTCAAAAATGTTGTCATTTCTTGTCACTTTGTCAGAGGGTTTTCTGGGATCAGATCATTTTAAGTGAATCTTTTGTCACCCATGCCATGTAACTATTAACCATTACTTGCACCTTTCTGGGTCTCAGTTTCCTTGTCTATAAAATGGAAACAATATACTTTATAGGAGAATTTAGGATGAGGAGTAAATGAGATAATGATAAAAATACTAGCATTGTACCTGGGTCACAGAAACTTGCAGTCAATGGTAGTTCTCTCTCTCTCTGTTTCTCTTAACCCCAAATTAAAAATTGTCAGAGCCTTCACCATAGCATCTTAGAGGACTCTTGTCATGGTACTTGTGAGGTTTCTTTGCTACCTTCTTGCCTCTCACCCAGGTTCATCTTGAGTGTTTGCCCCTCTAGAATATCTTCCCAACCCATTACTTCTGCCTTTGCTCTTCCCTTCTCCAGAGGATCGGCTGACTTCCATGGCATGCATGGTAAACCCTGGCACAGGAAGGCTTCCCAGCTCACTCCAGTGCTTCTCACCCATAAGTTGCACCTGTTCCGGCCTCTGTACTCATGCTTCCTTAATGGCCAGCCATTCTGGTGTTTTAAACACTGAGGTCATTCTGCCTTCGCTATTGGTGATGTCCTTGTATTGGTTATGTCTTTGGACCATGAGGATGAGTTAGCCACTCTTCTTGCCATAAAGTATTGTTGGCTTCCACAGCCGGCTACAATCTGAGATCTTTGGTCCCTGCCTGGAGATTTGTTCTAGCTCTGAGGGTTTAAGCATCTCTGATCTGACCCTCCAGCTCTGTTAAGCCTGCTGTGTCTTTGTGTTCCCTCTTGGACAAATGGGCTTTATTTAGCTTCTTCTCCATGTCATAGTTACTACTCTTTCCTGATTCTGTTGACTCTCAATTCCTGCCTTGGTATCTTACCTTGTCTCCAGCTTCTCTGAAACGGGTGTTTCCCTGGGAAATTCATTGCTGAGAGAGTGGCTTCCATCTGCTAGAGACAGACTTTCCTGTATTCCTGGTGTTTTGTTTTGTATACCCTACTCTTGCTCTGGGCCAGCTGCTTCTTAGATAACCACTCATTATCAGAGACCATAATTTCTAGCTACTGCATTTAAAGTTGTCTCTTTAGCTCCAGGAAATGTTCCAGCGTGAATTCATTTTGTACATTTACTTAGAACTTGGCTGTCTGACCTGTTTCCTACCTAGAACATGGAGAATTAGAGAGTCTTACAAAAGTGAAGATTAGAATCTGTCAAACAGAAGTTATCAGTCTAGGGATTATATATATATATATATATATATATATATATATATATACATATATGTGTGTGTGTGTGTGTGTGTAATTGGATTCCATATGTATAGACAATAAACTGTGATAATTCCCTCCCACCACCCTCATTTTCTCTCTCCCAAATATACCCTCAATTGGGGATTATAGTCTATACTCTTAGAAAAAGGCTTGAGGGGACTGGAGAGATGGCTTAGTGGTTAAGACATTTGCCTGTAAAGCCAAAGGACCCAGGTTCAATTCCCTAGGACCCACATAAGCCAGCTATACAAGGGGGTGCATGCATCTGGAGTTCTTTTGCAGTGGCTGGAGGCCCTGGTGCACCCATCTCTCTTTCTGCCTCCTTCTCTCTCTCTCTCTCTCTCTTTCTCTCTCAAGTAAATAAAAATTAAAAAAGGCTTGAGGCTATTACTTTGAGCTATGCATTCTCTCTTTAGACACAGGACTGGTAAGTTGCCCTTACTGGCCTTTAAATGCACAATTATAAATAACCAATTATAAGCAGTATATAAAAGAAATATCAATGTATCAGAAAGAGCAGGTGAGGAAATGATATATATATGGGACTTGAAAATCACATAAACACATAAATAACTGAGAAAAATCTTTGCAATATAGGACATTCAAATAGTGACCCTTAGCTGTTGCAAAACGTTAAAGCTCTTATAATCTCAAAAAGTAAGGAAGAGTGCTAATTTTTATTTAAGAGTTTCACTTAAAAGTGTTAAAATAAAAGATGCTTCCACATTTATTGTGGTAAAACCTTTTAAAGAAAATATTTAATTTAGGGGTAAGATGGCAGCATACTAGCCACACCAAAGCAGTCTAGGGAGGAAAATAAACAGAAACACAGCAAAATACACTTTTCTACTGAAAAGTGAAGGTGTATAAGATATTATCAACCACAGCAGAGAAGCAGGAGAGGCCAAGATCTTCCAGAAAGGAGGAAGCTGGCCAGCATCCCACTGAGGTGCCAGCAGCCCCAATCTGTAAGCCCACCTGCCTGGTGCTGCAGAGTGGCAGGAGCAGAAACAAAACGAGGAGGAGTTTCCACTCACATCAGCCTCCTTACAAAGTCAAGAACCTGAAGGGGAAGACAGCAGAGACCAGCTGAACAGCTGCTATAGTGAATACAAATGGGACCAGATGAGCAGCTCCAGTACAATTCCTGCAAAGTCTCCCATTCCCCAACTGTCAGGGCTATGAATGTCTGGAGAACTCATTCATCCCCGGTCGCCTGGCACTAAGAGAGATCAAGGTGGGCACTCAGCATTGGTGAGATTGGAAGCCATCCCAAAAGGTAACAGGGCCTGCTTATACAAAGCCAGATACATAGGCCTGCACTGGAAGTGATAATCCCTCTTTTGATGTCAGGAAAGGTGATATATATTACATTTGAATGATACATTCTTGGTTGGCTTTTCCCTTCTCAAATAAGCTGTATTTTGGTGTTGACTGTTGTTGCCTTTGACATTTCCTGATTTTTAAAGCCTTTGTCTTTTTCTTAAGTCACTATTGGGGGCAGGGACTGAGTGGCCCCAGGCTGACTTGAAGCCCATTTCAGACTAGAACTCTCAGTCTCCTAGTTGACAAAATCAAGGGTGTGGGGCAACACACACCCTTAGGGACTTTGGTTTTACTAGATCGTCTTTTTAGTTTAATCCCCACTCTTCTATAAATACTCTCTGTGCTTGTTTTGATTGAATATATTGCTCAGTTGAATTTTAGAATTTTCCAGTAATTTGCTTCACCCAGTCTACTACAATACATGACACGTAGGGTCACTTCTGCATTTTCCTTTGGAGTAAGACCTACACCTGCCACCTTAAACTCCTACACAGAAGATATAGAATCAGATTTACATGGCTAAGAACACTGCAGATAATTAGGAAACCCAAGTATCAAATTAACTCAAGATGCAAAAATCTCTACATTATAATACAAGAAACACAAAAAGTCAAGACAATACAATCATACCAAAAATTATAAATCCATCAGAAATGACCTCCACTGACACTGTTTTTGATGAAATGCCTGACAAAGATTAAAAAAAAGATTATATCTATGTTCAAAGAAATCAGAGGAATCAGAGAAGAAAACCAACTCCTGAAGGAATTCCAAGAGAATACAGGAAAAAACCAACCTAATGAAATAGGTCAATACAAAATATGAGTAAGGAAATAGAAATAATGAAAAAATACCAATAAGGAATACTAGAAATGAAAAACAGAGTAAGTAAATAGAAAACTCTGTAGAAACTTTCACCAGTAGAATGGATGAAGGAGAGGACAGAATATCTAAATTAGAAGACCAGGTGGCAGATCTCATACAGTCCAACAAAGAGAAAGACAAACTAATAGGAAGGCATGAATGGGAATTTCAAGACATTTGGTACACTATGAAGAGATCAAACATAAGAATTCAGGGCATATTAGAAAGAGAAGAAATTCACTCCAAAGGCATAAAAGATATTTTCAACAAAATCATAGAAGAAAACTTTCCCCAAGTAGGGAAAGTGAGGCCAATACAGATACAGGAAGCCTATAGAACACCAAATAGACAAAATCAGGAAAGAACCTGTCACTGTCGTATTCTAATTAAACTATAAAACACACAAACCAAAGAAAATATATTGAAAGCAGTTAGAGAGAAAAATCAAGTCACATAGAAAGGCAAGCCCATCAGGAAAACAGCAGATTATTGAACACAAACTTAAAAGCCAGAAGGGTTTGGAATGATGTATTCCAAATTCTGAACCAAGATTACTTTATCATGCAAAGCTACCCATTCAAATAAATGGAGAAATAAGGACATTCCACAACAAAAGCAGGCTAAAGGAATATATGAAGACAAAACCAGCTCTACAAAAAATACTTGAAAGGATCCTCCATGCTGAAGAGAAAAAAAAGCACACACATAAGGAACCTGGAAAAAACAAACCATACTTAACTACTAGTTAATACAACAGAGCAAAGGTAAAACCAAAAGAACTACAAAACAAGAAAAATGGCAAAAATAAATACACAGCTTTCAATAATAACTCTTTATATCAATGGCCTGAATGCACCAACCAAAAGACACAGGTTTGCAGACTGGGTTAAAAAGCAGGGTCCTTCAGTTTGTTGCCTCCAAGAAACTCACCTTTCCACAAAAGATGGACACTATCTTAGGGTGAAAGGTTGGAAAATGGTGTTTCAAGCAAATGGGCCTGGAAAACAAGCAGGTGTTGCTATCCTAATATCTGACAGGGTAGACCTCAGACCAACATTAGTTAGGAAAGATAAGGAAGGTTACTTTATATTGATTAAGGAACACTCCAACAGGAGGACATTACAATCTTAAACATATATGAACCTAACATGGGGCTCCCAGTTTCATTAAACAAATGCTATTAGAACTAAGGTCACAGATAACACCAAACACAGTTGTAGTGGGTGACTTCAACACCCCACTCTTATTAATTGGCAGGTCATCCTGGCAAAAAATAAACAGAGATGCATCTGGATTAAATGAGGTCATAGAACAAATGGACCTAACAAATATCTATAGAACATTTCATCCAAATGCTGCAGAATACACATTCTTTTCAGCAGCACATGGAACATTCTCTAAAATAGATCAATTGGGATAGAAAACAAATCTTAACAAATACAGGAAAATTAAAATAATTCCTTGTACTCTATCTGATCACAATGGGATTACACTACATAAAAAGCTATAGAGCATACACAAAATTATGGAAACTAAACAATATACCACTAAATGATGAATGGGTCAATGAAGAAATCAAGAAGGAAATAAAAAAAATCATAGAATCAAATTATAATGAGAACACAACATACCAAAACCTTTGGGACGCAATGAAGGCAGTCCTAAGAGGGAAATTTATAGCTTTAAGTGCCTATATTAAGAAATTAGAAAGGTTGCAAGTAAACAACTTAATTCTTCACCTTAAGACCTTGGAAAAAGAAGAACAAGGCAAATCAAAAATCAGTAGATGGGAAGAAACAATAAAGATTAGGGTGGAAATTAATGAAATAGAAACCAAAAAACAATCCAAGGAATCAATGAAACAAAGAGTTGGTTCTTTGAAATGATAAAGAAGATTGATAAACCTTTAGCAATTCTGACCAAAAGAAAGAGAAAAGACACATAAATTAATAAAATTAGGGACAAAAAAGGTACCATCACAACAGATACCAGAGAAATTTTAAAAAATCATAGGAATATTCTTTATAAACATATACTCCACTAAGTTTGAAAATATGAAAGAAATGATTTTCTTGATTTATATGACTACCAAAATTAAATCAAGGTGAGATTAACCACATAAATAGACAAGTATGGAGATCTAAGCAGTTATAAAGAATCTCCCAACTAAATAGAGTCCAGGCCCAGATGGATTCACTGGTGAATTTTATCAGACCTTCATGGAAGAACTAACACCAATGCTTCTCAAACTTTTCCATAAAATAGACAAGGAAGAAATCCTACCAAACTCCTTCCAGCATCACCCTGATACTAAAACCAGACAAAGATCAACCAAAAATTTTTTTTTACAGACCAATCTCCCTCATGAACATAGATGCAAATATTCTCAACAAAATATTGGTAAACAGAATACAAGAGTATGTCAGAAAGATCTTTCACCCTGACTAAGTAGGTTTTATCCCAGAGATGCAGGTATGGTTCAACATATGCAAATCAATAAATGTAATACATTATATAAATAGACTGAAGGGCAAAAATCACATGATCATCTCATTAGATGCAGAAAAAGCATTTGAGAAAATCCAACATCCCTTCATGATAAAAGTCCTGCAGACACTGGGAATAGAAGGAACATATCTCAACATAATAAAGGCTATTTATGGCAAATCTATAGCCTACATAATACTAAATGGAGAAAAACTTGAAGCTTTTCCACTAAAATCAGGATCAAGACAAGGGTATCTACTGTCCCCACTTTTATTTAATATAGTACTGCATGCCTTAGCCATAGCAATAAGGCAAGAGACACACATAAAAGGGATACAAATTGGAAAGAAAGAGATGAAGTTATCATTATTTGCAGATGATATGATTCTATACACAAAGGACCTTAAAGACTCTAGTAGCAAACTGTTAGGGCTAATAAACAATTTTAGCCATGTAGCAGGATACAAAATCAACACACAGAAATCAGTAGCCTTCCTATATGCTAGCAACAGACACATGGATGATGAAAGCAGAGAATCACTCCATTCACAAATGCATCAGAATAGTAAAGTATCTTGGAATAAACATAACCAAAGAAGTGAAGGATCTGTACAATGAAAACTTTAAAACACTCAAGACAGAAATTGCAGAAATGGAAAGACATCCCTTGTTATTGGATTGGAAGAATCAATATTGTGAAAATGGCAATCTTACCAAAAGCAATCTATACATTTAATGCAATACCCATCAAAATTCTGATGACATTCTTCACGGAAATAGAAAAAAATTATCCTAAAACTCATTTGGAAGCACAAAAATCCTAGAATAGGGTAGAGAGATGGCTTAGTGGTTAAGTGCTTACCTGTGAAGCCTAAGAACCCTGGTTTGAGGCTCAGTTCCCCAGGACACATGCATCTGGAGCTCATTTGCTGTGGCTGGAGGCCCTGGTGTGCCCATTCTCTTTCTCTCTCTGCCTCTTTCTCTGTCTGTCTATTGATAATAGATAAATAAAAATTTTAAAAATTAAAAAAACTCCAGTATCTAAAACAATTTTGAACAACAATAATAAGACTGGTAGTATCATTATACCTGATTTTAACCTACATTACAGAGCCATAGTAACAAAAACAGCATGGTACTGGCACAAAAATAGACATGTAGATCAATGGAAGAGAATAGGGGACCTAGATGTAAGTCCAGGTAGCTACAGCCACCTGATCTTCAACAAAAGTGCCAAAAGACAGCCTCTTCAACAAATGGTGCTGGGAAAACTGGACATCTATATGTAGAAGGATGAGAATAGATTCTTATCTCTCCCCATGCACAAGAATTAAGTCCAAATGTATCACAGACCTTAATATCAGACCTGAAACTCTGAAACTGATAGAGGAAAAAGTAGGGGAAACCCCTTAACACATTGGTAATGGCAAAGACTTTCTGAATATAACCCCAGTTGCTCAGAAAATAAAACCACTGATCAATTACTGGGGCCTCATGAAATAACAAAGCCTTTGTATAACAAAGAACACTGTGTGAATAGAGCAAAGAGGAGACCTACAAAATGGGAGAAAATTTTTGCCAGCTATACATCTGACTGGGGATTAATAGGATTAATACCCAGACTATACAAAGAACTCTAAAAACTAAATAATAAGAAATCAAACAACCCAATTAAAAAATGGAGGGAGGTCACTGATACCCCCAAACATTATAGGCCATTGCCAAGGCCCTTGGTTTCCCACCAGGAATAGATGGTAAGACCCTATTGCTGAAGACTCCACATAACTTTGGCTGCAAGGTCACTGAGAAATCCTACTGGAGCTGAGCTGAAAACCTCCTCCATGTAGACCAGCTGACAGAAAGCTGGAAAAAGCTACACTGCATGCAGTCCAATGGGATAGAGAGAAATCACCAGGGGAGATACTCAACAGTGGACACTGCAAGCCTTAAATTTGACCAGCCAGGCCAAATGAGCCAATGGGTGCAATAGTGGCATGTCTGTTGTGGAGGAAACCAACCACTCTATAATGGACTGGTGGCCCGCTCCATGGGAGGGAATACATGCCTGATACTGAAAACCTATGACAGGGGTAGTCATGAGTCCTAGGGTTGTAAAGTCTGCTGGTGTCTGGCTAAATGTATATACTATGCTCACCAGACTACCCAGTAAGCACTTCTCTTAATGTCCATACCCATATATTAATGTTACTCTCACTTTTAGTTAGTGAAGCTTCTCTTTTCAGATGTCAGTGACCTTGGGATGACTCAGAAGGCACCATGGTGCTGAGAAGAAGTGACAGAAGAGTGCTCAGCACTGAAATTTCTCTATCACACATTCCAAGGCTCAGGGTCCATTGTAGAAGAGGTGGTGGAAAGAATGTAAGAGCCAAAGGAAGGGTAGGACTCCTTACCACATGCTCCTCCAGACACAAAATGGCCTGGGTATCCATGACCTTGCAGTGCCTGACACTACCTACACAAGACCATTATAACAGGAGAAAAAGATGATGACTTCAAAATAAAAGAGAGACTGATTGAGAGGGGGAGGGGATATGATGGAGAGTACAGTTGCAAAGGGGAAAGTGGGGGGAGGGAATTACCATGGGTTATTTTCTACAATTATGGAAGCTGTCAATAAAAAATAAATTAAAAAAAGAAAAAAATTTAATTCAATTTATTTATTAGAGAGAGAGAGAGAGAGAAGCAGATAGAGAATGGGTATGCAAATGAACTCCAGATGCGTATGCTACCTTGTACATCTGGCTTACGTGGATCCTGGAGAATTGAACCTGAGTCCTTTGGCTTTGCAGGCAAGCACCTTAACTAGTAAGCCATCTCTCCAGTCCAAACCATTTTTAATTTTTATTTACTTATTCATTTGTAAGCAGAGAGAGAGAGAGAGCGAGAGAGAGAGAGAGAGAGAGAGAGAGAGAGAAAATGGGTGTGGAGCTGGAGAGATAGCTTAATGTTAAGGCATTTGCCTGCAAAGCCTAAGGACCCCAGTTCGATTCTCCAGGTCCCACATAATCCAGATGCACAAGGGGACGTACACGTCTGGAGTTCATTTGCAGTGGTTAGAGGCCCTGGTGTGCCCATTCTCACTCTCCCTCTCTCTTTCCCTCTTTCTCTAATAAAATAAATAAATAAATGAATAAACAAACAAATAAAATATAGCCATTCTTAAAAACAAATGGGTGTGCCAGGGCCACTAGCCACTGCAAATGAACTCCAGGTGCATGCACCACTTTGTGCATCTGGCTTTATGTGTGTACTAGGGAATTGAACCCTGGCCATTAGGCTTTGCTCACAAGTGTCTTAACCACTGAGCAATCTCTCTAGCCTGACAAAACCATTTTTTCTTCATTGGTCTAATATTTAAGGTATGTCTACTGTTCATTGTAGGTTCTAAGGTTACATTAGGGAGCAAAATTGATGAAATATCTGCCATCTTGGACATTAATCCAGAAGACCAAGCTTTTCAGAGAAAATGATTCTCCATGACCTGAGGTCAAGTTTTGTTCCTCTACAGTATTCAGTGGGCTATAAAGGAATTTTTTAATGTTGTGAACAGAGTAAATGGTAAAGATTCTTTCTTTCTTTTCTTTTCTTTTTTTTTTTTTTTTGGTTTTTCAAGGGAGGGTCTCACTGACCTGGAATTCACTATGTAGTTTCAGGGTGGCCTCAAACTCACGGTGATCCTTCTACCTCTGCCTCCTGAGTGCTGGGGCTAAAGGCGTGCGCCTCCACGCCCGGCTGGGAAAGATTATTTCTAAGACTTTCAAGAACTGGTTTTGTGAATCCATACCTATGTGGAAAGTCCCAAAGGAGCTTGATTTACCTTGGTTATTATTTTTTCTCACAACAGGAAGTAGGAAGTGTTTTTTTTTTTTTTTTTTTTTTTTCTGCAGGTGAGGAAATGGCAGAATGAAAAGATATGATGACCAACTTTGGTTACATAAAAGTTATTTATTTATTTATTTATTTATTATTTGGAAGTTATTGATATTTGTTAATTACTGGAACCTATAGCACCTTAAACCCAGGGCCTTGTCCATGCCAAGCAAGCTCTCTACTGCTCACTAATGTACTTACTCAGCCTCAAGTGATACACTTGAATGTCCAAACTGGAGAATTTTTCATTTCCAAGTTCAAGTACCTCAGCGTGGGACTGTTATTTTGTCCCAAGATTTCAGTACAAGAGGTAAAAACTGCAGGGATTTGAAGTTTGTTTAATCAGCCCTGGGATGAATTCCATATTGTGGCTTCCTGAGCCAGACAGCACACTTGAGCCCTGCTTGTGTAGCAGCGGCTTAACTCGCTTTCTTAAGGATGTAATTTCAACTATAGTTTCTCCCATTCCATCTGGCATGCTTGTTGAAAGCTCTTAGCTTAGCTGTTATTTGAGGCTTTCTAAAATATTATCAAAATGAAATGGGTACTGTAGCTTTTATTTTGCTCCCTCATCAGGAAGGGCTGGAAAATGATGGTGTTTGGTGGAGAATATGTTGAGACAGTCACCTCTGGTTGGTGCCCAGAAAGACTGGGTTCTTTCTGGCTGGGTGCTGCCTCTCCTCAGCAAAGCCTGTGTGTCCAGCTTTCCGCTTGCTTGCTATCCAGCTGAGACTTGTACTTGGCGAGTGAACATTTGATTTATTACCTTTTACTGAAGGTCATTTTGATATAGGGATATGTCATATGCTTTAAATTTCAGTCCTTGGAGGATGTGATAAAATGTTTTACTACTGGATTCAATTTGTGAAAACAGAAGTAATTCAAATTGGAACTCTTATGTTATACTGTTAATAAAGCCAAAGGGTTGAAATATTGTCAAAAATCCTTGCCTTTTGTCTCTGTTTTTAATTTTATGGAACGGCATCCTCTTTCAAGTGTTAAGAGAAAGTGACACCCATGGGGTTGGAGTATTTTCAAAGCAGCATTTAATATGCTCCATTCATAAATGGCCGCTATTATAATATTCTCTACATATGAGAAATCCTACACTTAGGAGTTAAAGAACCACAAAAATAAACACTCAGTCATTTTTATTAGACAAGGCAGAGGCAGTTAAAAACAAGAGGCAGGCCAAGCTTTCTTGTTTAAAAAGCTTTTACTAGAAAAGTGCATTAGCATATCTGTGAGTGAAATGAGAAGAAACTACCTGGCATATGCAATGGGTTAAATATGCATTTGCCCTTATTTGGTTTTGGGTTTTGTGTATGTACAGTGATTTTAGGAGTGGATGCTGTGGGCGGTTCACTGGGCTTAGATATTTTGGCCACTGATGTTTTCACCATTCTTGTCACGGAGCCAAGGGTCTTTCTCATTCTGTAAGTCGTCATGACTACTATAAACTGGGATGGTTTAGTGTGTTTTAAAACAATATATGAATTTTTTTAGAGAATCTATGAAATCTGACCTGGTAACTTTGACCTAACTTTATTGTCCAGTTATCTGGGTTTAGATTTCTTTTTTTTTTTTTTTTTTTTTTTTTTGACCTAACATGGGATTATTGTCCAGTTATCTAAGCCATCTCTCCAGCCCGGTTTAGATTTCTTAAACCAGGAAAATGTTTTCTCATCACACTCAGGTTTCTGGGAGACGTTAAGATGAATGCTCATTTTATTCTTTTATTTTGATTTATTTGAGACAGGGCTCACTATGTAGCCCAGGTTGGCCAGGAGCTTGTGATCTTGAGTGCTAGAATTACACACATGCACCACCATACCCAGGCAAGCTTATCATTTTGTAATGAAGGGAAGGGTTCTGGTGCCCAAGCATGATGAGCACACGATGGATGAGGTGGGTGCTGGGACAGAGGACCTCCTTCTGGAAGGATGTCCTAAGTGAAGGGTAGGGATTATAGGGGTTCTGGAAATAGATACTAAAATTGTAAAAAGATTGGCGCCAACAACAAACTCACAATTTACCCCAACAATGGTTGCTGAAAACACAATGCGAAGTTGTCGTCAAGAAATTCATAGCCACTCCTCTAACAAAAGCCAGGCATGGTGGCACACACTGTCATCCCAGCATTTGGGAGTTGGAGGCTGGAGCACAAGGTCATTCAGATCTACATAGTGAGATTTTGAGGCCAGCCTGACCTACATGAGTCCTTGTCTCAACCCTGTCACCCGCCCCCTCACCTCTTGTCCAAAAGAAAGGTATGGCTGGCTATCAACATAAAAGATAGTGGTTAATTTGAAAGAGCTGTATTAGTTAGGACACTGATCTGTGGAAACTAACAACACAGATGTTTATTTTATCCCACCTGTAGTGGTCTGAGGGTAGCTGGTCAAGGAGCTGACGATTCCATGAGGTTTCTCTTATCACTGTACATTCCCCATCACATAGCTTCCATCTTCCAGCAGTAATGGTTGCTTCAGTTTCTGTGTATTTTAGAGAAGGGAGAAGGAGAGGGGAGAGCAGCCTCTCTTCCTTTTAAGAGCATGTTGAAAGCATTTTGTGGTATTTATTTCATTGGTTAGAGCCAGTCAGGTGATTACTTATCTGCAAGGGATTCTGGGAAATATAACCTTTACCTGGATAACTAATGTGCCCAGATTTCTATTAGTATAGAGGGAAGGGAAAATGAATAGTTGAGAGACAACTAGGAGCCTCTGCCATGGAAACATAATAACATAGGTTTTTTCAGAGTTGCTCTGCCGCTGTGGCTTCCAGACACATTCCAAATCGAAGCCTCTCTTTTAAAAAGATGTACTTATTGTTACTGATAATACCAGAGTTTATCATGAAATATTCTTATCTTGATTAATGTATTGTTCAAACATCTATGTCAGGAAAGGAATTTGGAATAATGTACTGGCATTCCTAAGTTAAAACTGAGCAGACTTTCTTTAGGCATTACTTTTGTGAAAAGATTAGACTTATTTTGGCCAGTTGAAATTTTCACATACAATTTACATGAGCACAAATCCATGTGTATCAAAATGAGAAAAGGCTTTACAAAGGGTGACCTCTGGGGAGTAGGTGGAAATACTTCATTCCAGATGGGAGTTTGATTCTGGAGTTGTCAGTGGTCAGTAATTAGAGTTAAGTTTATGATGCTAATTCTAGGAATGGAGCCAAAACATTAAAAGCTCATTTGTATCTCCCCCTGCCTCCTGTGAGTAACTCTATTAATACATAATTTAGGCGCTGGGCTCAACAGTAATTTTGTTAAAATGGTCTCTTGTTTTCTACAAGGAGATAGTGCCAGAGAGCTCTGCCGTTTATTCTTTCTGGCTACTTCCTGTCTGGCTTTTGTTTATTGCTCTCTGCCCAGAGTGTTCTATCAGAGTGAACTACTGTATGATCAGGAAGGACTATTTGCATAAAAGTGTGTGAGTATTTTGTTCTAGTTGGTAGCACGTGATCTGTCCCCGATACTCAGCTTATTGTTGTAAAGCCGAGCTAGCACTAATGTTAGAGGTTTTTGGTTGTATGTGCATTTTGCATGTTTGCATTTTGCCCTCCAGTTTCTTATCCCACCACACATGGAAAAAATGATTTTGATATTTAAGTTTTGCAGGTCCTGGTTTCCTCGTACATTCCCAGTTCGTCTGCATGTCTCTGAATGAGTTAGCACGACCAATCTCTTATTAAACATGAGGCAAATGTTCTTATTGGTTTCACAGTATATGTGGTGGATTAAATGTTTGCTTGCTTTTAGCAACAAATTATCTTGCACTCTCTAGGGTCTCTTGTCCCTCCACCTTAGACAGGAAAGTTGTCAGTGACCACAGCCACTGCAGAAGAGACAGTTGTTCAGACCTTTATCATTGGCAGAGAGACTTAAGGTGAATGCTTTTGATTTTCTGTTGGCAAGAAAGCTTTGGTGAATTTCCCTTTAAAATATATATTTTTTAATTAAGTAGAAACTTTATATGGACGCATCATGTGTTGGTACCATCATTTCCCTCCTCCCTGCCCCCATTCCACTGAGGGTCCTCCCCAGTGGGATTGCTGGTATTCCCCATGGGGTTGTGGGTTATGAGATGTGAGAGCAGAGCCATTGTATGTGGGGGAGCAGGGCTGTGCCTCTGGATATTCCCTCCCCTGTGGTTCTTTTTAAAAATTATTATTATTTTTTTTTATTGACAACTTCTATACTTACATACAAAAAGTGCATGATATTTCCCTCCCCTCCCCCCATTCCCCTTCAGAACTCCAATCTCCATCATATCCCCTCCCTCTCTCCATTAGTCTCTCTTTTAATTTGATGTCATCATCTTTCACTTCTATTATGAGGGTCTTGCGAAGGTATTGCTAGGCACTGCAAGGTCATGGATATCGAGGCCAATTGCTGTCTGGACAGTTGCATTGTAAGGAGTCGTACCCTTCCTTTGGCTCGTCTATTCTATCCACCCCCTCTTCCGCAATGGGCCCTGAGCCTTGGAGGGTGTGACAGATGTTTCAGTGCTGGGCACTCCTCCATCCGTTCTTCTCAGCACTATGTTGCCTTTTGGGTCATCCCAGTGGTCATCGCCATCTGAAAAGAGAAGCTTCTCTAACCAGAAGTGAGAGTAGCGTTAATATGTGAACATGAACAATAAGTGTAGTGCTTTCAGGGCAGCTCGCCCTGTGGTTCTTACAATCTTTCCACCTCCTCTTCCACAAAATTCTCTGAGCCATGGTGGGTGTGTTTTAAGTCTACTTTAGTGTTGAACTCTCAGCAGCTTCTAGATTTCTCCTTTGATACATTATGAGTCTCCTCAGGCTCTGTCGCCATGACCCTGGTGCAGGTGGTGGGAACGGAATTCTCTCTCATCTCACTGATTCCTCTGTAGTTTCACCTGGATTCTGGCTGATGTGCGGGGGTTGGGGAGTGGGTAGGGGGGGTAGTTGGTCTCCTGCCCATCTTTTCTTGTTTTTCCTTTGTTCTTGCTGCCTTCTGATTACTTAAGAAATCTATTATTGTAAACAGATGTTTTATCAAACACAATAAGGCTTTATCTGATGGAAGGCATATAAGCTAAGTATTTCAGAATAACTTAATTGTGTTTTAAGTATCTCATTTAACACAAAATTTTTGTTTGTAAACCATTTTGTGAACATTAGTAGAGTAATATCTATGAGATCTATTGTAGCAAAATCTTTTGTTTAACTTTCAAATAAAACACAATCACAAATTTTTAAAAACGATTTTTTTTGCCTTGGGTATCTGTTTCTAGGAATGGTATTATTATTATTATTATTATTATTATTATTATTATTATTTTTTTTGAGTGAGGCACTGAACTGTGTGATTTTGCCTAGGTCATCTAGGGCAGAATGGCCTGTTTCCTTTATTGGACCACGAATTGCCCTCCATTAATAGATGTGCAAAGGGTGGTTATCTGTCCAAGAAATGCTTCAGGAATTTAGGAACCAAAAGAACCTAGCGAAGACACTTTCCCTTGGAGGGAGTCCATCCTGCTGGGCCTCGCCTTGCTCATCACAGCACCTTCAGCCTGAGGCTCAGCCCCTGGGCCAGCGTGTATGTATTTGCATGTGTGTATGTATATGTATGGTTTGTGTGTGTGTATGTTCATATGCGTGTGGACATGTGTGTTCATGTGCGTGTAAAGGCCAGAGGGTAATCTCAGGATAGTTCTTAGCAGCACTTGCCTCCTCCTTTGTGGCAGGGACTCGCATTGGTCTGGAGCTCACTGATTTGGCTAGATTAGTTCATCAGGGAGGCCAAGAATCCTCCTTTCTCTTACAGGCATACCGCTACACCAGGCATTTAAAAACATTATTTTATTTGCAAGGGGAGAAAGAGGGAGAGGGAAGAAGAGAGGGAAGGAGGAACGGAGGGAGAGAGAGAGAAGAGAGAGAAAGAGAATGAATGAAAATATATGGGCACCCCAGGGCCTCTTGCCACTGCAGATGAACTCCAGATGCATATACCACTCCGAGCATCTGGCTTTATGTGAGTACTAGGGAACTGAACCTGGACTGGCAGGCTTTGTAAGCAAGTGCCTTTTAATTGATCCCAGCCCCACACCAGGCACTTTTTTGTGGGCTTTGGGGATTAGACTCAGATTCCTATGCTTGTTGACTGAGCATCTCCCCAGGCCCTGTAGGCTGTTTTTTTTTTTTTTTTAATCTTTTTACTGATAGCCTCTCCCCACCCCATATCTATAATTATATCATGATAACAAACTCCTTCCACCACCCTCCTTTTCCCTTTCCTCTTTCACCCCTCCACTGAACCTTTTCTTTCCAACTAGTCTCTTGTTTTCATGTCATCCCTTCAAGTCTTATGTACGTACTGTCAGCCACTGCGAGTCCATGGATGCCACGATTGCTCTGAAGACAGGATTGCACAGTACTCTTCCCTTTGTTTGGCTCTATCATTCTTTTTTGTTTGTTTGTTTGTTTGTTTGTTTGGTTTGGTTTTTGGTTTTTCCAGGTAGGGTCTCACTCTGGCCCAGGCTGACCTGGAATTTACTATGTAGTCTCAGGGTGGCCTTGTACTCATGGCAATCCTTCTATCTCTGCCTCCTGAGTGCTGGGATTAAAGGCATGCACCACCACGCCTGGCTTGGCTCTATCATCCTTTTTGTTACCTTTTCTGCATGGTCCCTGAGCCTTGAAGGGTGTCATAGAGATGTCTCAGTGATGAACACTCCACTGTCACTTCTTCTCAGCGCTTTGACGAGGTTTGAGTCACCCCAGTGGTCATCGCCATCTGAAAAGAGAAGCTTCTTTAAGCAAAAGTGAGAGTAGAATTAATAAATGGTTATAAACATAAGTATTTGGAGGGCAGTTTGGTGGGCATAATATATCCATTTAAACAACAGTAGTAGTTTTCCCCATAGGACTTATGACCTCCCCAGCCTAGTTTTTGACTAGGTTTTCAGTAATAGGCATGAATTTCCTCCCATGGAGCGGGCCTCCAGTCTGATCAGGAGCACTTGGTTTCCTCTATAACAGATATGCCACTCTTGCACCAGTTTTGGTATATTTGGCCTGGTAGCCAGCTGTAAAGCTTGTAGGGTCCACTGCTGGTTAACACTATTGATGACTTCTCCTCCAGCAGGCTGCATAGGACTTTTTAGCATCCTGGCAGCTAGTCAACAGGGGGCTTCCAGCTCAGCTCCAGCTTGATTTCTCAGTGTCCTGCATCCCAAGCATGTGGTATCATCAGCAATAGGCATTTACCATCTAGTTCTGGTGGGCAACCAAGAGCCTTGGCAATACAGGCTGTGTTTTATGTATTGAATTAATGACTAAAAATGCAAAGAGAGTTTATCAAAAAAGAAAAGATTTGGAAGTGAAATACCTCATATTATTTCAGTAGGGTTGGATCAACTTAGCTAAAGATGGGAATGACATTGTTTTCAGGAGTTTGGAAAATCAAGGTATATCCTGGGCACAGAGAGTACAGTGCTAGGAGGGATGCAGGAGAGGGCAGATGTGGGGAGGGATGTGAGAGACAACGGATATACCCTTGGGCAAGGGCAGCCCCTCCCAAGCTTCCTGTAGGAACTTGGGTGCCACTGGACTCTGCATGGGCCCCAGCCCCTTGAACTCTGGGACCATCCTGTCTTTCACTCTCTGCCAGTTAATCTTCTTAAACAATGTTGGCTTTGTAGGAAGATTGGCTTCTGGCTGTTTTACCTAATCATTAAGAGCCTGGTAGGAAACTTTTGGAAATATTTTTATGTCCAGGCTCCAAGGTTTAGTCCGTGGTTGTGACCACAATTGTGGAACCGTTGGCGTGTTAGTTTTACTGTGTTGGAAGTCCTTCCTCTGACCGGGAGCATTTCAGGAGTTTCTGCATACAGCAGTGCTTGCATCTACCTGACACAGAGAGATACTGAAAGCAAACAAGAAGCCAGAAGCACCATTGAAAAGAAAGTGCAGCAATCCCGAATCATTAGGGAAGTAAATGTCAACCAAATTACAAAATGAGATACCACTTCACACCCATCAAAGTGCTTATTAAATAATCCAGCTAAACAGAAAACCGTACCAGTGAGGACATGGAGAAATTAGACCCCTTGTGTATTACTGGAGGGATATAAAATGGTGCAGTTGTTGGGAAAATAGTATGGTCCTTCCTCAAAAATTCAAACAGAATCATTATTTGACTCAGCAACTTCATTTTAGGGCACATATCTAAAAGAATTAAAAGCAGAGACATCAACAGACATTTGTGCACCAAATGTTCATAGCAGCATTATTCTTAATATTCCCCAAAGTGGAAGCAACTCACATGTCCACTGACAGATGAATGGATAAACAGAACCTGCACATAACAGATTATTACTTAGCCTTAAAAGGTAATGAGAGAGCCGGGTGTGGTGGCGCACACCTTTAATCCCAGCACTCGGGAGGCAGAGGTAGGAGGATCACCATGAGTTTGAGACCAGCCTGAGGCTACATAGTGAATTCCAGGTCAACCTGGGCTAGAGTGAGACCCTACCTTGAGAAAAATAAACAAATGAAAAGGAATGAGAGTTGAGGAAGTAGCTCTGTGGTAAAGCACTTGTACTAGCTAGCAGGCATCCCTGGGTTCAATCCACAACCTGTACAAGCAAAACAACAACAAAACAAAAGAGGAAAAAAACAAAGGAATTTGACACATGCTATAACCTGAATGATGCTTGATGGTGTCATGCTAGGAACATTATGGTCAGCGAAATAGGCTGACACAGGAGGACAACGGTATGACTCCGCTCACTCGTGTAGTCCACATCTTGGAGACAAAGTGGAAGAGTGGTCAGCAGGGTCTAGGAGAGGAGGCATGGGCAGTTACGCTCAGTGGAAACCATTTCAAATGGGAAGATGAACAGGTTCTGCAGATGGTTCTAGGAGGTGACTGCCTGACATTGAAAATGTGCCTTGTGTGTCTGAACTGGCAGTTAAGGATAAATACATCATGTGTGTGTCACGGCGACATAAAAAGGTTTGGGTAAAAAGCAATGAACTGTTTTAAGATATGAAGGAAAAAGTGGAACTAAAGAAAGTCATGCCTTTTTTCTTTAAAGATTTATAATATTCAGCAAACAATCAATTAGTGTCTTGATTATTTTGTTTCATTAAGTACAAACCTTTTCCCTTTGTGCTTTAATTTTTTTTTAAAGAATGCCTCTTTGGCTGAGGAGATGGCCCAGTGGGTAAAGCGCTTGCTCTGCAAGCATGAGGACCTGAGTTCAGATCCCCAGAACCCATGTAAAATGCTAGGCCTGGTGACATGTTCTTGTAATCCTTGTGTTAGGGAAGTGGAAACAGGTAGATCCCTAGCTCACTGGTTAGCTAGTGTGGCTTGATTGGTGAGCTCTAGGTTTAGTTAGAGACCTTGTCTCAAAAAGTAAGGTGGAGGGCTGGAGAGATGGCTTAGCGATCAAGGCACTTGCCTTCGAAGCCTAAGGACCCAGGTTTGATTCCCCAGAACTCACGTAAGCCAGATGCACATGGTGGCGGATGTGTCTGGAGTTTGTTTGCAGTGGCTAGAGGTCCTGGAGCACCCATTCTCTCCCTCCCTCCCTCCCCTCTCTCATAAATAAATAAAATTATTTTACAAAAGTAAGGTGGAGCTGGGTGTGGTGGTGCACGCCTTTAATCCCAGCACTCGGGAGGCAGAGGTAGGAGGATCGCCATGAGTTCGAGGCTACCCTGAGAATACAGAGTGAATTCCAGGTCGGCCTGGCTAGAGTGAGACCCTACCTCAAAAACCAAAAAAAAAAAAAAAAAAAAAAAAAAAAAAAGTAAGGTGGAGAGTGATTGGGAAGGACACACTTGTCATCAACCTTTGGTCTCCATATGTATGTGCAGACACATGTGGAACACACACGTATGAACATGCATACACACACTCAATAAACAATAATGTCTCTTCAAACAATTGGGCATGCTGGCATATACCTGTCATCTCACTACTTGAGGTGCAGTGAGGACATAAGGCAGCTTGGGCCACACAGCAAGACCCTTCACCTAAGCAAGCAAACAAAGACAAACAACAAGACAAACTTTCACCAATCATACCGGACTCACAAATACCCAGCTTTCCCAGGTGCCTCTACACGGTACCCACATTTTGTCATATGACTTCCTTGGTAAAATGACCTAGAAATGATCTCATCCTTTAACCATGCGAAATTCCATGCAGTGGTGGCTGGAGGCACCAAGCAAGTCCCAGGGCCTGCTGGAGCCGAGGCACCTGCATTTGAAACCTGTGTGAGCAGGGCTATCTTCGAATTGGACTTATGTCTTCCCCTAACCCTGCATTTTATGAAGATGAGCTGCATCCGCAGGTTTGGAAGTGTCCGCTGACTGCTTTCTGTCTCTCTGATAGTTCCTGCTTCTTCCTCCCTTTCTGTAGACTTTGTCTTCAGTCTTCATTCTGTGAGAAGGCTGAAGCCTGCCACAGGACAGTGTGCTATTTATTGGCAGTATAAAGAAATCTTGGATCAGGGTCCTGTGGCTGGCTCAGCATTCAGGAGGTAATTGGCCAATACCCTGAGCTGCTTGACTTCTGTTTATATACCAGGCTCTAATTGTTGTTCCTTTCCTGTGCCATTCTCTGGAATAAGCCTTTGTTTGCAATCTATTTTATAGGGGATTCTGTTAGTGTTTGGGTGTACATATGCCTTTTTTTTTTTTTGGAGGGACACACAGAGACAGAGAGAGAGGGAGAGGAAGACAGAGAATAGGCGCGCCAGCAGCTTCTCAGCTGCTGTGAACGAACTCCAGATGCATGCGCCTGCCTCACTTTGCATCTGGCTAAACGTGGGACCTGGAGATTGGAACTGGCATTCTTAAGCTTAGCAGGCAGGCGCCTTAACCATTAAGCCATCTCTCTAGCCCCATAATGCCTTTTGAGAGTGGCCTTAAAATATGTACATTAAAAAAAAAAAAACAGCTGGGCGTGGTGACTCACGCCTTTATTCCCAGCGCTCGGGAGGCAGAGGTAGGAGGATCACTGTGAGTTCAAGGCCACCCTGAGACTACATAGTTAATTCCAGGTCAGCCTGGACCAGAGTGAGACCCTACCTAGAAAAACCAAAAAACAAACAAACAACAACAAAAAAAAAACAGCTGGGCATGGTGGTGCACACCTTCAATCCCAGCACTCTTGGGAGCCAGTGGTAGGAGGATCACCATGAGTTTGAGGCCACCCTGAGACTACATAGTGAATTCCAGGTCAGCCTGGGCTACAGCAAGACCCTACCTTGAAAAACCAAAAACAAAATTACACACACACACACACACAACCTTGGGGCTTGGAGAGATTGCTCTGCTCAGTGGTTAAAATGCTTGCTTGCAAAACCTGATGGTCTGGGTTTGATTTCCCAGTATTTATGTAAAGCCAGATGCACTAAGTTGCAGGCATTTGGAATTTGTATGCTCTGGCGCACCCATACTCTCTCTCTCCCCTTGCAAATAAATACATAAATATTCAAAAAAATATCTTGATCCTGGGCTGCAGAGATGGGTCAGTGGTTAAGGCGCTTGTCTGCAAAGCCCAATGACCCGGGTTCAATTCCCCAGTACCCACATAAAGCCAGATGCACAAAGTGGCGCATGCATTTGTTTGCAGTGGCAAGATGCCCTGGTGTACCCATTCTCTCTCTCACTGGCTGTCTCTTTTCTTCTCTCTCTCTGCATGCAAATAAATAAATAAATAAATAAATAAATAAATAAATAAATAATATTTGAAAAATACCTCGATCCTGAAAATGTTTAACTTTAGGTTGATGACATTTAAAAAAAGTATTTTATTTTTATTAATTTATTTGACAGAGAAAGAGGGAGAGAGAGAGAGAGAGAGAGAGAGAGAGAGAGAGATGAGAGAATGGGCACACCAGGGCTTCCAGCCACTGCAAACGAACTCCAGACGCGTGTGCCCCCTTGTGCTAACATGGGTCCTGGGGAATCGAACCAGGGTCCTTTGGCTTTGCAGGCGGATGCCTTAACCGCTAAGCCATTCCTCCAGCCCTGATGACATATTTTTTTCCTGTTCATTTCACCTGGTTGATTCATTTCCTGATGTAATAATACTACAGTGTGTTTTGGAGTTTTCCTTTGCTGTAGCTAGCTTGGGCCCAGGAGTCTGACTTTGTTGTGCTCACATGAAGCTGTTGATATATGAGCAATATCTACATTTGGAGCCTTAAGGTTGAAAGGTCCTTCAAAGACACATCTTAGAAAGCAGGAGTCTTTTCTACTGAGGGTCCTGAAAACTTCAGGTCTAGTCCCATTTGCTGCCAGATTCCTAGCGATTTAGCAACCAGCCTGGTCCATTGTTACACACTCACTAGGAACTTGTTCTTCATCTGACAACTTGCCCTTATTTCTTTCCCTGCTGGTTCTACTTTTCTGCCATCTAAATAATTAAATGACAAGGGTATGAATTCCATAGTATTATACCTTAGCTTTAACAATGTGTTCAAATCATAGTTTATCCATATAGTCTCTGAACCCAAAGATGGCCCCCTCATTCAAAAGGATAAATTCAGAGCATCTCAAGAATCCTTTCCAAACATTCTTGTAGACTTGATCAGGTAGGTCAAGTTTTCTTATTATTTTAAAACTTCATGCTGGTCTCCTTTTAAACAGTCTCCTTCAGTATACACACAGATGGGTGATGGTGCATTTCTTCATTGGGTGAAAAGTCCTCACATTAAGTGCAGTGTCCCACTCTGCATGCTGTGACTACAGGGACATGGGTAATGTCAGTGGTCCAGACCTCCCTGTGATATGCTCTTTTGCTGTTTGGAGCCTTTGGCAGGACAGCTCAGGAAGTACTGAAGTTTCTGGCAGGATATAGTTGGAGGTTTGACATGAAACCATGTAATAAGATATTTAATACCTCTGCTTGTTTTAGTTCCTGAGGCCCCAAGATTTGCCTATGTATTATAGAATTAGTACAGAATACTCTCACTGGTGTAGCTGAGCTAAGAAATTTAATGTAATCTCTCAGGAACCCTGGACAGACTATAAATGTTATTTCTCTAGTGAGGCTGAATAATAAGAAGCAGTTTATGGAAGAGAAGGGTTTATTTCAGCTTACAGTTCCAAGGGGAAGTTTCATCGTGGTGAGGAAAACATGGCAAGAGCAGGAAGCTAACTCACATCATCACATATTGACAGGAAGGAAGCAGCAAGAGTGAGCTATGCTGTAAACACACAGTAGGGCTGGATGAATAAACCTCCTGGCCCACCCCCAGTGACACACATCCTCCAGAAAGGCTCCACCAATTGAGGATCAGGTATGAGGCTTCATCACAAACACACGAGGCTATGGGGAGGGACACTTTACATTCAACCCACCACAATGGGTAAACCTGAAGAATTAGTAGAGTTGACTTATGAAAATGTCTACATTAATATCCTTCCAGTTTTTAAATTCTCCAGGTTTCTATTTATATATAATAATTCATATTAACCTGAATAATGCAGAAATTCACATTGTTGGAAACATTGGGCTATCATTTTATTGACATGTGGATATGTGTAGTAGATAGTGTGTAGTAATAGATATGATACATAAGAATACAGGTATCACTGTTTTATTTTATGAGACTGATGCACTGCCTACTGTGCTAAGGAGGCAGATTAAATGTTTTATTTATATGTTATTTATATTTTTATTTTTTTGGATTTTAGAGGTAGAGTCTCACTTTAGCCCAGGCTGACTTGGAATTTACTATGTAGTCTCAAGCTGGCCTCAAACTTACAGTGGCCCTCCTCCCTTGGACTCCCAAGTGCTGGCATTAAAGAGCTTTTTATTTTTTGAGGAGGGTCTCATTCTAGCCCAGGCTGACCTGGAACTCACTCTGTAACCCCAGGCTGACTTCAAACTTATGGCAATCCTCCTACCTCAGTCTCCCAAGTGTTGAAACTAAAGGCATGCACTTCTACACCCAGCTCAAAAAGCTTATATTTTAAAAGTATGGAATGTAATGTTAATGGTATGTAATTGTAATGATTTTGATTTGTTATATCTGGGGCTATCGAGCAGGAACCTATACTTTTAAAAGATTCTCAGTAATTCTTATTTGAGAATTAATATTTAGGTGCTAGAAATAGATAATGAGGACAGAATGGTGGAGTCTAAAAAGTATGTGAACGATGATGTATGCTTTCTTTTTTGTATGTGCTTTTTTTTGTTTTGTTTTGTTTTGTTTTTTCAAGGTAGGGACTTACTCTGGCCCAGGCTAACCTGTAGTTCACTGTGAATTTTCAGGGTGGTCTTGAACTCATGGTGATCCTCCTACCTCTGCCTCCCAAGTGCTAGGATTAAAGGCGTGTGCCACCATGCCTGGCTTCTATGTGCTTAAAATTTTTTTTTAAATTAATTAATTAATTTTTTTTTGGTTTTTCAAGGTAGGGTCTCACTCTGGCTCAGGCTGACCTGGAATTCACTATGTAGTCTCAGGGTGGCCTCGAACTCTCGGTGATCCTCCTATCTCTGCCTCCCGAGTGCTGGGATTAAAGGCATGTGCCGCCATGCCCGGCTTATTTATTTATTTATTTACTTATTTATTTATTTATTTATTTATTTTTATTCATTTTCGAGCGACAGACAGAGAGAGAAAGAGGCAGAGTGAGAGAGAGAATGGGCACACCAGGGCTTCCAGCCACTGCAAATGAACTCCAGATGCATGTGCCACCTTGTGCATCTGGCTTACGTGGGTACTGGGGAATCAAGCCTCGAACCAGGGTCCTTAGGCTTCACGGGCAAATGCTTAACCACTAAGCCATCTCTCCAGCCCTCTTATGTGCTTTTTAAAGGAGATTTTTTTCTTTTTTGCTTTTTTGAGGTAGGGTCTCATTCTAGCTCAGGCTGACCTGGAATTCACTCTAGTCTTAGGCTGGCCTCGAACTCATGGTGATCCTCCTACCTCTGCCTCCTGAGTGCTGGGATTAAAGGCGTGCGCCACCATGCCCGGCTTTAAAGGAGATTTTTAAAAGCAAAATCTGAAGACAACCTGTTATATATAAATTAAATTAAAAAAGAAATCTGAAAACATTGTTTTCTCCCTCTGATTTTATACATAGTAATTTTGCAATAAAAACACAAGATAAGTCCCATAATGACTATTATCCCATAGTAGAAGAATAATTTTTCTGTAGAGTGTAAGTTGACCATGAAAACTACAAATATTTCCCTTGGAACTTTTTTTTTAAAAAATTTTTTTAACTTTTTATTTATTTATTTGCAAGCAGAAGAGAGAGAGAGAGAGAGAGAGAGAGAGAGAGAGAGAGAGAGAGAGAAGAGAGGCAGACAGAGAGAGAATGGGCATGCCAGGGCCTCTAGCCACTGCAAATGAACTCCAGATGCATGTGCCCCACACACATCTGGCTTATGTGGGTCCTGGAGAATCGAACCGGGATCCTTTGGCTTTGCAGGCAAACGCCTTAACCACTAAGCCATCTCTCCAGCCCTCCCTTGGAACTTTTGAGATAGCTATCCTAATATGACTTTTGGGAAAAAAATCAAGCCATGGAAACATTCTTGCTCACATGTTTACACCTGAAGTTGACATTGATGCCTCAGCTGTTGAAATTTAGGAGGTTGGGGAAAGCAGCTGGAGTTTGGGTCCGCTCAAGTGTAAGTCTAGACAAACCAGTCATTCCGTGTGCAGGCAGTTGGTAGAAATGAAATTAAGCCAACTTTGTTTTGAAATACGTGAATCACAACAGGACCAAGACCCAGAAAGATTAATGGGCAGAGAATAGTTGCAGATTTTCACAGGAGGAAATGGTTGCAAACATGCCAGCAGAAAAATACTCTACTGCAGACCAAAGAAGTTAAAGTAACAAACAATAGGTCATGTTGTTAAATTAATGAAAATACAAACTTGTGTGACTTCAGAAATTGGGTCTATTCTTACATTTCTCTTAGTAGGGATAATTAGTTCATTTTTTTGCAAAGCAAATTGGCCGTGTCTATAAATAGTCAGATAAATATTCAGACACTTTGACCTAATAATCCCACTCCTTGGTACTTAGTTTAAAGAAAATAGTGAAGAAAAAAGCTATAAGAACAAAGATATTTGTTCTATTTTCTTTTCTGATGGTGAAAAATTTGAAAGGCTTTCACTGGCCAACAGTGGGTAAATAAAATATTGAATATTTTTCAGTTATTCAACATGATACTCAAGAGCACTGTGGAGACAAAAGATTTGGGAGAAAGCACATTCATAAGTATCTTCTAGTAAAGTATAAGGCAGGGAGTATGTAGCTCAGTTCTCAGTAATACACCTTCACCACCACTAAGAAGTAAACAACTTTATTATGATTTTAGTAGTATATATGGGGGTACTGGGATGTAGCTCAGTAGATTGCTTGCTTAGCATGCATATGGTTCTGGGTTTGGTCTATAGTTCTGCAAAATAAACAAACTTAGATTCTTAGGAATATTTGTGGGTTCTAAAACAATTTAAAATATTCTAACAATAAATAAAAGCACGTGTCTGGAATTGGTTTGCAACAGCTGAAGGCCCTGGCACACCCATTCTCTCTCTGCCTCTCTCTCTTAAAATTAAGAAAAAAGAAAAGCTTGTTATAAAGTTTGCTGCCCCTGGAAGAGCAGCTGCCCAAGTCGAATCTTCGCTGATTCTTTGTTTAGTCTGTCAAGATTAAATCTTATTTTATCGCTTAATGAGGTCCAGACCTTGGAGAAGCTCTGTGATCATTCTGTGCCTCAGTTTCCTCACCTGGGAAATGAAGATGATAATGGCCTCTAGCTAGTGAAAAATGGATGGGTAATGCACATAAGATAATTAATAAGATGCCTCATCTTCTAAGTGCTCAGCATTACAAGCTGTTAATCTTTCCTGTGTTTGGGAAATACCCTTGGTTGCCCATAGTGATTCTTCCTTGCTACAGCTCTCCAGTTCTTTCAGGCATCTGTCTGCAGTGTGCCCCAAGGGGAGAAGACGGCTTTCTCAGCTGATCATGACAATCCTGTTCTCAGTTACTACACGTTGTTTTAAGTGGGCATATGATTCTCTCCTGGTCCATGAGACTTAATGAAAAGTCAACCGGGATCTTCTAGAAAAGATATTTGTCCCCTATAACCAAGAGAGGCATACAGGGAGATAGGTCAGCCTCACTCTGTCCTGGTCCAGTTGCCTGCCTGGGACCTTCTTGTATAATGATGTGTTGTTACTGTAGCCATATTTTTAAAATGTTTATTTCATTTTTGACATTTTCATGCATATATGTAATATATTTTGATCTTATTCTTCTCAATTACCCTCTCTTGTTCCCCTCTTTCCCCCTTCCATTAACACCTTTCTTCTCCCCCCTTACTCCTCATCTTACTGTCATGACATTTTTTTTTATTTGAGAGAGAGAGAGAGAGAGAGAGAGAGAGAATGGGTGAGCCAGCAGCCTCTCAGCCACTGTGAACAAACTCCAGCTGCGCGTGCCCCCTTGTGGGAAAGTGCACCATTGCACCCTTGCATCACTTTTATGTTTGGCTAAATGTGGGACCTGGAGATCTACCCAACATTCTTAGGCTTGGCAGGCAGGCGCCTTAACTGCTAAGCCAACTCTCCAGCCAGACATTTTTTTTTTTGAGGTAGGGTCTCACTCTAGTCGAGGCTGACCTGGAATTCACCATGTAGTCTCAGGGTGGCCTTTGAACTCATGGCGATCCTCCTGCCTCTGCCTCCCAGGTGCTGGGATTAAAGGTGTGCACCACCACGCCTGGCATGACTTTTTTTTTTTAAACTCAGTAAGGTAAATTAGCTGCTCTGGGAAGTATGAGGTCTCATGTATCCTTATCCCATCCATGGTATGATGTATTGACAGACTCAGCCTTGTTCTGGAGTTTCATGAGTGTGACAGCAATGTCATATCCAGATGGCAGCTTTTCGTACCCACCCCTTCTTTTCAGAGGGTCCCTGGGTCTTAGAGGGGATGGTGTAGATGTCCTGTTTGAAGCTGGGCACACAGTTGTCATTTGGAAATTGTGTCAGCTATGCACCTCTGCATTTACCACTTTTTGCAAGTGTGTAGTATGTGTGGTGTGGTGTATGTGGTGTGTGTGTGAGGGGGGTGGGTATGTGTGGCATATGTAAGGGTATGTGTTGATGTAGTGCCCACAAGCCCTGTGCAGCCTGGGAGAAGGTTCAGTGTCCTCTTCCTGTTTTTCCTTGTGATGGAGTCTCTTACTGATTCCAGAGCTCCACTCCCCACAGAACTGGGGTTATGTGCATGGACATGCGCAGCTGTTTACATGGGTTCTGGAGATTCATACTCAGGTAATATTAGGCCCGCCCTCAGGCCCTCATGCGTGTGCAGGAAGCCCTGCACCATCTTTGGATCATGAGAGGATGGCTGTCACCACCCAAGGCTAGTGGAGCAAAAGAACAGAGCCTGAACCTGTGAGTGCACCAATGACATCTGGCTTCACTGCCACTGAACTACTGAGTCTTGGCGCCACCTAACTCTAGAGAGGTAAGTTCAATGTCCAGATTGGTTAAGCAAGTCGACTATCTGTTATTGCAGTGAAAACACTCTACCTACGCTAAGTTGAATTATCATTGCTGGATGACATGCTTTTAAAATTATGCCACCATAAAAATACTTTTTTTCATAAATAGATTCATATTTCTGGAATATGTCTTTCACCTTAGATAGAAGATTCTTATCTCAAAATACTTTGAAAACTTAACTTGAATGAATAATTATCGAATTATTTTCAACCTAGAATATCTTTGAGTACTGTGTCATAATAAAAGTGAAATGTGGATGGGCTTGTGTGCTTTAATTATCAACAGGGAAAATATTCTCAAAATAAATACTGTAATGTTGTAAGACACTTTGGTGAGAATGAATGTAAACCTGTAACTCTGTAATGGATGATCCAGCTGCAGCTGTGGTAGGATTATAGCTTAAATATTTTGAATATCTATTTAAAAATAAACTTTAGTGCAGCTGATGAAGAGATTGTATGTTTTAATGACTGTGTTTGCTAAAGTTACATATCTAAAATAAGTAGGAAGTTATATATTTTCTTTTTTTCTGTCATAAAAATGTTGGATCCTTAGTGAACTCTTTGGATGTTGGTCGCCACTAGATTCTCTCCTATACAGAACAAAACTGGAAAGATCTACTGCTATGAGAATCTTGCCTTATTTTAAGAAGCTTAAGTGATCTGTTTTAGCCCTTAATTTTGTTGAAATCTTTTTCCTTTTCCTTTTGATAAGTAAGTTCCAAAATCTTGTTTATTGTATTTTGCATCACTAAAGAGTTTTTTTTTGACCACGAACCATTCACACAGGTGAAAAAATGAAACTGTTTTAGTGTGTCTATAACTTTGCCGTATACCAAAATAATTTTACAAGTCTTCATCCTAAGTCTCAAATCATGTGATTAATAATTTGCCTGTTTATGACCTGATTGTGACTCTTTATTAATAAAAGCTAATGGAAAAGGGAAAAAAAGTGTAAGTGACTTGATAAAAATTACTTGTCAACTGCATTTAAAGTCACTTTTTAATTTTTAATTTTTTATTTAGTTTTTGTTTTTTTTATATCACACTTTAAAAAATATATTTGCATTTTTTTATTTGCAAGGAGAGAGAGGGAGAAAGAGAGAGGGAGAAAGGATGGGCACACCAGGGCCTCTTGCTACTGCAAGAGAACTCCAGGCACATGTACGATTTTGTGCAACTGGCCTTACATGGGTACTGGGGAATTGAACCCAGGTGGTCAAGCTCTGCAAGCAAGTGCCTTAACTGCTGAGCAATCTCTCCAGCCCTATATTTAGTTTTTAAAACAGAGTTAACCTTCTATGCAGAGATAAAAATATTATTTTTCCCTAAGCAAAACTTTTACTAAACCGCCGTGCCTCCACCGGTCCCTCTCAGAAATACCCACTCTTTAGTGCCTCCCTCCACATGGACAGGTCACCTGTGTTTTGAGTCCTTCCCTTCCATCTCTCCAGATGCAACAAGGATTTGTTCCCATGGGCATCTTCCTTTGCCAACTACACCTGTGTTAGATGAAGTCCTCCAAAGAAGCAGAACCAATAGGATCTATGTCTACATCTCTCTGTGTGTTCCTATGAGCCTGTGTGTGTGCACGCATGTGTACCTGTGTTCATCAAGAGATGGAAGGAATCAGCTCACATGGTTAGGGAGTCTCCCAGTATCTGTAGTGTGGGACAGCAGGCTCAAGTGAATCAGTAGTGTCTTTCTGGTCCCAGGGCATTCTCCTGGGGAATTTTTGCTTGCTTGGGGAGACAATCTTTTTTGTTCTATCTAGTTCTTTCCTGACTAGGGAGCATGCTCACACTAAGGAGGGCAGTCTGCTTTAGAAAGGGAGATGAAAAGAGAGAAGCCCTGGCAAGAACCAATACTTGTGTACACTGCTAGGGTCTTTAAGAGTGGAGATGACTCTTTAAGAAAACAGCCACTCTTCACAGCTGGAACCCATGGGCTTGACTTGGAGAAAGGAGACAGGTTCTTGCCTTACATGGTTTGGGCTGCTACACACCATATTTGCACCCCAGTTTTCTCATCAGCTAAATGGGGAGAATGAGGCCCTAATATATTGCTCTGGGGATTATGCAAGAGGATATATGTAAGTGATTTGTATCCCGTCTTATGCTGTTGTGCCCAGTTCACGGCGCTCCCAGTGACCACCAAGGAAGACCAAACACGTATGCAAACGCAAAGAGCTTTTTACTCGGGCTTAAGCTCGTTCTCTTGCCTTCACCAACGCAGTGGATTTGAGCAAGAGCCTAGAAAATCAGAATGGCGGGCTTTTTATTGAAGTTTGAGCAAGGGGGAGAGGACTATCACCCACGCAACCACATTATTGGCTAATTTGAACATTAACTGTACTTGGGGGTTCTTGATTGGTCTTAGGATTTTGGCGGGCTAGGTCTAGGGGAATTTCAAACTTAATTGGCTTAGCAAACGGCGGTTACATTTGAACAGGTTGGCATGCACGGTTACATTCATTTGATTGGTTGACATTTACAAAACTCTGAGATGGTGGATCTTATTGGGCCATCCAGCCCAGGACAGTAAGAATGCAGTAAGAATGTTGAGTCATGCTCACACAGCAAGTTTATGGTTTTCCCGGTACTGCTTGTTCTTCCCTTGATTTTGGGAACTCGCCCCTGTGGCCTACAGAGTGACTGAGGCCTGTCATGGTGCTACTCTGGCCTGGGTCTTTCATTGCAACCACTCAATTTATCTCTTGATTTCCAGAACTTTGGACAATGGATTTCCCTAGGATGGATTTGCTGAAATTTCTTTCATGGAACAAAACTAAAGAATCTATATTGTGGGCTGGAGAGATGGC
Source organism: Orientallactaga sibirica (assembly GCA_036365145.1). NCBI lineage: Eukaryota > Metazoa > Chordata > Mammalia > Rodentia > Dipodidae > Orientallactaga > Orientallactaga sibirica. The sequence continues at coordinate 21,764,747 of JAEOAD010000004.1, forward strand.
TTAGTGGTTAAGGCACATGCCTAAGGACCCCAGTTTGATTCTCCAGGTCCCACATAAGCCAGATGCACAAGGGGGCACACACGTCTGGAGTTCATTTGCAGTGGCTAAAGGCCCTGGCGTGCCCATTCTCACTCTCCCTCTCTTTCTCTTTCTCTGTCTGTAATAAATAAATAAATAAATATAAAATCTTTTTTAAAAAAGAATCTATATTGTGAGTTGGGGAGCCATATTTCACCAACATGTGCCTAACTACCTCCATCTAGTGGGATTTGTCATATGCCTGGGACATAGATCTGGTAGCACTGACTTGCTTGCAAGCCCCTCCTGACAGTGAGGAGATGAATAATTCACCTAACAAGTTTTTGTGCGATTTCCTTTGTTGCCAGGTGTCATGTTCAGAGATTAGACTTCCTGAGCAGAAGATGAAACAATTTCTGTTATGGCATTGAAAATAAGGAGCATGTTTGAATGGAATAACAACTGACCACTCGTTAGTATGGGTATTAGCTCAGTCAGCTCAGATTTATTTCCAGGACTGCATCGTGAGTGTACCTGTACTAGGTAGCAAGGAAGGAACGAAGCGGGAGGGAGGACTGGTGGGTTGGATAGTCTGGGTTTTATTCTGCTGGTATTAGACATGGAGGTGATGGGCACTGAGCATGGAGCTGGCTCACCTGGGTTCTGTTTCTGGCTTGGCTACTTCTCAGCTGTGTAATTGTGGGCACTCTTTTCTGTTACATAGGATGCTTGGCAATGCCAGGGCCTCTGATTTTAAGCCCTCATTGGAGGGATGGCTAGGCAGAGTGATCTAAGAATCCCAGAGTCATGCATAGCAGAGCAGTTATTCATGGCAGTGTAGCTGCATCTTAATCTCTCACCCTTTCACTGCCTTTCAGGTTCTCCTTCAAAGGCTGACCACATCGGGGCTTGTGTGATGTGTTCTGCTCATGTCCCTGACATCTGGGTTGGGGACAAAATGGAGCATTAGGTATGGAGCTTTGGAGAATAATCCAACATGCCTACTCACCCTTCCTTTTTTCACCTCCCCTATGTTTCCTGTCCTCACTTCAGTCAAGTGAAGGAGGCTATCTTAGCAGTGTCTTGGTGGGTTCGATTTTACTTTCCCTGCCTTTTTAGAGTGTAAATGGTTCTGGAAGAATTCAGGTACAACTTTGACTTGATTACCCTTGATTCACCTTTCTGTTTCTTTTCATGTTTTGCTCCTTTTCCTGTTTTTTTTTTCTACAAGTATAAACATAATTTGGTGACCTCCACACTGAGGGTCCCTGTAGCCTACTGACCTCCGGCAACGCAGATGGCTGTGGAGTGTGGCTTGGTGGCATTTTCCTGTGAAGAGGAGGCACACTTTATTACTGTTAGGGAAAAGACCCCCAAATAGCTTTGCTCCTATTTCTACATGCCCGTTTGCCTAGAACAATGATAGCAAATGCTCCCTTTATAAGGTAACAGAGCATCCTTTAGTTTATCTGCTTTGCATGTAAGTTTCCATACATTCTTCTGAAAAAGATGTGTCATCTGTATGCCTAGAAGATTGGCTACCCACAGTCGCCCTCATATACATGTGGATTTGCTGTCAAGATGACATCGCCAGCTAGTGGTCTTAACTCACGTGTGAATGATGATGCTTGAGACACACATGATATTTTGTTGTAACTCTGTCCCAACCTGTGCTTGGTGACAATGACAAGAAATGATTATTAGCAAATCATATTAGGAACTGTATAAGCAGGCAATCCTTCAGAAAGATGAAGAGCAGTCACTGCCTGTGTTTTCTGTCCCCACTCATCTCCCAGCTGACGACAGCACGCTCTTATTTGCAGTTATTCAGAGGTTGGGACGTGCTTTTCATCTAATGCCAATTGTATTCCACGACGTACAAATTTTTCTTAATTTTTCCATTCTACCATGGGGAGTTGTTTAAGAGTCTTGTTCAAGCATTTAAAAATTACTTTATTTTTCCCCTGCGGACACGAGCTATTATGAAACTTGAAACTTTAATAGCAGCTGCTTCTGTCATTTATAGCTGTCAAGATGACTTGAATTTCTTTGTGCTTTTGAGGTGTGGCTCCCACTTGTGAGCAGTGTTAGGTTATCTTGATATTTTTGTATTATACTCTGCATGTTTGCTGTCCTTTATACATGTCATCTTGCATTTGTATTCATTGGTGACAAGCAATAAATAACCCTGTGCTTATGAGTAATATGATTTGATTTCTTAACATCCTTGTTTGGGGGCCACAGATCTTTCCTATATGTTTGCGTGATTTGAATGTGCATGTACCCAAAATTCCTATTATGAAACAATCCACAATGTGGTAGTATTAGAAATATTTTTATTTCTGTGGCGTATACATGTGTGTGCAGATGCACATGCCTCATGTGTACACAAGCACAACCAAAGGAAGATCTTGACGTCTTCTTCTATTGCTCTTCTGCTTCATTTCCGTGACACAGAGTCTCTCACTGAATCTGGAGTTGCTATTTTTCAGTCAGTCTGGCTGACCGGTGGCCCCAGTGATCCTCCTGTCTCCATTCCCTCAGTGCTAGGGTTACAAGCATGTGTGGCCACACTCAGATTTCTTTTTTTTAATTTGAGAGAGAGAGAGAGAGAGAGAGAGAGAGAATGGGAGCACCAGCAGTCTTTCAGCTGCTGTGAACAAACTCCAGATGCGTGTGGCCCTTTGTGGGCAAAGGCAGCATTGCGCACTTGCATCACTTTGTGTCTGGCTAAATGTGGGACCTAGAGAATTGAATGGGTGTTAGCAGGCAGGCGTCTTAACTGCTAAGCCATCTCTCCAGCCCCACATTCAGCTTTTTATGTGGGAGCTGAGGCTCAAACTCAGGTCTCTTGATTGCAGAGCAAGTGCTCTTACCCACTGAATCAGCTTCTCAGCTCACACCCTGAGTATTAAACTGGAAGAGGAATAGAGAACAAAAGCTCTGCCCTCACGAATAGGATCAGTGCCGAGATGAAAGAAGCTTGCAGGAACCTGTGTTTTTCCTCTCCTGTCATGTGAGGACACAAAAAGCAGGTGCAGGGCTTAAGAGATAGCTTAGTGGTTAAGGTGCTTGCCTATGAAGCCCAAGAACCCACATTCAACTCTCCAGATCCCACATAAGCTAGATGCACAAAGATGAGGTAAGCTCAAGGTCGCACATGCCCACTAGTTGGCACAAGCATCTGGAGTTCAGTTGCAGTGGCTGAGGCCCTGGTGAACCAATCTTTTTCTCTGTTTCTCTTTCTCTCTCTGAAATGAAAAAAAATTTTAAAAAATCTGGGCATGGTGGCACACGCCTTTAATCCCAGCACTCGGGAGGCAGAGGTAGGAGGATCGCCGAGAGTTCGAGGCCATCCTGAGACTACATAGTTAATTCCAGTTAATTCAGCCTGGACCAGAGTGAGACCCTACCTCACAAAACCAAAATAAATAATAATAATAATAATAATAATAATAATAATAATAGAAAGCAGGTGCCTCTTACTGTCTCTGAAGAATGAGCCCTCAGAGCCCTCAGTCTACTGCCACCTTCACCTTGGGCTTTTCAGGCTCCAAAACTATGAGCAAGCCTTTTCTTTGTTGCTTGTGTGTGAATAATATGGTATGTGTGTGTGTGTGTGTGTGTGTGTGTAGTGTATGCAGGTGTATGTGTCCCAATAGCACCTCAAGGGCTCACCTGTCATGGCTAGAACAGAATGTTGGATGCTTGCTCCGTTGCTCTTTTGTCCATCTTGTTTTAACTGGGTGTTAGCAGGCAGGCGTCTTAACTGCTAAGCCATCTCTCCAGCCCCACATTCAGCTTTTTATGTGGGAGCTGAGGCTCAAACTCAGGTCTCTTGATTGCAGAGCCAGTGCTCTTACCCACTGAATCAGCTTCTCAGCTCACACCCTGAGTATTAAACTGGAAGAGGAATAGAGAACAAAAGCTCTGCCCTCACGAATAGGATCAGTGCCGAGATGAAAGAAGCTTGCAGGAACCTGTGTTTTTCCTCTCCTGTCATGTGAGGACACAAAAAGCAGGTGCAGGGCTTAAGAGATAGCTTAGTGGTTAAGGTGCTTGCCTATGAAGCCTAAGAACCCACATTCAACTCTCCAGATCCCACATAAGCTAGATGCACAAAGATGAGGTAAGCGCAAGGTCGCACATGCCCACTAGTTGGCACAAGCATCTGGAGTTCAGTTGCAGTGGCTGAGGCCCTGGTGAACCAATCTTTTTCTCTGTTTCTCTTTCTCTCTCTGAAATGAAAAAAAATTTTAAAAAAGCTGGGCATGGTGGCACACGCCTTTAATCCCAGCACTCGGGAGGCAGAGGTAGGAGGATCGCCGAGAGTTCGAGGCCATCCTGAGACTACATAGTTAATTCCAGTTAATTCAGCCTGGACCAGAGTGAGACCCTACCTCACAAAACCAAAATAAATAATAATAATAATAATAAAAAGCAGGTGCCTCTTACTGTCTCTGAAGAATGAGCCCTCAGTCTACTGCCACCTTCACCTTGGGCTTTTCAGGCTCCAAAACTATGAGCAAGCCTTTTCTTTGTTGCTTGTGTGTGAATAATATGGTATGTGTGTGTGTGTGTGTGTGTGTGTGTGTGTGTGTGTAGTGTATGCAGGTGTATGTGTCCCAATAGCACCTCAAGGGCTCACCTGTCATGGCTAGAACAGAATGTTGGATGCTTGCTCCGTTGCTCTTTTGTCCATCTTGTTTTAACCAGTCTCTTACTGATCCCACACCCTGACACTACCCTCAAACCCCAAATCCCACAATTCCTGGGTCTCCGATCCCTTATGGGCCTGGGGTTATGAGCATGTGTGACTACACCCAGCTCTTTAAAGCGAGTTCTAGAGATTCAAACTTCAGGGGTCTCAGGCCTCCTCAGGCCCTCATGCTTGCCCCAGAAGCATACTTATCCTTTGAGCCATCTCTCCAGCCCAGTATATTTCTTTTGTTTAACAAGTTACCCAATCTAAAGTATTTTGTTATAGCAGCTCAAAAAGACTCTTTGTAGGTTCTCTTGGCGGTCACCCATGTTTTATTTATTTTTATTTATTTATTTGAGAACAACAGACAGAGAGAGAGAGAAAGGGGGAGAGAGAGAGAGAGAGAGAGAGAGGGAGAGAGAATGGGCCCTCCAGGGGCTCCAGCCATTGCAAACTAACTCAAATACACGTGCCACCTTGTGCATGGGTACTGGGGAACTGAGTCTCAAACCGGGGTCCTTAGGCTTCACAGGCAAACGCTCAACCCCTAAGCCATCTCTCCAGCCCTGTCACTCATGTTTTTTTAATTTAATTTAATTTTTTTTTTTTTTGGTTTTTGAGGTAGAGTCTCACTCTGGCCCAGGCTGACCTGGAATTAACTATGTAGTCTCAGGGTGGCCTTGAACTCAAGGCGATCCTCCTACCTTTGCCTCCCAAGTGCTGGGATTAAAGGCGTGCGCCACCACGCCTGGCATCACTCATGTTTTAATGTTAGTTTTGGTAAATTCAACTGACTTGAGCACATTAATGCCAAATTAACACTTAGAAAAGTTAGAGTTTATGTTCCAGTTTTTTTTTTTTACTTATAAAAACATTTTTTTTGGTCTTGAAATAAAGCTGTATTTCTGAGGTACTGGATTCCTTGTCTCTCAGGTTATTTGAGAATTCTTTTTAAAATTATTTCCTGCTGTTGGCTGAATAGTGACTTTTTTTTTTTTTTTTCCCAGGTAGGGTGTCTCTCTAGCCCAGACTGACCTGGAATTCACTCTGTATTCTCAGGGTGGCCTTGAACTCATGGCAATCCTCCTACCTCTGCCTCCCAAGTACTGGGATTAAAGGCATGTGCTACCATGCCCGGCTGGAATAGTGACTTTTAAAGACAAATTCAGCAGTGTAAAGTACAAACATGGGCTTGAGAGATGGCTTAGCAGTTAAGGCACTTGCCTGCAAAGCCTAGGACCTAGGTTCGATTTCCCAGTACCCATGTATGCCAGAAGCACAAGATGCCACAAGTGTATGGAGTTTGTTTGCAGTGGCTAGAGGCCCTGCCTGCCCATTCTCAATCTCTCTCTCTATCTGCCTCTTCCTCTCTCACAAATAAATAAATAAATAATTTTAAAAATAAAAAAAATAAAGTAGAAGCATATTACATGTGTGTACAGTAAATACTAAAAACTGTTTCTGTTTTTCTTTGGTTTTATTTGTGGAAATGTATCCCGTAACTCAAGAGCTTTACCAGTGTAGGTTGTGGGTCTAGTCACCAGGACACTTGCTCGTGGAATCAAAGGCTACCAGAGCAGTGTAGAAACTCAATTCCAGTGGGTCTGTGAGTAAATGGAGTCATATCATTAATTTTCACAAGCAAATATACTTTCTGCTCATTTTACTAGTCTCAAAATATGGCCTTACACAGGCCTGGACTTGCTATGGTTTGAATGCTTAGCTGATGGTGTTATTTTGAGGCCCTGGGGAACCTTTAGGAGATGAGGGCTAGCTAGTGGAAGTAGATCATTGGTGGTGGGCCAGCACTGGTTCTGGTTCTACTTTTCCTACACCACTATGATGTGAAGAGTGTCCCCCCCCCACACCTCCTGTCCCAACCTCTTCCATACCTTCCCTGACACGAAGCACTGAAACCCTCTGAAACTGTGAGCCAAAATAAGCCTGTCCTCCCTCAATGTGCTCTTGTCAGGGATTGTGGATGTAAAAGTAACTAGCAGAGGAAACAAAGGGCTTGCACCTGATGTGGCCCTTACACGTGTGAGATAAAGCTGACATGATTTCCACAGTCCCCTGCAGAGCTGCGCACAGACTACCCTCTACCCTCACACTTTCTAGTCACATCTCAGGGGTCGAGGCCCAGGCGAACACAAAATGTGTCCTTTGCCTCTCTTGACAGGTGAATTGACAGGTGACTGCCAATACTGCAGTGTCTTGTTGACCATTCTCAACCTTGTCCTTGGGGGTACTCCCAGCACTGCCCAAGAATGTTCCAGGGGGTAGGATTGCCTGGGGGGTTAGGAAAGAGTCCTTTTGTTCATGGTAGATCCAGAGAGGTGGGCTTGCCAGTTCTGCCAGTTCTGTCACTGTGGGTATAATGGTGGGCAAAAACACCTTAACAAGAAGGTGATTTGTGGACTTGCTGAAGGGGACTTTGATGTCTGTCCTCTTCCTGTCTGTTTTGAAAAGCCTGGTATCGCTGTAAGTGTAGAATCCTGAGGATGAAGAATATGGAAAAGGTTTTTCCTTGGCCATGGTTAGAATTTGATTTTACTTTTCTAGACTGTCTGCGATTTTAGGGGTATCAAACTGAACGTAAGTAAAATAAAGCAATACCATTATATCATATATATTTGCTGAATAGATCTAACCTTAGCTTTTCTATACTGTTCTTTAAAAAATATTTTATTTGTTTTATTTTGAGAGAGAGAAAGAGGCGGGGTGGGGGGAGGGAGTATGCTAGGGCCTCTGGTCACTGCAAATGAGCTCCAGTCAAATGTACCACCTTGTGCATCTGGTGGAATAGAAGTACTTATTATTACATAGGCACTGGGAAATTGAACTTGGGTCCATAGGCTTCTCAGGTGAGCGCCTTAACTGCTAAGCCATCTCTCCAGCCCTCTATACTGATTTATCACTTTGTAAGTAATAGTAAATTCAGTTAGATAATTATCTGTTAAAAGAACTTGTCATAAAGAGGGGCCTGTTTTCAGTACTAAGCACATTTCCTGGCCATATGGGTTCAATAAATAAATGAAAGAATAAAGTATAGAGTTTGAATAAGGATTTACTGATAAAGTTTTATTTGCAATGCAACCAATCATGTTCTTAAAAAAATATTTTTTTATTTATTTGCAAGGGGGAGAGAGAGAGAAAGAATGAGGGCTTCCAGCTGCTACAAACTCCAGATGCATGCACTGTGTAGATGGCTTTACATGGGTATGGCTCGTTAGGCTTGGTAAGCAAGAACCTTAACCACTGAGCTGTCTCTCCAGCCCCTATCATGTTTTTATATACAGTGTACTAACAAATCAAAAGGTTACCTCTAAAAGGTGATCCTTGGTAGATCTAGCCTGCTAGTATGTACTGGGCCTTGGGATTCCTTACCACACAAGAAATAAAAGGAGATCTTTGAAACGGTCAGGGAAGAAAAGCACAATGGTGTGAATAATATCTTAAAGATATTGTGCAATTTGTTATTATGGTGACACTTTTAGTTTATCAGTGGTACTTTGTAGTAAATCATTGAAATAGATTATTCATTTTAATCATTAATATTAATATCAACTGGTATAATGGAAGCTCATACTAAACCTTAAAGAATTATAAGCCGCTTTGGGGCTGGGGATTTGGCTCAGTGGTGGAGTGCTTGCCTAGCACGTGCAAGTTCCTGGAACTGGAAAATAATAACAATAACAACAATAGTGATAACAACAATAAGTACTTCCCTTTATTTGTTATTTTTACTTTTATTTATTTATTTTTTTGGTTTTTCGAGGTAGGGTCTCACTGTAGTCCAGGCTGACCTGGAATTCACTATATAGTCTCAGGGTGGCCTCGAACTCATGGTGATTCTCCTACCTCTGCCTCCCAAGTGCTGGGATTAAAGGCGTATGCTACCTGGCTAAGTACTTCTATTTATAAGAAAGAAAAAATTCCCTTTGAAATACTTCTGATTGAAAAAAATATTTTTATTGTATTTATTTATTTGAAAGCATAGAGAGAAGAGAGACAGATAGACAGAATGGGTGTGCTAGGGCCTCTAGCCACTGCAAACTGACTCCAGAGGCATGTGCCACTTTGTGCATCTGGCTTTATGTGGGTACTGGGGAATCAAACCCAGGTTGTTAGGCTTTGCAGGCAAGCACCTTAACAGCTGAGTTATCTCTCCAGTCCACTTCTGATTTAAAATATATACATACACACACACACACACACACACACACACACACACACACACACACATATATATGTATATATATTTATTTATTTGAGAGAGAGAATGAATGAATGAGTATGGGTGCACCAGGGCCACCAGCCACTGCAAACAAGCTCCAGACATGCATCACTTTGTGCATCTGGCTTTACTTGGGTACTGAGGCATCGAACCTGGGTCCTTTTGAAGGCAAGTGCCTTAATCACAAAACCATCTCTCTAGCTCCAAATACTTCTGATTTTAAAAAGGTTACGATAGATTGAAACATGATTTTCTTTTTATGCTTCAACTTGTAAAAGCAAGTTCATTAGAGGACCTGGAGAGATGGCTTAGTGGTTAAGCACTTGCCTGTGAAGCCTAAGGACCAGTTTGAGGCTTGATTCCCCAGGACCCACGTAAGCCAGATGCACAAGGTGGCACATGCACCTGGAGTTTGTTTGCAGTAGCTGGAGGCCCTGGTGCACCCATTCTCTCTCTCTCTATCTGCCTGTTTCTCTCTGTCTGTTGCTCTCAAATAAATAAATAAAAAATAGGGCTGGAGGGATGGCTTAGGGTTAAGGCGCCTGCCTCCTAAGCCTAAGAACGCTGGTTCCAATCTCCAGATCCCACATTTAGCCAGATGCAAAGTGACACAAGGGCGCAATGCTGCACTTGACCACAAAGGGGTGCACACATCTGGATTTCATTCTCAGCAGCTGAGAGGCTGCTGGCATGCCCATCTCTATTTGTCTTCCTCTTCTTCTCTCTCTGTCTCTCTCCAAAAAAAAAAAAAAAAATAACAATAATTAAAAAAAAGCAAGTTCACTAGAGAGAATTTAGAAGTAGAGATAGTTACCTGGACATAGCTCTTCTTTAATTCTGGTGTATTTCTTTTTAGTCCAGCATATTTTGCACATATATTGTACAGAGCATTTGCCCTATAAGATGTTATATGGTGAACAAGAGTCCAAGCAGAAAAGTCCTTTTATTGTGTGCCTCTTGAAGATCTCATGCATAATGCAGTATTGAAGGCTCTAAGAAGGTCTGCAAGAAAGAAACCCCTTTCATTGTTCAATTAGTGTTTCCCAGGTATATTTATGTAATGCTAATTACCATAATGCTCACACTTGGAAAAATTCAGTTGTTTTCCTTTTTGCCTTCCAAATTACTAGTTTTCCTATGTGCTCTTGTTTTCTTCCACCAATGTGGATCAAACCCAGAGCCTTGCCCATACTCTGCATGTATTCTACCATTGAACCACACTCCTGGCCATTTAGGAGCTTGCTCTGGCTATAGGAAATTATGTATAGGAATTAATTTTTCAGGGTTGTGCTCTTGGCAGGCTTTGAAAGAGGGCTAAGATCTAGAAAGACAGAATCTGCTCTGGAGATGGGCAGGAGCTTCAAGTACACTATCATGTGAGCTGCATAACGAGACTGCATATCTCCCATCCAAAAATCAAATTTGTTCTCTGCCAGTCCAATGTTGCTGAGTCTGCCAGCTGTGGATGGCACTTGAGGGGGTGGGGGGAAAGCCTTTGATCCTGGCGGCTGCTTGGAGAATGTCCTGGCTGCAAAGAGCAATCCAATATTTTTGAGAGAGGCCGGGGTAGGGAAGAACTAGCAGAAAATTGTGAGATTCTTGTTCTTATTTCACAGTATGCCCTGCTCTGGGATGACTTTTATCCATACAAAACACTGTGGGCTGGAGAGATGGCTTAGCGATTAAGGTGCTTGCCTGCAAATCCAAAGGACCCAAATTTGGTTGCCCAGTACCCATGTAAGGCAGATGCACAAGGTGGCACATGCGTCTGGAGTTCATTTGCAGAGGCTGAAGGCCCTGGCACACCCATCCCCTCTCTCTCTCTCTGCCTGTTTCTCTCTCAAATAAATAATAAAAAATTATATATATAAAAGAAAACATTACTACATGATGTTGAGGGTAAGCGAATCAGCTTGCTTAAAGAGCTATTGATGCCCCAAACTGGGCATAAAGCATGTCCCCTGGAGAGACTGGCTAGATGTAAGTTAGCAGGCATACCCAGCAGTTCCTGGCAGCTTTCCGGCTATCAGCTGTTATCAGTGCCCCTCGAGTGCTGTGTGTAGACCAGATTTAAAGGTTCCCACCTCGTCCGAGATTTCCTCTTAGTTCTTTTAAAAAAATATTTTATTTTTATTTATTTATTTGAGAGAGAGAAAGAGGCAAGGCACATATATATATATGGAGAGAGAGAATAGACATGCCAGGGCATCTAGCCACTGCAAATAAACTCCAGACACATGTGCCACCTTGTGCATCTGGCTTACGAGGGTCCTTTGGCTTTTCAGGCAAGTGCCTTAACCACTAAGCCATCTCTGCAGCCCTCTCTTAGTTTCTGAAATGCCTAAAAGTAAGTAGAGGTCTAAATCAACCAATCTTTCAATCTCCTTCTCCTCTCCTCTCCTCTCCTCTCCTCTCCTCTCCTCTCCTCTCCTCTCCTCTCCTCTCCTCTCCTCTCCTCTCCTCCCCTCCCCTCCCCTCCCCTCCCCTCCCCTCCCCTCCCCTCCCCTCCGCTCCTATTTCCTTGGAGCTGGTTTGTTTTGCTTCTTCAATATATATACATATTTCTTTTTAAGAAGCATTTTTTATTTATTTTCAAGCAGAGAGAAAGTAAGAGAGAGAGAGAGAGAGAGAGAGAGAGAGCGAGAATGAACTTGCCAGGGCCTCTTGTCACTATAAACAAACTCCATGCATGCACCACTTTGTGCATCTGTTTTTATATGGGTATATCGAACCCAGGCCATCAGGCTTTGTAAGCAAGTGACTTTAATGACTGAGTTAATACTACAGCCTCAATATATATATTTCTATAAAAGTATTGTTTTACAACTCTAAGTCCAACTGTTGGTATTCTAGAAAATAGGAATTATATGACCTTCAGTACATACATTGTGAAGTGAGTTTGAGTGATTTGCAGAAAACTGAAAAGCGCTTATCTGATGGCAGACCTCTGCTGCATCCTTTTGGAAGAGCCAGTCCGGCTGCTTTTCCTTGTCACACCTGGCCACATCTTCATCTTTGTGTTTGTCAGGGTCTGAAATCCACCGAGAGAGTGGAACTGCCTCGGTCTGGTTATCAAGCAATAAAAGCATGCAGGTCTATAAAATGTGAAAAATGAAGTGTGGCTTCTGAGACAGTGTAAATGTGGCAAAACTTTAAGTAAGGCAGAAAATGAAAGCAAAACTGAAAGCACATTACAGAACTCACGGGATGATACCATCGCTCCTTTTTTCTGTTTCGAGGACCTAACACAATGCAGACATTCACTGAATGACTTACTTTTAAATGGCTTGACCACGTTACAATTAACGGGAAAAAACTCCAGTGCAAAATATTTTAATAGGTTGTCAAATATGCATTTGATCAGGATTGTCTAAATATCACTTGCAAAGATTGGTATATCACATGATCTAGAAAACAAAAATACCACTCACACATTGCCAATAACCTTTGCAATCCAAGAATAGCCACCCCAATCAATAGTACAAATTATAAACACACTAAAAAGAGAAAACTAGAGACATCTGCATGTTGAAACCAAAGCCACCGCAAGCACATTTGTTCATCAAGAGCAGGGAAGTCTGTGCTGCTACTTAAGTCACAAGTGACGCTCTCAGGGGCATTTCACTCGCTGTTGCGAATCATCTAGAACAGGTCCCCGCAGCAAAGTGTCTGTGCACGCCTTCTCATTCGACAGTTCTTGATATGCATTGAGCAATTCATGGCAGGCTGCCGGGTGCCCCTTAACATCCACACTCCCTCTGATGAGAAGCAATTGTAGACTGGCCTAGATTAGACCATCTTTTTTTGAGCTTCCCACGAGTTCTGGCTATATGACTGTATTCTGGTTGAAGGAGTAGGTATGACCCTTTCAGAAAGGGTTAGAACCTTACTTATCTTTATCTTCTTTCTTTCTGATGTCTGGAACTGGGAGGGATGGCTAGACTTAAGCAACCTTTTGATCTCGTGTAGAAATGGATGCTGAGGGGCCTGGAACAGCAAGATACACTGATCCATATTGTTGAAGCTATGTTAGGTTTTCCTTCTGTCACACTATCTGATTCTTGGAACTAAATTGATTCCTTGTCAGAATCACCAACTGTAGCACATGCCAAGATAAAACCAAATTAACTGAGAAGAATCAGCTACCAGGGCTGAAATTACTTGTTCGTATTTGCTCTGACCATGTGCTGTGTATGTATAGTGTCAGGACATGTGTTCTTTCAGCAAACACTTTGAGAACCGTAGCAGCAACCTCTCGTCGCTGGAACAAAACTTCCCACCGAAAGCAGCATATGGAAGAAACATGCTTATTTTGGCTTATAGTTTCAAGCAGAAGTTTCATCATGATGGGGAAAACGTGGCATGAGTAGCAAGCTGGCTCACACGGTCACGTATCAGTAGCAGGCAGGAAGTAGTCCTAGTGAATTACCTGAGGCAAGTGGGGAGCTGGGCTCTGACACTGCAGAGCCCACCCCAGCAACACACTTCCTCCAGCCAGTCTCCACCTCCCAAAAGCTCCACCACTTTCCCAGATGGCCACCAGCTGGGAACCCAGTACACAAAACACGGAGCCTATGGGAGACATTTCTCTCAAACTGCCACAAGTGCCTACTATATGCTGGGCATTTGTAAGGCTCTGTGAATCCAGGCTGAGCAAAACAATGACAGGCTCTGAGCTGACAGGGCTCTGATGAAGACAAGTGATCATTAGTTCAAGATCCATACCATTTTTGTAATGTTACAGGAGATGAACAATGCACTGGAAGCTGCCAGAGTGTCTGTGATACAGGGTCTGGGGTCTCATCTAGACTCAAGGTGAGAGGGCTAGTCAGGGAAGGATGGCCTGGAGGAGGGCTTTTGAACTGAGATCTGAAAGTAAATTGGCTATAACTCAGTGAGAAAGGGTGTGCAGGAAGGTCTAGAGTGAGCGAGTCCTATGTGAACGCGTGCTGAGGTAGGAGGGTGCTGTAGCATTGTAGGAGGGGAAGGCTGCCATTGTGGGTGGTGCAGGGTAAGCAAAGCAATGGAAACAAACATGCTTATTTGCAAGATGTCACTTTTGTAAGAAAGCAAGCATTTCTTTGATTATGAAATAATTGCATTTTTAAGTTTTATTCATTTATTTTCAAGCAGAGAGAGAGAGAGAGAGAGAGAGAGAGAGAGAGAGAGAGAGAGAGAGAGAGAGAGAGAGCAATAGAGAGATTGGTTATGCCAGGGCCTCCAGCAAATGAACTTCAGATGCATGTGCCACTGTGCATCTGGCTTTAGGTGGGTACTGCGGAATCACTCAGGTTGTTATGCTTTGTAGGCAGATGCCTTAGCTGATGTGCCATCTCTCCAGCCCTGAAATTATTTTAGAGAGGTTAATCATTTGGTGAGCAGGATACCTGCATTTAGCCAGACAAGAGCAGGCATTACACTCCTAATGCTCATGACCTCCCCCACCGCAGGCTTTTGATTAGGTTTTCAGTAACCAGGCATGTATTCCCTCCCATAGAGCAAGTCTCCAGTCCAATTAGAGAGCAGTTGGTTTCCCCTAACAGACATGCCACTATTGCACCCATTGGCTCATTTGGCCTGTCTGGCCAAACTTGAGGCTTCCAGTGTCCACTGCTTTTACCAGTAATGGCGTCTGTCTCCCATAAGGCTGCATGCAGTGCAGCTTTTCCCAGCTTTCTGTCAGCTGGTCTACCTGGAGAAGGTTTTCAGCTCAGCCCCAATTTGATTTCTTGGTGACCTTGCAGCCCAGGCATGTGGACACTTCAGCAGTAGGGTCTTATCATCTATTCCTGGTGGGAAACCAACAGCCTTGGCAGTAGCCGGTAATGTTTTAGGGGCATCAAGAACCTCCCTGGCCAACAACTTACTGGAAGGTATCCCATCCCTGACACCGAAATTTTTCTAGTAACAATCTATGGCTTCTGGGTGTGCCATTATCCAAAAAAGTAGGTTATCATGTTGCTATTCGTAATATCCTGGATTTTGATTATCCTTCCCCCCACATTCCTCTTACTCAGTCTCTTCCCTGACCTCACTTAGGCCATTCCACCCTCAGTAATCTGTCCATCTACTCACATATATACAATACTATCCCTTTAAGCCCACCCCTCTCCTCTCTCCCTTATAGCTCTTTTCCAGCTTACTGGCCTCTGCTACCAATTTTTACTCCAACTCACACACAAGTCTGAACATTTGTAGCTAGGATCCACATATGAGACAGAACATGTGACATTTGGCTTTCTGAGCCTGGGTTACCTAACTTAGTATAATCCTTTCCAGATCCATCCATTTCCCTGCAAATTTCAAAATTTTTTTTCTTTGCCGCTGAATAGAACTCCATTGTGTAAATGTACCACATCTTTATTATCCATTCATCTGCTGAAGGACATCCAGGTTGGTTCCATTTCCTAGCTATTGTGAATAGAGAAATTAAAAAAATACATTTTTCTTAATTTTAATTTTAATTAATTTATTTTTTTTGTTTTTTTTTTTTGAGGTAGAGTCTCACTCTAGCCCAGACTGATCTGGAACTCACTATGTACTCTCAGGGTGGCCTTGAACTCATGGCAATCCTCCTACCTCCGCCTCCCAAGAGCTGGGATTAAAGGCATGCGCCACCATGCCCGGCACATTTTTTTTAATTTTTAAAATTTTATTTATTTATTTATTAGAGACAGAGGGGGTGAGAGAGAGAATGAGCATGCCAGGGCCTCTAGCCACTGCAAATGAACTCCAGACACATGTGCCACCATGTGTATCTGGCTTACGTGGGACCTGGAGAATCAAATCTGGGTCCTTAGGCGTTACAGGCAAGTGTCTTAACCACTAAGCCATCTCTCCAGCCCTAAAAATATTTTTAAAAATTTATTTTAAATTTATTTTATTAATTGATTTAGTGCATCAGGGCCTCAGTCAGTGCGATTGAACTCCTGACCCTTGTGCCACCTAGTGGGCATGTGCAACCTTGCGCTTGCCTCACCTTTGTGCATCTGGCTTACATGGGATCTGGAGATTAAACATGGGTTCTTAGGCTTTGCAGACAAGCTCTTTAACCACTAAGCATAGAGGGAGAGAGAGACAGAGAGAGAGAGAGGTGGGGGAGGGAGGGAAGGGAGAGAGACCATTGCGAATGACTTCCAGATGCATGTGTCACTTTATGCATCTGGTTTTTCGTGGGTACTGGGGAATTGAACTCAGGCCATGAAGCTTTGCAAGCAAGTACCTTTAACCTCTGAGCATCTCTCCAGTCCTCTAGGAAATAATTTTAATCAGCACATGTTCCTTTGCATGGAACCCATTCCTACAGAAAGGAGTTTGGAGTTAGTAGAGTAGCTTGAATGAACATCAGTGAGTTTCATTTTTGGGGTCTAAGTATTGCTGAAATGGTACCTTTTAAGTTAATGAATGCCAAAGAAAGTAAAACAACAGAGCAGAAACCTATTTGTTTCCCAAACACGTTCTACTGATAGATTGGCAAGTTCATGGAAAACATGATTTAATAATTACTTCCTCTCTGTTTTGAACAAATATAGTATTTTGTGCCTTTCTTCTAGGCATAGTAACTAGTACTGAACTCTCCAAGGGTGATGTAGTATATGAGAACAAAGGTCTATTCTTAGGGAGAAAAAGTAATACAGTCAGCTATTATACAAGACCCACAATTGATGGCAAACGACTTAGAGGGGTCGCGGTCCCTCTAAAAATGAGTCTCTGCCGCCCCTCCTTGGCTGGGCTCTGCTGTTCCAGCGCTCTGGCCTCTGCGGCTGCTTGACCCTGAAAGAGTGCTTTGTTTCTTTCATCTTCCCTAGAATCAAACACTGATGTTTCTGCTCCCCATCTGGCCTCGAATATTTCTGAATGCAAATCTGTCTTTGCTGCTTCTGAGTTAAAAACAGGGCGGTAGTCCCACCTTCTTCCTCTCTGTGCATCCTCTCAGCAGTACTTGGGACTGCCTGTGTTGGGATTCTCCTGTCTGTGGCTACTGTAGTTCTGTAACATTTCTCTCTCCCCCTCCTTTTCATAGGGAAACTAATTTTGGGTTTAGGTCAAGATCTTCTTGGTACTAAATGGAGAAAAAATATAAAACTTATTTACAAGCTCCATAATAAGGCATATATATAGGCCACATAGTCATAGAGTTAGAAGTGCTGAATATGCCAGACCCAAGTCTCAGCCTTGTGGAAATGTTAAAATGAGAAATTTTCTCTCCTTCCTTCCTTCCTTCCTTCCTTCCTTCCTTCCTTCCTTCCTTCCTTCCTTCCTTCCTTCCTTCCTCCTTCCCTCCCTCCCTCCCTCCCTTCTCTCTCTCTTTCTTTCTTTCTTTCTTTCTTTCTTTCTTTCTTTCTTTCTTTCTTTCTTTCTCTTTCATCTATCATAATCATCTAATATATTATGTGTTATCCTTCTTTGATAATTTTATTAGCTTATAACATAATGATGGGTTTCATTTTTCACTATATAGTCTGTGGGTGGCCTTGAACTCATGGTGATCCTCCTACCTTTGCCTCCAAGTGCTGGGATTAAAGGCGTGTGCCACCACACCTGACTCATTGGCATTTTCATACAGGTATGTAATGGTTTTTTTTTTTTTTTTAAATTTTATTGCATTCACCCCATGTTATCCTCTTTTATCTCTTTCCCACTTATCCCCTTCCTCCTTCCAACTATTTTCCTTGCTTCATTTTTTTTTTTTTTTTTCCTTGTGGTGATCCCAGGAAGACTAATTAGGTTACTTAGAAGAACATGGTTGAGGAGTTGTTTATAGGTGCACGGGCAACTTACCAGTTGCTACACTACTGAAGAAAATGTTTCCCATCCCCAAGCAGTCATTAACTGACTGCCTTACAGATCCTCAGGGCGGGGTGGGACCTCCTGAGCCCGTCCCCCTCCATGATGGAGTGCTGATGATGCCCAGTCCTATGTGGTTCTTGTGCACAGCTGTGGAGAGTTCAAGAGTGTACTGGCCATGTCATGTCTACAAGACAATGCTCCCCAGCAGTCCTCCCCACTCACTGCTCTTACATGCTTTTTTTTTTTTTTTTTTTTTTTTTAGTTATGTATATAGTGTGTATACAGCCATGATGGTACCATTGTTAGCCTTCTCTCTGTCCTCTCCCCATGGAGATTTTGGGTCTTGCTTTGTGGGGGCAGCCATCAGTTATGGGGGAGAGACATTCTTTCCTTCCCTTCTTCCACAGTGTTCCCTGAGCCTTGTAAGGGATGATCTATGTATGCATCCCGTTTAGGGCCGACCATTCAACAGTACTTATTCCCAGTCCTTTGACGAGTGATGATGAGTCTATCCAGTGACCATAGTCCACTGTGGAAAGAAACCGCTCTGAACAAAGCAGTCATCTCTGAGCAGAAACATGAATATTTAGAAGGCAATCTGATGGGTTCAACATGTCCATTTAGCAAAACAACAGCAGAAGCAGCTAAAAAGAATGAAGTGGATGGGCATGTTCAGCATGGAAACATCTAGGAAAAAAATCAAAAAAGCAGGTTATAGGACAACTTGTAAAGTGGAAGCCCAAGTATGTAAGAAAATGTAAAAACCTTTCTAGATGAACATAGAGTCAGGTTGCAGAAAAACATTTGGCAGGGTATAATCTGTGGCTGACCTTTGGGAAGGGACTTTTGGTTTACTCTGTATATTATATTGTTTAAAACTTAAAAAAATATTTTTTACTTATATTTGTTGTGATATTATATTTCCAGAAAGCTGCTCCCCTTTCTTCTCCTCTCCACAGCATGACCTGAAGCATCTGCAAAGAGACTATATCTGGGGTTTTGGAATACCCACCCGCAGTTACGGGAATCCATCAAGTCTTATGCTCCAGGGCTGTAGAAGGGAATGCCATCTTCTCCCAACCACCACTTCATGTCACTGATACTGAGAAGGAAGCCGGGGTGCGGGGGAGGTAACACAGGCAGGAAAGGATCGTGAAGTGACTCCCATGCCGGGCCCTCTCCCTCACAGTGCAATATTCCCTCTCTTCTCCCAGCAAGCCCTTAAAATCTCCTTTCCCTTACTCAGGGTTCTGAGGCCTCTTTCCCTTTAACTTTGGATCCTGCCACGCTCTTCTGGCGTTAAATATATATCCTCTATTTCAGAATCTGAACTGACAGTAACAACATAAAACAGCTAAGAACTACCCACTTCCTTTTTTTTTTTTTTTTTTTTTTTTTTTTCATTTTGTTTTTTTCCAGGTAGGGTCTTACTTTAGCCCAGGCTGACCTGGAATTCACTATGTAGTCTCAGGCTGGTCTCGAACTCATAGAGATCCTCCCACCTCTGCCTTCTGAGTGCTAGGATGAAAGGCGTGTGCCACCACTCATGGTAGGAGACAGAGAATGGGCACTTCAGGGCCTCCAGCCACTGCAAATGAACTTCAGATGCATGCACCACCTCGTACAGTTGGCTTTATGTGGTTACTGGGGAATTAAACTCCAGTCCTTATGCTTTGCAGGCAAGTGCCTTACCCGCTGAGCCATCATTCCAGCCCCCACTTCCTTTTCTAAATGGGCACTGTAAACTGTATTATTAACTGTAGATACAATTTTGTGCAGCAAATTTGTAAAGCACTCATCTTGCATAACTAAGAACTTATGTCCAAACTATTTAGAATATATTTATGTATTTGGTTATAGAAAGAAAAAAAAATGTGGCTAATGGTTCATAGATATTTCTCTTCCATCTCTCCTTTGTGGTGTTTTTTTTTAAATATTTTATTATTTATTTATTTATTTGAGAGAGAGAGATACAGAAATAGGCAGGGAGAGAGAGAGAGAGAGAGAGGGAGAGAATGGGTGCGCCAGGGCCTCCAGCCACTGCAAACGAACTCCAGATGCATGCACCCCCTTGTGCATCTGGCTTACGTGGGTCCTGGAGAATCAAGCCTCGAACCGGGGTCCTTATGCTTCATAGGCAAGCGTTTAACCGCTAAGCCATCTCTCCAGCCCCTCCTTTGTGGTGTTTTAACATGGAAGACTACCATAACAGTTGAGCAGTGTGTAGTTTCAGAATGTTTACTCATTCTTTCTTCCTGGCTAAAGGTGACCGAGTTACTGTGAAACATAAGAAGCTGTGCTATGCAGTTGAAGATGGTGGTTTCTGCTTCTTTCCCTGCGTTAAGCCAGTTTGAGAAGTCATCAGCTGTTGATTGAACAAAGAAATATAGCCTTTAATTTGTTTAATAGCATCATTTATGTAACCATCCTTATTTGTGTTTTCTAGCTGTTCTATGTTGGCATGAGATAGTATCTCACCACTTCTGGGAGGAAGTTATGTAGTGATAGAGTTGTTACAAAATGCTTTTTGCATATTTCACCCCCTTGGGTCTTTGGAGAACCATGTTGAAGGTAGGTAGTGTTACTGCAGCTCAATCCAGGGAGAAGCCACCCTAGACAAAACTGGTGACATACACTGAGTCACAGAGCTAGTAAGTGACAGGGCTAGAATTAGATGAAGCCAGGTTCTTTAATTTCATGTTTCATTCTTTCTACCCAGTATGAGACTGTGCACCACAGTAGGGCTGCCCTGGTGGGATGGGTTGGGACTGCTTCGAACCTATATTGTTTAATGACTCTAAAGCCTCAGTTCATGGAAAAATACCAGAGAGAGAGTCAGGCTTGAAGGTAGCTCAGGACGGTTAGATGAAATAGCAAGCATGAAAGCATTTTCTTGAAAGGTATTTTATAAGCGTGAGGTATTGTTTTGGTTATCATGGGTGTGACACTGCATTCCTTCTCTCTGTGGCATACTTGTGACAAGTGCATGAGTTCTGCTCTCCTTCACACGGGGAAACTGATACGAGAAGGAAGCGTGGCAGGGGGAGGGGGGCGGGAACACAGGCAGGGAAGGACCTTGAAGTGACTCCCATTGGGATCAGGAACTCCTTTCTACAGTGGAGGTGTCGTTCCAGGAAGGAGTGTGCGGAGAAGGAGACCCAGAGCAGCCTGTGACAAGCTGACAGCCATGTCAAACAAAGCCAGCATGTATGCAGGTGATGTGAAAGCAGACTTTTAAAACCCTTCACGATGAGCATGGATCCCTGGCATGGATGCTTTCTCAGAGACAGTCTGATTTTCCTGAGCAGCCTGTGAACATAGGCTGCTTACGTGCACTTTTCTACCCAGCATTGCAAAGTTTCCAAGTAGGTCTGGGATTCCTGTTCTAGATGCTTAAGGGGTTCTTCTCCTTCTCTGTGGACAGATTTTGGAATTGTGACCATCTGCTCCCTGGGCACCATGTTGTTGGATCTGGAAAAGTAGGTGGTTTTTTTTTTTTTTTTTTTTTTTTTTTGGTTTTTCGAGGTAGGGTCTCCCTTCTAGCCCAGGCTGACCTGAAATTCACTCTGTAGTCTCAGGGTGGCCTCGAACTCATGGCAATCCTCCTACCTCTGCCTCCCGAGTGCTGGGATTAAAGGCGTGTGCCACCACACCCGGCCATGGACAGTCTTTATTCAAAGGGTCAGAACATGGGGCACAGGGGTCCAGGGAACAATGCCATTATTTATCCATGTGATCATTCAATATGGATTGTACACTAAAAGCCATCCAGTTCTTGTCCTAAAACTCACATTCAGGTAGGGAAGGGGAAAGAAGAAACGTGGATATAACTATCCACTGCAATGTGAAGTTTCTGGCATATAGCAAGTTCTGAAAAATATTCCATGAATGGAAATGTCACAGTGGGTCTGTGAATGCAGCTCTATAAGCCTCAAGTCCTAGATAGAGTTACTGAGTGCTGACATTGTTGACATTTGGGGCCAGATAAAACTCTGTTGCATTATACTCTCCTGTGCTTTATAGGATGCTTGGAAACAGTCCTGCCCCTGCCTCCTAGATGGCCATGACCATAGAAAAATGTCTTTAGATATTGCTAAATGCCCCTGGGCAAGACACGGTTGTCCTCACTTGAGAACTTCTGGCCTGGAGAAACATGAGACTGCTGCCCTGTGTTGTCAGGGCCCAGGAAACTCCTGTGGGGTAGGGCAGCCTTAACTGGTTATAATATAGCCTTAGATCAGTTTATCTCTGAAAAGCATGACCTTTGATAGTGACTTAGGTAATGGCCCATCTGCCTATTTTTGAATATTTCCTTCCCCTTTCTTGTAGTGGTAATAATTGTTTTATTTTTTTAAATTTTCTTTTCTTTTTTTTAATTATTATTTTTTTTATTGACAACTTCTATACTTACATACAAAAAACCCATGATATTTCCCTCCCTCCCCCATTCCACTTTAGAACTCCAATCTCTATCATATCCCCTCCCTCTCTCTATTAGTCTCTCCTTTAATTTGATGTCATCATCTTTTTCTTCTATTTTGAGGGTCTTGTGAAGGTATTGGTAGGCACTACAAGGTCATGGATATCGAGGCCAATTTCTGTCTGGGCAGTTGCATTGAATTGTCTTATTTTTTATTGCTGGTACAAAATACTTGACAAAACTCAGTTTAAGGGAGGAAGGGTTTATTTCAGCTTCGAGTTCAGGTCACAGTCCATCTTGACAGGAAGGCACGGTGGCAGGAGCTCGAGGCAGCTGCTCACATTCCGTCCACAGTGATGAAGCAGAGAGCGATTACTGCTGCTGCTTAACTTGCTTTCTCCTTTTTATCCAGTACAGGACCCTGGCTGTGGACTGGTGTCACCTACAGTTAAGGTAGATCTTCTCATCTCAATTAACCTAATCAAAATAATCCCTCACAAGCAAGCACAGAGGCTGATCCAGTCTAGATAATCCCACACAGGTGACTCTAGGTCTGGTCAAGTTGACAATCAATATAAAACCATCACAGTAATGCTGTATCTCATCAAACTCTCTTCCTTTTAGACCAATTTTCTAGCCTTCTCTTTAGCTGGATAGGACCAGATAACTGAGCTTTGGACAGCACAGTATGTGGCAGGGTTGACATTCTGGGTATGGTGTAGCCACTGGAGGAATGGATCTGAGACCCCAAGTGATATGTACAGGCCAGCTTCTGTGGAAGCCTGCCATCCTTGAACCATAGCACATGAAGAAGTAAACTCTTCCTGTGCTCTACCACTGAGATTTAGGAAATGTCTGGTAGGAGTCATTAACACTGTGTGGTGGTTTGAATGAAATGGCCCCCACAGGCTCATGTGCTTTGAATACTTGGTTCCCAGCTGGTGGCAATTTGGGAAGGTTGTGGGGTCTTTGGGAGATGGAGCCTTCCAGGACAGGGTGTGTTGCTGGGGGCAGGCTTTGGGGTAATTTGGCCTACCTCTAAGCCCAGTACTCAGACTACATTCTTCTTCTGATATGAAGATGTCAGTCAGCTTTGTGCTCATGCCATGATTTCCCCACTGTAATGAAACTCCCCCTCCAAACTGTAAGCCAAAATAAAACCAGCTTCTGGTCAGGTGTAGCAACAAGAAGGTACTGCAACACTTTGTAATGATTAATAAACGCTCCACTGGGTACCAATTACATGCCATAAAGATAGGTAATGTTTCTTCTTTCTGGTTACCTCCTGGCATAACCTTAGAGAAACCCCCCATCTCAGGCAGTACCTAGGGTAGATCTGTGTCTCTGTCTAGCGCCACATGGTTTTCCTTTTCAAAATCTTCTAGGAAAGTGTAAGCATTGGGTTTGGTCTCCAGTGGGCCTCTGGACTAGTAGGGCCATGGTCATGGTGCTAGCAGGCTTGGGTACAATCCAGGCAGAAAATGATTCCTGAATGTTGAGTTCATAGCTGCCTTATTCTCCGCAAGTTCAAGTAGTGACATTCTTAAGGCAGATGAAGAAGGAGAACAGTCAGTCCTTTTATTTAGTTTTGGCAAGAGTACGGCTTATAGTACTCTGGGGAAATACAGCCACAGATGTATCAACCTTTTAAAACATTCTTGGCAGCCTAACATTTAAGTAAAACGTAAACACAGACAGTACATCCTTGAAGAAGGCTTGTGTTGGTTATATTGGGCGCTGCTTGTCCCACCTTCCAAGATCATCATTCCGTCTTGGATTGTGAAATGCATGGTTCTAGTTTAAAGTTGATTTTCTTTTTATTTAAATATTGTATTTATTTATTTATTTTATAGAGAAGGAGAGTGGGAGAGAGAGAGAGGGAGAAAGAAGAAGAATCAGATATATAGAGAGAGAAAATGGGTGCACTAGGGCCTCTAGCCATTGCACACAAACTCCAGACACATGCACCACCTTGTGCATGTGGCTTATTTGGGTACTGGGGAATCAAACCTAGGTCCTTAGGCTTTGCAGGCAAGCACCTTCACCATAAGCAGCCCTGAAGTTGATTTTAGTCAATATTTGTTTTTTAGCTTGTTTGGATGTGCTGTAATTTTTCAGCATATTAGATAGTTTTATGATTACTTCAGCAATCACTTTTCTGTTTGTCAGTCACTGGTACAGGATGGATGGGCACCAGGGAGTCTGTCTTTTCAGATTCAGTAATAATGTTGGGTCTCTGCTAAGCAGCATTGTGGTAAAGTGGTTAAGAACTTGGACTGTGGAGCCCTCTTGCTTGCCTGGGCACTAGTCTCCTCTAGCATCTTGGGTACTGTGTGACTTGGGGGTAAGGCATTTGACCTCATTGTGCCTTGGTTTTGTGAAAAATAGTAGTTCCCATTTCCTAGAGCACTTGTAAGAACTTAGTGGGTTAACTTGTATCTGGACTTTGGGGGACTATCTTGTACAATGTAAGTACTAAGTAATAAGCACCATGTCTTGATCTGTCTTTATATTTTATTTATTTATTTATTTATTTTGAGAGAAAGAGAGAGAGAAGGGGAGAGAGAATTGGCATGCAAGACCTCTAGCTGTTGCCAACGAACTCGAGACATAGGTGCCACCTTGTGCCATCAGGCTTACGTGGGTCCTAGGAAATCGAATCTGGGTCCTTTGGCTTTGTAGGCAAGCACCTTGACCTCTAAGCCATCTCTCCAGCCCTTGATCTGTTTTAATCATATGGTAATCAAAAAGAGAAACTGGCTACCATTATTTAATTCATTAGGTCTTTAAACCACCTTTTCTACCTTTTCATTAGTGAGAGTTAGTATTTCTTTTGGGGAAAATGTCTATTTTTATATAAACACATATAAGAAAAAACATGGAAAGAATATATAATAGAAGATTGAGGGCATCATCTCTGGAAGATTTGATTATGGATGATCTTAATGCATTTTAATTTTCTTATTTGCATTTTTAAATCCCTATGTGTGAAGCTATATAACTGATGGAGATTTTGATGAGAAACTCAGCTAATATTTTTGATATATATATATTTTTGTTTTTGTTTTTTGAGGTAGGGTCTCACTCTAGCTCAGGCTGACCTGGAATTCACTATGTAGTCTCAGGGTGGTCTTGAACTCACGGAGATCCTCTTACCTCTGCCTCCCAACTGCTGGGATTAAAGGCGTGTGCCACCACGCCTGGCTGATATTTTTGAGGAGGACATTAGTATTATATGTCCATGTGATTTTCATGAAAGGTTATAAAACCAATGTTTTGTGCTTTTCTGGGGGGACTCCCCCGTTATGTTTTCTTCATAGAAATGAACATGT
Organism: Orientallactaga sibirica; assembly: GCA_036365145.1. Taxonomy (NCBI): domain Eukaryota; kingdom Metazoa; phylum Chordata; class Mammalia; order Rodentia; family Dipodidae; genus Orientallactaga; species Orientallactaga sibirica. The sequence continues at coordinate 21,790,246 of JAEOAD010000004.1, forward strand.
CAGTAGGTATAGCGACAAGTTGCTGCATACAGAGACTTTTGAAAAATAGCTACCTATTTTTTCTTCAAATGGCATTTGAATTTTTTTTCTTTGTTCCTTGTAACTGAAAATTCTGGTAATTATAGTTAGCTGGATCCTTGCCAGCCATCCTGATTTGAGTGTCAGATCTAGTAGCTTGTGGGGGATGCAGCTAACACTAGGGAACCTGGTTCCTGCCTTCCTTTGGGAAATGTACTGAGCATCTGGGCCCCAAGAAGTAAATGGTATGCCTGTGACTGTGAAGTGAGTTAATCTGCATTCTCCTGGTCTCTCTGATAATACTCTACCCTTGTAAAGAACTGGATCAGGGTAAAGAAAAAAGGAATCTCTTAGTGAGAAAGGGAAAAATTTAGAAACTAGACCTGTGATATGTCTGGTTCTATCAAAATGGAGATTTGGTGATCGAAGGAGCAATGCCCACCTATCGAATGCTTCTTATGTGTCCAGTGTACAAATATGATCCTTAGCATTCACTACAACCTGTGGGGATTGTTGCAATAACAATAATTACTACTTCAACAGCTGACATCTCTTAAGCACCTAGCCTTGGCTGCCCACCGAGCTAAGAGATTGGTACAATTGTCTTGTGTGCGCCTTGTCAAACTCCCGAGGGATACAAAGCACCACACTCCGCATGAGAGGCTGAGGCTCACAGAGGACCAACCGTAGCTAGGATAGGACTCCAAGTCTGTGTGCCTCTGTAGTTGAGGTTGTTCTCGCAACTTCCCACTGATGACTTACTTGTTCTATAGTGGAGTGTTGAAGAACCTAGAAAGGAATGTTCAAGCTTTTCATCTGGGGCTAGGTGTCTTCTCATCGCCTTTGTTCTTTGTTCTTTATGCACAGCTCTGTAGATATGTTTTCATTTGAATTGTCTTTGATTTTCTCTACAGTTGACCATCTTAACCCACACAGGGAGTGATTGGGATAGGTACTTTTGCCTAAGAGAGAAATGAAGCTTCTAGAAATACACTTGCCTAAACATATGTGACTATCAATGGTAGGAGCAGGGCTGGAACTGGTCCTGGTTCACATTCCTGGTCCAGGTCTCCTTCAGTTCTGCCATGTTCTGATAGTATTTTCTCACAGATGTCATCTTTTTTTCTTTCTCAATGGATGTCTTTCACTAAAGCAGGCCTTTTCCTGATCATGTATAATAATCTGGTAGAGTTTGGGCCTGTGCATGGGATCAGATGGGATACCTAGATGAGATGGCTTTCAGAGGTGTCACACTTTAAGCTGTATTTATCATGAGATGTTTACTGCCTATGTGGGTTAATTGTGCTTAAGAACCTGGCAAAGGGGCTGGGAAGATAGGTCAGCAATTAAAGGCATTTGCTTGCAAAGCCTGACAGTCTGGGTTCAATGCCCAAGCCACCCACATAAGCTGGATGCAAAAAGTGGTGCAGGCATCTGGAGTTTGTCTGCAGCAGCAAGAGGTCCCGTCATGCCCATACACATGCGCATGCAAATAGTTAAATAATTAAAAATAAACCTGGTGAGGGTTGGTGATGCAGCATGGCAGTGGTGCTTGTGAGCCTGGCACCAAGCCAGGCACTGTTTCTGCACCCCTCTTCTGCTCTCCCTGAGCACAAAGGTTCAGACCACCATCGGCAAATGATTCTTTCCTTAAGAAGTTGCCCCAAAGCTATTTCTTTATATGAAGGCTTTTAGTTCATCCCTACACTAGAAATTCAATTAACCAACAAATGAAGTTGTTTTTGGAAGAGGTTGTTATTCCTTCTGAAGGAGAACTGTCAGAGGACAGGAGTTGGTGGAGACAACAAAGAAACCATTAATATAGATGGAAAAATTTGGCTGCTGTTTTCAGGTGAGCATGGCAGGCAAGGGTGCACCCCGTCTCTGGGGTGAGCTACTTGTCATACCCATAGCAAATCCAGGGCATGCAGGCAGCTATCAATTGACTGCCAGATAGATGGCCTTTGCTAACTCCCAAGAAATCAGGTCCATTTTTGGAATCAAACGTGGAGATCTAATCTTGTTAGGAGAAATAGTGCTATGAAGGAGTTTAATGTAACAGAGGAGAAAGATTCTGAGGATTCTGCGTAGTCCCAGAAAGGGGACTGATTCTGCCTGTTACTTTAGCAATGCCACCCAACCGCCCTGACCTCAGGCTCCCTTACTTGCAGAAGGAGGCGTTTGGGCCAGATCAGTGGTTCCTGACCCCTTCTGTGCACCTATATCGCCTGGGAAATTTTGACAGGGTCCCCTCTGGCTTAATTGGTGATTAATTGGTGCTGATTTAATTGGTGTGGGATTCTTCCCGGCATCAGTATTTCCAGAGCTCTCCTCAGAATCCAAACGTGCAGCCTGTGTTTGATGAAGTCTAAAACACCGCCCCCCTACCTCTAGCATTCTGTTTCAGAGCGTATATAGCGAGTCACTTACCAAGGGGCTTATAGACACAAGCTTGTAAATGGGTTTACTGTAATCAAGAACACTGATCGTTTGTGTCCTGGCAAACACAGAATTGGAGATATGGAAGACGTGTCATTGATTTGTAGGGTAATTCTGCAGGGAAAGCCATAAAAACATTTCTCTTCTGAGGCATTGAAATTGTGAGAAATATATGCAGAGAGTTTAATATTGCTGGAAAGGAGGTCATTGAAAGTGTGTTCCTGCAGAAGTTTAATAAGGAGAATTTTTGTTTGTAGGCCTAGAAGAGAATGTTTGGGTTGCAAACTGGTTTTAACATAAGCACAGTGGTTTTTAGTGCATATCGTTTTTAAGTTCTTTTTTAAAGGGAGAAAACCATATTCTGATGAATGCAAGATTATCAGCTCCCTTTCTGGGTCAAAATCTTCCTTGCAAAAGTAAGTTATTCTTCCTTGAGAATTTCATTTCCTCAAGCCAGAGTAATTTTGAAGTGTAATACAAGGGAAACACAAGCTTAATTTAATGTTCTTTTTATTTATTTAGTTTCAAGTTATCCACCATAGGAACTAGTATAAATTATTTTATAGTTTATATTTGAATATCAAAAGAAAAATTAATATGCGTGACATTAAAGGTTTCCACACAAATACTTCCTACTCAAATCTTTGGTCCCTCAGGTCCACAAAGGCAATTCATCTAACATAGAAGTGAGTCATAGCAAATCCAAAGCCCAAGGTGACCTCTTCTCTCCCGCCCAGCCTACCTCCCCCCACCCCCACTGGAAGCTTGGGCTACTACATAATCCTCTTTGGTGTCTGAAGAATCTAGACAAGATTCTGAACTGTTGTGTTTTTCCAGACAGGAAGCCAACCTCTTTATCCAGTTTAATCTTCAAATTTGCTTTGCATTGTGCAGCCTAGGATGTTACAACAATTCTAAGTCAGAAAAGTGGATAGTAAATGACTCATTCTGCATCAGGGATATGCAGATACTTGCAAACTTTTAAAACCGATCAATGTTTATGATCATTATTAACTCTTGACCATTGTACCTGGGACAGGAAGAAACATCAAATTTCATTTAAAATTATATGAGGCTTTAAGAAAATTTGGCGGTTTTTAAGTACAGAAAAGGATAATGAAAACAAAAATGACAAAATTTACCCTCTATACAATATGTAAGTATTATAAATTTAAATGTCCAAAGAAGGCACAGAAGGCTGCTCCTCAGGTATCTGTGTTTAATGGAATTTTGATGCTAGAATATAATAATATTTTAGTCACTTATTACATGCCAGCTCCTATTCTAATTCTCTAACAATGATCCTAGGGTACTTATTATTTGGGGTGTGTGTAGGACATGTGTACATGTTCATATGTGTTCGAGTGCATGAGTGAGTGTGTACACATACATGTATACCTGTGCATGTAGAGAACACAGGTCAACAGTGGGAGTCTTCCTCAGTTACTCTCCATCTTATTTTTGAGACAGGATCTCTCTCTGAAACTAGAACTCACCAATTCAGCTAGGCTAGCTAGCCAGTGAGCCTCAAGGATCCCACGTCTCTGTCACCCCAGCTCTGGAATTACAGGTGTGCACTGTATACCCAGTAGTTTTCTGTGGGTGCTGGGTACGTGACTCGGGTCCTCATGCTTGCATGGCAAGCACTTTACTCACCGAGTCCTCTTTCCAGGCCCGTGTTATTTTTTAAATGTTAGCATAGATATTGCTGTCACCCCCGCTTTACAGGGGAGGAAAGATGCTAATGGCTTGCCCAGGGTCCTGGTTAATCTGGAACAGAGGCAGCCTTGTTTCTCAGGTTCTGCTCATAAGCTATTTCTCAACACAGTTTATCATAAAATGTCTGGAATTTAAACTGAAGAAAAGCTAAAAGCAACTTTGCTAAGTCACTAGGTTCCTATGGAAATATAAAAGTACCATTTTGAGTTTTTGGAGAGCCCCTTTCAGGACCATCTCTCTCTGCCTGACCCTTTGGCAACAACTTAGAAATATTTGATTAGAAGTATTTGATTCCAATAATAATTATAGGCTGCATCAGATTAAATTTATGTATCCAAGGAGAAAAAAGCCAAGTATGGAAAATTTATGGAATCTCAGTTCTGTCTTTCTTTCGCTCTTTCTTTTCTTTTTCATTGGTTTGGTTTGTTTTTGTTTTTGTTTTTAAAATTTTTTTAAATCTCTATTATTCTGATTTTACATTCATAGTATTGGTTCCATTATCCTCCTCCCTGTCCTCCCTCTTCCAAAGAGACCCTCATCAATGGGGAATGTGGATCGTGCATTGTGGGGGCTGTCAAGAGTTCTGGGGGGGTAGGCCCCAGTCTCTGTGCTTAATGCCCCAACTTGTGGCTCTAACACTCTTTCCGCCCCCTCTTCCGCGAGTTTCCCTGAGCCACATTGGGGTTTGGTTTGTTTTTAATTCCTGAGTACCTTCAAAGGATGGTCAGGATCTGAGCCATGCAGATAACAGTAGTGGTATTGATGTTTCTAGGACCCTGCCTGAGGAAGACTTAGACTTGACTTGTCTTCCGAGCACATAATATCCTCAGGGAACAGATGGAAGGGCCAAGAGCCTTTCTTTAGTTGCAACCAACATCCAGAAGCCACTGTTTTATTTATTTTCTTGAATGCAGTCTTTTTTTTTTTTTTTTTTGGAGAGAGACACAGAGAGAGAGGGAGCAGAAGACCGATAGAAATGGGCGTGCCAGCAGCCTCTCAGCTGTGTGACCGAAATTCAGATGCGTGCACCCCCTTGTGGTCAAGTGTGGCATTGCGCCCTTGCATCACTTTGCATCTGGCTAATCTGGAGATTGGAACCGCTGGAGATTGGAACCAGCGTTCTTAGGCTTAGGAGGCAGGTGCCTTAACCGCTACGCCATCTCTCCAGCCCGAATATGTTCTTTCATACATATGGAGATGCATCCATCACTTTTGGGTAGTGGCTTATTAATCTGTGGAATCATATTTATTCATTCATTCATTCACTTGTCTTCTTTAAAATTTGTTTTTGGTATTTAAAAGCTTATTTTCCATATGTCAGTATGCTAGTCAGATTTTTTTGACTATAATAATATATAAGCTACTCAACTTATAAAGATAAAAGGTTTATTTTAGAGCTGGAGTGGTGGCTTAAAATGCTTGCCTGCAAAGCCTAAGGACCCAGGTTCGATTCTCCAGTGCCCACTCAAGCGAGATACACAAAGTGGCGCATGTGTCTGGAGTTCGTTTGCAGTGGCTTGAGATCCTGGTGTGTCTATATTTGCTCCATCTGCTTCTCTCTCTCTCTCTCTCTTAAATAAATAAATAAATAAATAAATAAATAAATAAATAAATAAATAAAGCTTTAAACAAAGGTTTATTTTGAAAAGCCCAGTCTGTTATTGGTTACTTTGGGCTGTGGAGATAGAGCATATCATGGTGGGAACACATGGTGGAGCAGAAGTTCTCATCTCGTGACCAGGAAGCAAAAGGGAAGATGGCATGGGCTCGTGTCTCACAGTCCCCTTTGAGGGCACACATGCAATGAGCTAAAGACCTCCTATTCGCTCCCATGCCTTAAAGGTTGCACTACCTCCTAATGGTGACACCCTGGTCAGTTAAGACTATAGCAATAGGCACCAGTAGGTACAATGGGCATCTATAGTATTACCTAAGTTGTCTTGTACACCTCAGTATTTTATAGTTCAGTAGAAAAGAAGCCCATTTTGAAACTCTGACCATCAACAACAACAACAAATCAGGACCCAGGGAAAGCAAGCTGATGGAGGATGAGAAGGATGAGCTTGCGTGTGGAGGTCAGAGGACAACAAAAGCACGCCAGCGAACCATGGCACTGGGTGGTGGCAATAGTGCCCTTTCTTCCCCAGTTCTCTGCACTCATTTATGACTGTCAGAACCCGCTAAAGGCCAAGGAGGAAAAAGCTGAGAGGTCAGAGGACGAGGCTAGATTTTCCCTAAGAAAGCAAGCATGGAGTGTTCTTTAAAGCTACATGACCCACAACTGATATATACCTGTAAGCTTAAATAAAACTTTCATTATTATTAAAGTTTCTTTAATTATTGGTTTCATTATTCCTAGTTCCCCTTAGTCACTGTTCTTCATAGTTTTTTTCTTAAATTAATTTTAATTCTTTGTCCCTTGGGCTGGAGAGATGGCTCAACAGTTAAAGGCAAAGTCTGACAGCCTGGGTTCAAGTCCCAAGTACCCATGTAAAGCCAGATACACAGAGTGGCACATGCATCTGGAGTTTGTTTACAGTGGCAGGAAGCCCTGGCCCATACTCACTCTCTCTGTTTCTTTCTTTGTCTTTCTCTTTCAAATGTATAAATAAATAAATATTAAAGTTTTTTTCTTTTATATCAGTGTTGTCAGGAGTTTAGCAGTCTTCTTTCCTACCATACTCCTTCTTCTTGTGTCTGCTGTGATGGCCGCACTAGGCACCATGGGGGGGGTGGCATGACAGAGTGATAGGGTATGGCCTGGATCCTGGGAGGCAGGTACAAAACACAGGGTAGCTGACATCTCGACTTTGGCCACCTTAGGACATCAGTCTGGCCTCTTCTTCCTGCTGTTGTTTGCTACAGCTGATCACGAGATGGGGATTCTAGCCACGGGAGCATCTTACTTGGATCATTTGATGATTCCAGAGTAGGAAGAGAGCTCAGATAACAATATGCTGTGGTGCTCTCATATTATCTGAGCTCTCATCCTACAGAGGGTTTTTTTTTTTTTTTTTGTGCCTCTCTGACCCATTTGCCTCTGTTTCTCCCCTTTCATTGATCTAACAGAATTTCTCTGTCTTCTACCTGGTCCTCAGGAACTTTAAAACATTATTTTTTAAAAACCTGGTTGGTGGCACATGCCTTCAGTCCTGATGCTCAGGATGCTGAGGTAGGAGGATCACTATGAGTTCAAAGCCAGCCTTGTGTGAGACCTTGCTTCAAAACCAAACAAAAAATATTTATCTCTTTATGTGTACATGTGCATATGTGTGTTCATGCATGCATGTGCATGCATGTGGGTTCAGTCAGAGGACAGCTTTTAGGTGTCTGTGCTCTATCTTCTTTGAGACAAGGTCTCTTGCCACTGTCAGTGAGTTTCCAGAGTGGTCACAAGCTTTGAATTCTCCTGGCTCTGCCTTCCACTGTTGTAGGGGTGTTGGGATCACAGATCATACACTGCTTTGCATCCAGCTTTACACAGGTGCTGATGAATTGAACCTGGGCTGGCAGGCTTTGCAAATGAATGCTTTAACCACTGAACCTTCTCCCCAGCCCTCACTTGGAGACTTTTTAAGATTATTTCCAATGAAAGGAGACATAAAATATGCTGTCCCAGAGCTCAGACCTCTCTGCATACATTTGGACTGCAATTTAGATCTGCCTCCAAACCCACTTTTGGACTGGACCCCAGAGTCTGCCCCCAGGTGACCCCAAGTGACCCCAGGACATCTCCTCCAGCCTTGTGGTTGGAGATACAAGTTACAAGCTTTAATAAAACACCTGAGTTTATGGGGGACATATATTCAAATTACCACAGTTTCTAATGCAAGGTCCTCCAGACACTCATTGCTATGGGCAAACTAAATGCTTTATCTGGGAGTGGTTATCCTGTTTTTGAGAAATTTGATCACTTTGACCCAGGAATGAATTAAGGCACTTGCAGCTGTGGAGCCTTCCTGTCGAGGGGCAGAGGATGCACATCACCAGTGTCTACCTAGGACAACTATCATGTTTTCTTCTCTAGGTTATGTCTGTTGTCTTGAAATACTGACAGTATTTTGACAGTGGAGAAAAAGGCAGAAATGAGAAAAAAAAATTTTATTATTTCATGAGAGCGCCTAATACCAAGAATATAATAGTGGCTAACACTGTAGATGTATAATAAACTGTTTAGGCATGTTAATGACAAGGCATTTTACTTTTGGAGAAATGGAAATACACTATTATTTAAATATAAGCATATAGTCAAGAAGAAGAAAGGAGGGAGTTAAGGTCTGCTGCCAAAAGGAGTGACATCATGACTATCATCTTTGCTTCCACATTTCAAAATTGTGTGTATTTTAATTTTTTTTAATATTGAGCTGGAGAGATGGCTTACTGGTTTAGGCACTTCCTGCAAAGCCAAAGGACCCAGGTTCAATTCTCCAGTACTGATGTAAAGCCAGATGCACAAGGTGGTACATGCATCTGGAGTTCATTAGCTGTGGCTGGAGACCCTGCTACACCCATTCTCCCCCTCCCTCTCTCAAATAAAATATTTTAAAAAGTTCACCTATTTATTTATTTGCAAGCAGAGAGGAGAGAGAGAGAGATATAGAAGAGAGGCAGACAGAGAGAGAATGGGCATGTCAGGGCTCCTAGCCACTGCAAACAAACTCCAGATGCATGTGCCCCTTGTGCATCTGGCTTACATGGGTCCTGGAGAATCAAACTGGGATCCTTTGGCTTTGCAGGCCAACGCCTTAACTGCTAAGCCATTTCTCCAGCCCCTCAAATAAAATATTTTTTTTAAAAAATATTTTCATTATTTATTTGCAAGGAGAGAGAGACTGGGCACACCAGGGCCTCTTGCTGCTGAAAACTGCAGTTGCCTGTGCCACTTTGTGTATCTGGCTTTACATGGGTACTGGGGAATTGAACCCAGGCTGTCAGGATTTGCAAGAAAGTACCTTAACCGCTGAGGTGTTTATTTAGCCCTGTATTTTCTTTTCTTTTTTTTTTTTTTTTTTTGAGGTAGGGTCTCACTCTAGCTCAGGCTGACCTGGAATTCACTCTGTATACTCAGGGTAGCCTTGAACTCATGGTGATCCTCCTCCTGAGTGCTGGGATTAAAGGTGTGCGCCACCACGCCCGGCTCATTCTTTACTAAAAATGATTTATTTAGGGCTGGAGAGATAGCTCAGCAGTGAAGGTACTTGTCTGTGAAGCCTAAGGACCTAGGTTTGATTCCTCAGTAACCATGTAAGCCAGATGCACAACATGGCACATGTGTCTGGAATTTGTTTGCAGTGACTACAGGCCCTGTCATGTCCATTCTCTTTTTTTCCTGCCTTTCTCTGTTAAATAAATAAGTAAATAGATAAAATATTTTAAAAATGATTTACTTATTTGATTTTTTGTTGTTTTGTTTTTTGAGGTTGGGTCTCACTCTAGCCCAGAGTGACCTGGAATTCACTTGGTATTCTCAGGGTGACCTCGAACTCAGGGCGATCCTCCTTCCTCTGCCTCCTGAGTGCTGGGATTAAAAGCGTGTGCCACCATGCCTGGCTTATTTGATGTTTGAGACAGGTTTTCTTGTAGTTCAGGCTGGCCTGGAATTCACTATGAAGGTCTTGCCTACAGTTCCCAAGTGCTGGGATTACTGGTGTACACCACTCCACCTGGTTGACGCAGTGTTGGAGACTGAATCCAGGGCTTCTCATATGCTAGGCAAACACTCTGCCAACTGAGCTACATTCCAGCCCCATGAAATTTTTCATAAGTTTTCCAAATTGATGTCAGAATAATTTATACTGTACAGACTTTTCTGCTGACATGAAAAAAGTGATCCTAAAGTATTCCTCATTTAAAATTTTAGTGTATTATTATTCTCTGGAAGGTTAATATAGAGGGCTACTTCCTAAAGCTTGAAACTGAAGAGCATCTTTTCTGGTAAGATGGAGTGTACTTTCTTGTTACTCCCTTAAATATTCTCCAGAGGTTTCTCCCTGCCTCAGGAGGTTGGTCTGTTTGTGCAATTCTAATTTTCTCTGAAGAATGCCCTTTTCCCTTGGGAGATAAGATTTGAGCTTCCTTTGTGTATTGGCTGTTTCTTCTATTACAAACATAAAAGCAGAAAATTCTTTTTCAGTAATTTACACTGTGATCCATTTGGCTAATTACTTTCCTCCTCTTTCTGAACCTATTAATCTTTAGAACCTTAAATCAGAGTCACATCTGCTTTCATAGTGTTAAAAAGTTTTAGCTTTAGTTATTATTATTTAAAAAATATCTTTCTTATTTATTTATTTACAAGGGGGAGAGAGAGAGAGAGTTAATGGGCGTGCTAGAGCCTCTAGCCACTGCAAACAAACTCCAGATGCATGTGCCACTCTGTGCATCTGGCTTTACATGGATACTGGGGAATCAAACTCAGGTCTTTAGGCTTTGCTGGCAAGCACCTTAACCAGTAAGCCATCTCGCCAGCCCTGTTTATTGTTGTTGAAATGATACTTCTATCCTTCATGAATATCTTATATTTATTAACTTACATTACATATTTATAAGCCAGGTTTTTTTGGGGGCGGGATGATGCAAATGACAGAAATACAAACTAGTTTAAGCAAAAGTGACTTTTTGTTCTGATGATGGATAGTAGAGATGTGTACACAACACTGTGAGCTGAGTGTACTTAATGCCACAGATGGTCCACTTACAACAGCTTTTGAGAAGTGGTTTCCCTTCCCTTACCCCTCCCTCCTGGAGCTGGGAAGCCAGCTCTGTTTTTTCCCTATATGAATCCAGCATTCTACTTCCCAGTATTCTGTTCCTTCAGTCCGGGAGGTGGGGAGTGGACTGTGAGATGCTCATAGAAAGCTGGCCCTTTAACTGTGGCTGTTGGCTTGGGAACAAGTAAAGAAGAGTTCTCAAAGTGCAGCCAAGGCCTAAGCTGTTCTGTGATGTGCAAAAACTCAGGAATATTCAAGTCTCTTGAATCAAATGGTGCAACATTTCCATATGACCCACCCACATCCTCCTAGCCACTTTAAATAATCTCCATGGAATTTATAATGCCTAATACAATGCAATATTCCATACATAGTTCTTATACTGACTTGCTTAGGGGAAAGTGGCAAGAAGAACAATAGGTACATGTTCATTAAAGACAATATTAAAATATTCTTGGTCATTCAGATGACTTGAATGCACAGCTGTGGAGCTGTCACACTTCGAGGACTGACTGCATAGACAAACTTGGAAACTAGAATAGCAGCAAGTCCCATGGTACTTTAGACATCCTGGACGGGTGCTGAGTGATCTCCAAATTATTAGACGGTATTAAAATATTTTCTTAGTTGCTTCTCATGCTTGGAGATCCTGAGGGGAAGGAGGCGTGAAGGATCTTCTAGTATCTAGTTTTTCCTCTTTGGTGTGAATGTTATTTTTGTCCCTTTAGTGAACAGAGTAGTGGGCTTTTGGTCTTGGCTCTTTTATAAATTCTCTCCTGCAGCCCCCAAGGCCACCGAGAAGCCATCCTGTTTTGGTTCCTGCTGTGGAGAATTATTTTTTCCTTCTCTCATTCTGGTATTTTAACTGAACCTTGCCTATGTAGAGCTCTTGTTGTTTATGATGTGATTGCTGCTCAGCTTGTTCCGTCAGCAACGGGAAGCAGAGGGCATGGGTGTTTTGGTCCAGGATTGGAGGGCTTTGTTGTTAAAAGTCCTTTCCCCTGGGACTGATTACTCAAGTGTTTTTGGAAACCGTGTGGGAGTTGTGTATTCTGAACTGAGCCATGGACTTCTTGGGCCTGAAAAGAACTAAAATAAAAGAAATACATGCTACCCAAATCATTTATTTAGCAGATGAGGAAAAAAGTAGACTAACACATTTGTTAAATAATCCCAGCATACTTTTATTGCCTCAGAGGACACAAATCTAAAGGGTGTATTGTGAGGAAGTGGGATGAGTGATTTGGAACCATGACTGCTCTGCACAGAAATGGAAAACGGTCTTTTCTGGACTTGTTATCCAGTCATTTTCCTGCTGTTTAATTTCTCAGTTGTTTTACCCAACAATTTCAAGTGTCTTTCAGGTTCTGGACGGACAGGCGACTTTGTTATTCCACATGCGTAAATAGTCTTTCAATCGCTTCAGTTTTAGTGTGTTGTGATGACACCAGCATTTTAAAGCACATTGATATGTTACCCATCAAAATCCACTTAAGGATCTCTCTGGCTTCAGTGAAAAATCTGCATGAGTGGGTGGCATTTGGCCCTCAGAGGTGGCTAGTCTGGATAACATCCTGTTGATATTTATGCCAACTGTGTTGTACCTGGAACCCTGGATTTTTCATCCTTTTGGGACTTTCATGGCCCAACCACACAAGAGCTAGTCAGTACATTGGAGGTAATTGTGGTTGCTTAGATAGTCTAATAGTTCGGAAGATCATTAGACCATAAAAAAAGTGGAAAGTAAATGAAATGATCTGTATTCTTCAGCAAAACCAGCTCATTAAGTAAACAGTGATGAGAAATGGCTACCTTTGCAAACTTCATGCTCCTCTTAGTGTACTGCTAATTCTGCTGGGACCTTTTGCATATCAGTGTATTGCATGTGCATAGTGTGTGTGTGTGTGTGTGTGCGTGTGCGCACGTGTATACACACATGTGCTTATGCCAGGGTGTGCATGTGGAGGTCAGAGTGTAACGGGAGGATTTGGGGCTCTGGGGTGCTTCCTGGCACCCCAAGCCCTGAGTTTATAATAGTAAACTAACCAACAAATCAGCAATTTTATATTCAAGAAAATGATTTTTAAAATACCACATTTATTTAGATGCTACAAAGGTGTAAGGAAGGGAGAAAACTTGGGGTAAGGAGGGGAAGATAAAATGGAGAGAAGGAAGATCATGGAGCCCAGGAGCCCATGTGAGCCAGGTGGCTCTTAGATAACAACAGAAAGAAAAAACATGAAAAAGAAAAGTGCACTTCCAAAAGGATCAAAATTGTACACAGTAATAAAAGATTAAAAAGTGTCTCTTCCCACCCTGGCATGGCTGCTGGGCTGGGAGAGAGATCTTACCAGTTTGAGGACACAAAAATGTTGCTGCCACAGTCCTGTTCCAGAGAGAGAGAAAATGGGGCCCTCTCTCTAAGGGTCCAGGCAGATATACTTTAGAATTTGAGCCACCACACCTACACCAGGTGTCCCAGCCCATTGGCCTGGGCTTAGAGGAGAAATCCACCTATACCTGGGCATGGTGCACACTCAAGAGAGAGATCTAATTGGACGAGATGGGCAAAGACCAAATCCTGCCACTGAAACAGACTGGGCAAGCTGAGATAGGGGAGGTTAGTGGGGATAGGTGTGCTGAGGGTGTGACGTAGGATCATCCATCTGGCCCTGCCGAGTGAAACTAGCTGCCTACTCTAGCATCCCCACAAGAGGACAACCTTGGTCCTTGCCTTCCACCTTGTTGGAGGCAGAGTCTCCTGTTCACAGCTCTACACCTGGCTAACTAGCCTGAGGGCTTCTGGGGATTTCCCTGTCTCCACCTCCCACCTTGTAGGTGCACTGGGATTACCCATGTGTGTTACTGTGTTTGGCTTTATGTGGGTTCTGGGAATCCAAACTCAAGTCCTTATGCTTGTGTCCCAAGTGCTTTGTCCATTGAGCCATCTCCTTAGCCCCTGACTTCTAGTTTTTGATGGTTATATATATTTTTTAATTTCTGGAGAAATGATTTGGGGATGCCAGGGATTGAACCCAGGACCTGATACATAGTAGGCAAGTGCCCTACCATTGAACCACACACTCAGCCAAGAGGGAGTGATTTGGGTTGTTTTCATATCAGTGTGCTTGCTTACAAAGCCAGCCTCTGGCTGCCTTAGATTTCATGTCATTTCAGGACAGTAATACAGTGCTTCCTAGAGTTGATGCGTGTGAGAGTGGAAATGTTTTTCTGTTGGAGACAGGCCAGTAAAGACAGATCTGTGTGGGGGTGATGTTAGTGCATAGTAGAAAATCTATTGCCTTCCAGATACAGAAGGGGAAGAGGGAGAGGGTGACATGTACTTTCATAAAGTAACTTAGGGAGAGACCACCATTGCTTCCCTCTCAGATCCAGACAGTTCCTGTAAAAGAATTCTACATGGCCAGCCTGGGCCCTGTGCCAGGGATGCTGGTGAGGACAGCTGAGGGCCAGGTTTTCACAGGCAGTTTTATTGGAGTCATGAGTATTCAGGAGGGAGAAAGGACAGATGAAAAACCCGCAGATTTTCCCTGCAGTGACATTGTTTCATTAGTGCATATGAACTAGTTCACACAGAGACTCCAGAGTTACTGGGTAGAATGAACCATGGAGGAAATAGAGTTACTTCCTCAAGTGAGAGACCTTTAGGGTGAAATAGCAGTTCATTTCCTCTGCGGAGTTTAAGTACGATTCTCATGTACTACTTTCAGAATAGGATAGGATTTTTTGGAAACTATCCCAGACACACGGAACCTTGATTGCTGACTTTGTGCCAGTGTCCTCACCAGAGTTGCTCTCTTATCATCGTGGCTTGCAAAAGGCTTGGTTGTACTTTCTCTTGGTTTAACCAAGTTAGGCACCCACAAGGGACAGAGTACACCCTTGAACCCCGGTCCTCTAGATGGTAACTCTGTATTCTTTCCTTTACACCTCAGCTACATGGAGGAGAACTGCAGACATGGCTGTCGGTACAGATGAGAAGAGAACGAGAAGGAAACAGCACAATCAATTTCCCCTCAAAAGTTTAAGGCTTTGAAGGTTTTCAGTATATCACAGCTCCTAAGCCTTTCTGATTGTTGCCCCATAGGCTCAAAGTCAAAACTGCAGTTTGATTGCTAAAACTGCTTGCCCCTGCCCGCAAGATTGATGCTGAGACACTAGCTTTAATTAAATGGCTACTTAGTGACATCACTTAAATGTATCTTTTGAAGTACCAGATACTGCTTTCAGATGCTGGTTCAACCAGGAATTCATTTCTTCCTCTTTTTAAAAAATTTTTTATTATTATTATTTTGTTTATTTTTGGAGAGAGACACAGAGAGAGTCAGACAGAGAGGGAGACAGATAGAGATGGGTGCGCCAGCAGTCTCTCAGCTGCTGTGAACGAAATCCAGATGTGTGTGCCCCTTGTGGTCAAGTGCGCCCTTGCACACTTGCATCACTTTTGCATCTGGCTAAATGTGGGACCTGGAGATTGGAACCGGGTTCTTAGGCCTAGTAGGCAGGCGCCTTAACCGCTAAGCCATCTCTCCAGCCCCTTTTTTTTTTTTTTTGTTTTTTGAGGTAGGGTCTCATTCTAGTCCAGGCTGACCTGGAATTCACTATGTAGTCTCAGGGTGGCCTCGAACTCACAGCAATCCTCCTACCTCTGCCTCCTGAGTGCTGGGAATTAAAGGCATGCACCACCACACCCGCCATCTCTTCCCTTTTTTTTTTTTTGGTTTTTCGAGGTAGGGTTTCACTACTCTGGTCTGGTCCAGGCTGACCTGGAATTAACTATGTAGTCTCAGGGTGGCCTCAAACTCATGGCGATCCTCCTACCTTTGCTTCCTGGTGCTGGGCTTAAAGGTGTGCGCCACCACGCCCGGCCATCACTTCCCTTTTAATAGTGCATAGCATTGAACCAGAAATGTTTAGATCAGCTAATTGAAGCCATTAAAGACCATCCACAATCATCTGCAGTTTTAGGCATGTGTGAAGTGGACATGTTAGACTTTGTACTCTCCCATTCTGAGTGATTAGCTGAGCTGTTGATGACATCTAACCCTGCACTAGGAGGAACTTGTGTCATCAAAACCTTCATCACTGAAACCAGATAGTGCCACCCCAACAGACTTTTCTGTCAAAAGCAAGAAAAAGCTTCAGTGAAAAATTTGGTACTGGCTATTTCTGTCTTAATGTTGTTCAGTAAACAGAATGAAATAAAACCATCTATTTTGGAGGGGAAGAGGCTTAGACTTGACATATCATCTTGGCCTGGGGAGATGGCTCTGAGGTTAAAGGTGCTTGCTTGATACATCATCCCAATGTAGGCAATTATGATGCAACACTAAATATGACACAGCCACTTGTTTTTCCATTATAGCAGCTAGTTCTTCCAGTTGCTGAACTCCAGTTTGGCTCAACTTGAAGCATCCATGAGGGGAGAAGGGTTTGTGACCATAAGGAGGTGGTAGTATTTCTGCTGTAGTTGTTGGTGTCAAACAGCTGTGGTCTAATTACTCTAAAATCCTAGTTAAAATGCAATTTCATTTAAACATTAGCTTTTACATTTAGTTTTTATAATGTATCTTTTATCCCCCAACTATATCAGAAATGGATATTTTAACTACAAAATGTGGAATATTTAAATCAGAAAAATAAAAAAAAGGCAGACAATAATTTAACTGTAGTTTTAACCATGAAGAGATAATTATTGATTTGGTATTTTTCCACTCAAGCTTCTTTACATTTATTTAGGTATATGGATATATGCTTAAAGTATAGTTTTCCACTGTCATTGATGCATTAACATACAAATTTTATTTCACATGTTTTTCAGATACTATGACAGGCCTAGATATGGTTTTCACTCTGCTTTATTATTTTTTTATTTTTATTTTTTTTTTTGAGAGAGAGAGAGAGAGAGAGAATTAGTGTGCCAGTGCCTCAGCCATTACATTCGAACTCCAGATGCTTGCTTCACCTAATGGTCATGTGTGACCTTGCACTTGCCTAACCTTTGTACACCTGGCTTATGTGGGATCTGGAGAGTTAAACATGGGTCCTTAGGCTTCACAGGCAAGCACCTTGACCACTAAGCCATCTCTCCAACCCTGTTTTATTATTAATATTAGTTCTTCAAGTCTTAAAATTTTAAGATGCTATATATATTTTAAATTTTTAAATTCTTATATTTATTTAGGGAGCTACAGAACCAAGGAAAGATACCCATGTGGTTTGAGAGCCCACATGGAGGGCCTACAAAACCTGGAAAGGACAGAAAACAAAGTACAAAGAGCTCCTGCCATGTGGAGAAGGCCCCCATATGGCAAGTAAGGGCTACGGGTCTCTCCCCTTGGCTTGGCCCAGTCAGGCAGAGCCAAAGAGAAAACTCACAGAAGCAGGAGGTTGAGGAGAGGTCAGGCAGCACAGAGCTTAAGATGCTATATTTTAAACCTGTTTTTCTAATTTTTTTTTGAGGCAAGGTCTCACTCTGGCCCAGGCTGACCTGGAATTCACTATGTAGTCTCAGGGTGGCCTCAAACTCACTTCTGTAGTTGCTGTGGTTGAGATGTTATATACCACACTAAAAAGGGGGAGAGTTCGAATTTGGTTTACTTAAGCCATCTAACAAACCAGATTCTAACACTAGTGTTAGAATTGCCTTGTTTATGAAAACATGCAGTTGGTTGAAATGGGGCATTTAATACTTACCTGGCAGGGGAAATATCATGATCACAAAATTGGCCATTTAAATTGGCCCAATTGTGTGAGCTGTCTCTGAGAGCTTACCTGTGTACAGGTCCAATTGCATTATTTGCTCAGTAGCATTTTTATGCTCAGGCTTAGTGCATCAGGCTGATAATGGTGCTATGCTAAGACAGTTCAGTATTCCAGCATTCTGTAAGCAAAAATGCATAGCTGGAATAGAGAAAATATTTACCCCTGCTCTGCTAATGAACTGTTCTTTCTATCATCTCATTAGTTGGATTTATTTTAGCTAAGGTTAAATGTGCTTAATATATTTAATAGAGATCTTGAAATAACATGTGTTGAAACCAATTAGGAAAAAGAAAGCAGAAAAATTCCAAGTGGGCTCTCTAGACTAATAACCTTACAGATATTATTTTGGTTTATTTCATGAAAACCAGAAAATTATTGGAAGGAGATATACCAAAACCTGATCCATGCCAAAAATAATATTATCTGTATTACAGACTTCTCCTATGGACCATTTGTGTAACCAGATGTATAATGCTGTCCTTATGTCCTTAGCCATTCAAACCTTGTTTTGGGTGTTGTGAAAGACTGTGTTAGAGGAATTACAGCTTACTGACTGGCAAGATTTCTAAGTCCCTATATGAGACAGAAATCTTGTAGCTTAGTTACCCATGAAAATCCTCGTGGAAGGATCCACTTTGTAGGCCTAGCCTCTCTCTGTCCTTGAGGGCAGCATAGTTGGTTTTGCCTGTGGAGAGCTAAAACACATTGCTATTTCTTCGAGTACCAGATAAGTAGCTGGCTTGGGTATAGGGGTCAATTTGTGTGAAAAAGAAGTTTTGAATACTAGGAGTCCACTTAGATCTGTAAGGTGTTCCTGTTGTGATGAGCTTGATGATAGACGGAGCTGTGGAATCAGGTTTCTCTTTTCTGTCATCATGGGACATGTCATCGAGTGATGACTGAAAAGTGTGTGTGTGTGTGTGTGTGTGTGTGTGTGTGTGTGTGTGCATGCATCCACCTTACTCATTTCATTTCTTTTGAGAAAGACCATACATGACACAACACCATTGCAGTTGCTGGAATATATTTGCCCATGTACAAGTTCTTTCGTGAGACCCCACAGTGACCTGATTGCTCACATACTATAAAAGTAGGGTAGGAGAGGCAGAGTGATTGAACATGGTATTTTGCATGGACATGAATGAATTAGAGCAAGAGTCACTTTAGCTAGTGGCAGAAATGGGTCCCCATAGTCTGTGAGCAGCTTCTTGCTTTGCCCAAATTGTCCTAAGTGAGGCTTCAGAATGCCTTCTGTGGCCCTCTGTCCCCACCCAGGAGGCTTCTTCATCTAGTACAGTCATCTCCTCACTTCCTTCTAGACTAACTCTTGATTCTTGGTTCTCCTAATTCATAAGACAACCCTGTGCTGTGTGCCCATTTAAGATGATATCTTATAGAAATTAGAAGCTACAGGTAGAACTAAAACCTTTCCTAGCTTTTCACAAAAACTTCCAGAACTGATTCTAGTTCATAGAGGAAAGTGAAATACTCAAATAAAAGACCAGTCAGCCAGCTGATAGATCTTCCAGGTTTCTTCTAAACCAGAATGGCCAATAGACAACTTTCATTGGTTAGCGATGATTGCCTGAGTGTTAAGAAAGACTCTGAAGTTGTTTCTACTTGGAAATGAAGAGTGCTGTGTTTGATTAGAGATGTCTGCGAGGGCCACAGGATGGGAGTGTCTGCCTCAACTACATATTTGTCATGCCTTTCTCCAACTTTCTAGCCACTGATTACTTCTCTGTTCATTTGCTTTTCCCACTTGAGAGCAGTCAGGGTGTTTTCAAGGCAGGTTCATTCTGGTGAATGATTTAGCCAGGCTGAAGCATGACACCAAATAAAATTTGTTTTCTTTGGTTATCTGTCAGCTTCCTATTTATCCTATTCTTCCTGTTTAGTCACATGAATAATTAGTTCTTGTGTGGTCTGAGCTTGGGGTCTTGAGGACATCAAGATTGGATCCATTTGAAAAAAACTGCCTGGAACATCTTGCCTTTTCATCTTTGACAAGCCGTAAGCATGTGAGCTATAGGCAAGGACATGAGTTGCATTCATGACTCACTTGAGTGGCACAAAGACTGCATCTAATTGTATTGGCCACTTTGCCTTTATTCTGAATGCCTATTTTTTTTAGATAGCCTAATGGATGAATCACACTATGTTCTGAGAGAGGCAGACAAACAGCCTGGAAGAAAATAGGTCACTTACATGGGGTTTTGGCTTATTATTCTCCAAGGTTACCATAAGGACCTAATTGAAAGAGTTGAATGAAAGCTAATGCTGAAAATAAAGTGCCTGGTGTGTGGTGTGGACTGGCTTCACTCACTTACCTCTCCCAGGGGGAACCAGAACTTGTTTTTGGATAACAGCTCTTCCTAGAAGCTTATTTATCCCCATTTTTCTCCTGGGGTGGTGGGCAAGATATAGTGGATAATCAGTTAAGTCTTTCCTAGAACCAGTTAAGGAGAAATTAGCTTTCTGGCCTCCACTTGGTGCTGGCACCTTGAACATGTGGTTGTCACCTAGTACCTAACCTTGAAGGCACCTCTGGACAGACTGAGGTCCCATTTTGTCTTTCAGGGTCTTCTGTGGAGTTGGAGAAGATACTGAAAATACTTAACAAATCTTGAGCATGTCTTTGAACATCTAGAGTAGAATATATATATTAGAAATCAAGAGGGAAGCAACGAATGTACCCAGAGACCATGGCCAAGGAAGAAACTAGAAGAGGGTCATTCTTGGTGATTCTAGAGCCGGTGTGGTCAGAACAAAGAAGTGGACAGGGCAGGAGCAGTTTCATTTTCAAATGCATGTCTTTCCTCTTGCTGCCACTTTGACGCTGCAATGATGAAAGATCTGGAGTCATCTGAGAGGTCACAAAAAATAGCAATCACTTCTAAGGGAGAAGTAGCTTATCATACCATCACAGGCTCAGCTGTTTAACCCAGGGTGATTATTGCACTGGGTTGGAATAAAGGAATGAAAAGAATGTTTGGCTGTGACTTAAGTGACAAGAACTGGTAAGGACATCTTGGCCTCACGGGTGAACTGGGATGGAATTACTGAAGAAATGGAGCACGCTGCTGCCTTGCTCCTGAGCCCTTGACTTCCCGGTTGCTTGTTTTGTGGTCAGCTTTTGGGTAAACTTGTTCCTATGACACCTGTCCTCAGTGTAGCAAGCATTTTCCTTTGATTCAGCACAAAGCTACATTTAATAAGTTTTTTAAAGCAATTTTTTCCAGTTTATTAGTTTAATTAGTTTATTATCTCCATTTTTAAGGTGAGTCTACTTGAGGAATGATGAGCTAAAATATAGGTAAAATTTTCATAATTTCTGGGAGTAAAACATACCAAGAGCATATAATCCAGTTAGATTCTCATGTTTGACTATTAGAGATAATGCTTTATAACTTTAAGTAGTTCTTACGTGTAATGACTCTTTAAGGATTGTTAATGAAGGAACCAGCCTATAGCATCCTTTTCTTGCTTCATTATTATTAACATTATCAACCAATGTGTCTTTTGTAGATCACTTAATTCTTTTATAACAAGGAGCCTTTGTCCTGTGCCAACTTCTGACACAAAGCAGGACTCCTGGTGATTAGACATTGCTGGAACACCACAGGGACAATAGCCATTGCACCCTGAAGTCCCCCTTTTGTTGTTGGATGGCTGCTGTAATAGAAACTACACCCCTGAGGACCATGTGCGTCTGTTCTTTCTAGCCTCTGGCTTGCATCCTCCTTCTACACCCCTCCCACTAACCTTTCACAGAGTTACTTTTCTGATATTTGAAACAACTACCATGTTCTTTCAAAGGTTTTCCTTGTCCATGGCAAAGATTCCTGTTTCTATAAGCTGGAGACTTTACCAACTGGCATCTGTAGACTATATAGCAGTGCACAGGTGTGTTTTGTATGGCCTGTGGTGTTTCAAGCATATTGAATGAATTACCAACATTTAAAAATCAGGACATTTTATTGAGAAGTCTAGAGCTCTTGCAAACTTGAAAGCACCATAGTCCTAGCTTTGGATAGGCTATGCCTCCAGCTGTTGTAGCCTCAGCCCCTCCATGGCTGTGCTGGCCTAGCTGTTAGAATCCTTTTGCCACATGGTTTTTAGATTTCTCATTATTACCCTTTTCCTGTCTAGGCTCCTGAGTGTCAAGAGGTCCTATTTTAAAACAGTTGTTAAATTTACATTATAAAATATATGTTCACAATGTTACACCAAATGATATGACAGAAAGTGTGGAGAATTGTAGAACAAGAGCCAGAAAATGTACCTGTCAATGCCCCTGTTTAGCCTTTCAGTAATTTCCTTTTAGCCTTGGTTATCCTGTAAATACTTATATATTAAGAAACTGGGATTGTGCAATAAGTAGTTTCATAGATTGTTTTTTTTCTAGTATATTTTACATCTCATTAAACACCTTCAGAATATCAAATTCACCAGAAAGATATTCTGACTTATGTACTGAAACTTTTCTGAGCTTAGAGTATAGCACAGATGCACTTAATTGTGCTGATCATTTTGGACATACACTGCAGTGTCAGTGCACCTGTCATGCTGTGCAGTTGTTGCTATTATCGGGCTCTAGAACATTCCCTCATTCCACAAGAAAACCCGTATTCATTAAGCAGTCATGCCATTCTCTTCTCCTCCTGGCCCCTGACAATCTGCTTTCTGTTGCTATGGATTTGCTTAGTCTTAGAATTTCACCTAAATGGAAACTTGCCTCTTTCACTTAGCATAAAGTGTTCAAGGCTCATCCATGTTTTGGCCTCCAGCAGTGTACACTCTGTGCCCTCTTATGGATGAGTAATATTATGTTGTACGGCTATGGTGTGTTTTGTCATCCGTCCGTCAGTTGATGGACATCAGGTTGTTTCCACCTCTTAGCTACTGTGAACAGTGCTGCTGTGGACATACATGTGCAAGTTTCAGTTTGAACTGTCATTCTCAGTTCTTTGGGGTGCACACATAGGAGTGAAACTCCTGCTTTGTATAATAACTCTGTGTCTATGGAGAACCACCACTGTCTCCTACAGAAGCTGCATCATGTGTTAGCCACAAACAGGAATTTCTTCACATTTTCACTGCTTGTATTTTCTCTCATGCTTTATTTTCATTCTAACCATGTAGCATGTGTGGAAGGGTATCCCGTTATGGTTTTGATTTGCATTCTTTTCTTTTCCATTTTATGTTTTTTTTTTTTTTAGTTTTTCGAGGTAGGGTTTCACTCTGGTCCAGGCTGACCTGGAATTCACTATGTAGTCTCAGGGTGGCCTCGAACTCTCAGTGATCCTCCTACCTCTGCCTCCCGAGTGCTGGGATTAAAGGCATGCGCCACCACGCCCGGCTTCATTTTATGTTTTTAATGTGTCTTATCGTTCTTTTTCTTTTTATTTATTTGTTTGTTTTAATTTTACATTCATGTTGGTGCTTTCAATAGCTTCCTCCCTGTACTCCCCCCTCCGAAGGGACCCTCCTCATTGGGGGAATGTGGGCTGTGCTTTGTGGGGGTAGCCAACAGTTATGGGTAAGAGGCAATGACTCTGTGCACAATGACCCACCTTGTGGCTCTAACAAATTTCCCTGAGCCATGTTGGGTTCATTTTAGTTCTAGTTCAGTGATGAGGTCTTGGGAGCCTCTGTGTCTCTGGATATCTAGTTTAGTAGGAGTTGAATGTTGTCTGTGTCTATCTCCTTCAGCCTTGTGCTGGTGTCAGGTTCACCAAGAAAGCTATACTCTTGCCCGTTTCCCCACATTACTCTATGGTTTCAGCTGGAGCCCTGGTGAGGTGCGATAGGCTGATCCTCCCCTCAAGTTCAGCGTCCATCTGAAAAATAGAAGCAAATTCTCCAATGGAGATGGGATGGCCATTATTATTTTACAGAAAATTTTATATGCATAGGCCCTCTTCTAGCCACAGTTGGTGGGAGTTTGATATTGGAGAATGAGCTCTCTTTTTGGACATGATTTTGACTTGTTTCCCAGTTCCAGCTATGAGTTCCATTCCACTGAGTGGATCTGTTAGCCAAATCAAGAGCAGTTGGTTACCCACCATGGCTATGCACCACTATTGCACTTGTTTGAGCATCACATCAGGCTGTTTACTGCTGAGTAGCTTAGACTTTGAGTTGTTTGGACAGATGTTGGTCATTTTCCCCAGTTGCTCATGTAGCACCCTCTAACACTAGACAAGCTAACTGTCTGGGGACTGACCCTCTTCCAGATTCCAGTCAGGTCACTCCATGTTCTGTCCCAACAGCATATGGTGTCTTTGGCAGTAGGGTCTTACCATTAACCTTTGGTGGGTCATCAAGTACTCTGACAGAAATCTGTCTTCTTTTGGGAAACTTTGTAGGTCTCTCTGATCAACAGCTCATTGTGAAAATTAACTGCATGCTGGTACTTTCCTTCCGCATCAGGTGAGGTGTGTTTACATGGACACCATCTTGACTGGAGCCTTGATTTGCATTCTTTGCAGTTGATTTAGGTGAAGGTATCTTTTTGTGTGCTGTAGGCCATTGGTATATTTTTGGGGGGTTATATGTTTTAATTTCTTTAGTAAGTTCCCTGCTTTGACATTGATTCCTTTTGAATCTCTGCTACCATAAATAATATTGCCATGAACAATTTTAAACACAAATTTTCTGAACATTTCTTTGAATTGGGACTTGGGATCAAAGGTGTAACTTTTCTGAGGCATTCATACAAGTGATCTGGTTTGATATGTGTGTGTAGAGTACAAATGTGTCACCTGGGACTTTTTAAGTGCTGGTATAAGATTTTCATTCCTGACTTACTACATCAGGCTCACCCGGGTGGATCCAGTTCCCTAGGCATTCTGAAAGGTAATCAAACCCAAGAATGTTAGCCAGATTTTCTCTGTACTTGTTTAGGTCTTTAGAACAAAAAAGAAAAGAGTTCCTTTAGAATTGTACACAACTGACCCACTGCTGTGACCAGCTCTGAGCAGATTGGTTCTGCCACTTTCCATGCTGTGGGTGACAGGCCTAGTGGCCCTGCTATTCTGTCACAGCAAGCTTACTCTCACCAATACCCTTTTATGGTTTTTTTTTCCTCTTAAGATCTGATTTTCTCTTGTTCTTGGGAAGATAGTCATTAAAAAATTATTTATTTGAGAGAGAGAGAGGCAGATAGGGAGAGAGAGAAAGACAAAAAAAGAGAGAGAGATGAGAATGGGCACATTATGGCCTTTAGCTGTTGCAAATAAACTCCAGATGCATGCACCACTTTGTGCATCTGGGTTACATGGGTTCTGGGAATAGAACCTGGGTCCTTTGGCTTTGCAGACAAGTGTCTTAACTGCGAAACCATCTCTCCAGCCCAAGACAGTCATTTTGAACCTGCATTTTGGGTGAGGAAACATGTTTCTGTTAGCCATGTGATTTGCCCTCAGCTGTATAATGGCTAGTAAACAAGGTTAGACCAAAATTGGGTCTCCAGGTTCTTTAGATAATTTTTTCCACTTTCCTCCATGGCCTTGCTTCCACATTTTAGATCGATTTCCATGTACTTGATTTAAGAGGCAGAATGTAGTCCTACAATGCCAAATGTACTTAGCTCAAAGCGAGAACAGGCCTCTACATGTCTAGGCAGGCAGTTTCCTTGGCTTTACTGCCTTTGGCCAAGCCTAGTTTTGTTCCTGGTACAAGAAAGGCAACCGGAAGTCCCCCTGAGAATAATGGGACTATGATCTCAAAATAACCACAGTCATCATGCATATTTTAAGTTGGTTTTTGTTTGCTTGTTGTTGTTGTTGTTTTGAGGCAGGATCTCACTTCAGCCCAGGCTGACCTGGAACTCATTCTGTAATCCAGGCTGGCCTTGAACTTTGCGATCTTCTTACCTCAGCCTTTGTAGTGCTGGAAGTTTAGATGCGAGCCATCACGTCAGGTTACATATTATACATTAAAAAATATTTTATTGATTTACAAGCAGAGAAAGTGGGGTGGGAGAAATGGGCACACCAGGGTCTCTTGCCACTGCAACCAAACTCCAGATGCATGTGCCACTCTGTGCATCTAGCTTTATATGGGCACTGGGGAAGAGGACCTGGATTGTCAGACCTTGTGAGCAAGAACCTGTAACCTCTGAGCCATCTCTCCAGCCCCACATATTGCACACTTTAAAGGGCTGAAATATTGCACAATGACTGTGATTCTTCCTACTATCTAGAGCCAATGCCAAGAGTAGTATTAGTGAAGAGAAGGGTGTGGAGTCATCACCAGGAAAGAAGTTATATTTGGTGGGGTCATGGGAGGCCTTTGATACTGGGTTTTAGACCTTGGTCATTTTGTGAGTGGTGTCCTGCAACAGACTTTTTTTTTTTTTTAATTTAATTGCTAAGTAGAAGCACATAACAATTAGGTGTTATTTGAACTCAGCTCACCCTCCTTATTAAAAATTCTTCAAACTTGGTGTTCAACTTAACATTTTGGGAGTGAACTTTGTTTTCCTAATGTTTAAAAAATATGCTAAAAGCTATTTTTAGGTTGGGAGGGGTAGTGAAAAAAGAAAATCATAGCCTTTTTCTGTGGTGCTCTTCAGTCTCTGTGCATTAATCTGCTCAAGCTCATTTCATTTATGAAACTTTCTCAGAGATATTTCTTTTTTTTTCTGTTAAGTAGAAACTTTTATGGCTCCATCATATGTTAACACCATCATTTCCATTCCTGCTGCCATTCTGCTGAGGACCCTCAGTGTGATTGCTCTCAGAGATATTTCTGTTTGGCATATAAACTGAGCTGGTGCATATGCCGAGTTTTCACATTACATTTGCCAAACAATATGATAAAATTTAAAATGCATTATTAAGCATGTTTTGTATTTAAATGAATTTGGACATGTTGCAAATACACTATGTCAACATAGAGTAAAAGACCAACACTGTAGTGATTATCAACATCAATATTTTTACAGAGTATTTATTATCAAAAGAACCATCTGGGCGTGGTAGTGCATACCTTTAATCCCAGCACTTGGGAGGTGGAGGCAGAAGGATCAGGAGTTCAAGGGTCAGCCTTGACTACAGAGTTCAAGGCCAGTTCAGGTTTGGCTGAGTGAGACCCTGTCTCAAAACAGAACAGAACAGAACAAAAAAAGTACTCAGTTTTTTCTTTTGTTGTTGTTAAATTATAATCATTTAAGCTTCAGTATTACATTCTCCCATATTATTCATGTTTTTTCTAGATAGACACGAACAGTTTAAATGATTATTACTGTAAGGGCATAGGAGGGTATGTAAGTGCATGCTCAGGTGTGTTTTGGCAGTGGGTAGGGTGGGGCATGGGAGAGCTAGAGAGGAAGAGATGTGGGGAGCATTCCTAAGCTCTGGCTGGCTGAAAGTGCATTTTACATCTCAGTGTAATGCTCCAGGCATTTATGTATTCCGCAAAGCAGTGTGAGAGGATGGTGTTTGCAAATGCAGACTCTGGGAGAAGGCGCTGACTGCTGGCTGTCATTCTTTGACATGCATGCTGATCAGCCTCACTGTGCCTTGGCTCTGTTGTCATCCCCAATACCATTTTCTTCCTCATTGGCCTAAGCCATTCTTAGGCCTTATTAAAATCCTGTCTCCACCACAAGTACCACTCTGGCTTGCGTTCCTGGTCTACCTTTTCTGAATCAGAGACAGCTCGTAGGGTATCTGGGCCGAGGCGTCCTCTCTAAGCTCTCTGTCTAGTCTATCTTTGTGCAGAAGGAAAACTTGGCATCCCTTGCCTCAGGCCTGGAGAACTCAGTTGCATACTGTCTTGCACACTCCCATTGTTTGTGTGAGGTAGGCTTATTTCCCCAGTTATATTTGGCTCTCTATGAGGAAGGGACTGTGTCACAAATTCCTTTTGTATATTTTATAAAAATAGTATGCCATAGGTGCTCAGAAAATGCCTTCACTCTGTAGTACTTCTTTGTGTAAGGCATGGCCAGGATGTGTACTTAGAGAAGCCTGTGTGTTGTGATAAAACTAGTAATCACCCGAGTGCCCAACTGTAGGGAAATAATTGAATATGTTATATGTCAAGGTTATGGAATATTATATATTAGGATACATAGCTGTTAAGAAATGAGCTGATAGATGTTCTTAGTATATTGTGATTCAAACAAATTACAAGAGTAAAGTTCCATTTTACTGATGATCAATATTAACCTTCATAACCTCACATAGTGTGTGTTTGTACTTTTATGTACAACCCAAACCTGGAAGAAAGGTAAGGAAGAATATGCATTCGCCTGTTAACATTGGTGATGGGATAGACTGAGGATTTTTTCCCACCTCATCTTTGTATTGTTGCCACAGGAAAACCACTTAAGTCCCCCCACCCCGAGAGGGTCTCATGTGTTCTGGGCTGGCCTTGAATTTGCTATATAGCTGAGGATGACCTTGAACTTCTGATCCTTTTGTCTCTATCTCCTCAGAGCTGGGAATACAAGCATGCATTAAAATGCCTGGTTTATGTCATGCTAGGAATTGAACCCAGGGCTTCATGTATGCTAGGCAAATAATCAACCAACTGAGCTACATTCTCAGCTTCCTATTTAAGATTTAAACCTAGCCAACTAGGACAAAGAGAAGATAATTATATAATTTGAAAACCCCCTTTCTCAGCTTACTTCCTGTTTTTGAAACTGCATGATTGGAAAAAGAGATTTATCTTCTGACGCAATTGTAAAGTTAGGGACGAAAGATAAAGAAATAAAGAAAATACTATACTTGGGTTAGGTCTACTTGTTTGTTTCTTCAGCTCGTGACATGAAGATGATCAAAAGCCTTTTTTTTTTTAAATCCGAATCTGAGCAGATAGCACCTAAGCCAACAGCCTAGGCTCTGTGGTGGCTGGCTGAGAAGTAGCAGGTTGTACGGAAGTGGGATGTGCTGACCTTGGAGCCCCGGGAGCTTCCTTCCGCTCCCGAGTTGAGCAGTGGCCTGTGCTCCTGGACAAGCACAGCCCCTTGCTGCAGCACTTCCGCTGCTGCTGCTGTTCTCCTACTCCCGAGAACCCCGTGTCCCACAGAGGAAGTCAGCCAGAGGCTTTCTGAATATAGGCAGTGGCACCTGAGAGAGCCCCTTTTGCTACTTTAAAGGTGTGAGTGCACAGGTTGGCCACCATAGGTGTGCTTCCTTGCACGATGGAGGGAAACCCCAGCCTCTGGGAGCTCTCGCCTAGACTAACACTGCCATCTCCTCACATGTGCCATGTTATGTCCCCGCTAGTTCATCACACAGTCCTTCACCAGAGTGACTGTCTTAAAGCATTGTGTCTTTTTGAGATGGGGTGGCCTCAAACTGTGTCGCTGAGGATGGCCTTAACTACTGAACCTTCTGCCTCCACCTTTCAAGTGCTAGGATTATAAGCATGTGCCACCATGCTTGGTTCTAAAGCACAACTCTTTTTTGTATTGACAACTTTCATTATTATAGATAACAAACCATGATAATTGCCCCCCACACATTCCCCTTTGCAACTCCGCTGTCCATCATATCCTCTCCCTCTCTCAATCAGTCTCTCTTTTATTTTTGATATCATCTTGTCCTACTATTATGAGGGTCTTGTGTAAGTAGTGTCAGGCACTGTGAGGTCATGGATATTCAGGGACATTTTGCATCTGGAAGAGTGCATTGTAAGCAGACCTATACTTCATTTGGCTCTTACATTCTTCCCACCACCTCTTCTTCCACAATGGACCCTGAGCCTTGGAAAGTGTGATAGCAATATGTCAGTGCTGAACACTCCTCTGTCACTTCTTTTCAGCACTGGAATGCCTTCTGAGTCATCCCAGAGGTCACCACCATCTGAAAAGAGAAGCTTCTCTAACTAAAAGTGAGAGTAACATTAATATGTGGGTATGAACATTATGAGAAATGTTTACTGGCCAGTTTGGTGAGCAAAATATATGCCTTTAGCCAGACACCAGCAGGCATTACACCCCGAGGGCTCATGACTTCCCCCATCATGGGTTTTCAGTGTCAGGCATGTATTTCTTCCTGTGGAGTGGGCCTCCAGTCCAATTCAAGCAATTGGTTTCTCTTATAACAAACATGCCACTATTACTCCCATTGGCGCATTTAGCCTGGCTGGCTGAATTTAAGGCTTGCATTGTCTACCATTGTTTATCTCCACTGGTGAATTAACTCTCTCCCCTGGAGCTGCATGCAGCATAGTTTTTTTTTTTTTTTTTTTTTTCCAGCTTTCTGTCAGTTGGTCTACAGGGAGGAAGTTTTCAGCTCAGCTCCAGCAGGATTTCTCAGTGATCTTGCAGCTTAAGTATGTGGAGTCTTCAGAAATAGGGTCTTACCATCTATTCCTGGTGAGAAACCAAGAGCTTTGGCAATGGCCTGTAATGTTTTGGGGGGCATCAGGGGCCTCCTTGGCCAACAACTCACTGGAAGGTATCTCATCCCTTACACTGAAATTTTCTAATAACAACCTATGGCTTCTGGGTGTGCCATTGTGGTAGTTTGAATATATGTCCCCCAATATATTCAGTGTTTTACTAGTTATAGTTTGCATCTGCAATCACCTTGCTAGAGGCAATGTCACTGGGGGCTGGTCTTAAGGTGTTAATGGTGTGGGTTTGAGATTCCATTGTAAAGATATGCAAACGTGCCTAGCAGGAGTTCCTGAAGTGTGCTGTGTGACCTTTTGGCTGTAGTTTTGCTCTGTGTGCTGTGGTGGCTGGTTGGCTTTTTCTCTCTCTGCTTGGCCCTGTGAAGAAAGGCCAACTTCTTCTGCCATTATGGAACTTCCCCTGGATCTGTGAGCTTCAATAAATAATATCCCTTCCTCCATAACTGTGCCTGGTCTGGAAGTTCATCTCAGCGAACCTGAAGCTGTCTGTTACAGCCATTATCCAAAAAGTAGGTTTCCATATAACTTATTCATACTCTTAGATTTTGATTAGCTCTCCCCCACCTTTCATTTACTCAATCTCTCTTCCCCTGACCTCACTTAGGCCTTTCCACCCCCAGTAATCTGTTCTTCTACTTACACATATACAATTCGATCCCCTTAAGTTCCCCCTCCCTCCCTTATATCCCCTTTCTAGCTTACTGGCCTCTGCTGCTGAGTCTTATTTCAACTCACATACAAGTCCAAACCTTTTTTTGTTGTTTGTATGAGAGAGAACAAGTGGCACTTAGCTTTCTGGGCTTGGGTTACCTGGGTTATAATCCTTTCCAGATCCATCCATTTTCCTACAAATTTCATAATTTCATTTTTCTTTACCGCTGAGTAAAACTCTGTTGTATAATGTATCACATCTTCATTATCCACTCATCAGTCGTGGGGCATCTCGGCTGGTTCCATTTCTTAGTTATTGTGAATAGAGAGGCAATAAACATGAATGTCTAAGGCACAACTCTTAAGTCATTCTCCTGCTCAAAACCAGCCATGTCACCTCAGTTCAGAAGAATTTAGTTTATTAGCCTGGCACCCGGGGCTTTCTGTGGTATGCTCCCTGACGACTTCTCAGCTGCTCTTCTGTCTGTCATGTTCCAGTGGAGCAAACGCATACCCTGGGCCGTGCTCAGTCTCCCCAGCTTCCGCTTACTTCCTCGCATCAGGATGTGAAGGGACAGACATTCCCCTCTTTCCCTTTGCTCACCATTGCCTGTTTAAGC
This sequence comes from Orientallactaga sibirica, assembly GCA_036365145.1. Lineage (NCBI taxonomy): Eukaryota > Metazoa > Chordata > Mammalia > Rodentia > Dipodidae > Orientallactaga > Orientallactaga sibirica. The sequence continues at coordinate 21,821,570 of JAEOAD010000004.1, forward strand.
CCTCTCCACCCTGCAGTACTTATTTCAAAGCTGTATCTTTTGGAAGACCAGATGCACTTTCTCTCCCTGCTTTGGGTACTTCTCATCGTGTGGTATAAGCCTTGCATTCAAGCTGTGTGTGCTTGTGTCCTTCCTGTTATAGCCTGGTAGGTCTCTCATGGGAAGACTGACAATAATATCTCAGGATCTGTGTTTCCTACATGTAGCAATTTCTTATGCTTAATACATCCTTTTGAACGGAACTGAATATGGTTATCTGAAATGGACTTGAGTAATTTTTAGAAAACATATCTTTCATCTCTTGTTGGGTGGGTAGTACATAGAGAAATAAAGTAAATGTGAACTGATTTGGTGTCTCTGGAAGGAAATATGATATGTTCACTCATTTTTGTAAGAGTTCCATTATCAACTGTTTTTCAGTCTCCTAGGCTCCTCTCTCTTCCTGCTGTCTTATCATTTCCCCTTGACATAGGTCGCTGAATGCTCTTGCTGTAATTTTGCCTGGGGAAGCCTAAGATGTTTGCTAGAAGACTGTGGACGAGAGTCCAATAGATTCACATTCTTTGTGATTTTCCTGGTTTTTGTGGCACCAGGAGACCTTGCACTCAGTGCAGGCAAGGATAGGTCCAGACTCTGGGCAACTCATGGATCTAGATTTGAGAGTGGTTGGACCACTAAGGAAGGCAACACTAGTTTGGAGGACACATCCCTAGTCCCCCACCTCTGGAGACGCAGTGTGAGGTGGACTGCTATCTCCCTTCCACAAATGCATGTGGAATTGAGAGAAGAAAATCTATAGAAAAGGAGGAAAGGAAGGCTTGAGAGAAAATTGTCTTAAGCTTTGGAAAGTTGGTTGTGTAAAAATTGATTTGCTGATGTTTTGAAAGAATCCATGTTGTAACAAATTTCAGACAAACTCATCTTGGAGTTTGTCTGAATCATGAGTAACTTCATATGACTCCATATACCTCTTCTGTGGAATCTGTACATACCTCAAATGCAACCAGAGATTGCTACCATCTTAAAGAATACCTTTCATGTCTGCATGGTGATCCACTTGTTATAAAGCTTTATTTATCTTCTAATTTCTGAGATTGCCAAAAATGTAATTATTTAATGCCATGACAAACTTTTACCATAACAATAGGCCATTTTATTCCATACTTTATTTTTGTTTTTTAATATTTTATTTTTATGTTTTTAATATTGTATTTTTATTTATTTATTTGAGAAAGAGACAGAGAAAGAGGATAGATAGCGGAGAGAGAGAGAGAGAGAGAGAGAGAGAGAGAGAGAGAAAATGGGCATGCCAGAGCCTACAGCCTCTGCAAACAAACTCAGATGCATGTGCCACCTTGTGCATCTGGTTTACATGGGAACTGGGTCCTTAGGCTTGGCAAGCAAGTGCCTTAACCACTAAGCAATCTCTCTAACCCTATGCCATACTTTTTAAAGGAACACTCTTTTTATTGCCAATTTCATGGTAAGGGATGTATATATTAGATATTAATAAATTGGCATTTTTTTTTCAAGGCAGGGTCTCACTCTAGCCTAGGCTGACCTGGAATTCACTATGTGGTCTCAGGGTGGGCTTGAACTCATGGTGATCCACCTACCTCTACCTCCAGAGTGCTGGGATTAAAGACTAAAAAGGCATATTTTTGACTAAAAAGGCATATTTTGTATCCAACAACTGAAAACCACTTTCTGTATCTGAGCAGACAAAGAAATTATGCTAAGTATGCCTGTAACCCTAAATCTTCTTTTGGCTGGATGATTTTTTTTTTTTTTTTTTTTTGAGGCAGGGTCTGATTCTATCTCAGGCTGACCTGGAATTCACTATGTAGTCTCAGGGTGGCCTTGAACTCATGATGATCCTCCTATCTCTGCCTTCCGCATGCTGGGATTAAAGGAATGCAACACCATGCCTGGCTGGATGATTCTTTAAAGAAATTGTTTTTATTTTTAATAACTTCATACATGTATATATTTGACTATATTTACCCTCTATTTGCCATCTTATTCTCCCCCTGCTGATTCCTAAATCTCTTCTTCTTCTCAACTAATCTACTTCTTACTTACTTTCTTTTCTTTTTTGACCCACTGAGTTAAATTAGATCTTCTTGTATGAGCATGGGTAGGTGGCCATAGGCAACTTACCAGTGATTACAGCAGTGAAGAACATGCTCCCATCTCCCCCAGCAACCATTAACAGACAATAGCTCTTCTGGGAGGACTGGGATCTTCCACAAGCCCCTCCCTGAATCCATAATGGAATGTTGACAGGCTGTCTTATGCAGGCAAACACAGTTGCTGTGAGTTCATGTATGTAATGAATATTGTGTCCAGAAGACAGTATTTCATACCATGCTTTCCCCATCTTCCAGCTCTTTCCTTCTTTCCACTTTGTCTTCCATCATGTTCCCTGAGTCTTGAAGGGGGTGAATTGGATGTACACACAACAGGCAGAGCATACAATAGACACTTTTTTCAACACTTTGGTCAGCCGGGCACCTCTGTACTAATTGCAATCGACTGCCCAAAGAAACTTTTGTGTCTGAGGCTGAGAGAAACACAGGTCTATGGGTATAAATATTTAAAAGGCAATTTGACAACCTACATATGGCTTTCCCCTGCAAAGATCCCTTAAATGCTTGCATTGATTAACATTATTAAATCACGTTCATATTTAAAATAGTGTGAATTGGATATGCTATCAGATGCAGTTGTCTTAAGGATATAAGGATGGAAGCAAAACAAAGATAGGAAATAAAACCTCTATAACAAATTTTCCAAACAGGAAACTTAAAGGAGTATATATCATTGCTCTTTTTGCTTCACTAAGATTATGCTGATGTATTCTGAATAGACTAGCCTCTTGGGCTCATTGTGTTCTTGCATAAATTAGCTTTCTATAAAAGTTAACTCCCCAACACTATTTAATTAACTTAGCTAAAGTTTAGATTTGATTTCCAGCCATCTGAAACTAGGTGGAGTGCAAAAAAAAAAATGTGAGTAGTTGGCATCAGATCCCCATAAAAATATGACACTTGGCAAAGTACATCTGTCTTGTTTTGCTTTGCTTTTTTCTTTATGGATGTGGCCTATTTTTGTAATGTTATGATTTCAATTCAGTGATCAAGTGACAAGTCTGACAAAACAGAGCTTCCATGTGCAGAGGTTCTGTGGGAGAAAGTGGAAACATTCCAGAACTAAAGGAAGTTTTAAATGAAATTTCACCTGGAAACATTACTGTCTCAGGGCTGGAGCTCTGAGTGGGCTGCATATGAACAGTGAAGGAAAATGGCCAAGATGCTAAGCCAAACTTGCATCCAGGAATAGGGTGGGCATCAAAGCACTGAAAACAGTATCTGTTGTTTCCACTGCATCCCTGTAAGTAGCACATGGGGACCCCAAAACAAAGCAAGAAGATCAGAAAGTTCCTACCCGGGATGACTTGGCTTTCCACTGGGTCCCTAACCCCATCGTCTCTTCCTTTTGTGAACACTGGCCAGATTGCATGCTTGTGAAAGTGCCACTCCTTTCTCTTGCTCAAGACCCCAGCTCCTGTTTGTTCACAGATTAGCTTAGAGCTCCTTAGGCTGGCATATTGTTTCTCCAGGCTAGCTACTTCTTATTCTAACCCCATCATCTGTTATTCTCCTACTGAGAGATGAATTCACAAGTTAGCTCAATTCCCATCTTCTCCATCTTTATGATGGTATAAACTCTCATAGAGCCCTCATACTGTGAAAGATTGTGGCCCTGGGTTTTCTGACTTTCAGCAAAAATTGTTTTATTGTTAGGTTTCTAAAATTAGACAAAGAAATTATGCTAAGTATGCCTGTAACCCTAAATCTTCTTTTGGCTGGATGATTTTTTTTTTTTTTGAGGCAGGGTCTGATTCTATCTCAGGCTGACCTGGAATTCACTATGTAGTCTCAGGGTGGCCTTGAACTCATGATGATCCTCCTATCTCTGCCTTCCGCATGCTGGGATTAAAGGAATGCAACACCATGCCTGGCTGGATGATTCTTTAAAGAAATTATTTTTATTTTTAATAACTTCATACATGTATATATTTGACTATATTTACCCTCTATTTGCCATCTTATTCTCCCCCTGCTGATTCCTAAATCTCTTCTTCTTCTCAACTAATCTACTTCTTACTTACTTTCTTTTCTTTTTTGACCCACTGAGTTAAATTAGATCTTGTATGAGCATGGGTAGGTGGCCATAGGCAACTTACCAGTGATTACAGCAGTGAAGAACATGCTCCCATCTCCCCAGCAACCATTAACAGACAATAGCTCTTCTGGGAGGACTGGGATCTTCCACAAGCCCCCTCCCTGAATCCATAATGGAATGTTGACAGGCTGTCTTATGCAGGCAAACACAGTTGCTGTGAGTTCATGTATGTAATGAATATTGTGTCCAGAAGACAGTATTTCATACCATGCTTTCCCCATCTTCCAGCTCTTTCCTTCTTTCCACTTTGTCTTCCATCATGTTCCCTGAGTCTTGAAGGGGGTGAATTGGATGTACACACAACAGGCAGAGCATACAATAGACACTTTTTCAACACTTTGGTCAGCCGGGCACCTCTGTACTAATTGCAATCGACTGCCCAAAGAAACTTTTGTGTCTGAGGCTGAGAGAAACACAGGTCTATGGGTATAAATATTTAAAAGGCAATTTGACAACCTACATATGGCTTTCCCTGCAAAGATCCCTTAAATGCTTGCATTGATTAACATTATTAAATCACGTTCATATTTAAAATAGTGTGAATTGATATGCTATCAGATGCAGTTGTCTTAAGGATATAAGGATGGAAGCAAAACAAAGATAGGAAATAAAACCTCTATAACAAATTTTCCAAACAGGAAACTTAAAGGAGTATATATCATTGCTCTTTTTGCTTCACTAAGATTATGCTGATGTATTCTGAATAGACTAGCCTCTTGGGCTCATTGTGTTCTTGCATAAATTAGCTTTCTATAAAAGTTAACTCCCCAACACTATTTAATTAACTTAGCTAAAGTTTAGATTTGATTTCCAGCCATCTGAAACTAGGTGGAGTGCAAAAAAAAAAAATGTGAGTAGTTGGCATCAGATCCCCATAAAAATATGACACTTGGCCAAGTACATCTGTCTTGTTTTGCTTTGCTTTTTTCTTTATGGATGTGGCCTATTTTTGTAATGTTATGATTTCAATTCAGTGATCAAGTGACAAGTCTGACAAAACAGAGCTTCCATGTGCAGAGGTTCTGTGGGAGAAAGTGGAAACATTCCAGAACTAAAGGAAGTTTTAAATGAAATTTCACCTGAAACATTACTGTCTCAGGGCTGGAGCTCTGAGTGGGCTGCATATGAACAGTGAAGGAAAATGGCCAAGATGCTAAGCCAAACTTGCATCCAGGAATAGGGTGGGCATCAAAGCACTGAAAACAGTATCTGTTGTTTCCACTGCATCCCTGTAAGTAGCACATGGGGACCCCAAAACAAAGCAAGAAGATCAGAAAGTTCCTACCCGGGATGACTTGGCTTTCCACTGGGTCCCTAACCCCATCGTCTCTTCCTTTTGTGAACACTGGCCAGATTGCATGCTTGTGAAAGTGCCACTCCTTTCTCTTGCTCAAGACCCCAGCTCCTGTTTGTTCACAGATTAGCTTAGAGCTCCTTAGGCTGGCATATTGTTCCTCCAGGCTAGCTACTTCTTATTCTAACCCCATCATCTGTTATTCTCCTACTGAGAGATGAATTCACAAGTTAGCTCAATTCCCATCTTCTCCATCTTTATGATGGTATAAACTCTCATAGAGCCCTCATACTGTGAAAGATTGTGGCCCTGGGTTTTCTGACTTTCAGCAAAAATTGTTTTATTGTTAGGTTTCTAAAATTAGAGTATATCAGAAGTGTATACTATATATAGCTACCATATAGTGTAAATGTGTACACATGAGAGAGATTACATCCACTGTGGTAGCTTATATCCTTAGTAGGCCATAAGGTATTTACTATTACCTCATAGGGAATACGTTGAGCTGGGCATGATGGCTCATACCTGTAACCCCAGAACACAGGAGGCAGACAGATATTGCAGCAGTAAAGAGAGACAGAGAGAGAGAGAGAGGGAGAGAGAGAAAGCGAGCACAGGTCAGCAGAAATCACTATTGCCCCACTGATTTCAAGTTGACTTGTACTGTTGCTTCATCATTTCCTTTTGCTTAGCTGCCTCCTTTTATGTTTGTGAGTAGCTAGTAGCAAAATCAACAGATCTGGGCTTCGTTTTATGTTAGGGTTAGCTAGGTGAGAGCAGAGAAATAGCCATAGAGGCGCTCAGAAAAGGGAGAAGTAGGAGAGGGTGTGAATGATCCCCAAACTGGGGTCCTTAGAGAACTGCTTCAGAGTCACTGCCTACATGTTCTTTTTTTTTCTTTTCTTTTCTTTTCTTTTCTTTTCTTTTCTTTTCTTTTCTTTTCTTTTCTTTTCTTTTCTCTTCTCTTCTCTTCTCTTCTCTTCTCTTCTCTTTTTCTTTTTCTTTCTTTCTTTCTTTCTTTTTTTTTTTTTTGCAAGGTAGGGTCTCACTCTGGTCCAGGCTGACCTGGAATTAACTATGTAGTCTCAGGGTGGCCTCGAACTCTTGGCGATCCTCCTACCTCTGCCTCCTGAGTGCTGGGATTAAAGGCGTGCGCCACAACGCCTGGCTCCTTTTTTCTTTTTTTAATAATTATTATTTTTTATTGACAACTTTTATACTTACATACCAAAAAACCCGCCTGATATTTCCCTCCCCTCCCCCATTCCACTTTAGAACTCCAGTCTTCATCATATCCCCTCCCTCTCTCCATTAGTCTCTCTTTTAATTTGATGTTCTTTTCTTTTCTTTTCTTTCTTTTTTTGTTTTCTTTTCTTTTTCAAGGTAGGTTCTTTTTCTAGCCCAGGCTGACCTGGAATTCACTATGTAGTCTCAGGGTGGCCTTGAACTCACGGCGATCCTCCTACCTCTGCCTCCCTGAGTGCTGGGATTAAAGGCGTGCACTACCACACCAGGCTATGTGTTATTTTCATTTTGGAAAAGCTTAGGTAATCCATTAATTTTATCCATTTTCTGATTAAATAAATTCTGTTTTTCACCCTATTTAAGTATATAGTTAACAAGTAGCTATTTGGAGAGAAAGTATAACTGTTACTTGTTTATTTTTATTTATTTGAGAGCGACAGACAGATAGAGAGAGAAAGAGAATGGGCGCACCAGGGCCTCCAGCCACTGCAAACAAACTCCAGATGCATGCGCCACCTTGTGCATCTGGCTTACGTGGGTCCTGGGGAATCGAACCTTGAACCGGGGTCCTTAGGCGTCACAGGCAAGGGCTTAACCGCTAAACCATCTTTCCAGCCCCTGTTACTTGTAATTTTATACTTGTGTCTTGTTTTTGTTAATAAATAGAAATATAAACATTTACTATGCAGCATAGCCTATAAAAAACATTTTCTTCTTTATTTTTTTTTAGACTTTATTTTTTTTTACACTGGCTTCAAACTTATGCTTCTACTGGTTTAGCCTCCCAAGAGCTGGGATTATAGGTGTGAGCATCATGCCTGGCTAAGAGACATTTTCAAGCATGCAATCCTGCCTTACTCTATAATTAAAAAAAAATGTTTATGAGGACTCAGTGCATTTTGTGTAGTTCTTATGGTACTTAAGGGAAACTGTTTTGGTTTTATGATCATCATTATCTTTCTGTGATGGGGGGACTTCTCCCCAAGTAAAAAGTGATCTATGGTCAGGAAGCACTTAATGGCACCCTTACAGCAGATCACAGGGCAGGACCCAGTGAATATAGCCAGCAAGTTTTGTTCATTAAATCTAGTGACTCGAACAAGATTTTATTATCCCTTTGCAAAAATGCAAGCTCTGCCTCATACAAAAACCAGTTGTTACCTAATGAAGTGTTTCAGCTTGTTCACATAAGCTGATGGTTTTGTATGGCCAGATTATTGCTGCCTCAGCCATTAGCTACTAATAACATGTTTGCATTCTGCTTTAACGATGTTCTATGCTCAGAATGCTCAAGTATGGACAGATGTTGAGGAATATCATTTCCCCTCTTTTGACTATTGATTAATTCCAGCATCCACTCTGAATGCAAGATTTTTTTTTTTTTTTTTTAGGTTGGGAGTCTTAAATATTCAATCTAATCAGAAAAAGACAAGCAGTGTGCTGGGAGTGTGGGAGTGTGGGGTGCCACACTGGAACATCTTCTGGATGCTTCTGGATTTATTACCACTGAGTGTAGTTCTTGGTCTCAGTGATAGCCCTATCTCTCTGCTCATCTTCTGAAACCTGATTCATAATGAAGAACGCAGGACTGACAAAGGGGAGGTGGAGTGTGCTGTGCAATGATTTCAGCAAAAATCAAATTGCTGGTTACTGTAGAACACATAATGTGCCCCCTACCCCACCCTGGCACTGGGGATTGAACCTGGGGCCTCATGCATAATAGGTGAGCACTGTACCAAAGAGCAATGTCCTCAGCTTCAAGCTTGAGATTGTCAGCTTTTTTTTTTTCAGTTGCTGTGATTGAACACAGGGCCTTATGAATGTTATAGTTAGTTATATCTCTAGCCCTTGGGCTTTATCCTTAAATGGATGGCATGTCTGGTGTCACTAGTAGTGTATTTTTAGTTATATTTTTCAAATGATGAAAAGGATGTTTTAGTACCTGGAATTTATTTAGATGGCTTTGCTATTAAGACTCAATAGGAAAGGTTTTTAGTTGTTTGATTTATTTCTTTTCTTAATGTGTGTACATGGTGTGTGTGTGTGTGTACATGGTGTTTGTGTGTCTTTATTACACAGAACTGTCTTGCACGTTTAAGTGTATCCTTTAACTGCCTTATTTCCCATAGTTACACACCCTGCACATCTATCCAAGATGACAAATTACCATCTTGCGCCCCCTAGCGGATTTGTAACTCTACTTCTGAGTTTGAGAATAATGCATCACTAGTTCACATTTGATTTAGTGTCTTGTTTCTGGAAACCAAGCATTTTTCAAGTTTACTTTCAAAGATTGAGAGTAAAAATGTAAGATGTTACGTTAATGGGTTGAAAGTCTGTGAGTAGAGAAAGTGAATTTATGCTCAGAAGATTTCATTTTCTCATCTAGCCAGGTTGTCTAAGAATTCATAATGGCTGCCAAGTATTAGGAGCCTTTCTGCTCTTTTCTGTCTTTAAAGGTCAAATGTCATTAACCTGGCAGACAGTCACCTTTTAGAGGCTGTTCCCACGCCCACGAAAGATGGAAGGGATGAAGTTGATGATATTGAATGATAGGGATAAGTCCCATCCAAATACCCACCCCCTGCTCTGCTGCTGTTACCTGGAGTCTGGGAACTATCATTTACTTTCTGCATCTACTCCTGAGCCTACCGGCTTCCCAGCACTCACTGCCAGCTGCCAGCTTCCACCAAAGCAAAGCAGTCCTGACATCACTGCTGCCTCTCTCAAGATCCTCCCTTTATTCTGCCATTATTTGTTTTCTACAGTTTTGACCAGTGTTGTAATTTTGTGTTTCCTGACCTTTGTGTTCTGTTATATACAAAACTCTTTTTAAAAAAGATTTTATTTTTATTTATTTATTAGAGAGAGAAAAGAGTGAGGATGGGTGCGCCGGGGCCTCTAACCACTGCAAACGAACTCCAGATGCATGAGCCACCATGTGCACCTGACTAATGTGGGACCTGGAGAATTGAACTGGGTTCCTTAGGGTTCACAGGCATGTGCCTTAACCGCTAAGCCATCTCTCCAGCCCACAAAACTCTTACATATCTAGACTAGTGCTGGAATGTATGAAACTTCAAAAAGAAATACAGTATTTCATCCTTATTTGTAGGGGACACATTCCAAGAAGCCCAGTGAGTGCTTGAAACCCAAATAGATACCACACCCGTGTGTGTGTGTGTGTGTGTGTGTGTGTGTGTTTTTATAAACACTATATGTGGTTCTCTAATCATAAATATATACATGCTTGATATAGCATTTAATTTATAAATTAGACACAGAAAGGTTTAAAAGTAATAAGTAATGATGAAATAAAGCAACTGTAAAATAATAAAATTGTCACCACCACTACTCTTGTGCTTTGCGGTTATTAAGTAAGGGATACTTGAATCCAAGGACTGGGGTACGTGACAGCTTATCTGGGTACTGAGATGGTATTAGTGACTTCTGGGCACGTAGTGTATCCATTGTGGATACACTGGACCGTTGTGAGTTACATTCTAGGTAGGATGCAGCAAATGGCTCAGGATTTCTTGGTGTTTTCTTAGAATGGTGCACAATTTAAAAGTTATGAATTGTTTAGTTTTGGAGTTTCCCATTTAATATTTTTGAACTGTGCTCAACTGTAACCCACGGCAAGCAAAACTGTGGAAAAGGCACGTGGCAAGGCTTAGGACTGCCCTGTGCTGGAGGGGCTTGGCTTTTCAGTCTTGACATGGTTAAGGCAAAAGCTGCAAAAGTTATAATGGCTGCCAAGTGAACGGGGGATGGATTATCATTCCTTGATACTTACAAAGAAAAATGTTGTCATTAGAATAACCTTTCTTAAAGCTGTGCAACATAGATAGTATTTAGACATATCTTTCCCCAGATGTTTATTCTTAGGCTTGTGTTTACCAGGAGATAAAAATAAAAGAGTGGAATTAGATTAAAATCTCAACAAAAGGAAATGCTCAATTGTTCTTTTAGGAAGAGGGAAAAAGGCTTGGAGGGGAGGTGAGAGAAGAAGAGAGGAGACCTATGATATTAGAAAAAGCACGGCTTGCTCGAGTCACACAACACACAGCTTTCATTCATGCACACTGTGTATCTGTGAAGCTCTGGTTTGTAGTCCTGTGAGTTTAGATTCACAATTGTAAGGATGGTGGTGTTGGGGTAGCCTCAGGGCACAACTGGCTGGAGATGTGGGTCTAACAAGGCTCTGGGCTGTGGAGAACAGACACTTCAAAGGCAGCGGAGGTGTCTGTATACATACACATTCATGTGTAGATAGAGGCATGTATAGTCAGTTGTGAGTATGTGAATGTGTGTATGCGGCCACAGCATTGGAGGAGGGAGAACAGCTCAATAAATAATTTGGAATTCTGTGTCTGACAATGCTACAAAGCAGCAGGACGCAGGGAAGCTCCACACACCTCTGCTTAGGGACTGTGCTAGTGTCCTTCCCTGGTAGCAGTGCCAGGGTGCTTCTCCTTGGGAACAGTCCAGCCATTGCTTGGAATGCTCACCTTTCTTGAGAAGCAAGATGGCTTAGTGAATCTGCCCACGTTCCTTGTGCTCATGAGTGACAGGCTGTGTGCACTTCACAGTGATCCTGCGTAGCGACGAACCAGTGGTGCGTTAGCGGCTGGGATGGGCTTGCACCTCTGAATGTGAACTTGTCAACTGTTGACTGACTGCTGTTGATTTAACCCTAAAATCCTGTCAGACTCTGCACTTACAGAAATGCACCCGGGAATGCTTTGCTAAGAGCACAGTAGATAGATCAATGGAGTAAGCAAACGTGACTCCACCAGAGGCTGGGCTAGCAGGTGGCCAGCAAGAATGTGGAAGGAGTGAGTGCCTTGTCCTTAGGCAGAGTCACCAGCTAAGACTGAAGCAAGGGAAAGCTCGTCTTCTTTCCAAGGCGTCTTTTAAGGTTTTATCTGTATACTTTGGCACATAGTAAAATTGAAGGAACTTTTGTTTTGGGTTTTTGCCATTGGCTGGGGAGGGTCTCACTCTGGTCCAGGCTGACCTGGAATTAACTATGTATCCTCAGGGTAGCCTCGAACTCACGGCGATGCTGGCCACCACGCCCAGCTTTTTGGAAGCTCTCTTAAACAGAAGGAAGAGCCATGGACAGATTCTTGGCAAGAGGAAACACACACACACACACACACACACACACACATTTTGCTTGTGAGTGTGATGTATGCACTTGTGGCATCCCATCCACTCCACTGTGGAGGCCAGACTGGAGCATCCAGTGAACCTCTTCATTGCTCTTTCACCTGATCTTGTTTTAATCCAGGGTCTCCTATTTAAAAAGATTTTTATTTATTTGAGAGAGAAAGAGAGGTGATATATATATATATATATATATATATATATATATATATAGAGAGAGAGAGAGAGAGAGAGAGAGAGAGAGAGAATGGGCATGCCAGGGCCTTCAGCCACTGCAAACGAACTCCAGATGCATGTGCCACCTTGTACATCTGGCTTATGTGGGTCTTGAGGAATTGAACCTGGGTCCTTTGGCTTTGCAGGCAAGGTGCCTTATCCACTAAGCCACCTCTTCAGCTTCCAGGGTCTCCTTTTTTTATTTTTATTTTTTGTGGAGAGAGACACACAGAGAGAGAGAGAGAGAGAGAGAGAGGGAGAGGAAGACAGATAGAGATGGGCGCGCCAGCAGCCTCTGAGCTGCTGAGAATGAAATCCAGATGCATGCGCCCCCTTGTGGTCAAGTGCGGCATTGCGCCCTTGCATCACTTTGCATCTGGCTAAATGTGGGACCTGGAGATTGGAACCTCTGGAGATTGGAACCACTGTTCTTAGGCTTAGGAGGCAGGCACCCCAACCGCCAAGCCATCTCTCCAGCCCCAGGGTCTCCTTTTTACTACTTCTGGAGCTTGTGGGGCTCCAGATTCTTCAGTCTGTGCTCCTCTATGGGACTGGGGTTACAGGTGCATGTGGCCACACCCGGCTTTTTAAATGGGATCTGGAGATTTGAACTTGGGCAGTCTCAGGCCCCCTCAGCCTCTCATGCTTCCAGACTGCTAAGCCATCCCTGCAGCCCCAATTTGACATATTTTATGCAGTGTTTTCTCAAGGACACTTGCTATACTGATAATACTTACATTTGGGCTGGCTAGACAGCTCATCAGTTAAGGCTCTTGCTTAAAAAGTCTAATGACCCTAGTCTGGTTCCCTAGTACCTACATAAAGCCAGATGCACAAAGTGGCATATGCATCTGGAGTTCATTTGCAGTGGCTGGAGGCCCTAGTATGCCCATTCTCTCTGTTTGTCTCTGTACTATCTCCCTCTCTGCTGGTAAATAAATAAATAAAATAATACTTACATTTGAACTCCAAACTTAACAATACACATCATCAAAACCTGTTAGAAAGGTGGGTCTGGTATGTCACATATGTAATCCCAGCTTGAGGGAGGCCGAAGTAGACTAATTGCTACCAATTTTGAGGCCAGCCTGGGCTACATAGCGAGTTCCAGGCAAACCTGGACTACAAAGTTGAGACCTTGTTGCAAAAAAAAAAAAAAAAAAAAAAAAAAAAAAAAAAAACAAAAAAAAAAAACAAGCCTTTAAGAAAGATAATAGGAAGGTTAAGAATAAAGACAAAAAGGAGGGGAAAAATGAGGACTCAGATTTCCCAGTAGAGAACACTGAAGGGTGGAAAGATAGGACCAGAGGCTTCACTTGAGAGTAGAATTTTCTGCTAGTGCCTAAGAATTAGAGGGGGACTCATTTAAAGATCAAGATTAACAGCCACCTCAGCAAAGAGATTTAGGAATATTGTTTTAATAAGCATCTTGGGTGATTCTTAGGGTGAGACAAATTTGGGAAACTGCCAACATTTAATTGCCGATTAGGACTAAAATATTTCCACACATTGTGAGTAAATACGCATAATATGTAGTTGCCAAGGATTTTGAAGTTTGGGGAAAAGGTTGAGTATTCCATATTAGTATCATTAAAGATTTCTTAGTGAAAACATCGATTAAACTTGTGTAGGGTTGAATGATTACAGAAAGTTTTCTCATCTATTATGCCACTTGCTTCTAATCCTAAACCCCTCCAGATCCCACATGGGAAATGGTCTCAGTATGTGGCTGGAAGTGGGGGAGCTAGCTGTGAGTACAAACCTTGACCATAGGGCAGTCTGCTCACCAGCCCCTGAGCCCACCCCTTTCCCACATTTAGCCTACATGTCTTTTGCTGGATTGATACCAGGTTCTATGCATATTCATACCATCGCACATCTTGCTCCTCTGCCAGAGGTGCCCTTCCTTCCTATCTGCAAACCCATACTCATGCATAAAGCATCTTCCACTGAGCTCTTTGGACACATCCTCTTCACCCTCCTCCTGCCCCAGCCCATTGTCCGTTTGAGCTGTGTTTCCATCACACTTTATGGATCCTTCTGCTATATGATGGGATCTTCTTAATGTTCGTGGGTTCAATAAGAGCTCCTAAGTGGCCATTCTGTCTCTTACCTTAAGCCAACACGGGACATATTTATGTTGAAGCAGTCAGCGCCATTTGGCTGAAGCTATGGAAAGTGTTCCGAGTGATTGCAAGAGTTTTTCAAACATTGAGAGAGAAGTGTTCGGGTGGTCAGAAACATAGCCATTAATGCCCTCTAGGAATGGAATTGTTTGAGGATATTAAGGAACATTGTCTAATAAGAAATGGAGAACTGACAGGGACTGTCTTCATCTCATTGGGCCACCATAACAAAAGACCACAGACTGGGTCTTAAACTGGAGACATTTATTTTCTCACACAGATGGGGCCATCTCTACTCTATTCTCTATGCTGAGAAGGAGCTTAGGGGCACTGGAGTCTCCTCTTTTTCTAGAAGGACACTAGTCTCATTAGATTAGGTTTCTACCCTTGAGACATTGTTTAACCTTGACTACCTCCTTAAAGGCCTCATCTCCAAATAGTTACACTGAGAATTTAGCTTTAACATACGAATTTTGGTGCTGGGAAAAATGAAACAATTGGTCCAAAACAGGAGCTGACTACAGAGTCCCCATGTGTGGTAGTTTCCTTGACAGGGAGTCTAAGGGCCTATCAAGAACAATTTCAACATGAGAATTGTCGTGTTACCCTCACTTTAGTTCATAGCCCCAGGTCACAGTGACTGTCTGTCATAATGTCCAGGTTGTATTACTTCTGTATATAAATGTCTCCCCTACTAGACCTCTAGTAAATGTAGAGCTGAGTCTTATTTATTTATTTATTTATTATTTATTTATTTATTTATTTTTGCCTGACCATTGATAATTCTTGAATAAACTTCCAGGGAACAAACTCCATTCTCACTGACTGCAAGTGAATACAATCACAATCAATTAATTGTGTACCTAATTCTCATCCTCTTGTGTTTGCAGCCACCACTGGTCCAAGCAATCTTCAGTGGCGATCCAGAGGAGATCCGCATGCTCATTCACAAGACGGAAGATGTGAATGCGCTGGTAAGAGATGCCAGGGTTTTGTTGTTCAGGATCTACTCACCAGGTGCAAGCAAGAACTCCTGATATTTTCTGGTCTGTGGATCCCTTAAACAAATAGAGCTTTGGACTGCTTTTTTTTTTTTTTTAATCAGAGAGAGAGAGAGAGCGAGAGCGAGAGAGCGAGCAAGACAGAGAATTGGCTTGTCAGGGCCTCCACCCATCTTGTGCGCATGTGCGACCTTGCTCACTCACGTGCATCACATTGTGCATCTGGCTTATGTGGGACCTTACATGGGACCTGGAGAGTTGAATCTGAGTCCTTAGGCTTCACAGGCAAGTGCCTTAACTGCTAAGTGATCTCTCTCTAGCCCTGGACTGCTTCTTGAATACTGCGTTTAAGTTTGTGCAATAAAATGCTAGAGTTATAAAGGAAATTAATTATATAGCAATACAACTGCCAAAACATCCAAAATCAAAGGTGTGGAAGGATGTTTGCTCAGCATACTCACGGCCTGGACTAGATCCCCATCACTGTGCAAACAAGCAAAGTTAAGTTTGAGCTGTACTAACTTACAGGCTTCTTTATCAACACACACAAACAGGATCCAGATCAGCTCTGATAGTGACCATTGTATGAAAAGAGTGAGACTGGGTCAATATTTTGAGTCATCTGCCACACCTCCTGTCTGTTATGAGCATGCCAGCGCTTTCTCCTGGTAACAGTGTCAAAATAGTGCTACCACTGTAGTTTGTTATATTCATAGTGGAAGGAATGCTAAATCCCAATGAGAAGCCAGTGAAAGTGGAGATGCAATATTTTTCTTTTCTATAGATGACACACCTATGGCATTGGTTGGTAACCTGTTTCTGTCTACAGCTTTTAAGCCATGAATATTTTCATTTCTCAGATGGTTGAAAAGGCCCGAGAAGGTATTTTGTGACATCTGAGGTGGACATACGATGCCCATCTCAGTGTCCGCAGGTAGTTTCGTTGGAGCATAGCCGTCGTGCTCGCATATTTTCTGTGCTGCATTTGCCTTGTGTGGGTCGACAGAGCCAAAGCCTTCACTTTCTGGCTGTCATAGAAAGTGTTTGCTGGTTCCTGCTCTAGGGGGTCCATGATTCTAGGATGTGTGGTTGAATTCAGCACCCTCGTGCCTTCTGAAACTGTGTGATACATGCGTACACTTGAACACCTTATATTTTTTTTTCTATGACTAAGGTCAAGTATTTCATGGAATTCTTAAAAGGGTCTATGCCCCTCCCCCTAAAGGTTAACCATCACTATACCTGGAAAGTTTCCAAACAAACAAGCTAGCCTGTAATAAAGAAAGGTCAAAAGCATTAGTCAATAATTTACCCTTTCAATGGTTTCCTAGAGTGAAGTCAAACAAGCAATTATGTGTACTACATTGTACTAATTCTCTTAATGTGATTTGATGGTCACAAGACTGAAGTCCATCAGGGAGAGGAGTCCTCGTTCAAGTCTTTAGTGCTCAGCAGAAACAACAGGAGAGTCAAGTGCATGTTCAGCATAAGCAGAGCTTTGTCCTAGAGCGATAACCTGTGTCTGAGGCTGCATTTCCCTCTGAGAGCTCTGGTTGGTGGGGTGTTCTATGGAGAAGGCAGGCCCTTTGGTACAAGCATTGTTTCATGGCAGTGTGGATTGGTGTGGCTCTTTGCAAAGGCTTTTGGCAGCTTCTTCCCAGCTGGCACTGCAAGTAACAGGGCAATGCTTTTTGATATTTCTTGCAAGGTAAGCACAGATGATGCCAGGGTCAGACTACTTGCAGTGGGCATTTGTCCACCACCTGTGGGGTGTGAACTATACTTCTGAAAGGAGGCCATCCAATCATACAAGCTCTCTGTCTTGAGTTGTGACATCATGAGAGTTCCCCCAGAGGACTTTGGTAGCTGTGGGCCAAGCCTAGGCAAGCCCAAGGCAAGGTTACTACCTTTTTCTAATGGTCACAAGCAAACAGACCTTTAACTCGTCCACACCTCAAGAGATTATACTGGCCTCTGAATAGCCTTTATTTCTTCTTGGAAAGGCAATGAACAGTTTGCTGGCTAGAATAGGTTAAAAGATCTTAACTTTAATTGTAACCAGCAACATCACTGAATTAGATAGGCTAAATGCTGTAACACGTAGATATTTGATGGGTGTATGCTGTAGAGAGTTCAGTTCTCTTAGGAACAGATATGAAGAGTAGTTCTGTTTCACAGGGGCCCTGGTGAGAACAGTGGCTTCTGAGGTCCTTGGAGGGGTTTTCTGCAGTCCAGCCATCCAGAAGGGCACACAGAGCCCAGAGGAAAAGCGTGGGAAGGCTTTTATGGGCCCTCTTCGGAATGGTGTATATCACTCATGTTCACCTTCCACTCACGGGACCTCTTCATATGGTCCACCCCCAACTCCAGGGGATATCACCGTAGCTTTGTGGCCCCAAGGACAGAAGACATGGACTTTTCTGAGTCATAGCAATCTTGGCCACACCAGTTTTTGATCTTACAGGTTTCTAGGGAATTCAAATGAACCTACTTACTTATCTGAGGAATGTTTTGTTCATGTTAGTTATTTACTGAATTGTGCCTCTGCTAAGTGCCAGGATACAGCTGTGGAAAGACAGCTCTTTTCCTCACTAAGCCTGAAAGTCAGGAAATGAGAACTCACACGGAGGTGCATTTTTGCAAGGGAAGATCCAGGGCACTTTGGAGGCAAGTTGCGAGAGGCTGACACAGTGATGTGTACTGTGAGGCTTGAGGGATGCGGAAGAATTCACTTTGTATTTGTATTTAGCTGGATGTGTCACAGCGGGGGAAGGAAGAGAAGGCAAAGAGTTAGGGGTGGGTGACCCAGTAAACAAATACAAGGAGAGCCTGGATTTCTTAGGTTGATCTTCTGGCTTTTGGGGTCCCATATTCCATGCTGTTCTGCTCACACCTCTTGAGGCTCCTTTTCCTTCTCTCTTCCTCCCCCCACCCCCCGGATTGCAGGAGATCATTGGATTCAGCTCTTTCTAGGTGTGTTGGCTTAGCTGAGCTGACCCCTTGGGGTAGGGCTTTTCCTTTGCCAGTATTCCTTTGGGTCAGGCAGATGGACTCTGTTGCTGGGTAGATTAGGTTGTTCAGGTTGTTCTTACACCCTTCCTACTTGGGACCCTTTGTTTACTTGAGAAGCTTTTACTCAGCCCTGGGTATATAAAGGTATATAAAATAGGTGTAAAAATTTAAAAAATTATTTTAAAACAATTCATTGGAACACATATATATAATTTTACCATTTATTAAAGTTGAAAGCAAATTTGCATACTAGTAAGGTTAATTTGCTTGTTTATTTTTACATAAAGAATTTTGGCTGATTGTTGATACTGTATGACATCTTAGAGCCTCTTCACCATTATTCAATGTTCTTTGGAATCTTTATTTTATTTTATTTTATTTTATTTTTGTTTTTCGAGGTGGGGTCTTACTCTAGCCCAGGCTGACCTGGAATTCACTATGTAGTCTCAGGGTGGCCTTGAACTCACGGTGATCCTCCTACCTCAGCTTCCCGAATGCTGGGATTAAAGGCATGCACCACCATGCCCAGTTTATAATTCCTTTTTTAAAAAAATTTTTGAGAGTGTCAGACAGAGAGAAAAAGAGGCAGAGAGACCGAGAGAGTGAAAGAGAGAGAGAGAGTGGAATGGGTGCACCAGGGCCTTCAGCCAGTGCAAACGAACTCCAGATGCATGTGCCTCCTTGTGCATCTGGCTTATGTGGGTCCTAGAGAATCGAACCAGGATTGTTTGCCTTTGCAAGCAAATGCCTTAACCGCTAAGCCATCTCTCCAGCCCTATTTTATAATTCTTAATGCCGAAAGTGCCTATTCGCATAAACATAACAGCAATGGAAGATGTATGTTTAGGGTCCTTTCAGAAATTACTGGAAATTATGTCCCAACCCAGGCCTAAATTCATTTAGCATTTTTTATGAAGCTCAAGTCAGCAATTCAATGATTTTTTAAAATATTTTTTGCCCATATAAGTTTATTGAAATACTTACAGAAAGGTACTCAAATATACAGCTCAGCAAGTCATCATAGGGAGCAATGTCACCTGAACAGCCATGCATATTTTATACAGGTCTTTTTGCTTGTATGTGTGGAGTGTGATAGGATGTTTGGTGTATATGCACATTCACGTGCTCCATGCACTTACCTGTGGCAGGGTGTGCTTGCCTGAGGTGGCTGGAGCAGATGTCCGGTGTGCCACTCTATTTTTCTCCCACCCATCCCAGTTTGAGTGGGAGTCTCTTACTGATCCTGAAGCTTGCCATTTTTCATGAACTCTGGTGATTCTTGGGTCTCTGCGCCCCACAGGACTGAGGTTATAGATGGGTGTGGTCATGTCCAGCTATTTTTATGGGTCCTGGAGATCAAACGTGAGGGGTTTCTCAGGCCACCCGATGCCCTCTGCTTGCACAGGAAGTGCTCTTAACTTACTGCCGTGTCATCTCTCCAGCCTTTATATAGCTTTCAAATAAAAATTCTAAAATCAAAGATTCTAACACAATCCAGAGACACGTTGATACTTACATGTTGAGGAATGCTGGTAGGAAAATATTGAGGTCTTTTTTTTTTTTTTTTTAACAATGGAACAGTTATGTTTTTCTAAGAACAGAAAATGTTGTACGTACAGTAAAAACACCGTACTTCATAACATACCATAGCTTTGCATCTGAACTGAGGCGTCTCAAGCAGCACTGGTTGTGTGATGACACATGCAATGCGAAGAGTATTCAGAACCAAGGCTGAAGTGAAGTCTCAAGATGCAACACAGCAAGCACGACCAGAGTCAGCTTGGGTTCATTACACATTTGGTTTTTGAACTAATTTTTGGTAATCACAGATCCTGAAACCTCTTACTATTACCAAATTTTCATGATTTCCTCTCCCCTTAGGGTGTTTAGGAGGTTTAGGGGAAGTGGCTGTTTACAAAAGGCATTAAGAGAGAGAAGCCACCTAAAAACTGGAGCTCTCAGCCTGGCAGTGTGTTTCAAAAGGGAGAAAGGCTAACGGCAAATACATATGTCAAAGAAGGGAAATAAATCGTGGGCTACCTGTTACTTGAAGACAAATTTGTCTTCCTTCCTTCTTAACCCTTGTTTTCTCTTTTACCATCATTCATTCCTTTTATTTTATCTTATTTTTATTTTGGGTTGGGGATTGATCTCAGGGGATGTGCTTTATTGTTGAGCTATATTCCCAGCACTTAGTTATTATTTTCTGCCTAGAGTATGTTTTTTTTTTTTTTTTTTTACCTTTCTTCTTTGTTTCCCACCTTTCCATGTCTTTTGATGGACCATGAATCCTTTGGTGTTAAATACTCTTTGGTTAGGCTTACCCTGACACAGAAAACAATCTCAAAACAGATTGGCCTCTCTGTGGTTTCCCAAACTTTATTTCTCATTCATTTTTTTGTTTTTGTTTATTTGAGACAGAGTAAGAGGCAGACAGAGAGTGAGTATAAGTATGGGAGTGCCAGGGCTTCTCGCCACTGTAAACGAACTCTAGACCCATGTGCCACTTTGTGCATCTGGCTTTATATGGGCACTGGGGTATCTAACCCAGGCTATCAGTTCTTGAAAGCAAGTGCCTTTAACTACTGAGAAATCTCTCCAGCCCCTCATTCTTAGTTTTCATGAATCCGATATTTCATCTAAATGAAACAGCTCTTTTTTATTTTTTTCATGGTCATTCACTTCACAGTCCAATCTCCTCTGCTCTTTTATTTTATTTTAGTTTTTGGTTTTTTTTGGGGGGGGAGGGGATTGGTTTTTCGAGGTAGGGTATCACTCTAGCCCAGGCTGACCTGGAATTCACGATGTAGTCCCAGGGTGGCCTTGAACCCCTATCTCTGCCTCCCGAGTGCTGGGATTAAAGGCGTGCACCACCACTCCTGGCTTCCTCTGCTCTTTTATACCTACTATTTCCTCCATTAATTTATCCTAATTCTTACTTCCTTTCTGCTGACCTCTTTACCTCTCCCTGGTCAGAATGAGCCCAACTTCTCCCAATTTCCACAGCTCTACTGATCACTTTTGGTTTCTCCTTGAGTTATTTGTTCCGTGTATCTCTTCTGAGAAACTATATGCTGGTCATGACCTCCTTCAATCTCCTTTGTCCAATCACTTGGGTCAGCCCTTGCTGCACAATGAATCAAACAGACAATTCCACTTTCTTGCTAGATTCATTATCTGCCCTAGTGACACACCTTCTCCAGCAGGGCTCCACTGCTGGAGACCAAGTAAGCTTAAACACTTGAGCCTGTAGGGGATATTTATATTTAAACCACCACACCATGATCCTTATTTCTCCTTAAAATGTGCCACTAGAAGAAACATACACACTCATTTAAAAATTATTTATTTGATGTGTATGTGTGTGTGTGTGTGTGTGTGTGTGTGTGTGTAAGTGTGGGTGAGTATGGGCATGTGTATGCCATGGTGTGTTGTGGAGTTCAAAGAACCATTTTTGGCTTATCCTGGCTTTCCACCTCATTTAAGGCAGGGTATTATTATTCACCACTCACTTCCGGAAAGTTCTGTCATTTTCTTCCTTCTTGCCATAGGTGTACTGGGATTATAGAAGCCTTCCATCACTTCCAGCTTTTATGTAGGGTCTGGGGATCTGAACTAAGGTATTCAGAGTTGCATGGATAGTATTCTGTCCTCTGAGCCATCTCTCCATCCTCTCACATACTCATTATATCAGATAAAACTAGCCAAGATTCTTTAATCTCATCTAATACCCACTGCATGCTCAATTTTGTCTTAGGTTTAAAAAAAAATGTCTTTTTACAGTTGAATTGTCCCAAAGTTGATTATTTTATTTTATCTATTTATAAAAAAATCTTGTCAAGTAGTTAATGTTTATTATTTGCTCTAATGGAGTTTTGACCTAAATATATTGATGTGAATGTAATGGAATAAATCTTGAGATGAAATCTAAGCATATATCAGCAAAGAACTTAAAAGTAAGCAAAAGGAAGAAAACCATTAAAGCTACAGTTTTTAAAAAGATTTTCAAATATTTATTTATTTATTTATTTATTTATTTTTATTTATTTATTAGAGACAGAGAGAGGAAAAGAGAGAGAGGGAGAGGAGAGGGAGAATGGGCATGCCAGGGCCTCTAGCCACTGCAAACGAACTCCAGATGCGTGCACCCCATTGTGCATTTGGCTTAAGTAGGACCTGGAGAATCGAGCCAGGATCCTTAGGCTTCGCAGGCAAATGCCTTAACTGCTAAGCCATCTCTCCAGCCCCACAGTGTTTTATTTTTATTTTTATTTTTGGAGAGAGACAGACAGAGACAGACAGAGAGAGGTTGAGGAAGACATATAGAGAATGGGTGCGCCAGCAGTCTCTCAGCTGCTGTGAACGAAATCCAGATGCGTGCGCCCCCTTGTGGTCAAGTGTGGCATTGCGCCCTTGTGTCACTTTGCATCTGGCTAAACGTGGGACCTGGAGATTGGAACCAGGTTCTTAGGCTTAGCAGGCAGGCGCCTTAACTGCTAAGCCATCTCTCCAGCCCCAGTTTTTTTTTTTTTTTTTTTTTAATGAAAAGAGTGAGTTGGCATGCCAGGGCCTCAGCCATGCACTTGAACCCCAGACACATGTGCCACCTTGTGAATATGTGTGACCTTGTGCTTGCTTCACCTTTGTGCATCTGGCTAACGTGGGATCTGGAGAGTCGAACATGGGTCCTTAGGCTTCGCAAGCAAGCACCTTAACAGCTAAGCCATTTCTCTAGCCCTAAAGCTACAGTGTTTGACCACAGGAATTAATTCAGGTCATGGTGGTTCCTAGTCTTAAGATCCAAATGAGAAAAAAGAACTGACATCACTTAAGGAGAGTTTTTGTTTTTAAAGAAATCAGACAGATTAACAATAGTAAGCTTCTTGTAATTTCTCTATGTCAGTACTAAGGATGTTGTATTATTTATTTCTCTGTGTGTGAGAGACAGAGAGAGACAGAGAGAGACAGAGAGAGACAGAGAGAGAGAGAGAGAGAAGGAGAGAGAGATGTGTGTATATGTATTTGTACATTAATACTTGTGTGCACGCATGTGTGTGCTTGTGTTTGGAGGTTAGAACAACCTAGGATGTCATCCCCAAGTGGTTGTCTACCTCTTTTGGAGACAGGGTCTCCCATTGTCTTGGAGCCCACTAATTAGACTAGATTAGCTGGCCATTGAGGTCCAGGGATCTTCCTGTCTCTGCCTTCGCTATGCAGGAATTATAGGTACATGCCACTGTATACAGCGTGTTTGTGGGTTCTGGGGGTGAATCTCAGGTTCTTATGCTTGTGAGGAAAGCACTTGACTATCTCCCCAGCCCCTGTACTATTGTCTTAAAAATAGATTTTTCTTTTTGTTTTAAGGAGATTGTTTCCTAATTTTTATTTTATTTTTTTATAATGGTTTTAAGTGTTATGTTCATGAAGAAAGTGCATACTTAGAACTATACTGCTAATGAAAGGAAATCCTTTCTAGGAAAATATATTTCTTTCTTTTTTTTTTTTTTTTTGGTTTTGCGAGGTAGGGTTTCACTCTGGTTCAGGCTGACTTGGAATTAACTATGTAGTCTCAGGGTGGCCTTGAACTCTCAGCGATCCTCCTCCCTCTGCCTCCCGAGTGCTGGGATTAAAGGCATGTGCCACCACGCCTGGCGGAAAATATATTTCTTTACAGAGCAGTGTCATATCATCCTTCAGATTCCCTGCAAAATAGAACCAAGCCTCAATGCGTAACCTAGGTTTAGAATTTTGTGGATTTTTTTTTAAAATTACCAATAGATATCTCTTTCTTGCTTTCTTTTCTTTTTTAGTAAAGAATTAGTTATGGGAGTGAAGATCTGAGATGTTCTGCCACTTAGAGTCTTTGAGGACCCCTGAGCTAGACTAAGTCAGAAACTGCTGGAACAAGGAAGCTCTAGGCAGGAGGGGCAAACTCAGTCCCAACAATGATGGAAGTCGCTGTCAGTGTGTGTGATGAGCCACGCAGGCCTTCAAGTGCTATGCAGGAATGTAGGCACTGTGTGGCCCAGACTTTTAAAATTTTAAGAGAAAATATAGGAAGTTGTTCCACAAGAAATACCTGCAAGATCCAACAATGTACAGGTCAAAGAAAATGCATCTTTGGGCCACGTCTGCAGGCTTCCTTCTTGCTGACTGTGTATGTGAACAGCAGATACTCAGCAGATAAGGCTTCTCTGGTTGCTGCTTATGGCATATTTGCAAGTGCCGTTGTCCTGAATTTAGGATCTGGGGAGAGCGGTGCCCTTGTTCTTCAAGCAATGACCGCATTTCTCTCCACAGTTCTAGAAATGGGGCCTTTGGTTCTCAGGGTAGGTGTTGTCTTTTAGCATGTCTGTCAATACTGCCCCACCAATGCCCCTGGTTGGGCCCGTGCCCTGGATGTGGGGCTGTGGTTTGAAGGTCATGACTGTGTCCTGTAGAAAATGATTCATGAACTCCGGCTGGTGCTGAGCAGCCTTGCAGAGCTATGGCTTCATGGCCATCTCAAATGTGTCACAGCTGGTCTGGGTAGTGTCATTCCTCCTTTATCCAGTGGTGGATGCTTGGCAGCACGAGGTCTGATTTCTTGAACTTTGGCTATGGAAGCGGGAAAGGCAGCCTCTGGTGGGAGAAATCTTAGTATGCTGTGTGACTTGCCCTGCTCCATGATAGCCATCGGTGTTTGGAGCTATTTTGTAAGCACAACAAATTGGTATACTCATGTTGTTTCGTAATTGCTTGGCGTGGGCTCTGTATGCAGGGTAGCATTGTCAGTCACCAGAGATGAGATAGATCATTCAGTAAATGTGTTGAGACAAAGATAAAAAATATAAAGCTAAACTTGATAATTCATTATTCCGGATAAGTTCTAGATATAGAAAATGGAAGGATGAAAACCCCTGAACACAATAGGTGGGAAATGACTTTGCCAGTGTGAGAAAAGACTTCCTAACATAATAGCAAAGATAAATTTGTAACAGAAAAGGTGGTTGCCTTTTAATGTATTTAATGACAGACAGCTATATATTAAATCACCATAAATATGATTAAATGATAAAATAAAAATTGGACAATATACATAAAAAGCCTTTTGCAAGTTGTGTAGAGAATGAGAAATGCTCAAATGGAGAAATGACACGTAGTGGTCTCTTACCAAAAGAAAATCACAAAACGTCCAAAAATTACATGAGAAAATATTCAATCTTGACCTCACCTAAAATCTAAGAATTCAAATAAAGCAACAGTTCAGTGCCATTCTTTACTCATCAGATCAGCAAAGATAAACATCTGATTTAGGGGCTGGGGAGATGGCTCAATGGTTTAGGGCACTTTCTGTGCAAGCATGAGACTCTGAGAGGGCTTGAGATCACTCCAATCATATTCCCCAGCACCCATGTCGAAAGCTAAGTGAGGTTATGCACTTTTTTGTTGTTTGTTTTTCAAGGTAGGGTCTCACTCTAGCCCAGGCTGACCTGGAATTCACTATGTAGACTCAGGGTGACCTCAAACTCTTGGCTATCTTCCTACTTCTGCCTCCCGAGTGCTGGGATTAAAGGTGTGCGCCACCACACAGTCCAAGGTGGATAAAACAGTGGGGAGGGCAGAGACTGGAAAGTTCCTGAGGCTTGCTGATTGAAAAACCATGAAAAGCAGCTTTGGGGTACGTGAGATACTCCTCAAAGAAACTGGCAGACGAGTGAAAAGCAGAGGTCACCCGATGTTCTACTCTGGCCTCTGCATGTTCACACATCTGAACGCATGCACGCACACACTGCACACATATCACACTATACATACTCTACACACACACCAAAAACCAATGAAACAAACAAACAAACAAAAAACTTAATCTCATTATCACTCTGATGTTCCAGCAATACCATAGTGGGGGAGTTTAACCTAAGAGGATTAATTATCAATTGTGTGTACAAAAAAGATGCTTGTTGCTATGCAGTTTAGAAAAAAAAAACTGGAATTTATCTGGTGGGTTTTTAAAAATGCAACATATCTATTGTTGTTCATATTATGCTTTGTTTAAAAATAGCTATCTGAGCTGGGCGTGGTGGCGCACGCCTTTAATCCCAGCACTCGGGAGGCAGAGGTAGGAGGATCGCCGAGAGTTCAAGGCCACCCTGAGACTAATAATTAATTCCAGGTCAGCCTGGACCAGAGTGAGACCCTACCTTGCAAAACCAAAAAAAAAAAAAAAAAAAA
Organism: Orientallactaga sibirica; assembly: GCA_036365145.1. NCBI lineage: Eukaryota > Metazoa > Chordata > Mammalia > Rodentia > Dipodidae > Orientallactaga > Orientallactaga sibirica. Next base: position 21,848,098 of record JAEOAD010000004.1, read on the forward strand.
ATAGCTATCTGTAGCCAGGCATGGTAGCGCATTCCTTTTATCTCAGCACTCAGGAGGCAGAGGTAGGAGGATCGCTGTGAGTTCAAGGACAACCCTGAGACTACATAGTGAGTTCCAGGTTAGCCTGGGCTAGAGTGAGACCCTACCTTGAAAAAAAAACTATCTGTATTAATTTCTCCATTATATATATATATGTACACACACACACACACACACACACACACACACACACACACACACTTAAAGGTCAGATCTTCATTCAGACTATTTTTGAGTAAAGAAGTTGTTAAATAGCATCTATTATGTGTATATGTAAATGCATCAGAACAGATCTACAAGAATATTCTCCAAAGGGTTAATTTTAGATGAACCTGTGGAGGGAGACTTTTGCTTTTTTCCTTATCCTTTTGTGTATTATTATTATTATTATTTTTGGACAGAGACACAGAGAGAGACAGATAGAGAGGGAGAGGAAGACAGATAGAGATGGGTGCGCCAGCAGCCTCTCAGCCACTGCGAATGAAATCCAGATGCATGCTCCCCCTTGTGGTCAAATGTGGCATTGCGCCCTTGCGTCACTTTGCATCTGGCTAAACGTGGGACCTGGAGATTGGAACCTCTGGAGATTGGAACCAGCGTTCTTAGGCTTAGGAGGCAGGCGCCTTAACCGCTAAGCCATCTCTCCAGCCCATTAAGTTTTTGAATGGACCTTGTATTATGCTTATACATAGGAAAACACATAAGCTTATAAAAACAGTGTATTCAAGCCATCAAATCAGCTTCTACACTTGCCAATATTTAGCATAAGGGTGTAACTTTTAAAATTCACCCATTGTGTTTGTCTGTTTGATTGTATTAGAATGGTACAGCACTTGTGACACAGTGACAAGCAGAGTGGTGCTCCTGTCTTGTCGCACAAGGATCTTCTGATGTGAGCTGGGTTTGAGTGCTGTTGGTGGTGCTTTTCGTTCCAATAGAGTTCTTTCCTTCTATCATAATGCTCCTCTCCTTTGTGCAAACTTCCGGGGGACCCTTCCTTTGGTGTTGAAGACCATTAGAATAAGGGAGAGTCTAGATCGTGATGTCATAGACTCTAGGATCTTTTTACTTTATTATATGAGCCACATTTCATATCATAAATGGTGGAAAAGAATTTCTCATTTTGATTACAGTATAAGTCAAGTAGAAGTTTCCAGACACCTTTTGTTTTCCAGATGGCTTTTATAATGAGAATGGACTTACAACCAGAAAAAATGGTAAAGACTTGGGCTGTATTTGCTAGTTCTGTATTTGATTAAGATGTATATGATTAAGCTCTGAATGTGACTAAGGATGTATCTCTTTAGGTATCTAATGTTGAATGAATATAAAATTCTGGCATTCAGTGCCCACTGACTATGCAATGACACCTCGGACCACCAGTTGTGAACCTAGCCTTCAATACACAAGCCTTTCTGGGGAACAGCACTTCATGTTCAAACATGACATGTATACCCAGAAAGTTTGGGTTTAACTCCTTCAAAATCAAGCTTGTCAATTTCCACTTGATATATTTTATTTACTGCAGTCACACTAAAATGGAACTCTGTAGAAAAAAGGACTTAGCTCAGAGACAGATGTCCTGGCTCCCTTATGTTCCCGAGGTAACCAGTTCTCTTCTGGTCTTGGTTCTACACAATGGGTATGATAATTAGCTTGTCATAAACTATACTTAGGGATAGCAGGCCAATGGGTGTGGACAAGGTAGGAGCTAGGATCACGAAACAGTAAAATAGTAGATTTCAGCAAAATGGACATTTTTAAAATTAGAATTTAATAATTTCTGATAAAATAGAACTTTGCTTCTTAAGTACAGGTCCAGAGAGAAATTGTCCTGGTCTAGAATGACATGTCTGTCCTGCTGTCATGACCCAGTCTTGATACCACCGTATGCTGCCATCCTTGATACAGGGCTTCCATCTCACGGTCTAGAATGGCCATGGAGTTCTAGCCACCCCTCACCATCATTCTAGCTATCAGGGAGGACAAAGGTAGCAGAGTGGCCTATCGGTTACCTCCTCATTGCTGGGACAAAATATCTGACCAGGGCCTCTTGCTGCTGTAAAGGAACCCCAGATGCATGCAATACTTGTGCACATGGGTACTGGAAAATGGTACCCAGGCTGGCAGGCTTTAACTGCTGAGACATCTTCCCAGCCCATCATGAGCCCATTCTTGGTGAAACAACTTTTGTCTCGGGCTTTCTGAATCTGACATGTGGTAACAATCATACCAGTCCTAAAAGTGATGTGGTGGTGGTGGGGGGAGGAACTGATTTAGACAAAAAATATATTTTACCACAATTACAAGTTTGAAAACTAGCCTAGCATGGTGGCACACACCTTTAATCCCAGCATTTGGGAGGGAGGCAGACGTAGGAGGATTGTTGTGAGTTTGAGGCCAGCCTGAGACTACATAGTGAATTCCTGGTTAGCCTGAGCTAGAGTGAGACCCTACCTCGAAAAACAAACCAAAAAAAAAAAAATTGAAAACTTTAAATATGAGTTAGAAATGGGAACATATAAGCTTGTTTGTAAGGACTGTGCTCTTTTGTAAAGTAAAATCACTGTGAATTGTATTCTCATAGAGTATATTTTACTGAACACCATTGAATGCATTTAATTAAATTATTTTGAAGGAATTGTGATTTTTGTTCTTGAAACCTTAAGTAGAATTTCCTTAGAAATAAATAATATATTTTGCTACAGCATCCTCATGTACTGGAAAATCTGATGGCTCTTTTTCAGTCACAGGGCAGTAGAGAACAACTGGGTTGAGGTGTCCTAATGTAGCATTCAAAGACTGGCTTTTGAAAAGATTCTGCATGTCAGAGAAATCTGGTTGTTCTGTGGCACGGCAACATGACTTCAAGTACAGGCGCAGATTACCTTCAGTGTCCGGGTTATCTTTAGGACACACTTAAATACCTTCTTCCTGAGCTTCCTGTTAAAAACATACTTGCTAGAGGACAAAGTTTTATTTAGGAAAGGTTTGTATATTTTGTTGATATAAATATAGGCACAATTGGATATTTTTAGGAAATTTTTACCACTCATAATTTTGGAAACTTAGAGGACTTTGGCTAGATGTGAAATTTTCTGGTCTAGAAAGTTCACATCATTGACCCTGTATTACATTTTGCCTATGGAAATACATTTTATTTCTAGAGATAACGCCATATAGCTATTTAAAAATAAACCCTTCTAGTACAAATTAATAAGTCTGATGAGCAGATCTCTGTGAGCCTTATTAAATTTAAGTATGTCAGAACAGCATTTAAAACATACTGGCAGTTAAATGATCTACTTCATTTCTGTTCAATCAACAGAAACTAATGGAGCCTCTGCCATGTTCCTGGCACACATCCTGGGCTGCTACAAGGTGAATAGACAGGGTTCCCTACCCCATAGCCCCACGTATATGTAACATGCCAGAGCTTCAGTAGTAGTGAAACATTCCTGGCTCATGTCAGGGACCACTGCAAGGTGAGAATAGGCAGGGTTCCCAACCCCACGGCCCCACGGATAGATAACACATCAGAGTTGCAGTAGAAGTGATATGTTATGTCATGGCAGCTGCCCTGTGTGGCCAGGACACTTGGATTATCTGTCACTGCCTTGAGAGCAGTGTTGGGGAGTGCATGGTGAGGGCGAGGACATGCTACAGAGCTCTCTGTCCACCTTCCTCAAGCCACAAGAATGACAGTATCAGCAATGATAATAGCAGTAATTTCTTTTTATTTATTTCTTTATTTATTAGAGAGAGAGAGGAAGAGGCAGAGAGAGAGAGAATGGGTGTGCCAGGGCTTCCAGCCACTGCAAACGAACTCCAGACGCATGTGCCCCCTTGTGCATCTGGCTTACTTGGGTACTGGGGAATCGAACCAGGGTCCTTAGGCTTCACAGGCAAAATGCCTTAACTGCTAAGCTATTTCCCCAACCCCAGCAGTAATTTCTTATTTGGACAATTGATGAATTTTAAATCTTACATTAATTATGACTAAAATACCTTCATTTTTATTCATTTCTTTACTTTATTGAAGTCCTAAAAGAAGACTTGATTTTTAAAATTATTTTAATTTTTATTTATTTATTTATTACAGACGGGGGGACGGAGAGAGAAGGAGAGAAAGAGAGAAAGAGAGAGAGAGAGAGTGAGAGTAAGAATGGGCGTGCCAGGGCCTCTAGCCACTGCAAATGAACTCCAGACGCATGTGCCACCATGTGTATCTGGCTTACATGGGACCTGGAGAATCAAACCGGGGTCCTTAGGCTTTGCAGGCATGTTCCTTAACCACTAAGCCATGTCTCCAGCCCAAGACTTGATTTTTAAAAATCATTTTAGTTTCACAGGAAAAATAAGTGGAAATTAACCAGAAAGTAGAGTTCCCATATACTGTTTGTTCCCACAAATGCACACCCCCCTGCTACAAACAACCCCCCCACCTTGGGGTACATTTGTTAGCATCACCGAACCCCTAACTGCTGCACCATTACCACCCGGAGTCTTCTCTTGCTGTTCTACCGTTTATGGTGTCCATAAATGTATAGTGACATGTATCTACCCTGCTTGTGTTATCTAGAATGGTTCACTCACCATTCCATATTTTGTGTTTTCATCCCTCCTCCACTGTCTTATTGAATTTCTTGTTTTATTTTTATTGAATTTTAAAGCTGGGTGTGGTGGCTCGTGCCTATTATTCCAGCACTGTGGAGGCTGAGGTAGGCCAACCCTGGGCTAGAGTGAGACCCTGCCTCAAACACAGCAAAACAAACAAAAGTGATCCTCACTGAATTTTAGCATACAACCCGAGGAAGAACAGCCTGCCTGAATTCAGAGCAAGGGCAGTGAGCTCTGCCCCAAAGCCCTTCGAAATACCTATTCTAAAATTACCATAGGCACATCAACTCCATGGGTCATCTGTGCCTCCGTTTGTGAGCTGCTGTGTCTGACACAACTGCCAAAAATTTATGTCAGAGTCGATGGCATTAAATCCTCCAGTTTCCAAGCTGGTAGGTCTCAGCCTCCCCCCAACCCCACCTGCACTCTGACCATCTCATCTTTGTGGCAAGGTCAGAAACCCCTGCACAGTTGGCCTCTACTCTCCTGCAGGCGGGCATCCTCTGTGCCCCAGATGTCTGCTTACAATACAAACAGGCCTATTTGCTTTGAGAGAAGCAAATGTTTTCTCTGTTCAACTGAGCTTGTAAAATTTCATTAAGAAGCTAATCATTAGCCCTGATTAAGTAAACACTGGATGTTTGGCATGAATATTTTAACTTCCTATTTCAAAGCTGGCTCAGCTTTCTCAAGGTTACTGATTGTCAGCTGGGACCAATAATTTTTCGGTCACCTACACAGTTTACCACTCCATCATCAGAAAATCTCCACCCATCCAATTAAACTGGGGAAGAAAACTGACGCTCTCCAGAGCCTGGACAGCTGGTTCTTTGGTGCTGTGTTAGAGGAACCACACAGCACAAGAACTGCTTTGCATCTCAAACTTTCACAAAGATCAGATTCATTCTCTCTCTCTCTGCATGAAGATGTGCTTTAGTTCGCATTTATTTTCAAGTCTAAGAAAGATCAGAAGAGGTGCAGATGCTGAAAGCTTAAAGCTTAAAGCAGTTGCCACAGTGACTCAGACATTAAGTTCAACTTTGCTATAGGCACAGTGAACTGGAATGGTGTTGAAGTTTGCTCTAGGGAAAAATACATTATGATAGCATTTTCCAAGTGTGTTTCTCAGAGTCCAGAACAAGTCTGACAGGTGGTTGGAAGAGAAGAAGGCATTCTGCTGCCAGATGAAATTGGGACAGCTCTTGTACTGCAAATTCGTTCACATTTTGGTGATTTACAAAACACTATATGCTATATGAGAGACTGAAAACTGCTGTCCATAGGACTTCCGTTTAATCCTTGAACACAGTGTTCCTCAAAGGCGTCTGACTTTCAATATCTTCTTGTTTTCTTGGCAAAGTTTTACCCAACACCTCAGGCTATTCCCTAAACCAATAGACAAACTACCGGAGTCTCTGGAATAGTACCTTAGTGGTTCTTGAACTTGAGTATGTATCAGCATCCTGGAGGGTTGTTAAAGTATAGACTGCTGGCCCTCACTTCAGAACTTTTGACCTGTTAGGTCCAAGGTGGTGCCTAAGGGTACCTTTATCAGTTTTGAGGAGTTGCTGGTTGGGGACCACACGTTGAGAACTACTGGCTCATGGTCAAATAGGAAGTAGAACAGATATTCTTGTGGTTAGGTGGGGATATATATAGGCTCATTGCCATATGGTATACAAGTTAGTGTACTCATTCAAAGTATACAGATTGAACCTGCTATTGCCAGGCACCACACTAAGTGCTAGATGGATGCATTGGTGCTGAACACAGGCCTGGTTCCTGCCTTCAGGAGCCTGCAACGTAGTGGAGAGATAGACAGTGAACTGTTTAAGGACATACATTCATGTCGTACCTCTAAACTGAAAGATTGCTGTGGAGGAGCCAACAATAGCTATGACATTGAAGTAGAGGTTCAGGAATGGGCTTTCTGAGGTAGCAGTGATGTTTACACTGAGCCTGGCTATTAGAAATGGGGGGATCTTGAGAAGATTTGGGGACTACTTCAGGCTAGCTAAAATCATGAACAAGAGCCAGGGAGATGGCTCAACAGTTAGAGCTGTTTGCTCTGCAAGCCTGCTGACCTGAGTTATCCCCAGCACCTATGTGAAACTGGATGCAAAGTGACACACACATCTGTAATCCTAACGTGCCTATAGCAATGGGAAGCAGAGCCATGAGACTCCTGAAGAGTCTAGCCTGGCCTGCCCAGCAGCACACAAACAAAACAAGACAGAACAAAGGACATGGGAGGATGGGGTGTTGGAAGTTCGGGACTGAAGGAAGACTAGTGTGGCTGGGGACTGATGAGAGAGAAAATGGGAAAGACAAGGAAGTTGGAAAGGTTGGAACTGAGGAGTTGGGTTTCATTTAAGTGCAGAAGGTTCTGGTGTATATTTTGAAAGTCATTTTGGATGTTGTGTGAAGAAAAGATTGTGAGTGGAAGAGGAGACACTGGGAGGCCAGTGGGGATGTCATCACTGGATCAGGGCAGAAGGTATAAACCTACCTGGAGGGGAACATATTACTGTTAATAAGCTAAATGGACAGGTTGTCAAACTGCCTTCTAAATATTTATAGATTAGGGCTGCTCCCGGCCTCCATCACAGAAGTTTCTTTCTGCAGAGGGCAGAGGTTAATGCAGAGATACATAGCTGGTGAAAGTGCTGAGAATAAGTGACTATTATGTGCTTCTCCCTAAGCAGGATATCTCTATCACTATATCAGCTGCTCCAAGGCTCAGAGAGCCTTGTTGAAGGGGTGATGGAAGGAATGTTGAGAGCAGGAGGGTGGGGAGGCGTGCTGTGGAAGGCTGATGTCTGGGTACAGCAGCGCTGTTACACTCGTGAACTCATAGCAGCTGTGTGGTTTTCCTGCACAGGACTGAGGGTGGGGGAGGGGCATACAAGATTCCACTCCTGCTAGAGCAGCTATGGACAGTTAATGGTTGCTGGGGGAGGAGGAGGCTTGTTCTTCAGTGCTGTGGTCACTAGTTGCCCATGCTGCAGTAAATAAATCCCCACCCATGCTCATGCAAGCAACTCTAATTTAAGTCAGTGAGTCACAAAAGACAAAACAAAACAGAAAAAACCCAGACATGAAAGTAGAAAGGGGATTAGTGAGTAGGTGTGGGGGGGGGATAAGAGAGGGTAATAAGGGCTAAATGTGGTCAAAATACATTCTATACATATGTGAGATTGTCAAATATGAACCAAAATAGTCATTCAAAAATAAAACGTAGGCCGGGCGTGGTGGCGCACACCTTTAATCCCAGCATTCGGGAGGCAAAGGTAGGAGGATTGTCATGAGTTTGAGGTCACCCTGAGATTACATAGTGAATTCCAGGTCAGCCTGGGCTAGAGTGAGACCCTACCTTGAAAAACCAAAAAATGAAAAACCAAAAAAAAAAAAAACATAGGGCTGGAGAGATTGCTTAGCAGTTAAGGCGCCTGCCTGCGAAGCCTAAGAACGCCTATTCGAATCTCCATGTCCTACAATTAGCCAGACACAAAAGTGATGCATGCGCACAATGTCGCATATGTGCACAAGGGGGCACACGTGTCTGGAGTTCAGTCACAGCGGCTGAGAAACCCTGGCACGCTCATTCTCTCTGTCTCTCTCAAATTAAAAAAATAAAAAAATAAAGGACTAGGGCAGACTGTAGTAGTGGTTGGATCGTCGTGCACTGGGGCCCATGCACAGGGATCTCTCCTATCTGCGGGGGCCAGTGGGTGACTCACACTGCTTCCTGGTATATCAGGGAGATAGATCACTCAGGTCTTGTGATGGGTTGAATTGAAGGGGAAGCAAGAGAGAGCTGCTCAGTATGGCTCTTGGCCTGAGCAGTGGCAAAGAGGAGGAAAGAGATGCAGGAGGAATAATCCAGTGACACCAAGAGCCAGCGTGTTTACGAGAGGACATGTCCACTGACACCAAGAGCCAGCATAAGGACATCAAACCAAAGACTTGCTTTTCAGGCAGCAGTAAGGTGACATTGCCACCATTATTTTGCAAATACATTAATTGGCTGTTTGCTAGAAATAGTGCCGAGATTTCGTAAATGTTCTTGTTGACAGAGAGTTCCCATTGATAATATATTTCAATGACTGCCTAGTTGCCTTGAATTAGAAAATAAATAAGGCCCTTGAACCCTAACCCAAAAGTCATCTTTCTGTGAGACCACAGGATGCTCTTCAGAATCTTGGAAACTGTTTTACTGTTGCTGTGTAACAAACCACCTCAAGATTTAGTGCATAAAACAGCTACCCCATTATGTTCACTGTGTGTCTGGGTGAGGAATTCAGACAGGGCACAGTGGGAGAGAGTTGTCTATTTCAGGGAGTCTGGGCTTGCTAGAAAGAGGTCTCCGCTGTGTGTTGGTGGATGGGAGCTAGAATGGTCTGGAGGTGTCTGTCCTCACAAATCTGCTGGCCTGAGGGCTTACATGTGGCTTCTCCATGTGTCCAGAGCTTCCTTTCTGCAGGGCAGCCACACTGTAGTTGAATTTCTGGTACAGCAGTTCAGGGATTCAAATGAGCATCTTTGCAAAGATGTCAACTCTCTGAATTATGTCAGACAGGTAGCCAGATTCAAGTTCCATTTAGTCGAGCATCGGGTGAGAAGAGATGGTTGAGTTTCACTGCCTCTGGGGAGACATGTCTCTTTGGGGGGAAGGCCCAGGTGAGGGAGAAGAGCTGGACAGTCGCGTTATGTCAGACGTTAATGACCAGGAGCTAGTCACGTGGTTAACAGGTACTTTTCCAATCTCTTCCACTCACCTAGCCCTGAGAGGTGAGACAGCTAAATCTAGTTCATGCTTATCAGATAATTAGAGGGTGTTCATGAACTGGGACATATAATGAAAGGCTTGACCTGGTCAGAAATTTCCCAAGACACCTGCTCTAATGCATTGTGGAAGGCTTCATCCACAACAACAGTGTTTGCTTTAAAGGCATAAATTATTCTTTATGTAGCTTTTATGTCATGGAAGATACTGATCTGAGTTAGGTGGTCCAGCCCTAAGATAAGATCCTTGGTCTCAATGGGTAGATTTTAAAGGGTAGAACATGGAGCTAGATGGCTTAGCTTCAGAGCAAGTATGAGGACCAGAGTTCGATTCCTCAGCCAGCACCCACATCAAAGCTTGGTGTGGTGGTGTGCGCCTGCAGTCCCAGTACTTGGGCGGTGGAGACAGGTGGGTACCAGGGCTTTGTTGGATAGCTAGACTAACTAAATCAGTGGCCTCTGGGTTCAGCAGCAGACACTCTCTCGAATAATTGAGTGGAGAGCAACTGAGGAAGATTCCAGTGTTGACCTGTGGCCTACACCCACCCCCACACACACACGAGCAGGCATACATACATGCACATAAACCACACACGTGCCAAAAAACAAAGGGAGGAGGATACAGACATCCCAGGAAGTATACAAGATGACCCATTGGGACAATGAAATGCCTACCTCAGTCTCTTAAAAAATACATTTTTGGCTTGTGCGTGGTGATCCACATGTCTGTGCCCTTGCAGTGCCCCTTCCACTCACCTGTGGCAGGAGCTTGGTGGCCAGAATGGAACATCAGGTCTACTGCTCTGCTGCCCCTCTGCGTGCTCTTGTTTTGAGCCTCAGTCTCCTTTTACTAATTCCGGAACATGCAGGGCTCCAAAGATTCTTGAGTCTCTGCTCCCCTGAGGGACTGGAGTTATAGGCATGCATGGCCATTCCCAGCTATTTTATGTAGGATCTGGAGATTTGAACTTGGGCATTCTCAGGCCCCCTCGGGCCCTCATGCTTGTGTAAGAAGTGCACTTAACTGCACAGTCATCTCTCTAGCCCTCTTAAAATATTTTCAAAGCATTATTATTGGACATGAACTATGATATATTAGTGTATATACATATATGTGTATATATATTAGTGTATATATATATATACACTAATATATTACATATATAAGTATACATTATATACATATATAATATATATCTATAAATGACTAAATAAATTTGTATATCCTCAGAAGTGTTTTTGGTAATGGAATGGGCGTTGCTTAAAGACATATGTCATAGCATCACATTTATTCCTTGTAGCTAATGCTTTTCAAACTATAATATAATATTATATATATATTTTTTTTTTTTTTTTTTTTTGAAGTAGGGTCTCGCTCTAGCCCAGGCTGACCTGGAATTCACTATGTAGTCTCAGGGTGGCCTTGAACTCATGGAGATCCTCCTACTCTACTCTACCCAAGTGCTGGGATTAAAGGCGTGCGCCACCACTCCCGGCTTATAATATAAATATATTTTTCTCAGCACAATCTGGAGACTTGATTCTTATTATTTAAGGTCACAAGGGGCCAATTTATAAGTCAAAACATCAAATTTATTAATTTTTACTAGTTTGAAAAATAGGCCTGCTGTTTAATATGTTATGCTTTTATTCTTGGTTAAAAGTTCCCTCAGTAAAAAGTTATTGCACAAGAATTGGCTTGCTAAGCTTGGAACAAGAAAGCAAATTTTGAGGACCTTTGCAAGAAGTTCATATGGCTTAATAAGTAGTGTGTCATTTGTGTGATCAGACTACATGGGTCCTAGTGCTGGCTCTGCTGGGCACCATCTGGAGTATGACTGTGGGCTAGGAAGTCCCCTTTCTGTGTTCCCCTGCTCCCCCATAGTTCATTCTCACTCAGCATAATTTATGAAAAATGCTCAGAGTGGACTCTGGCTCATATTAAGAGCACAGCCAATGTTAGCGACTCTTCTCTGTTTGAACGATGGTTTGTTCTTTCTAGAACCTTAATTCTTGAGACATTTTCTTAATCTGCTTTTTGACACTCCTCCCTTTCATTTGGTTCCTTTATCATTTTGGCATCTGCTGTGGTGTGGTTGCAGTTCATTCTCCAGAGGCTTATGTGCTGGAAGCTTGGTGGTCCCCAGCATGTGGTATGGAGGTGGCAGAACCTGTGAGAAGTGGGGCCTGCTGAGAGGTGATGAGGTCATGGGAACTCCACCCTTAGGAATGGATTAGTGCTGCCTAATGAGAGTGGATTAGGTCTCATGTGACTGATTGTTAGGAAGCCAGGGCATCTACACACATGGCTGCTTCTTCACAGGCCAGTTCCTTTTCTACTTCTCCACTGTGTTGTGACTCAACCACATGGGACACCATGCTGTTTGGGTTTTCCAGCCACCAGAATCAGAGCCAAATAAACACCTTCTTCATAGAATATTCAGCTTTGAGGATTTTGGTATAGAAACACAAAACAATATTGTAAACCCTATAGGACAGGATCCTTGTTCGTGTGTGTGTGTGTGTGTGTGTGTGTGTGTGTGTGTGTGTGTGTGAAGGCCAGTGTTCAGTGTTGAGTGTCTTACTTGATTTCCCTCCACCTTCTTCTTTAAGGCAGGTCTCTGGCTGAATGAATCTAGAGCTCACTGGCTTGGCTACACTAGCAAGCCAGTGGACTTCAGGGATTCTCTGACTGTGCCGCCCACGGTTTGGATTACAGGAGCATCCCACCATGCCAGGCGTTTACGTGGGTTCTGGGGACCTGAACTCGATCATGCTTACACATTAAGTGCTTTATCCACTGAGCAATCTCCCCAGCCAATCACATCTTTTATCTGTGGAACCATCGAGAGTGCCCATTTCAGTTTACGACCTCAGAGCCTGTCTTTGGATCCGAGTTTATTGAATCTCCATTGCATTGCTTTTGGCCAATGGCATGAGCATACTTAGAAAAGTACAGATCTTATGTAACTCAAAAGCTTGTGGAGTCCAGGAGGCAGGACTAGTATGTCAAGAAGTCAGGGAGTGGTGGGAACTGTGTACAAAGGGTGTATTCAGTCCCCATAAAGGCATTTCAGTGTAGGGACTGGTGGCACAAACCTGTAATTCCAGCACTTGGGAGTTGGAAGTAAGAGAATCAGGAGTTCAAGCACAGCATTGCCTACATAGCAAGTTTGAGGCCAGCCTAAGCTACTTGAGACCCTGTCTCACCACCCTATCCCTGCAACCAAATAAAAAGATATTTCAATTTAGATTTCAAAAACTTGTGTGCTGGCTGGGTGTGGTTGTGCACGTCTTTAATTCCAGCACTTAGGAGGCAGAGGTTGGAGGATTCAAGGCTGCCCTGAGACTACAGAGTGAATTCCAGGTCAGCCTGGGCTAGAATGAAACCCTACCTCAAAAAAAAAAAACAAAAACAAAAACAAAAAACCCAACCAACCAACCAACCAAAAAACTCACCTGTGTGCTAGCCTTATAATAGCATTAAAATTTTTTTTATTGTTATATCAGCATTTAAAAAATTTTATTTATTTACTTATTTGACAGAGAGAAAGAGGAAGAGAGAGAGAGACAGAAAGAAAGAGAGAGAAAGAAAGAAAGAAAGAAAGAAAGAATATGGGCATACCAAGGCCCCCAGCCACTGTAAAGGAACTCCAGACGCATGTGCCACCTTGTGTATCTGGCTAACATGGGTCCTGGGAAATTGAACCTGGGTCCTTTGGCTTTGCAGGCAAACGCCTTAACCACTAAGCCATCCCTTCAGCCCATCATTTTTGAACTTATAAATACACACATGCCTTTACTAACATGTGAACTTAAGGACAAGAAAAGCATCATTTCCCTTTGTCTCACAAAACATTAGAAAGTCCTTCTGTTCATTGTATAAGTTAGTGTCTAAAAGAGGTCTAAATTTAAACGCTGCCACATATAAATTTCTTTGGTTGCCCAGGTTTTAGGGTGAACAGTTTTTGATACTTTGCCTGTCAGTGATATATCTCAGCAATGCATCCACAAATTGTATTTTACAGTGTTTGTTTCTCGGAAAAGTCCAGCCGTTGGCCCATTTGGTCATTGTCTTCTAGACATAGCCTTTTCTGAACATCACTAGTATTTAGAGTGCCTCTTGCACAACCCTCCTGCTTACCAATCTCTACTTCTAGCTCACAAGTGCTCGCTGGCAGGAAACCAGAGTTGCCTTGTGTGACCTGCCCACTGTGGTTGGTGTTCATTACCTGTCTGTCATCCCAGTAATTACATAGTGGCAGTGGCAGCATTTAGCTTTTGTTCTGTAAAGATGAGAGGCTTGTCTGGTCAGCTCCCTCTGTCAGGTGGCACCTCCCACAGTGGTTGGTTAGAGTTTCCATTTTGCTTTCTGTTCCCAAACATCTGTAGTCCTGGAGTCTACGACAGAGGACGTCTGCCTGGCTCCTGGCCATGTTTGCCCCCATCTGTTTGGATGATGCCATCTTGATGACTCGGGAATTTAGGCCAGGCTGGGTGGATGCCTCCATATCCTTCTCCACCCAAGTTCCCACCCCATCCTCTCTCCACTTCCTCTTTCCATCAGCCAGCCAGAAAGGGAGTATTATTAGGGAAAGAGTCAAAACATGGGTTCGCTGTGGGCTGGGTACTGAGCACACAGTGGGAACTGTGCCAGACGCTGTGCTAGCACCATTTTGTCTCACAAATCCCCAGGAGGGAGGGGATATTATTCTCCCTTTCTAGAGAAGTGGTGCCGTAGAGAGGACCTAGCAACTTGTCCAAGATCCTTTGACTTTCAGAGCCAGGGTTTCAGAGCCCACCAGAATGCGCTGCTGTCGCCTGCAAAGGTGGCTAAAACCCCAAGCAGCATCAACAATGTGAACAAAGACCAGGCAGTTGGAGGAGATTGAGGGCTGTGCCTCCGAAGTCAGTAAGAGATCTCAGGGGTGGAGAGAATGAGGAAGGAAGTTCTGGTTCAGAGCAGGCCTGAGGCTGGGGAGATGACTGGGTGGCTAAGAGTGCTTGCTGTGCAAGCATAGGACCTGATTTTAATCCTTACATCCGCGCAGGAGCTGGGAGTGGCTGTGCTTGCCTTAACCCCAGCACGGAGGGGTCAGAGCTCGAGACAAGCCGCTTGCTGGGCTCACTGCCTCTGGTGCAGTGAGAAGCCTTGTATCAAGGCAGCAAGGTGGAAGAGTGACAGAGGAAGAAACCCCACATCCTTCTGCATGCATGTGGATGAGGTGTGTGCATCTGCACACACATGTGCGCAGACATACATAGGACACACGCACACAAGAACAGACTTGATTGAATGAAAGAAAGAGGTAGCAAAGCAAAGGTCCTGGGGCTGCTGGGGGTGGGCCCTGTGGCAGGGTGTCGGGATCCTGTAGTGGGAAAATGGACTGCGGTGTCCCAACTAGGAGCAGAGCTCCTTCACTCATTCTCACTGTGTGGCAAAGATTCCCCCCCCCACACACACACACCTACCACAGAGCTTCTGCTATAAAGGGCTCTTCTTTTCAGCCAGGGGAAGTGTATGACCTGATCGACCCCACAGCATATCGCCCCCACAGAACAGAGGGCCAGGCGCCTCAGAGGGGGAAGGGCTTCCAGCATCGGCCTTCTGCACTGCCTGGGAAATTCCAGGCCCACAACAGCTGTGCTCCCCAACGTCTTCAGCCTGCCCTTCCCTGCACCCCTGACCTGGTGCTGCTGCTGGAGGGGTCGAGAACAGCAGTCAACAAGGGGTCCTGCTACCCAGATGCAGCTGGCAGTGTCTGAGGTCAGCCTTCCAGGGTCCCACACAGCTTGGTAGGAAATGCCGTAGCTTCTCATCAGCTGAACTGACTTTCCCATGCACTCAGGTTCTTGTCCTCTGACATGGCTGGGTGTGGCTCTCCCAGCCCACCTTAGCATCTGTCCTGGGGAGTTCCTGAGGACAGGACACCCTCTGACTCTGATTCCTTTCTTCATGAAGCGCAAGGGAGCCGCTCCCACTCCAGCCTCCCAGCACTCTCCTTTGAAGAAGCACTGGGATGCGCTCCATCAGCCGCACCTCCGCCCCAGCTCTGTTACCAAGCATCACCCACTGCCTTTCCAACTTCAACGACTGTTCCAACGTCCCTATGCCTGGAAGGGCTCCACAGCAGTAGTTTCATTTTAATGGGAGGCTGTAAGCGTTGCATGCATGTGTTGGGGCTAGCAGAAGCAAACACATGCATGTTTCACAGTCTGAAAAACATTCAATTAGTATCCTGATTTAACAAGACACGGAGCTCCCAGGAGCTGGAGTTTGGAGACAGTCTACATAATGTCAGTGTCGCTTTCTAGGTCCTTTTGTAGATGGGGCTTCGCAGTTGAAAGCAGCAGCATTGATAGGAAGCTGGAGAGCTGAGCTTTGAAATGAGCCTCACCTCCACCCGTGAGGTCTCTTCCGTCAAGGTAGAGTTGGGCAGGAACCTTAAGAAGACATGGCAGCTGCTGTGTCTAGACCTCTGAAGACGATGAGTTCAGGAACCTGCAGGCCACTCTCAGATCTGCAGGCAGATCATTTACTTCGGAGGGCATAAGATTCAATTAAAAGTGCAAGATAGGGCTGGAGAGATGGCTTAGTGGTTAAGGCACATGCCTGCAAAGCCTGAAGACCCTGGTTTGATTCTCCAGGTCCCATGTAAGCCAGCTGCACTGGGGAGGGGGAGTGCACACGTCTGGAGTTGGTTTGCGGTAACTAAAGGCCCTGGCATACCCATTCTCATTCTTCCTCTCTCTCTTTCCCTCCCTCTGTCTCTAATAAATAAATAAATAAAAATAAAATCTTAAAAAATAGTCCAAGATAAGAAATTACACCTTACTTTCTCCATGGCACATCAATCAGGGACTGTATGCCAGGTGCAATGTTACACTGGCACATAGAAGACTAATTAGACTGCACCTGCCCTGCGATCACAAGGGCAGGAAGGCAGGCAGTTGTGATGACACCTTCCCACAAGCCTGTAGCATGGAGGGGGAGGGGCAGCACAGTGGAGAGCTCAAAGAGGTTTCAGAAGAAAGGACACTTGACGTAAGTATGAAAGACTCTTCCAAGGCCCGTCGAGGGCTTCATGTCTTGTGCCTTTAAGGTCAAACCCTGTCCTTGCATTATGCCAGATGTTCTTGCTTCTTCTCCAGTGAGTTGTTTTGTGCCAAGTTCCCCAGAGCACCCCACCTCTCCATTTCCATCTGTCTGGAACTTGCCTTTCACCATTAGGCATCAAGGTCATAGGTCTTGTCTTTGGCAGGGAAAAAGAGGTAAAAAGATTCTTAGAGACAAGATGGTGCCTGAGAAGTAAGCCAGAGCTGGGCAGGATGGCTCAGTGGGCTGGGTTCAGTCTCAACTATCCATGTAAAGTGCCAGGTGTGGCCGTGTGTGCTGCGATTCCAGCACGGTGGATAGAGAAAGGAGGGTCCCTGGAACTCGCTCGTTAGCCAGGCTAACCTAATGGGGACTCAAAAAGAGACGAACAGTGTTCCTGAGGATAACACCTGAAGTCATCCTGTGGTCACTACACGTTTGTGTACACACATACACACACATGCACAGAAAGAAGTAGGCCAAAGATGGCAATGCTGGTTTTGCCCATTAGAATTCAAGGAATGAAGTCTAGGCACCTCGTCACTTTAATGTAATGAGAAATCGTGTTGGAACAGTTTTGCTTCAGATGTATGTACATCATCTTGGGGTGAGGGAGTCTGGGGAGTGGTCTCAGGTTAACATTAATTAAAGAGTACAGAAACTAGGTATATAGGTAAGGCTTTAATTCCAGCTTTTCAGATTCTGTCTCAAAATAAAAAGTAAAAGGAGAGCTAGAGATGTAGCTCAGTGGTAGAATACTTATCTAATACATGAAGCCGTAGGTCAATACCCAGTACTGGGAAAAAATAACCCCATACTAGACTGTAGTGTGAGCTAAGGCATTTAGCCAAATGGATTACACTGGTAATGAGGTCTTTGGTGGGGGGGAGGGGGGAGGATTTTAAGATCGAGTATGAAGCATGCTGTATCCATGGGGCTGGTGGGTGAGAGAAAGTGAGGGAGCAGTAGCCCTTCAAGCCATGAGGCTTTGTCACACTGTGAGCTGAAAAGCTTCCCAATGGAAAGACATAGAGGGTTGATACATTGGAGTGACAGGCCTGCACCTGCCCCACCTATAGTCAGATGGCCAGACAGGGACATGGAAACTTCCATCTTGAGCAACCAAGATGTGATGCCCAGGACCTCATCTGACAGAGGATTGTTTCTGGTCATTATTTTATAATTTAATGGAAAACTAATCAATGCAACTTAATGTGTAGACTAACTTCAGAAATGCATATGGTGTGCAAAGCAAGAGAGATTGAAATAGAAAATCATTTGCTCCATGAATACATAAGTTGAATATAAAACCCCTAATACTTGCAAGGAAGCCATCCAAATACATAACAATGTCTAACCCATGAGTGGAATTCCACATCCCTGTATCCTCTCTGCTGTTGAGAACAAGGGTACTTGGGATTTTTGTAGGGAAAGACCCTATCCTTGCCTTCTCATTGCTCTCAGAAGCCAGATTGTCATGTGAGGATCCTAAGGGGATCTTAGTCCATGTGAAAAAACACAAATACTAGTTTTGAAATATGAGGCATTTTAAAATTGGATTAGGGAAACAGTTCTTCTAAAGTCCAGCTTTGTGAAGGACACGTTCATATCTGATGGTCATTCTCAAGTGCATGTAGGCTTATTGGAGCGTGCCCTGGAAGTGGCAGGGTGCAGCTCCCACACCCCTTGCCTCTGAGTACTGGTGTCACGTGACCATCTCCAGTCCCAGGACCACTCATAGTAGTCTGTAGTTCAGGACACGGAAGGCTGCTATTTTGCAGCCAGCCTCCCGATGGAAGCCTCTGTGTAGGAATCATTGTAGCAGTTTTGGCTTTCTGTCCCATTGGTTCAGTTCAGCATGGGCATACAGGGAGGCTTGCTTGTTTGGTGATGTAGAAAGTTTTCTTGGGCAGCAAAATTCTCATCTAGTGTCAGAAAGGTTTGGTGAAGATTTTTCAGGTTAGGGATGCCTGATTCACATGACTCAGCTCAGGGAAGGAGGGAAGAGAGGCCACATTCAAACTCCAGACCTGACTGTGTTGAGGTGAAATGAGAAAGGAAACCTGGGGTAGGAAGGCATCTTCTGAGCAGGATTTAGAGGCTGTGATCTGTAATATTTGAGGTTGTTTTGTGAGAGTCTTCTGTGGGTGCAGGAGATAGGATGAAGACTGAGGGCTCAGGTCTAGAGACTACAAGAGGCTTCAGTTGCCTGTGGTTGAGTACTTTATGGGGGTAGGGAGTGGCAGAGAAAGTACTGTTATTGGCTGGCTTCTGCCTTGTTGATTTGTAAGTGCAATCTCTTGCCAGTAAAATTATCTCCCCAGAAGCTATTCTAGATCTCCTTGTTTTCCTTGATAATTACCAAAGGCGCTCAGAAAAAAACAAAGAAAATAAGCCTGAAAGAAAATACTAATAAGATGGCTAATATTTATCAAACATCTGGTTTGTGTCTACAGGAGAAAAATTCTGTTCTTATTTTGTAGAAAGGGGAAATGAAACCGAGAGGAGCTGATTGGTCTAAAGTCACATAGCTCATAAGTGGTTGAGGAGGGACTCAAAGACAGGACATTCTGACTTTCAGAGACAAAGGAAGTGAGGCAGGGAGAAGAGGAAGAGGGAGGATAAGGAGGGAGAGAGAGAAAGAGAGAGGGAGGAGAAAGAGAGAACAGAAAGAAAAAGGAAGTAGAGAGAGAGACAGGGAGAGAGAAAGGAAGGAAAGAGAAAGGAAGGAGAGAGAAAGATATTTGATAAGAAAGTTCCAAGCAGTCTGTAGGGCTCCAAAACGCAGTGAGGGGAATGGGAACACTTACTGGTGAGTTACATGGTGCTGCTGAGAGATCAGGAAGAATGTGGGGCCTGGAAACCCAGGGTCACCAAATACTTGTTTGTGATCTGGGGCAAATTACCTGAGTCTGAGTCAGCCTCATTCTTGTCCTGGTAAATGGGGACAATTACACCTTCTTGACGAGTTTCCCTGGATTTCCTGAAGAATTGTGTAGGACAGTGCTTTTGCATCTTTATGGAGCTGTGGTAGTTTGAATATATGGCCCCCAATATATTCAGTGTTTTATTAGTTTATAGTTTGCATCTGCATTGCTGGAAGCAATGTCACTGGGCGGATCTTAAGGTGTGATGGTGGGTTTGAGATTCCATTGTAAAGATATGCAAAGTGTGCCTATGGAGTTCCTAAAGTGTGCTGTGCTGTGTGGCTGGTTGGCTTTTCTCTCTCTTGCCTGGTCCTGTGAAGAGCAGGCCGCTTCTCCTGACATTATGGAACTTCCCCTGGATCTGTAAGCTTCAATAAATAATATCCCTTCCTCCATAACTGTGCCTGGTCTGGAAGTTCATCTCAGTGAACCTGAAGCTGTCTGCTACAGGAGCATTGTACAAATTTTGTTTTTTCCATGTTTTCTCACAGATGGAATATTTTGTTATTGGCAAAAAATGTATTCACATGCCATATATTAAAATCTATGAGATAATGAAGGCTTTGAAGGCTCAGGGAACATTGTGGAAGAGGAGGTTGGAAGAATATAAGAATCAGAGGAGGAGTGCTATGGAACACTGTCTCCTGGACATGACATGGTCACTGCATTCATGACCTTACAGTGGCCGTCATAACTTGTGCAATACTGAGCCCATCAGAAGTCTGCCATGGATGATGGAGGGCACAAGGAAAACAAAACGAAACTCTCATCAAGGTAGAAGAAAGGGGTTGGTGAAAGGAGGACTGGGGAGAAGAACAAAAGAAGATAAAGGGAAGGAAATATCAAAATATATTACATACATGTAGGAAAAATGTCAACAGGAAAGTTAGAAAAAGGCCAGGCGTGGTGGTGCATACCTTTAATCCCAGCACTTGGGGAGCAGAGGTAGGAGGATCTCTGTGAGTTCGAGGCCAATATGAGACTACATAGTGAATTCCAGGTCAAACTGGACTAGCGTGAGACCTTACCTCGAAAACAAACAAACAAACAAACAAACAAACAAACAAACAAACAAGTTTGAAAAAAAACCCCAAAAGATCCCCCTCCCCCCCAAAAAAAGATAATGAAGACTTTGGACAGGAAATGATATTCATTACTTTACTTACTATCTGTATGCAATTATTTAAAATTAGCTTGTTAGAGCAGACCTATTTTTAAAATATTTTATTTATTTATTTACAGAGAGAGACAGAGAAAGAGAGAGAGAGAGAAGGAGGGAGGGACTATAATGATTGCAAACAAACTGCAGATGCATGTGCTATTTTGTACATCTGGCTTACGTGAGTAGTGGGGAATTGAACCCTGGTCATTAGGCTTTGTAGGAAAGTGCTTTAACCCCTGAGCCATCTGTCCAGTCCCTCTTTCTTTCTTTCTTTCTTTCTTTCTTTCTTTCTTTCTTTCTTTCTTTCTTTCTTTCTTTTTTTTGAGATAAGGTCTCGCTCTATAAAAGAAGGTAATGGGAAGGAAATATGATTAAAATACATTCTAATACATGTAGGAAAAATGTCAACAAAAAAGTTCGAAAGAGGCTAGAATTAGAATTCCAGGCTGACCTGGAATTCACTATGTAGTCTCAGAGGCAATCCTCCTGCCTTTGCCTCCTGAGTGCTGGGATTAAAGGCGTGCAACACCACACTTGGCCTGTTTTGTTTTTTTTAATAACAAAATCTTTTCTTATTTACAAAATGAATGTTACTTTCCTATTTCTAAACTGCAAGTGTTGAAATGCTGTCAGAAGAAAGTGAAGAACTCCCATAAAAATTGTTTACTGAGGTAATCATGTCAACATGTCTGTGGTCTGCACCCATCTGAATTACTTCAGTCCAGATAACTGCATTTCTGATTTTTATCATTGGTATTTAAAAAAATTTATTTATTTGGACATATATGTGTGTGCACACACATACACCAGGGTATATCATGCCACTGCAAATGGATGCCTATCAGGCTTTACATGGGTGGCTGGGGAATTGAAGCTCGGCCAGCAGTCTTGCAAGCGAGCACCTTTAACAAATGCTGAGCCATCTCCCCAGCCTTTTATTATCAGTATTGTACATCAACTCTGTGTGTAAAATATCCACCTCGAGGGTATGGGGAAAAACAATCCTTTAATCAGTTCTGTTCAAATTGTTCTACGAGCCACAGACATTTACAAATAGTTTAGTTTTTAATGTATAGAGAGGAGAGTTGGAAGCAAAGAGGCCTCCAAAGTTAAGACTTATTGCTGTATCCAGAGTTTATGCCTTTGAGCATTGTCCCTTCCATTCATGGTACATTTCTGTCTCTGGCATTTTCTAACACCGTGTGCCTGTCTCTCTTGCTGACGGGTGTGTTAATTTAATTCTTGTCTTCTTCAGTAGGAAGCCCGCTGCCTGCAATGAGAGGGCAAGTTTCTTTCAGGCCCCGTGCAGGCAGGGGCTCTTCCGTGTCCTCAGGACTGTGCACAGAGGCTGCCATGTTCCTGCCCCAAGTCAATTTGTCAATGGTATGAATGGAGGCTTTCATCACTGCCATCTACGGCTGTGTGGCCTTGACCCAAGAGCTAACTCTGGATGTCTCCCGTGCCTCTCCGGTGCAAGTATTTTTTATATTGTAGTCTTCTTCTCTTGAGATTTTGATGCTGGTAGTATGGGGCCACTTACCTGACAACCCAATTTTCACCACTGCTTGTCTTTCATGTATGAAGAGCAAGCGCCCTGTCATTAGTAGATGACTTCCCAGGTGATTATTTTCCCCATTTTTTTGCCACAGTACTGGTTTTCAGTACCCTTAGCATAAGACCTTCCCATTATGTGTATAAGAATTATGGTTTCTCTGTGAGAAACTGCTGAGCAAACAGGTTATGTTTAAATATGCTTGGGGTGCTCTAGGGAGCAGTCATGAACTTGACTGGCTTTTAGGCTGCAGAGAAAGCTGTGCCTCTGAAAACCTGCATTGGCTTCCATCAGAGTCTGCTGTGGATGGTTTGGCAGTGGTGGATGAGCTTGAATTAGTGCTACACTGGCAGCGGTCACTCGTGTGTTTGTTGGCCAGCATTCTGCTCTGTAGAACTCGACGGCTAGAACTGTTTTCTGTGCTGTTTGCTGTGTCTCTCAAGAAGTGTTCCTGGACGGATGCTACCAGGGCCTCACGATTAGCTGACTTGCTTTCCCAGGCAGAGGCTGCTCTGGCAGGGCTTCTGCTGCTGTGGAATTTCTGGGCACTGTGGTGGAGTCCCAAGGGCTCTATGGTAATTCAGTGCGGACACGTCACAGTGTAGCTACGGCCATATTCCACTCATCTTCCCACTCGAGCTTTATTTTTTATGTTTATTTTCTATAGCCTTACTCAACACATATCAAGAGTTCACTTAGGAAACAAAAACCTTCTAAAAGACTTTGAAGAAAAATCTTGCTGTGACTATTTTTAAAGCACGTAGACTTCACAGCCCATTTTTGTACTTTTATATCTATGCATCGGCAGGAGAGAGTATGAGGTGCCTCTAAATGAGCCCTTTATTGGTTGATTAGATCTTGCCAATTTTTTCTCCTAAGAATTCGATTTATCCTGTTGTCTAGGTATATTTTGTTACCTTTAACTATGTCACCTTATATTACATAAGGTAGAATAAGCTTAATATGTCAGCTTATATATTTTATTTTTTTTTAATTAATTAATTAATTAATTAGACACAGAGAAGGGGGGAGAGAGCATGGGCCTGCCAGGGCCTCTAGCTACTACAAGTGAACTCCAAATGCATGCTCCACCATGTGTATTTGGCTTACGTGGGACCTGGAGAATTGAACTGGGGTCCTTAGGCTTCACAGGCATGTGCCTTAACTGCTAAGGCATCTCTCCAGCCCAGCTTATATATTTTAAAAATGGCTTTAATGAAATATAATTGATATACCCTAAAGTATGCATATTTTTTGTTTATTTATTTTTATTTATTTATTTGAGAATGACAGAGAAAGAGGCAGAGAAAGAGAGAGAGAGAGAGAGAGAGAGAGAGAGAATGGGTGCACCGGGGCCTCCAGCTACTGCAAATGAACTCCAGATGCATGCGCCTACGTGGGTACTGGGGAATCAAGTCTCGAATTGGGGTCCTTAGGCTTCACAGGCAAGTGCTTAACTGCTAACCCATCTCTCCAGCCTCAAGTACCCATATTTTAAGCAGATAGTGTGTGAAGTTCTGACACACCCATGAAATGATTATGAAACCAGATAAAGGATATATCTGTCACCTGCAAAGCCTCCTTGTTCCCCTGGGGAGTCCTTTTCTTCTGGTGTTCCCATTGCCCTCTCAGCCTGCACCAGCAACCCTGATCTGCTTTGTGTCTTGGAACATGAGATTATATTTCCTAGATTTTTATATGAATGGAATTGTATTGGCCCCTCCCTCCTTGCTGTCATGACTTCGTGTGTTCAGCACAGTTATTTTGATTCATCTCTATTGTGACACTTATTAATAGTTCATGTCTCTCAGTTTTCCAGTGATAGCCGATTCTATGGGGCGACTCATTTGTCTCTTCATCTGTTGTTGATGGAAATTTGAATTACTCCCAGGTTTTCTTATCTTTTACCAATAAAGCTGTTGAACAAGCATGTGCAAGTGTGTCTATGAATCTGCTTTCATTTCTCTTGGGGACACACTTAAAGGAGAATACCTGAATCATATGGCAGGTATGTGCTTAATTTTTTAAAAAATGGCCAAGCTGTTTCCCCAAGTGTTTGCATCATTTTCCATTGCTACCAGCAGTATAGGAATGATGCAGTTCCTCTGTCTCCACTGACACCTGGCATCATTAGTCTTTTTATTTTAGGCAATTTTAATGAACACATAGTACGGTCTTAATACATTTTCCTCTAAAACCCAGTGATGTTGAGCCCTGATTCATGTGCTTATTTACTCTTTCTATGTCTTTGGCGAAATCTCTGTTCATTGTATTTGGTATAAGTTCTACCATAGAAGTCTGGTAGAATTTAGCAGTGACTCTGGCCCTGGACTTTACTTTGTTGAGAGATTCTTTATTGCTGCTTGTATCTCATTGGTTGATGTAGGTTGGTTTATATCCTCCTGATTTAATTTTGGTAGGTTGTCTGTGTCTAGGAATGTATGCATTTCTTCTAGATTTTTCAAATGTTTGGACAATAGGTTTCCAAGTATTCTTTAGTGATGTCCTAGATTTTCATTAATATCTGTTGTAATGTCTACCCTTTTGAAAATATTTTGAAAAAGAAATTTTTTGCTTTTTTGAGGTAGGGTTTCATTCTAGCCCAGACTGACCTGGAATTCACTAGGTAGTCTTAGGGTGGCCTTGAACTCACAGTGATCCTCCTACCTTTGTGATTCTCCTACCTCTGCCTACCGACGACTGCTGGGATTAAA
This sequence comes from Orientallactaga sibirica, assembly GCA_036365145.1. Classification (NCBI taxonomy): domain Eukaryota; kingdom Metazoa; phylum Chordata; class Mammalia; order Rodentia; family Dipodidae; genus Orientallactaga; species Orientallactaga sibirica. The sequence goes on from JAEOAD010000004.1 coordinate 21,872,993, forward strand.
GGTGTGCGCCACCACACCTGTCCTGAAAAAATTTTTTTTTTTTTTGGTTTTTCAAGGTAGGGTCTCACTCTGGTCCAGGCTGACCTGGAATTAGCTATGTAGTCTCAGGTTGGCCTCGAACTCACGGCAATCCTCCTACCTCTGCCTCCCGAGTGCTGGGATTAAAGGCGTGCGCCACCACGCCTGGCTGAAAAATATTTTTAATTGGTACATTCATTCTACATGGTATTGGGTTTCCTAAATATAAACTGTCCTTTTTCAATTCTAATTTTATTAATTTGGATCTTCCTTCTGTCTTTTGGTTAGTGTTTAGTGAAGATTTTGATCCTGTTTATCTTTTCAAGGCAACAATTCTTCATTTCATTGAGTCTTTGTATTGTTCTTTTAATTTCTATTTAATTAATTTCTGTCTGGATTTATATTATTTCTTTCCATCTACTGAATTCAGGCTTGACTTATTCTTGCTTGTCTAAGACCTTGAGATAAATCAATATATTATTTGTTTGACTTTTCTTTTTTTGGTATTTTTGAGGCAGAGTCTCACTTTAGCTTAGCCTAGGCTGAACTCACTCTGTAGTTCCAGTCTGGTCTCCAACACACAGTGATTCTTCTACCTCTACCTCCCAAGTGCTAGAGTAAAAGGTGTTCATCACCACGCCTGGCACCTCTGACTTAAAAAAAAAAAATTATTTATTTGAGAGAGAGAGAGAGAGAGAGAGAGAGAGAGACAGACAGACAGAGAGAATGAATACCAGAGCCTCTAGCCACTGCAAATGAACTCCAGATGCATGTGCCACCTTGTACATCTGGCTTATATGGATACTAGGGAATTGAATCTGGGTCTGTAGGTTTTTCAGGCAAGCACCTTACCCATTACACTATCTATCCAGCCTTGCTCTGACATTTTAATGTAAATACAACTATAAACTTTCCTTATCGAACTGCCTTAGCTATATTGCAAAGGTTCTAATAAATCTTCATTTGATTTTAGAAAGTTTTCTTTTTCCTCCTTAATTTCTTCAATGACACACTGGTTATTTATCAGTGCATATTATTCAATTTCCATGTATTTGTATAATATCTGTCATTTCTCTTCCTGTTTGATTTCATTGTACTATGAGTTGATAAGATATAAGAAATTATTTTTTTAAAAGCTGGGCATGGTGGCACACGCCTTTAATCCCAGCACTCGGGAGGCAGAGGTAGGAGGATCACCGAGAGTTTGAGGCCACCCTGAGACTACATAGTTAATTCCAGGTCAGCCTGGACCAGAGTGAGACCCTACCTTGCAAAAAAAAAAAAAAAAGAAATTATTTTGATTTATTTTGTATTTATACTTGCTTTGTGTCTATTTTAGAGAAGGTTCCATGGCCTTCTGGGAAGAATGTGTATTCCACAGCTATTGAATGTGATATTCTGTCCAGTTTGTCGGATCTATGGTGCTGGTGAAACCAATGCATTTGGTAATAACTGATAAAATTGAATGTGTATAGTATATACCCTTGGATTCAGCATTCATTTTCTTGGCTTCTGCTCTAGAGAAATCATTACAAATATGCACTGAGAGCTGTGTGTGTAGATATAGACTGTAGCACCATTTATGCTGGCCAAGAACTGTAAACAATCTCTCTTTCATTTCAAGTTTTTTTTTTTCTGGAAGGTTTGTATTGCTGAATGATGATACTTTACCCCTAATGGCATTTTTTTTAAAACAAAGTTCTGAAGCAGACAGAGTGGCAAAAATGTTAACATGTTTGATTTAGTTGGTGGCACATGTAGGTCTGTTACATAAATACTCCTCAGAATTTATGAGGTGTTTAAAATTGAAAGTAAACACACAAATTTTGAAAGGAAATAGGGCATTTGTTTTCTCTGCTTTCTTTTTATTGTCTTCCAATTCTTCACCTTAAGATCCAGAATCCTTTCTGTTCTGCACCTTCTTCGATTTAAATCCAAAATTTTGATTTCTACATGCGAGTTGAGCTATCTCCAGGATGCTTGCTGAGTTCAGAGTTTCTCCAGGCACCGGCTTATCTCTAGTAATCTCTGTTCAGTATCACATTAGACTTGTTGGATTGAAGTGAACAGTTACTTTCTAGTGTCTTTGCTCTGAATGGGAGTTTGGATTGAAGGTTGCAAATTAACTTTTCTGTTTCTTGGGCTTGTTTTCCTAACATTGCTCCATTTGCCTGGTTGGCATGGAAGCTCGTCACATGCAGGGAGGAATGTTTGTTTGCTGTTTGACAGGTATTTAGAATGCTACGTAGATCGTGCACTTTTAGCTGAGAACATCCAAAACACGTATGTAATTCTTGATCCTCAAAATCCAGGCTTGAAGTGTTCCTTCCACCCGCCTGTCTACACAGTATTTTTAGCTGCCAGAATGGCCTCCATGCCATGTCAGACTCACTCTGCATGCACATACTTCAACTTCTCCCTTTCTTTCATCTACTTCTTCTGTGGTAAACAGACGGCTCGGAACTTCCTCTGCCCACGCTCTCTACACACTCTGCAAAGTTTAGCCCAGACCCCAGCTGGCCCTGGGTTATCTGCTTCCCCTCTGGAGGAACTGGGTCTTTTCTCTTCTCAGGCATCTGCATTGGTGTGCACAGGGCTATTTGGAACTTGACTAATAGTGATGGGACAAGTTCTTCCTTATGGGGTACTGGACAATCTTTTAGACATGGGCTCACGAGCTGATTCCAGGCTGTTTGTCAGTTACTTTCCCCGTTATATTCATGGGTGATGTAAAGATCTGAGTGATGGCTTACTATCTGTTGGTCATCCCCACGAGGCTACTTGGACAGAAGACGCATATGGTAAAGGTGCTTAGCTCAGCCTCTGTGTCTGGATCAGATCTGTGCTTGGCTGGGTCCTGGATTCTCATTGTCCAGAAACTGCCCTGAAGTCATCCTGTAAGGTATATCCTGGGTTCTGTGGTCGACCAAGGTCCTTATATAAGCTGGAGCCAGTAGGAGCAGGGAGTCCTGGGGAAGATGTGTTTCATGTTTGATTCATAGGAGATTTTACTAGTATTATTACTGGTGTTCTCTTTCGTTAGCACCACCCCTCTTCTCTTATCATTTTATCTGGAACACCATTGGTGTAGATTGTGGCAAAGCTGTGTGTGTACATAAACAGAAGACAGCCACTGTGAGGTCATGAAGGTAACGACCACTGCAGATCCATAAGACAGTGTTCCACGGCACTCCTCCCCATCCTTTGACTCTTACATTCTTTCCTCCCCTTCTTCCACAGTGTTTCCTGAGCCTTGGAGCGGATGATATAGATGTTTATTTAGCACTGAGCATTCAACACTTTGACTAGTTTTGCATTTCTCCAGTCGTCTTAGCATCTGCAACAAGAAGCTTTCTGACTAAAAGTGAGAGCAGCACTAATGTCTGGGCAAAAACCTAAATTTATAGAGTGCAATTTGATGGGCACAGCACAGCCATTTAGCCAAACAAAAGAAGTGACTTCTCCCTTTAGAGCTTCTGACCTTCCCAACTATAGACTTTTCACTAGGTTTTCAGTGCCAGGCATGACTTCCCTCCTGTGGAGCAGGCCTCAAATCCAATGAGACAGCAGTAGGGTTGTGCCCCTAACAGATATGCCACTATTGTACCAGTGTGCACATCTTATCTTGCCTGATGGTCAGTCACAGAGCTTGCAGAGGCCATTGCTGGTTAAGACTGTTGATGACTCTCCCCATCCCCAAAAGGCTGCGTAGATTTTTCCAGCACAACGACAGTTTGCCAGCAGGCAGGAGGCTTCTAGCTCAGTTCCGGCTTGATTTCTCAGCATCCTACAGCTGAAGTATGTGGTGTTTTTAGCAATATGTTCTTACATTCTAGTTCTGGTGGGCAATAAAGAGCATTGTCCATAGCCTATTTTGTTTTGGGGACATCAGGAACCTTCCTGACCAACAATTCACTGGGAGGTATCCCAGTCCTGGCACTGCGATTTTCTGTAACAATCCATGGCCTCTGTTAGCAGAATTATCCACCCCCCACAAGGTACTTCTGCCCAAACTATCTGTTTTTAAAAATTATGTTTATATGTATTATTTTTTATATTTTATTTTTATTTATTTATTTGACGGGGGGGAGAGAGAGAGAATGGGTGCGACAGGGCCTCCAGCCACTGCAAGTGAACTCCAGAAGCACGTGCCCCTTGTGTACCTGGCTAATGTGGGTCCTGTGGAATCAAACTTGGGTCCTTTGGCTTTGCAGGCAAACACCTTAACTGCTAAGCCACCCCTGCAGCCCCTATATATACATTATCTTAAACTTTTTATTTATTTGAGAAAGGGAAAGAAAGAGAGAGAGAGAGGAAGAGAGAGAGCAAGCACCAGCGTCTTCAGCCCCTGCAAACAAACTCCAGATGCATGCGCCACCTTGTGCATCTGGCTTACATGGGGCCTGTGGAATCGAACCTAGGTCCTGTGGCTTTGCAGGCAACCGCCTTAACCACTAAGCAATCTTTCCAGCCCCCTAAAGTTATATTTTATAATTAGCTAACAAACAAGTAGGTTTCCATATGGCTATTTTAATAATGTATTTAGTTTTGGTTAACTCTTGTCCTGCTCTCTACTCTCCCCTATCTCCCTTCCCTGGTTGGTTGTCTTAATTGTACACATGATTGCGTATATTCTGCTGCTTGGGTAAACTAAGGACTTCTGTCTGAATACAGGTCTTCTATCAGTTACTTTTTTGCTGTGTCACTGAAGGAACAATTGACATATTTCTCCTGGAAGCTACATGAAAGCTTTGAATGCATATTAACAGCAATACTGGGATTCATATCAAGAAATTTTACAGTATGATTTCTCAGTATACACACTCTCACTATTATAGAAACTTGGGTTTGAACGAACTATGTCATATAAGGGGCCATAGGATCAGCATATAATGATAGGCTAATCAAAATTTCAAGGCAAGGAGAGATGTTGGAATTTTCTTCACATTTTATTTGAGGCCAAGTTTTCAAACAGAGCATTAACTTTGCTTATGACAAATGAAATCATAATTTGAGTTGGGGGTCATCCTTTCTTAAATCACTTGGGCAAAGTGTAATTTTTTGAAACAAACTCTAGCTCTAATTTAATTCATGAAAGAACATATAATTACATAACTTTTATATCAAGACTAAAGAGAAAATTTTAAGTAACTGTAATGAAGATTTGAAGAAAATAGGCAGCTAAAACAGCAAATGTTTGTAGGGTGTCAGCGGAAGAAGTAGAAACAGGAAGCTTTGTGCAAGTCTGGCTAGCCCAGTCTAGTCTACTTGGTGAAGTTCAGGTCCTTATCTCAAAAAGAAGTGGACAGCATTTCCTCAGGATAACACCTGAGGTTGTCTGATCTCCATATGCAGCTGCACACATAATGCATCCATATACATGTGAGCATGCATTCACAGCACGCACACACACACACACACAGTGATGTAGCTATACTATGGTCCATTATTGTCATATAACTGATTGGATTCTCCAAGCCATATCATTATTTTATAGTTGCGTGGCTACTCTGTTTTCACTTATCCATATATTGCCTGCAGTCATCCATAGATGACATGTTTCCAGCTAATTCAAAGTCCTCTTTTTATCCACTTAATGTTAGTCCATCCCTTCATACAACCACTCACCAGATCATCCAACAAATAAATGGTTTGAAGACCAGTTCTTGTCATGTCCCGTCTGCCATCTGTTTTAAATATTACTGAGTCACGAAATGCCCAAAAGCAGTAGTCTAAAACAGACAGGGAGAGGGAGAGTTTCAACTGTGAGAAAATAGAATAATATCCTTGGGCTAAGAAAGGGTTGGTAGGCCAATTATATAACCCAATGACAAGAGGAATTGTGATTAAAATCAACAGTGAAGCAAGAATCTTGAAAGCATGTGGCTTTGGGAGAAGCTCTAACGAGGTAGCATGCAGGTTTGGGTACCATTGTTGTGGAGTAATTGGTGGAAGGTTGCAGAAGAGGCCATGCACAGGGACCGCTTCAGTTCATCCAGCTGATGCAGTGTCTAATATACTGTCACTAGGATAATAAAGGGGAGAAAAGCCTGTTCTTCGTGTCAAGGAAGTTTCAATCTTGGAGGAGAGGTGCCTTGTACTATCAGTGCTGAAGACAGTAAAGCCCCTGCACAGAGCTCTTGTGTGTACCCACCTCCTGCTTTCTGGGGACTTATCTACAGCCATGGGGTGGACAATTGGCTGTAAACATTCCTCTAAAGAGTTATGTTATATCCAACTTATATGCTGGGGGTAATATCCCATCCCCTGCATAAACATGTTGCCTCTCTGCATGTGTTAAATGCCTGACAAGGACAATGACTGGAGTCTGACAGGTGAAGATCCCATCTGTTTTGATTTTGCCATAGCCTTATCACCATTTGAAATGATCTCACATGGTATTTATTTACCACGATTGCAAGTGGTCCCCCCCCCCCACCACCTCTGGCACTGGAATCCAAGTTGCATGAGAACAAGGACTGGGTCTGCTGCAGTCACCAGTGTCCCCAGAATTTGGCTTGTGATACAGTCTAGGATTCGGTAAGCACCACACGCACTGGCTGAGTCTAGGCACCAGTTAGTGACTATAGAAAAGAAAACTTCAAAACAGTACTTAGGTTTAATGCCCTTGCGAACAATTCCACAGGGCTCCCTTGTAAAGAAGGTAAATCTTGGAAAGGTTTAAACTGTGTTGCCAAGATAGGTTGGAAAGTTTTAGAAGATTTTTTTGTTTAAAGCTGTATTAAAGGGTTAAAAATAAATTAGAAATAAATTAGTGCATGATGATCCATCCTTGACTTGGGCTAGGCTTCAGTAAAATTACCAGTCAGGCAAATGCTGCATATAGATACAGAAAATGAATTATTGTCGGTGTGGTTGTTCTGGCAGAAGTGAGGAGATTCTAAAGAGATAGTTGGGCTCTTCCCATTGGTTGTCAGACGATTGAAACAATGGGCCCCAAGAAATCGGAATTTCCCCATGACTCTCTGCTGGGCAAAGGAAAAAGCTGAAGCCTGGTGCTAGCCAGAGAAGGGACATGTCTCCAGGAAAGAGATTTCACACACTTGTGACAGGAGATACTGGAGCCTAGACCACACCTTGACCAGGACTACTTAGTTATGTGTACATCTTGCTTCTATTTAAACCTAAACCTTATGTCAGGACCTCAAAGATGGACTTGGGGGTCACTAAACCTCTTTATTTCTTTTCCCAATGTGGTCGCATTGAATAATGCTTTCTTTGCCTCCCTCCCTCCCTCCCTCCCTCCCTCCCTCCCTCCCTTCTCTCTCTTTCTCTCTCTCTCTCTTTCTTTCTCTCTTTCTCTTTCTCTCTGTCTTCTCCCTTCCTTCCTTCCTTCCTTCCTTCCTTCCTTCCTTCCTTCCTTCCTTCCTTCCTTCCTTCCTTCCTTCCTTCCTTCCTTCCTTCCTTTCTCTTGTCCCTTGGATTGACATATTCAGGGTTAGAGCTGCCAGGACCCAGCTTTGACCCTAACAGCTCGAGCCATGGTAAATGAAGAGAAAATTCTAACCAGAACTCACTTGAGGTGTTTGGCCTTCAAGCGTATCCTACAAGCATTTGTCATAGAGAGAATGACATGTTTTCTTTACTATGCCAACAAAAGGCACTTCCAGCTGCCACTGACCTGCTGTATGTTTTGGCGTTGTTTATTTCAGGATTCTGAGAAACGAACCCCGCTTCATGTGGCTGCATTTCTGGGAGATGCAGAGATCATTGAACTCCTGATTCTTTCAGGTAAATAACTGCTGCATTCAAAGGGCACTGCACATAAAAGTTGAAATGCCAATTCACAAGACTAATGACTGCAATGAGCCCAAACCCAAGTTCTTTACCATGTCCATAGACTAATGACTGCAATGAGCCCAAACCCAAGTTCTTTACCATGCCCATAGATGTTTATTTGCTTGACAGTTTTATCTGTACATGAAACACAAGAAATTGTTGTTTGTGTACAAGGACTTTTCTAGATTCCTATTTATCTAGTCAGGCTCAGCATTATAGAAAAATTCAGAACATTGGGCTATTTTGATTTTTGAGTTAGTTGTAAGAAAATAAAATTGGTTGAAAGTTTACATGAACATGTAAATTAAAAAAAGTGGTTTTTTTGAGAGAGAGAGAGAGAGAAAGAGAGAGAGAGAATGAGTGCACCAGTGGCCCCTCAGCTACTGTGAATGAATTCCAGATGTGTGCACCCCTTGTGGGCAGTGTGGCATTGCGCCCTTGCATCACTTTTGCATCTGGCTAAACGTGGGACCTGGAGAATCGAATGGGTGTTCTTAGGCTTGGCAGGCAGGCGCCTTAATGGCTAAGCCATCTCTCCAGCCCCCCAACTTTTTTTTTGAAGTAGGGCCTCGTTCTAGCCCAGGCTGACCTGGAATTCACTATGTAGTCTCAGTGACTTCCAACTCATGGTGATCCTCCTACCTCTGCCTCCCGAGTGCTGAGATTAAAAAGGCATGTGCCACCACACCCAGCTTATTTATTTTTTTATTTTATTTATTAATTATTTATTTGAGAAAAAGAGAGAGTGAGTATGCACATACCAGGGTCTGTGTCTGCTGCAAATGAAATCCAGATGCATGTTCCACCCTGTGTATCTGGCATTTTGTGGATACTGGGCAATCAAACCTAGATCCTTAGGCTCTGCAGGTACCTTAACTGCTGATCCATCTTTCCAGCCTGAGCATGTGAATTTTAAAAATTATTTTTATTTGTTTGTTTGTAAGGGAGAGACAGAGAGAGAGAGAGAGAGAGGGAGAGGGAGAGAGAGAGAGAGGAATATGAGTTATGGGTATGCCTGGGATCCTTGCTCCTGCAAATGAACTCAAGACACATGTGCCACTTTGTGCATCTGGCTTTACATGAGTACTGGGGAATATTGAACCCAGGCTGGCAGGCTTTTCAAGAAAGCATCTTTTTTTTTTTTTTTTTTTGAGAGAGATAGAGAGAGGGGAGAGGGGAGAGGGAGAGGGAGGAGAGGGAGACAGATAGAGAATAGGCACGCCAGTAGCCTCTCAGCCGCTGTGAATGAAATCCAGATGTGTGTGTCCCCTTGTGGGCAAGTGTGGCATTGCGTCCTGGCATCACTTTTGCATCTGGCTAAACTTGGGACCTGGAGATTGGAACTGACGTTCTTAGGCTTAGCAGGCAGGCACCTTAACTGCTAAGCCATCTCTCCAGCCTGCAAGAAAGCATCTTTGACCACTGAGCCATGTCCCTAGCCACATATGAGTTTTTATACTGAGTGTACATAATACTGTATACACTTGCTTATTATATATAATTACATATATTTAAATTATATTGCAAAATAATACTATGATTTCGTATGATTCACAACTGTGACTATGGAATAAAGCTATGAAAACACAGTAAGGGACCATACTAATATCTAAGTAGAGGTTACCTCTGAATAATCAGGTTGAGGAAAAAAATGTCTTCATGGAAGGGTATAAAAGAGACTACTACAAGTATCTATGAAATATTTTATTTTTTAAAAAATTAGATGCAAATATGGGAAACATGTTAAATCTAGTTTTTCTGCACATTGGTCTTTATGATATTCTTTTTTTATCCTGCATATTTTAAACCTGTTGTCAGATTAAAGATGCTAATGCTTTCATTTCTGGAAACCTATATGCTCAGTACATCTCACCAAACAGGTTTCCAAAACCATTATGTGGTTTTTCCCTTGAGCGTTTGCTAGGTGGCTTGCTGGAAGAAACCTGAGCGCCATGCACGTGCCTCATTGTAGACTTGACTCAGCAAGGCTGGCTTTCTTCCTCCTGGTTTTTGTTTGGAGATTAAAATCTGGAGGAAATGCCTTTGCCAATAGACCAGGCAGAGGACCTATAATAAGACTTTGTTTGCAGTAGTGAGGGCAAGCAGAGGAGTTCCAGACCAAGCAATGCCCAGATAAGAGTCCATCCATGTGCCCAAGCTGAGGTGGAGACATTGCAGAAAGGAAAGACTTGTGCTGTGGCCCACAGGAGAGTTCTTCTTGCTCTCAGTTTTGTCTTTGGTACACAAATACTCTATTAGAACTGTGAGCCCTGAGCAACTAACCCTTGTGTGGCACTTGGGTTAGATTTTTATGGGCATTCATTGTGCTGTCAAGAGTAGATCTTTCAGGTGAGGGCTTAGCAGGTAAGAGTGCTTTATGTGCAAGTGTGAGAACCATAGTTCTATTCCAGCATTCACATAAAATCTGAGTGTGGGAACACATTCCTGTAACCCTAGCAGAGGATCTTTGGTTCTCAGTGGTCGATCAGTCTAACTGAAAAATGGGGAGCTGCAGGGTCAGTGAGAGATTCTGTCTCAGGGAAATTAGATGGAAGGGTGATAGAGGAGGAGACCTCATATCCTCCTCTGGCCTTTGTACTTGTGCACGTGGGTGCACATCTGCACACATGTACATACATGACACAAACATTCTAAGATACTACAATATAACATATATCCCAAAATACAGATATTTCTTTTTTTTTTTTGAGAGAGAGACAGAGAGAGAGGGAGAGAAAGACAAAGATGGGCGCTGACAGCAGCCTCTAAGCTGCTGTGAACGAAATCCAGATGTGTGTGCCCCCTTGTGGTCAAGTGCGGCATTGTGCCCTTGTGTCACTTTGCATCTGACTAAACGTGGGACCTGGAGATTGGAACCGGTGTTCTTAGGCTTTTAGGAGGCAGGCGCCTTAACCGCTAAGCCATCTCTCCAGCCCCAGATATTTCTTTTTTTTTCTTTTCTTTTGGGAGAGATACAGAGAGAGAGAGAGACAGAGAGAGAGGGAGAGGAAGACAGATAGAGATGGGTGTGCCAGCAGCCTCTCAGCTGCTGCAAACAAAATCCAGATGCATGCACCCCTTGTGGTCAAGTGCAGCATTGCACCCTTGCGCCACTTTGCATCTGGCTAAACGTGGGACCTGGAGATTGGAACCGCTGGAGATTGGAACCAGCATTCTTAGGCTTAGGAGGCAGGTGCCTTAACCGCTAAGCCACAGATATTTCTTTTAACAAATCAGAGGATGTTCTGGGAATGTGTTCCAAAAAGTGTGTATTTTTTGGTGTTGGCATAGACCTTGGCTAAGAGCCAGTGCACATCTAGCCAGTTGCTCTTGCAGATGAAATTTGGCCCATTTGGAAAATTGTACACAGAATCAGTGACTGTGTAAAATAAGGAACTTTGTTATATGGCACCTGATAGTTCTAAACTATTGTATCTTCATCCAAACAGTGTACAGATTTAGCGTCCTGTGTTTGTAAGTCTAAAGTCCAAAATGCTCTAATGATGCCACAAATGGAAGATTTCACATCTGACCTCATGTGATGGGTCACAGTCAAAATGCAGGTAAAGAGCTGGAGAGATGGCTTAGCAGTTAAGGCACTTGCCTGTGAAGCCTAAGGACTTACATTCGACTCTCCAGATCCCACATAAGCCAGATGCACAAAGATGAGGCAAGCACAAGGTTGCATATGCTCACTAGGTGGCACAAGCATCTGGAGTTCAATTGCAGTGGCTGAGGTCCTGGTGTGCCCATTCTCAATCTCTCTAAAATAAAAAAAAATTTAAAAATGCAGGTACAATAAAAATGTATGAAATTACATTCTGGCTATGCGTGTAAGGTACATATGAAACATGAATGAATTTAATTCTTGTGTAAGCCTGGCTCCCATCTCATTATGCGTATCCAAATAGCTAAAAGTTCCCCATCCCCATTCCAAAACCTGAAACCCTTCTGGTCTCAGCTTTTTCAGATAAAGGATAATCAGTCCATAATAAAAGATCTCTTGCAGAGGGGAGGGGGCAAAAGAGAGTACTGGGGAGAGAATGAATAGAACAAAGTATAATGGCACATATGTGTGAAGATGCCATGATGAAACCGAAAACATTAAGAAAGCAATAAACAAAAATTTAAAAAAGACATCAGTCATAGTATTGGAAGAATGTTTGTCTCATGGATGTGCAAATTCAAATCTTTGTTAGACTCTAACTTGTTGTTCCTATTTTTTTAAATAAATATATATTTTTTATTTATATTATTCTGATTTTACATTCATAGTATTGGTTCCATTGTCCTCCTCCCCGTCCTCCCACTTTCAAAGGGGCCCTCATCAATGGGGAATGTGGATCATGCATTATAGGGTTTGTCAAGAGTTCTGGTGGATAGGCCCCAGTCTCTGTGCATAATGCCCCAACTTGCGATCACAACACCAGAAAAAGGCTATTTTTTTTTTTTTTTTTTTGAGAGAGAGACAGAGAGAGAGAGGAAGAGGCAGACACAGAGAGAGAATGGGTGCACCAGTGGCCTCTCAGCCACTGTGAATGAATTCCAGATGCATGCACCCCCTTGTGGGCAACTGTGGCATTGCACCCTTGCAACACTGTGTCTGGCTAAATGTGGGACCTGGAGAATCGAACGGGCGTTCTTAGGCTTCTCAGGCAGGCGCCTTAACCGCTAAGCCATCTCTCCAGCCCTGTTGTTCTTATTTAGATATCTGCTAGGGAACATTTTTTAAAAGATTTATTTTTATTTATTTATTAGAGAGAGGGAGGGGGAGAGAGAGAAGAGAGAGAAAATGGGTGTGCCAGGGCCTCTAGTCACTGCAGATAAATTCCAGACACATGTTCCACCTTGTGCATCTGGCTTATGTGGGACCTAGAGAATTGAACTTGGGTCCTTAGGCTTTGCAGACATGCACCTTAACTGCTAAGCCATCTCTCTAGCCTGGAACTTTTTTTTTTTTTTTTTGAGACAGGGTCTTGTTGTATAGTACAGGCTGGCCTCAAACTCATGCTCCTCCTTTCTTAGCTTTGAAAAGGAGGGTTTTAATTGTCCACTATGAAGTTCACCCGTAGGAGAGCAGTGATTACTTGATAAACTAGGTTTTATGTCCCCTTCACGTGGGCATAGAATTCATCAATCTACTATGGTTGATTCAGGTGAGCCAGGAGAAGCTGTGTGTGTGTGTGTGTGTGTGTGTGTGTGTGTGTATCACTGTACACCTGCTAGAATTACACAGGTGCTCGTCTCTTTAGCATAATTTTTGCTCACCTTGCTATGGCATTTTACTCCCCTGCCCTTTCTTCTCCCTATCAAAATATGAAGACTTACGTTATGGGAGAACATTGAGGAAAGTTCTTTAGCAACTTTATTCAATGGAGAGTAACTTTTGGAATTTACATAGCTTTCATTTTCCCTGACAGGGCCTTTGTTCAATTTGTATTTTATATCCCTAAAGAAATATAAGAATATAGTGATTTAAAGTCTGATCCTACATCTGGCAGCTGACCCACTGGGGATCCAACCACGCTATTTTCCGATTTAATAATGAATGAGGTGCTAATGATTCCCACGTTGGACAAATAATTTAGCTTTGCCAGAATAGCCTGTTCCAGCTGTGCTTTCTGTTGTCAAGTCTCAGAGCATGGTAAAACCCACATTCACTAAATGACTACCAACTTCGTCTTCTATTAGTCAGGCCAGTGGAACCCTGAATGTCTCTGAGAAGATGTGCCGTGTATGGGGAGAGGGGAGGGAAACATCGTGAGGATGAATCCAGGCCTTGCACATCTTTTCACCTCCTTATCACTGCCTGACAAAATTCTGCCTTCGATTTCTGCCCTGACTCTAGCTTCTCTTTGGGAACTGGCTGAATCAGTGAGGTTCAGTGAGTGGGTGAGAGTTGAGTTCTGGGTTGGAATACTGAAGCAGAGCCCACAGGAGCATAAGCACAGTAGCAGTATCCTATGGAGAGGGCTCTGAGGATGACCGTGTGTGGGGGCGGGGCGGGGACAGAGTCCAGGGTTAAAGGAAGAAACTGGAAGTGTGCGTGCTATCACATGGGAGATTGACAGGTGTAACTACTAAGCACACTGAAATTAATAATAAACTTACTAGGATCTCTGCCACCATACAAGTGGTAGTCTTGCAAAATGATGTGCTGTGATTTTTCCAACTGTGCTTCTCAGACCTGATGCAACTGCCTGCAGAGCTGGAAGCTCACGATTCCTTTGATTCCCTCACACCTAACAAATACTCGTTCTTTGAGACTGGATTTGATATGTGTTTATTTGGTGAGAGAGGGGTGATTAAACAAGGCAAGGATGATTGTGGCCACAAATATGGTACAGTTATCAAATACTGTGCCATCTTCTGGCAGGTATATAAGCTGATACCCACAGCACTCTGAGGGGCTTTTGAGCCAGTTTTGAGCAATTGCCACATAAGTGACATTTTCACACCCCTTTCCAAGGTAATTGCTTGGAAAGACATTTGCTCCTGGGCAATAGTTAGATTTGGTTTGTCAAAAAGAGAAATCAGCAGCAGCCCGATTTTATTATATTCGTAATTCATATGCTCTTTCTTTAATGTCTATTTATCTCACTAGTTAGAAGCCAGTCTTTGGACAAACCTGTCTTCACATTTGATTATTGTTCCTGGCCAGTAAGAATTTCTGGTCATCCCATCTCCATCGCATTACTTCTTTCTTCTTCCTTCCCCTTCTTCCTAGATGACACGGCTGAGAGACCAGAAATACTGCCTCTGGAAAAGATGTCAGAGTTCCCTTTACTCCTGATCCCTTGGGAATAGAATTTAGAGGTAATAGGGATAAAATGATGAGCATACTTGATTGGTATTAGAATTTGTGGCTGTGAATATTTAGCTGGTCTTTGTTTCTGAAAAGGCAGTTTAGCTTAGTGCTTGTTTTCCTGTGGAAGCTTTGCAGTGTCCTTTAGTAAAAAAAGCCTTTGCCTTTAAATCATTAGCCATGCAGCCTGTGTCCTTCGATGCGTAATGATGCCTGACAGGCAGGTAAATAACACAGAGCTTCCTTTGGAAAAATCAGTTATAAATATTCAATGCAGAGCCCAAACCATCTGACGCCCTCCCTTTGCGAGGTAAACAAGACTTTGCAACGTGTCCAGAGGAAGACGATGGGGAGGCTCGCCATGGAGACAGATGAAATGAATTCTGATAACTCTCTTTTGTTGTAGTTTCTGTTGTAGGGAGAGAGCTTTTCTTGGCAGCTGTCGCGTCAGCCTTCCTGAGGAGCATGAGTGGCGGAATGGAAGGCTTAGTGACTGAAAGAGGCAATTTCCTCCTTTTCTAATCACACGTCTCTAAGAGTATTTCCAGTGACACCGAGGCTGCACCTAAGCGATGCAGTGCTGTTGTGCCCTGTTGTGCTGTGTCTGTTGCCCCAAGTGTCCCAGCATGCTTGAGGTCAGCTTTCTCCTTGAATGAGTTTAATATTGAAAGCCACATTTGGATCTACATAAAACCAAACATTTCAGAATATATAGATAATAGTGATAGTAATAACAATGCAAGTATATCAATGTAAGTTTAAAGATAAGAGAAATGGGGCTGGGACTATAGCTCAGTTGGTAGAGTGTCTGCCTAGCATGTACAAAGCCCTGAGTTTGATCCCCAGCACTGCATACCTGAATGTGGTGGCATATGCCTGGAACCTCTGCATTTGGAAGGTAGTAGCAGCAGAATCAGAAATTCAAGGTCATCCTTTGTACAAGCCCAGCTTGGACTACACAGAAGACCCTGTCTCAAAAAATAAAATATAGCCCGGTGTGGCAGCACACGCCTTGAATCCCAGCACTTGGGAGGCAGAGGCAGGAGTCACCATGAGTTCACATGGGACTTGTGAATAGTGAATTCCAGGTCAGCCTGGACTAGAGTGAGACCCTACCTTGAAATCAAAAAACAATATAATAATAATAATAAAAATACATAAAATAATAATAATGATAATAGAAGAATGGAGGAAATAGGCCAAATATGAATAAATATTTCCCAGAAAATGAATTATAAGCCATCAGGAAACAAACACAGAAATGAAATTCCATTTTCTGCCAGTCAGATCTGCAGTATTTATGCGCTTTTTTGGGCATGTGTATGTGTGTACGCATGCATGCGTGTGTGTGTGTAGAGCATATGTGCTGTGGCATGTGATGTGATATGAGTGTAGCATATGTGTGTGTGTGTGTGTCTGTGCGCGCGCGCATGTGTGTGGAAGCCAGAGGAGAACACTAAATGTCCTCTCTTTTTGCTCATCTGCCTGTTTCTTTGAGACAGAGTCTCTTCCTTCAACGCAGAATTTCTGTTTCATTTGTTTCTTTTTTGAACAGCAAGTCCCAGAGGTTCTCTGGTGGCCACCCTTGTCAGGACTGGGCTTACAGACAAGTGTGGCCATGCCAAGCTGTTCACATGGGTACTGGGGAATGGAATTCAGGCCCTTTCTGGCCCTCACGTTTATAAACTATAAATCTCACATATTTAATATGTACATATGCATATACTCATGAAATCAGTGCTACAATAAAAATAATAAACATACTTTCCACATCCAAAAGTTTTCTGCGGATCCCTCCCTCTATATATTTTTTGGTACACAACATGTGTTCTATTTACTTTCCAAATGAATTTTAAATGCATAATACAGTATTATTGATGAAGGTGTTGGGAAACTAAGCAGTCTTATACCCTGTGAGTGTGTGAATTGGCATACTTTGGAAAGTCATGAATACCTACTACAGTCATAAATATGTATTACTTATGATGAATAAAGTTCATTTTCACTTTTCTACTCTAGAAGTTATTTTATGGATGTTCATTATTTAAAGTTTTTGGGTAGTGAAATATTGGAAAAAATTAAAATACTATTAGTAGAGGGGATGTCTAAAATATGTTACATTATATTGGAACACATGTAGCAATGAAAAGGAATTGGCTCATTTTGTGTCAGCCTGGATAGATCATTAAGTGGAACCAGGAAATTTAGTTTTTTTTGGGGGGGGGGTTTGAGGTAAGGTCTCACTCTAGCCCAGGCTGACCTGAATTCACTCTGTATTCTCAGGGTGGCCTTGAACTCATGGTGATCCTCCTACTTCTGCCTCCCAAGTGCTGGGATTAAAGGCGTGCGCCACCACGCCAGGCTCAGAACAAGAAAATTTAGAGTGTTAGTACAATGTACTATAATTTATATGAAAACATATAGACTGAAATATTGATCCAGGCATAGTGGCACATTCTTGCACATGCCTGTATCCCTAGACTTGGAAGACTGAGGCAGGAGGATCAATATGAGTTTGAGGACAGTTTGTGTTGAATTCCGTCAATGGCAGTGCTCCCCAGTCTCCATTCCTTACTTTTCCCTCATTCTGTATCCATGGTATTCCATTCTGCTTATCACATATCAGATACTCCGTTAAGGCATTTTGTGATAAATCCATATAAACTTGTTTTCACATAGATTCATTCTATGTGCACTTACTTTTTTCACATTAACAGTAATCACAAGCATCTCACATTATTGAACATTCTTATAAAACATTATGTCTCCACCCTACAGATATACAGTGTATTATTTAATCAATTCTTTGTCTAACACTAAAGTGTGTCTTTAGTATTTTATTATTACGGCCAACCTTTAAATAAAAATAAGACATTCTTGAAGATTATTATTATTATTATTGGGTTTTTTGAGGTAGAGTCTTACTCTAGCTCAGGCTGACCTGGAATTCACTATGTAGTCTCAGGGTGGCCTCGAACTCATGGCGATCCTCCTACCTCTGCCTCCCCAATGCTGGGATTAAAGGCATGCACCACCATGCCCACCTTGAAGATTATTTTTGACATTCAAGTATTGTTATTTTATTTAGAAAGATGTTTTGGAGCATTGGCATGAAAGTGAGAAATGAGTTGTATGTATGAGAAAGTAAGAGAGAATGAGGAAGAGGAGGAGGAGGAGAGGAGAAGAGAATAGATAGTAGAAAGGGGAAAGAATGAGAGTGGGGCAGAAGGTGAGATTTTAACTTTCAGTGGCACAAGCAGGGGGCCATCGGTCTGGGTTTGTAAAGTGCACATTGTATGCGCTGCACTGTCTTCAGCTTTTTGGCGGCCTGGCTGGTGGAGGAGCCCTTGAGATGAGGTGTTTAGATTTCAAATGTGATTATAAGATGGCAGGGTGACAGCAAAAGGTTCTCCAAGATTCTAGAGTTTTCCCACCTATGGGGAGATGGGGACCACAGTGTTCCCCCCCTCCTGGGTGTGCTTACCTTGCCTCCATACAGTAGTGGCTGAGGAGAGAAGCAGCATGTGACAGAAGTAATAGTAAGATCTTCAAGCAACACAGCATTGACTTGAAACTTTTATTTTAACCCAGACTCTGCAACCCAGGCCATTTCCAGATCCAGCCACAGTGCTTGCCTCAATCTCTTCCCCACCCAGGGGAGCCTTAGGGGAATGTTGGGAGACACTGAATGGAAAGATGCTGTTGGGAAGGATGAGGAATGTGTTGCTACCAAGGGCAGTTTACCCAGGACAATAACAGCTTAAGAAAAAGCAACCCCCACTATTGCCCATTTGTTTTCAATACAAATGTTCAAATGCACTGGCTTTCTTAAAAATACTTTTGCTAGAAAGCATTTCAGACATACCAAGAAATACGGAGATGACTGTAATGAATATCTATATTCCTCCAAACTTTAGCAAATCCCAACATTTGGCTGTATTTGCATTTAATCTTATTATTGAAGACAAAGCTGCGGCCTCCTGGATGTCCATACTTCATCCTTTCCCCTTCCACTCCCGTGTAGCAGCAGCCACTCCAGAATTGATGTCTGTTTCTGTTAGCTGTGTGGTTTCATATCTATGCATTCATAAGCAACATACAGACTTGGTTCTGTAAATTGCAGAACTTTGTCTCATGGCTACTATGCTATAGCTATTATTCTGAGGCTTCCTATGTTCATTCATTGTAATGATTCTGAAGTATGTTTGTTTATATACAGAGTGTCAGATTTCCATGACTGTGAGCATTCCACTGTATAACTATGCTGCAGTGTACTTATACATTTCCCTCCCATCAATAGTCAAGATTCCAGTTTCTTTTTTTATAATTTTGTATTGACACCCTTCTGCTGATAGACAACATATGGTCATAACCCTCCCAAACACACTCCCTTTCCTCACTCCCGAGTCCCCCTTACACTGAGTACCTTCTTTCCAACTAGTCTTTCTTCTATTTTGATATTATTATTTTTCCTTCCTATTATGCAGGTCTTGTGTAGGTAGTGTCAGCCACTGTGACATCAGGAATATCAAGGCTACTTTGTGTCTGGAAGATAGTATTGCAAAGCATTCCTGCCTCTTTTAATCTAATAAATAAATAAATAAATAAATAAATAAATAAATAAATAAATATGTATATATTTGGGGGGGGGTTGAGGTAGGGTCTCACTCTAGCTCAGGCTGACCTGGAATCTACTACGTAGTCTCAGGGTGGCCTCGAACTCATGGTGATCCTCCCACCTCTGCCTCCAAAGTGCTGGGATTAAAGGCGTGAGCCACCACGCCTGGCTAAAAACATTTTTATTTATTATAGAGAGGGAGAGAGAATGGACATGCTAGAGCCTCCTGCCACAGCCAGTGGAATCGAAACACATGTACCATTTTGTGCATCTGGCTTTATGTGGGTACTAGGGAATTGAACCTGGGCCATTAGGCTTTGCAAGCAAGCACCTTTAGCCACTAAGCTATTTCTCCAGCCCCTCCTACCTTACTTTGACTCTTACGTTCTTTTCACCAACTCTTCCCTGATCCTTGGAGGGTGTAATAGACATGTTTCAGTGCTGAACACTCTACTGTCATGTCTTCTCAGCACTTTGGGAAGTTTTGGGTTTCCCCAGTGGTCACTGCCATCTGAAAAAGAAAAACTTCTCTAACCAAAAGTGAGAGCAGCATTAATATATGGGCATAAATGTAAGTGTTTAGAGGGCAGTTTGGTGGGCATTCCATATCCATTCTGCCAGACAAGAGTAGTGGTCTCCCCACTAGGGTTTATGACCTTCCCATAATATTCCAATTTCTCATTGACATAAACACAGTGCAGTGAGTGTCCTTACACATGTGCGAGAGTTTCCTTAGATGATATAATTAGGCTGTAAGTAGCTGGTAGTGGGCATGCATATTCTCAGGTTTACTAGGTAATGGCATGTTGTTTCCCCCAAGATGGTTGTACTAACACACACTCACAGCAGCTGCATGTGAAGTCCTCCTGTTGGTCCGTACCCTCACCAACTCTGGGCACCGTCACACCTCACCGTTTTCACTGGGTTGATCGGCATGAAATGATAAGTTAACCTGGCTTTCATTTGTTCCTTCCTGATGAATTTTGAAAAGTATCTTCTTTCCACAAGTGTCTTGTTATCTGTGTTTCTTCTTACATTGTCATACATTCATTAATGTTCAAAACACAATATTTACTTTGCCAAATCTACAAAAGACATGACTCCAGCCCTTATGACTGTGGGGAGTCTGAACTATATATGGGACATGTGCAAAAGAAACCGCCTAAAAATAATGACAGTATGCATTTTGTTAGCTAGAGAGATGTGACTTAAACATGATGTGGCCAACTATATGTGTTCATAGCTCAAGAAAAGACTTGCAGAAAAATTTTCAAGGGGTTGACTAGCTGTTGGGATGTTGGAAGAAGAACTAGGACCTGTAGGGACAATGTTTTTTGTTTCTAAACCAGAAAGGTCAGCTTTGGAATAAGCACCTGGCACCGTGTTGCAACCCAGACTCAGAGGAGAAAAATCTAAAATTTGGTTTGGACAGTGGGAATTTTGTTTTAAAATTTACTAATTTTTCTAATATATATATAGACATATTTATATTTATGTGTATGTATATATATATATATATATATATATATATATATACATACTATATACATACATATATATATAGACACTTATTTATACTTCTAGATGATGTTTCTTTGTGTTGTTAAATCTCTGAATTTGAGTTCCTCCTGCACCAAGCTTTTCATTTCCTCTGAAAATCCACATTTCAGAAGTGAAGGAGACACGAGAGATGCTTTTGAAATAAAACCTGCTAATATTTGTCTAGGACTTTGCAATTTACAAAGCACCCCCACATTCCTCTGATGCTTCTAGTCACCCAGTAGAGGAAGTGGAGGCATGTTAGTATTGTTAATTTGCTGTACAGATTTGTGGCTCATGGTCACTGGGCCAGTAGGTCATGAAATAAGAACTCAAATATGAGCCTTTGACCTTAAGTTACGTGGTCCTTTCCAATCATTTTTCTCCAGAGCATTTAGCTCACAGTTTCCTGCTACTGGGGCCAGAGTTACCTGTGGCCTTTGAACCTTCAAACTGTGTTATCTGTGTGGCCTCCATTAAGGAAAGGACTTTGAATTCTTTTAGGCAAATTGGAATTGGTGAAACTGGCTTTCAAGTAATTTTAACTTTAATTAAACTAAGCAACAATTCCTCAGTGGCTCTCAACCTTGACAGCATGTTACAATAACTTTGGGTTCTAGGGAGCTAAGAAAAACACAAAACAAAAACCAAACAAAAACACTTGTGCTTGATGACATCTCAAATCAATGAAGTCAGAGTGGGGGCTGGCGGGGGATAGTGTTCTTGTTTCTGTGATCAATGCTGTTGATGGTATATGTTCTTTGGTCAAAGATAGATTAGCATTAACACTGCTAGTCCGTGTCTTACACTACACTTGCAGCTCACTTTTCCCCATGGATGCCTCCCACTGCCTTTCTAGAGGATTTCTGTTTTCAGCCCTCAGCCGGCTATGGCCTTGTGGGGATGAGTTAGCCTTCCACTTGACTCACTTTCTGGGTTCTTGACAACTTAGGTACCACCTCTTTTCTTCCGATCCCCCACCTTACTTTCTAGTATTTTTTAAAAAATATTTTATTATTTATTTATTTGAGAGAGAGAGAGATACAGAAATAGATAGAGAGAGAGGGAGAGAGAAAGAGAGAATGGGTGCACCAGGGCCTCCAGCCACTGCAAACGAACTCTAGATACGTGCACCCCCTTGTGCATCTGGCTTATGTGGGTCCTGGAGAATCGAGCCTCGAACCGGGGTCCTTAGGCTCCATAGGCAAGCGTTTAACCGCTAAGCCATCTCTCCAGCCCCAACTTTCTAGTATTTTTGATTCTTGCCTCTACTTGCCATCTTCCCAAGCTGCTTTGCTCACAGTCCTAAGGGTAAAACAGGCTTCTCTCATGGCACCCACAAAGGCATCTTGCAGTTTGTTTCTCTCCCTCTTTGTAGCCATGTTATAAAACTCAGAAGACGCCATAGTGCTGAGAAGAAGTGACAGAGGAGTGCTCAGCACTGAGACATCTCTATCACACCTTGCAAAGCTCAGGGTTCATTGTGGAAGAGGTGGTGGAAAGAACATAAGAGCCAAAGGAAGGGTAGGACTGCTTACAATGCACTCTTCCAGACACAAAATGACCTGGATATCCATGGCTTCGCAGTACGTGACACTACCTACACAAGACTAGTATAATAGGAGGAAAAGATGGTGACATCAAAATAAAAGAGCAACTGGCTAAGAGGGGGAGGGATATGATGGAGTAGAGTTGCAAAGGGGGAAGTGGGGAAAGGGAGGGAATTATCATGGTTTATTGTGTAAAATTATGGAAGTTGTCAATAATAAAAAAAAGAAACATTCCATCTCTGACTAGAGGCCTGCTCAGAACCCTGGCCCACAAGCAAGAAAGCTTGTATTGGGTGTGCCAGCTGTTCAGACATAGCCATGGGGGGGGGGGCTTGGCTCTCATGGGGGAGTGGTGAAGATGTCAAGGAAGGGGGGGGGCAGTTCTCCTTGCATGAATCCATTCATGTGCAGCTTCTGCTGTGGGCTGGTGACGTGGACTGAGAGCTGGGCATGAGGCACTGTTGTCAGTGAGAGCCAGTTCCAGCGTGTGCTCGAGCCCCACTGCCCACTCCATAGAGTGAGAGAGCCACAAGTTATGTATCCGCACAGACTTCTTGTCCAAAAGCTGTTATCACAACATCTAATTAGTCCTAGTGGACTAATTGGGATTTTTAGATAAGACAGATTCCTGTTGGTCCCTCAGCCCCCCATAAAAACTTCTTCAAGTCGCAACTGATGCAAAGAAAAGATGCGTTATACCGGCCGACACAGCCTCTGACTAGCATCAGCAGGAGGTCCTGTGACTCCACCATCACCACACCTCTAACTTATGCTGTTTGGTTGCAGGAGCTCGTGTAAATGCCAAGGACAACATGTGGCTGACCCCACTGCACCGGGCTGTTGCTTCCAGAAGTGAAGTGAGTGACTATTTCATTTAATTGAATACTTACTGTCCCTAGAAAAAGAAGCATTCTTTCCACTGAGTTCGAGATCCTCGGAGATGGACAAAGGCTTTTACCTCTAATGCCATAGGGTTACCAAAAATGAGTTTGAGTGTCTCCTGCATGTCAGACACGGTGCAAGAGGAGGTCTCTGGGTACCGCTAGCCGGGTAGCATGAACCTTGACCTTAGTGAGTTTGCAGTCTCAGTGGCCGGGGAAACAGGAAGCAGATCGGTGCCGTGTCAGAGTGGAATTGGAGGAGGAAACAAGAGAAGTCTCCTCAGAAGAGATGTCAGCCGAGCTGGTCCTTGAAGGGTAAAGCAGGCCTGGAGAAAGAGGGAAGGCAGAAGCAGGAGGCTACCTACACCAGAGGGCAAGAGCTGTAGGAGTTAGTGCATGAGGGCTCAGGGGCACCTTCTTGGGCTTTCTGAGGGAACGCCAAGAAAAAAAGATCTCTGGTTCCCAGCCTTAGGGGAGGGAAGAACCCACAACAGATGTTTTCAGTACCTTGTGACCTTGTCAACACCTTCCATCCTTAACACACCCATTGTATTTATTTATTTATTTATTTATTTATTTATTTATTTATGTTTTTTTTCTGTTCATTTTTTATTGACAACTTCTATACTTACATACGAAAAAACACATATTTCCCTCCGCTGCCCCCATTCCACTTTAGAGCTCCTCCCTCCCTCCATTAGTCTCTCTTTTAATTTGATGTCATCATCTTTTTCTTCTATTTTGAGGGTCTTGCGAAGGTATTGCTAGGCACTGCAAGATCATGGATATAGAGGCCAATTTCTGTCTGGGCAGTTGCATTGTAAGAAGTCATATCCTTCCTTTGGCTCTTCCATTCTATCTGCCCCCTCTTCTGCAATGGTCCCTGAGCCTTGGAGGGTAACACACCCATTTTTTCATCAACCACCAGCCCGCTTTCTTTACTTATCTGTTGTGTGTTTGAACCACTGGGCTGATTTTTGTGTCTAAGAATGGCATTGGTTGCTTCCCCAAGTAACCAGCATCCTCTGAACATTTTCTCAGGGGAAAAAGTTCTCTGCAGATGACACTTGCTGGGAAGGAATGAAATGTAAACTCAGGAAAGATATCTTCATGACAGTGTCAGTTTCTGATGAAAATTGGAGTCTCTGGGTTTGCCATTAGAGCCGACTGTTTGGTGGACATCAGAAGCCAGGCTTAGTGCTACACTGTGGAAGTTCTAAATTCAGGCTCCGTCTTCTTTTGAAATTAGTCCACTTGCCATTTGTTTTTTAAACCTTCCCTAACTAATAGGTGGGGGACATGGAAGTAGGCTTGAGGGGAAAATTTAGGGAAAGTTTTGATTGGTATCGGATGGCTGTTAGCGCGTGCCAAGGAGGAGGAGGTCTGTTTTAGCTTGAAAGCCAGCACATCTGTCCGTTGCTCAGATTGGCAAGGCCTGCGACTGCCTTCACGCGTGCAGTAAAAAACGGTTTCTTCATTGAAAAGCTTCTTAGTTTGTCCTGCCCTCAACATTGCTTTGCCTCCCCAAATCTAACCCATCTGGATTTCCCAGGTTGTGAACAATTTGGAACCAAGTAACATTGTGTCTTTGTCTGCTGCCTAAGCCCCCACCCCTCCCCGCCACCATTCCATCCTCCTTCCTTGCTTATTTTTCCCAAGGCTGTGAAGAAATAGGAGACTGTTAATGAAACACTGAACAAGTGTATTTTGCAATGCTAGCTACTAGAGATAAACATAACGTGGGCTGCCAGAGAGGGTATTCTGAGGCGTTGTGAACCCTTCCTGTCGTTTGTCCTGCTTGGCTTATTCTTTTTTTTTTTTTTTGGTTTTGCAAGGTAGGGTCTCACTCTGGTCCAGGCTGACCTGGAATTAACTATGTAGTCTCAGGGTGGCCTCGAACTCTCGGTGATCCTCCTACCTCTGCCTCCCGAGTCTGCTTGGCTTATTCTTGTTGCTTCTTTGGAGTCTTTTTTTCTTGGAAAAGAACACTTGTGAGGAAAGGAATTCAATGTATATAATGTATTAATTATTAATTAAATGTATATAAACCCAGAGAGTACAACACATACTTATGGAAGCCTTAATACATGCTTATTGAAGCCCACTGGGTAGAAGGCTTTATTAGCTGTGTTGTGGGCTTAGAGGGGAGCATACAGTGTGGCCTCAGAGGTCCGGGTGTTTGAAGACAGGTAGCAGGTCCAACACAGCCTGCATGTGATTATGACGACCTCTCGTGTGTGCTTGTTCTGCTGGGATAAGCTAAGAGTAGCTCCAAAGGGAAAAATGGTGAACTTTTCATGTTCTTGTTTTAGAGCTTGTCTTTGGGTTAGAAAAGTTAAACAATGGATGTGTTGTCCGTGTGTTGGACTGAGGACGTTATGTTCATCTCAGTGTTGCCATTCTGAGCATTTATTAAGCACACACTGTGTTCTAGGTAGTGTGCTAAGGACCGTCTCTGCAACATTCCATGTTTACCTCCGAGCCACCCTCTGATACTGATACTATTGGTAAGACCGAGGAACCATGACCTCAGAGAACTTAAGTGTGGAATAGAAGGCGTTACAGCCAGTGTGTGGAGAAGAGCAGGCCCGGGAGCTTGATTGCCTGCTTGCACACCATGCTCCACTGCTTCCCTCAGATCACATAAGAACCTCTGGATTCTGTTCCAATTAAAAGGACACATCTGGCTTTGCCTTCTGTGTAGACAAGAGTCCTAAAAAAAATTAAAAAAAAGAATCCTAATGAGAACAAAGAGCTTTCTTGGAGAGTTGAGCAGGATAAATAAATACTTTTCTTTATAGCTTAGGTTTTTATATTTTCCTCTTTTCTCTAAAAACATTGCTATTACTATGGGTTAAATCCTACCTCATAGGAGAATTGGCAAAAATTATATGGAAGACTAGAATGTTACTGCCTCCTTGAAGTTATCTTTGTAACTAGAGAGAGATGTTTTTGTTGTGAACGTGGGTCATACCTGCAGAGGGAAGAAAGCAAGCCTGGCCAGCAGATCAGTTATGCTCAGACTTAGTGTCCATGGTCAGCTGGGATGCTTATTAGACACATTGTTCTGGTTCTGATGGAGGAGATTGCTGGGCCTGGACATCTGCGTCTTAACAAGAGGATTCTGATCCATGTGCTCTGCCCGTCACTCTGTGAGTCCCGAGACTTAAGATTGGGACTGTCTTTGTGTCTGCCTTTCCTAATGTCTAAAGATAGCATCTTGTGAATGTTCTCTTTGAATTCCCTCCCATCCCAGAGTCTTCACCCAACTCCATTTGTGCTACAAGTTCTCAGTAGAAATAAATGATCATTACGAGGGCGAGCTTAGTTTGGTAATAGGTACTTCTGGAAGAACAGTATCATTAATTGAACAAATTGGTTGAATACGAATCTGTACAATTCTTACAGAATATGAAATTGCTATAATCAATGTGGATAAAAGCCCCACATGAGGACAGTCACACAGAAAAAGCCTCAGGATTAAAGAGCAGCCTCTAGGACGTCAACCTGCACCACAGTAAATGTCCCATTAACATGCGCTAATTCATACTCACAGATTTTGCTGATGATCATACCAATATATTTATGCCACCTTTATTTATTAAATACATAATGTGTAAGGTGCCTACTAAGCTTTGTGGAGAGTATGGAAAGTTGTGTAAGACTCAGATCCAGATGTAAAAGCAACTTATACCTTATAGTCTTTGAAACTGCTCATGCCAGCAAGAATGATGTATAGTTATTAACATTACTTCTCCATGAATAATTTATGACTCACTTAAGTGCAGTGCACATTTGAGAGTGAAAACATAATTAATAGTCAGTGTGACAGTTTTTAAGACACAGCTTTCTATTTTTTCTCAACTTTTCCATGGGCTACAGTGTATGTGTACACTTCTTTTTATGAGGTTGGAGTGTCTTTTATTTAAAAAAAAAAAAACCTAAGATCAGGCGTGGTGACTCATGTCTTTAATCCCTGAACCTGGGAAGCAGAGGTGGGAGGATCGCTGTGAGTTGGAGGCCACCCTGAGACTACATAGTGAATTCCAGGTCAGCCTAAGCTAGAGTGAGACCCTTCCTTGAAAAACCACGAACCCCCCACACACACACAAACCCTTGGGCTAGAGGGATGGCTTAGCTATTAAGGCACTTTCCTGTAAAGCCAAAGGATCCATGTTCAATTCCCCAGGACCCACATAAGCCAGATGAACAAGTAGGCACATGTGTCTGGAGTTCATTTGTAGTGGCTGGAGGCCTGGTGTGCCCATTCTCTCTTTCTCTCAAATAAATATTTTTTTTTTTTTAAAAAGAAAGTCATAAAAAGTGGAAATCAAGTGACTGCACATGTCATCTCCAATTTGTGACTTAATGACAGTCTTCCCTTCTGTCTGCATCTTATGTAGTACAGTTTGTCACAGCATGTCGTCCAACAAAGCCTACGATCCTAAGTCTGAACATTAATGAGCTGATACCTCCACTCAGGAGAAATACAGGATCCTTCTTGGTGTTTATTTATTAAAAAAGAAACAAAGGCTTTGGAGGAGCATCATGTGCAGTGTGTGTGCACATCAGTGCCACTGGCCTGTGAGCTACTGTCTTACCTGGCATGATAAGAGTACACGTTCAGCCAGGTGTGGTGGTGCACGTCTTTAATCCCAGCACTTGGGAGGCAGAGGTAGGAGGAGCACCATGAGTTCAAGGCCACCCTGAGACTACATAGTGAATTCAAAGTCAGCTTGGGCTAGAGTGAAACCCTACCTTGAAAAAAAAAAAGTACACTTTTTTTTCAGAGACTTTGAGAGAAATTTAAATAATTTAATATCTAGATGTTGTGATGTATGCCTGCAATCCTAGCACTCAAGAGGTTGAGGCTAGCCTATGGAGAGCCTACATCAAAAAAATAAAACAAACTAGCAAAAGAAAAACCAACAAAAAGAAAAATTTCATACCTCCTAATTTCACTAACAGATGTTAATAATTCTGAGTCTGTGTATTTTGTATTTTATTGTTATAATGATTTTTAATTTTTTGCAAAAGTAATAAAAATTATAATATTCTTTAAGACAGAGTCTGCTGTATAGTTTAGGTTGGTCTTTAACTTGTGATCCTCCTGCCTCAGCTTCCCAAGAGCTGGGATTGCAGGCCTGTCCCACAATGCCTGATTGATAGGATAATTTTAAAACACTACTCCCTCACCACAGATCATTGGAAGAACCTTTATTGCAGAATCTTTTCTTGATTCCGAAAGAATTTGACTTCTCATCTGCTGTGTTAGTTTCTTCTTTACCTTGTAGATTTCTTTCAGAGCAAATTTCTAGATGCTAATTTTTAGCCAGTGAGTGACATAAGAAAGTAAAGACTTTTTTGATTAAAAAATTATTACTTTCCTAAATAGTCATAAAATGCTCCTTTCAAAAACCAAGTTAAAGAGCTCCCAGGGTTAATGTTTTTTTAAAATAGAAATGCGGTTTTAAAGTGAAAGTCTTCTTTTAAAAATATTTTTATATTTATTTATTTATTTGAGAAAGGAAGATGCAGATAAATGAGAGGGGGGAGAGAATGAGAATGGGCACACCAGGGCCTCCAGCCACTGCAAACAAACTCCAGATGTGCACACCACCTTGTGCATCTGGCTTATGTGGGTCCTGGGGAATCAAACCTGGGTCCTTTGGCTTTGCAGGCAAGTGCCTTAACTGCTAAGCCATCTCTCCAGCCCCAAAGTCCTTTTTAAAAAGTTTTATTGGCAACCTCTAACATATAGACAATATAGCATGATCATAATTCATTCTCACAACTTTCCTTTTTTCCCTCTTCCCAACCCCCCTCCACTAACCCTTCTTCTTTCCTACCAGTCTCTTCTATTTTGATGTCATCATTGTTTCCCTCTCCTATTATGCAGGTCTTGTGTGGGTAGCATCAACCACTGTGAGGTCATGAGTATTAAGGCTACTTTGTTGTCTGGAAGACAGTTGCAAAGCACACCTTCCCTTATCTTGGCTCTTAAATTCTTTAAAAAAATATTTTATATTTTTATTTATTTGCATCTAGATTTATGTGGGTACTGGGGAATTGAACCTAGGTCATCAGGCTTTATAGGCAAGTGCCTTAACCACTCAGCCATTTCCCCAGCCTGGTTCTTAAGTTCTTTCCATCATCTCTTCCACAATAGTCCTTGAGCCTTAGAGGGAGAGATAGAGATGTCTCAGTGCTGAACACATTGCTGTCACTGCTTCTCAGCACTTTGGTAAATTTTGAGTCTCCTGGTCATCACTGCCATTTGAAAGAGAAGCTTCTCTAACCAAAAGTGAGAGTATCATTAATATATGGGCATAAACATAAGTGTTTATAGGGCAGTTTAGTGGACATAATATATCCATTTAGCCAGACAACAGTAGTGATTTCTCTGCTAGAGCTTACGACCTCCTAAACCATAGTTTTTTGATTAGGCTTGCATTTCCAGGCATGAATTCCCTACCACAGAGCAGGCCTCAAATCCAATCGGAGAACATTTGGTTTCCCTCATAACAGACATGAGACCATTGTGCCAGTTGGTATATTTGGCCTAGCTGCCCAGCCATCAAGCTTGCAGGGTCCACTGCTGGTTCATTATATTGATGACTTTCTCCCGCAAGAGACTGTGTATGTCTTTCCAGCATCCTCACAGCTAGTCAGTAGGGAGAATGCTCCTGGCTCGGCTCTAGCTTGACTTCTCAGTGACCTGCAGCCCAAGCATGGTGTCTTCAGCAACATGGTCTTATTATCTAGGTCTTGTGGGCAACCAAGCCTTGCCTAATAGCCTGTAATATTTTGAGGGCATTAGGGGCCTCCTGGCCAACAGCTTGCTGGCAGGTATCCCACCCCGGCACTGAAATTTTCTCATAACAATGTATGGTTTCTAGGCACAGCATTATCCATTCCCTCAGGGTACTAATGC
Organism: Orientallactaga sibirica; assembly: GCA_036365145.1. NCBI lineage: Eukaryota > Metazoa > Chordata > Mammalia > Rodentia > Dipodidae > Orientallactaga > Orientallactaga sibirica. Next base: position 21,903,138 of record JAEOAD010000004.1, read on the forward strand.
TCAAACTTTTTACTTTTTTAAATATGTAACTTAGATAGTGAAATTGGTTTTCAAGTGGCTTTGTCATGACATCTTTAATTGTGATCAGCTCTACCCCACACCCTCCTCTTCTCCATTGCCTCCCCTGACCCCACATAGACCATCTCATCCCCAGTGTTCTGTCCTTCCACTTACGTGCCTACTACATCTGCTCTTTATGCCCTCCTCTCTTCTTCCTCTCATGGCTCCTGTCTAGCTCCCTGACCCAAACGTTGGACTTTTACTCCAACTCACATACAAATCTAAACATCTGAAGCTAGGATTTACATATGACAGGGAACATGCAGAATTTGACTTAGTGAGCCTGGCTTATGTGGGTCCGGGGGAATCAAACCTGGGTCCTTTGCCTTTGCAGGAAGCACCTTAACCACTAAGCCATCTCTCCATCTCTCACTCAACTAGTTTTTAAGATAGAGCCTAAATAATGTTTTTCAATATTCTCTAGTTCTAGCAGTGTCTGTGCAGACAGCAGTAATAGTGTATATATTTATATATGTGTTTCACTCTAAGATGTACTGAGGGAACAGTCACTAGCATTTTATTATTAGTCTTTCTAAGTGAGGATGCTTGGCAAAGATTTTTTTGTTTGTTTCCTTGTTTGCTTGGGTCCTGTTGGATTACTGCCTTGTTCGCATTATCCTAGTGGGGTATCCTTCAATTACCATACTATTCATTTCTCTGATAGGATTTCCACAGTTCACTTCCTCTTCTTGTTATGGTTTTCAGGTGAGCCATGTAATATGTGTTACTTCTGATCTATAGAACATCTTTTTTGTTGATCATTTACACCACTGATAAAAGTGTTGATTACTGTCTAGGGCACTATCATATATCTGAATGATAAAGCATATTTCACAGTCCAGTCTTGTGGGGATTAAGGTGTCCAAAGATAACTTCTGAAGGGTGACAGTACCATGGCACCAATGCCTTTCATTGGCTTATTGATGCTACAATGATAAGATATCCTTAAAGAACACCAATAACTGGTTTCCGGGAAGTCTCTAGAAGTAGAGAGAGAAGCAATCAATAGTTGTTCTTTTTTTTTTTTGTTTTTTTTTGTTTTGTTTTGAAAGGAACTATGTAATTCTCTAGACTGAGTAGAAGGGACTTACAAAGGAATCCTGATGTCCATTGAAGTCTTGGTAGGCCCAGGCATCTGTATTCTAAGACCTCCCTGGTGACTGCACCATTCAGCCAACATTGAAAGTTATAGGAAAAGAGAAAGGTGAGTTGATTGGACTAATCAAAGGGAAATCAAAAACAAGAGCTTCAATAAAGGTGGCAAAAGAAGTTACCCATTGTAGAGGCATGGTGACACATGGCTGTGATCACAGCACTCAGGAGGCTAAGGCGGGAAGATCATGAGTTCAAGGCAACTCGGGCTACATAGTGAGCTCCAGGCTAGTCTGGATAACTTAGTGTGACCCTGTCTCAAACAGCCAAACTGAACCAACTAACCAACCAGTTACCCATTGTAATGGAAAAGGCTGGGACAGATGGAAAAGTTTCATAGCTTCAGGCCAAGACAGTAACAGGCATGTTACTTCCTTTGACTGTATTGCTCACATAAGATGGAAGGTTGTGTGTTATATGTTGTCAAGATTCATAAATTAATCCAAGTGTGTATGATAGGTTTTAGAAATTTGTTGACTTATTGACAAATACCTCCAAGTTTAGGTGATCTTTTGTGGACTTTTTCCAATAGATATGTTTCTGAGTATGCCACATATGCTCTCATTTGTCCCAAGAATGCATTATAAGAAAGTATCCTTAGAAGATTGATTTGACTTTTAGAAGTGGGTGGACAGGGCTCTTAGCTTGACAAAGCAAGATAGAGTGAACTGTTCTGCTGTCTGACCTCCACCACACATGACCAGGCTTGTCTGGGCGGGGGGGGGGCAGATCTGGGAGAGAGGGGCTCCTTCATTTTCTCTAGGTTCCTGTGTCTGTGAGCATCGACTGAGCACTTGTCACTGACCTATGCACACTCTGCTTTGTTATAGGAAGCGGTGCAAGTATTGATTAAGCACTCGGCCGATGTCAATGCGAGAGACAAGAACTGGCAGACCCCCCTCCATGTGGCAGCGGCCAATAAGGCTGTCAAGTGTGCAGAAGTGATTATCCCGCTACTGAGCAGCGTCAACGTCTCAGACCGAGGTGGGCGCACGGCCCTGCACCACGCGGCTCTGAATGGCCATGTAGAGGTGAGCATTCTCATCATTGAGAACCAAACACTCCACTCAGTCCCTCTTGGCCACAAGTAGAATCCATTTGATATCTGAGAGTTTTAGAGAATGCGAGGATAATATTGGAATGCCACTTGGGTAATTATGTCCATTCTGAAATTTAGAGCCATAGTGAATTAGAAGAAGTAGCCTGTTATTTCAGTGTTCTCCTTGGACACATGCCGCAGGGCCTGCTACTGCAACATCATCTCCTTCTGCAGATCCCGGACCCATTTTTCTTTGGTTCAGATTTGGTTCAGGTCACCTGCAGTGAGGAGCCTCATTACAGAGGGAACCCTTGATTTCATTGTTGGTTTTCTTTCAGATGGTCCATTTACTCTTGACCAAAGGGGCAAACATTAATGCATTTGACAAGAAGGACCGACGGGCCCTCCACTGGGCAGCATATATGGGTAAGGATTCTGTGTGTGGTAAACAAAGTGTAAGGGACCTTAGCTCAGTGGTAGAGCACTTGCTTAGCATGTGTAAGGTCCTGGGTTTGATCCCCACCACCACAGGCAAGCCAACAAAGAAACTAAGACAAGCAGATGATCTTTAAAAAAGCCACAGGTTTCTTGGCATCCTCTTGGGCAAGGCTGACTTCTAGCTTGGTGTTGAAGATTTGGCCCATTTTATCGGCATGCATAGAGTGCTGTAGTTGGGCAGTTGCCTTGTCAGAGGTTTATTTATCCTGGAAAGAGGACAAGGAATCATGGCCTGGACCTAGCCGAACATACCTCACTCTGGGTCGGGAAGCCTCACACTGCCTCTTTTAACTTGCCATGTGGCAGCACATAGAACGTTGAAAAATGAAAGAGGTCTGCCTAGCAAAGCAAGGGCATGAATGCCATTTGTCTTTTTATTTATAAATGATTTTGAAAGGAAAAAAGGGGAAGAAAGGGAGGAAACCCTTGGCTGTTTTGCAGCTGGAAGCAATGGTTTCACTGTGGATCCTGCTGCACTGAGGACAAAGCTGGGCCCTTTTTTCCTTTGGTTGACATAAAGACCGTAGATAAGTGGCAGACCTCACAGTTTATTCTCAGTATAATCTTGGAAAATGAAGAACTAAGATTCTCCTGTTGCATTTATAATCGGAGAACATCCTGCAATTCCAAAAGAAGATAGCATTCTATCAGCACCACATTGCACACGAGCTGCATGCCCATCCATGGGATACCATGTGGGTAAATTCCGGAAGATCTGCACTGCAAGACACGACAGTGGTGATGTCTGAGGGTGTTTACTATATTAGATCAGACAGTGTTATACTAAGGGGAGAGACATCAGGAAGAAGTAGGAATGATGTGATCTCACTTCTGTAAAAATCTATACAGTGAATACAAATTTGGAGAATACATACTGAAATAGCAGTTGATTAGGGATTAGTGATTAGGATTGCTTTGGTTTTCTTTTAACACGCTTTTGCCTTTTTGAATCCTTTTAACAAATGCAACATGACTTTTGTCTAATTTTGAAAATTAACATTAATTGTGAGGGAGAAAAAGAATGCTAGGGAAGGTGTGAGACAAATTTTTGTTTATTTGAGACAAGGTTTTTATGTAGCCCAGGCTAGCCTTGAACTATGTAGCTGGAGCTGTCCTTATTTAAACTCCTGATTCTCTTGCCTCCGCCTCTAATGTGCTGGCATTATAGCTGTGTGGCTTTTTTTTTTTTTTTTTAATATCTTGGACTTTTGAGCTGGGTGAAGCCAATTAGATATCTTCAAGGTCCCAATGAATCTTTGCCATAAGACATATGTTTAGGTAATACATACACTGAGATACTTAAACAATTTGGGGCTTAAGTTCTTTAATTTTTTTTTTTTTTTTTTTTAGTTTTTGACAGTTTCACACATATATGTATACATTGTATTTTTCTTTTCATTTTTCGGTCTTTTCAAGGTAGGGTCTCACTCTAGTCCAGGCTGACCTGGAATTCACTATGTAATCTCAGGGTGGCCTTGAACTCATGGTGATCCTCCTACCTTTGCCTCCCGAATGCTGGGATTAAAGGCATGCGCCCCCATGCCCGGCTCTACATTGTATTTTGATCATATACCTCCATCACCCGGTTTCATCCCCTCCCACTCCAGCTGAACCCCATCTTCTTCCCACCATTTTTTTTTTTTTTTGAGGTAGGGTCTTGCTCTAGCCCAGGCTGACCTGGAATTCACTATGTAGTCTCAGGTTGGGGAGCTTCCAGATTCTTCTGACCTTGGATCCCGTTGCTGTAAGTGCAGTGAGAGTACAAATGTGGCTGCTTTGTACCTGGCTTTACATGGCTGCTAGGGAAGATTGAACTCCAGTTGACAGGCTTGCAAGCAACTATCTTCAACTGCTGAGCCATCTCGCTTGCCCCTTACTTTTGTTTTGACACAACCTTTTTATTTCTTCCGTTTTAAAAAATTTATTTTGTTTTATATTTTGAGAGAGTTTGCTCAATTTCCCAGGCTGGTATTAAACTTGCAATCCTGCCTTAGCCTCCTGAACACTGGTATTAATTATAGGCATGTGCCACCCCACCCAACTTAAACACAACTTTTTGTTTTGTTTTGTTTGTTAAGGAAGGGTCTCATTCTAGCCCATGCTGACCTGGGACTCAGTAGCTCAAGCTGGCCTTGAACTCATAGCAATCCTCATACCTCAGCTCCTGAGTGCTAGGATTAAAGGCATGCACCTTTAACCCCGGCTTTTTGAACACAACTTTTCAAAGGCTATGGTACTAACACAGTGTCAGAATCTGGTCCTTCTTTGTTGTCACGGTTATAGGTCTCATCTCTGCTATATCTACTTGAAATCTTTCAAATGAATAAACTTTTTCCCCTATCACATTTACGTAACATTCAGTGCATAGCAGGTACTCAATAAATCTTTGTTGAATATTTTCTATGAGGCAGCTTTTTAAAAGAGCTCAGCAAAATACTGGCAGGAATCAAAGCTAGTAGTGATAATTTAGGTGCAATGAATTGTCAAATTGTCTTATAAAGGTTAATGATGTTTTCACTGCTTTGCTTGTCAAGGCCACCTGGATGTTGTGGCATTACTCATTAAACATGGTGCGGAAGTTACCTGTAAGGATAAGAAGGGATACACCCCTCTGCATGCTGCAGCCTCTAATGGGCAGATCAATATTGTCAAACATCTGCTGAATCTCGGGGTAGAGGTAAGCTGTGGTAAATGCAACACACCATGCCTGTGTGGTCATGGGTTTTCTCTACTTTCAAGCTAAATCCTGTCTGTATTTTAATTCAAGGAGAAAAAAAAAATAACATATCTCCTGGTGTATTATCTTATTGAGTTTATGTGAACTGATAAGAGCCACAAGGGGAATAGACTCGGCAGCAGAAACAGACTCAGTATATCCAAAATAGAGACACGTGTAATAGTGTACATAAAAAGTACTAATCAGGCAATTTTAAAAGACTGGCTAGGGTTCCCTCAGATGGCTGACAGTAGGAACAAATGAGTGGATGGCGGGAATAAACAGTGGGAGCATCTGATGCTGAGCTAGAACCGTCGGCCTGTCCTGCTCTCTTTTAGCTAGGAACAGCAGTGCAGAGATTGAAGGAAAAGCAAGCTTTGTACTGACACAAGGTTGACACTAAGCCCCCTGAGCAGGGCTTAGACAATGTAGGGAGCCATGGACTGAAAAACACACCTTCAAACAGAAGCTTGGTTCTGCTTCTGGTTCAGGCTGGTGAGCTGTCATGTTCCAGAGTGACACCTGAGCAGGATCAGAGCCTGACTTGTGTGGGTAGGATCCACACTGGCCTCTCTGTCCATCCCCTGTCCTTTGTCTTTATGGTTACTGAACCCACGAGACTTTCACTTTTCATTCTTTCTCTAGCCAAAACCTCCTCCCATCCCCACCCCACGAGATGATACCTCTCACTTCCTCCTAAGTCACTTTTTGTCATATTCAATTTTGCTGTCTTTACCCTGGGGAGGCAAGCATTCCCTGGATAACCTGCTGGGGTGGGAGTCAGTGCTGAATAATTATGTTGATGGATGGATATTTCCTTTTTCTCGCCAAAGCCATTAGGCTTTGTGTAGAAAATGGAGTAAATTGGCTCCAGTAATTTTAATGGCCCCACATTGGACTCTTTGCAGATTGATGAAATCAATGTCTACGGCAACACTGCACTCCACATAGCCTGCTACAACGGGCAGGATGCTGTCGTTAATGAGCTTATCGACTACGGTGCTAACGTGAACCAGCCCAACAACAACGGCTTCACGCCTCTGCATTTCGCAGCTGCCTCCACGCACGGTGCTTTGTGTCTGGAGTTATTGGTAAACAATGGGGCCGATGTGAACATTCAGGTATGACGCTCTTTGTCCCTCTGCATTAAATACCTTTGCACTGAGACTCTGCTTAAGCAAAACTAACTGCTGTAAATCATACAGTGGTTTTGTGAAATGGAAGCACCTTGTCTCACGTAAGCTTATCCCCGAGTGAGATGCTATAGAAATAGTTGGAATGCTTCCCTGTGTGTGGTGATCCCAGTGAGAAGGCACTTGAGGCTCCAGCCTGTGTCCTTGGTGGCTGAGTAACTGGAGGGGGAATACTGGGTCATAAGGGTACTGACTCTGCCCAGACTTGAATACAGAGACCTGTGTCTAGTGGATAGGGCAGAGCTGCTGAGCACTTGAAGAAAGACTAATGATTGCTCCTAACCTCAGCGTGGCCCTCAAATGCTTTTTCTTAGAGCAAGCTGCACACAGTGGCTCCAGTGACATAGCATCAGCCTGTCCTAATGAACAGTCCTTTAGCATCAGAGCTGACTAAGGACTGTCCAGTGCCCTGTTTGGTAGTGAAGGAGCACTCTAAGATGAGACGTGATCTCTGTCCTCACAGAAATTGCACTATGGCAAGGAGATACCACATACTCAGATAATTACGGGGCAAGAGAATGTGATGAGTGCTGAGAAAAAGCAGTGAGCGTTGCGAAGTAGATGAAGTACTCGTTAGTGTGCTGGTCTGGAGAAGAAGTAAGGAGGATGTGAGACAAGGAGGAGCCCAATGAAGGGCCAGGCTTTGCTGAAAGAAAATCAGCAGAGAGATGAGTTGAAGATGAGTGTGAGGATTGAAACCCGGTGAGGGAGGTGATATCTCAGACTGAGTGTGTAAGCGTTCAGTTCCAGGGCTAGACTGCCTACATGCCTCTCCTAGCCTTGGCTTTGGGTAACTCATTATTAGTCTCAGTTCTTTGACTTATCAAGTTAGGGTAATAATGGCATCTTGTTTATGGGCCTGTTGTGAAGATTTAATGTAGTTGTTGCTCTGAAATTACAGAGAACAAAGTGTACCACATGGTAAATGCTTGGTGAACACTGTTGTTCAAATTCATGAAGCTATCAGGTGTTGGGGAGATGGCTCAGCAGTTAAAAGACTTAGCCTGCAAAGCCTGCCAACCTGAATTCAATTCCCCAGCACCCATGCAAAGCTGGTATGCACATGCCCCCCATACATACATATGTACATACATACATATATACATGCAGACATAAATAAATAAATAAATTTAAAAAAATTATTTTGTTTATTTTTGGAGAGAGACACAGAGAGAAACAGATAGAGAGGGAGAGGAAGACAGATAGAGCTGGGCGCGCCAGCAGTCTCTCAGCTGCTGTGAACGAAATTCAGATGTGTGTGCCCCCTTGTGGGCAAGTGTGGCGTTGTGCCCTTGCGTCACTTTGCATCTGGCTAAACGTGGGACCTGGAGATTGGAACCGGTGGAGATTGGAACCAGCGTTCTTAGGCTTAGCAGGCAGGCGCCTTAACCACTAATACATCTCTCCAGCCCAATAATTTGTTTTTTAAAAGGGGATGCCAAGAGGAAGAGCAGGCTCAGGTGGTGAGTTGCATTTAGCTATGCAGAAGCTGATTTTGAACCTTTGGTACAGTCAGCCTGAGAACCATAGTGGAAACCATGATACTCTAGTATGGAGGAGCCATGGAGGATAGAAAAAGAACATTTAGGGCTGGAGAAATGGCTTAGCGGTTAAGGTGTTTGCATGCGAAGCCAAAGGATCCTGGTTCGATTCTCCAGGACCCACGTAAGCCAGATGCACAAAGGGCACATGCATCTGGAGTTTGTTTGCAGTGGTTAGAGGCCCTGGCATGCCCATTCTCTCTCTGTCTGTCTCTCTTCTATCTCTCTCTGCTTGCAAATAAAAAAAAATAAAAAAAAAAGAAAAAGAACATTTAGGTTGCCTATCTGTATAAGATGATGGTCAAAACTATGGGAAAAGGAAAATGTCACCCAAGGAGAATATTATGGGTACAGAAAGGGAGGGAGGACCCCAGGAGCCCTTTACTGTTAGGGAGAGGAGGAGGGGAGGGGAAGAGGGAAGAAGAGCAGGAGAAGGAGCCAGCGAAAGGCATGGGAAATGTTAGAGAAGGAAAGGAACTCAAGTGTAGTATCTTCATAAAGGTGCAAGGCAGGCAGAATAGAAAAGTCGAATCAACAAAGAGCATTTGAGAATCCCACATACTGTAAGTGGAGCCATTCCAGAGTCCCAGGAAGAGGACAGGGGAAGGTCGCTGGGGGCTTGAGAGAGACCAAGGAGATGTAGGCCAGTGTGGCGGAGCGCCTGTGAGGGTCGAAGTCACAGAGTCTAGTGACCAGGGGAGCAAGAAGCACACGTGTGGTCAAACCATCAGCGTCTCTTGGACTGTGGTCTTGTCTTGGTATGCAAGGGCCATGTGTGGTTTCTTCCCAGACAGGGAAATGGTTAAGGCTAGATAAAGACACTGTCTGTCTTTTTGACCCTCAACTTAATTAGCTCACAGTTTGCTATCTTCAGTCCTTTGCAAAACATACCCCTGATGCTTCTCAGTGTGGCTGATGCCCAGAGCTAAAAGGCTACTTTCTTTTGTTTATCCATTTGCATATATGTGTGTGCATGTATGTGCATGCACATGGGCACATCATGGTCACTTACCTGCAAATGCCAGACATGTGCTCCACTTTTTGTATCTGGCTTTATGGTGGGGGCTGGTAAATTGAACCTGAGCTGGAAGGCTTCATAAACAAGCACCTTCAACTGCTGAGCCATCTCCGCAGTCGTCAGCTCCATCAAAGACCACTTTCTTCTGTTAACTGATCTCCCTATTCCCTATTTTCCTGTTAACTGATCTGTGGTCAGTTCAGATTAGATGAGGATTTCAGCTTTGTTTGTTACATTGGTTTATGTCAGCCTTATCCTGTTTCCGACAAAATGGACCAGAATAAGCATATTTACTAAATTTTGATATATAAATTTTTGTGGACTGCTAATCATAAATCAAATACCATTATAGAAACACCATTTTCAAATGGGAGGAATGCGTGTCCCCTTCAGTGTGAAGGGTGTGTGGACGCCTATCTAGCCTTATTCCTGGGCCTCCTTTCATTTCCTCCGTCCCTATTTGTTCTGGTTGTATAATTCCCTTTGGATCCTCCTTTAAGACCCCCACATGTATCCATCACCCAGCACTTCCATAGAGCCATCCTGTCTGACTGAGGAGTGAGCTTACTAATTAAAGTTGTTATCTCTGTGTGCCATATTGCTCCTGGATTTTGAAAATGTTTGTAGATACTAGATAATTTATATTTGTTTAGATTTTCTAAAGTTTGAGGGAAACAGCATATTGTAATGAAGCCAATGCCCACCCACTGTTTCCTTGGCTTTCTTTTGTTCTCACTGAACATCTTCAGGAACAATAGCAAGATGGGAGAGGAGGAGATGTGTTCTCTATGCATTTTAGAGTCCTTCATTTACTTAGGTTGTTCATGGCTTTTCACTGTAAGTTTAATTTTTGTTTTTGTTTTTCAAGGTAGGGTCTCACTTTAGCTCAGGCTGACCTGGAATTCATTATGTAGTTTCAGGGTGGCCTTGAACTCACGGCAATAAAGGCACGCCGCCACACCCAGCTGTAATATGTGTGTGTATGGTCACTTCAGTGTGTCCTGCTGCTGCAAATGAATGTCAGACACATGTGCCACTTTGGGTCCAGTTTTAAATGAATGTTAGGGATTCAAACCCAGGTTGGCAGCCTTCACAAGCAAGTGCCTTTAACCACTGAGCCATCTCCCTAGCCACAGCTTTAATTTGTTTTTGTGTATGTGTGTAGTGCATGCACATGTGTATGTGTGTGTGGACTCATGTACATGCTAATGTGCATGCATTTGTGTGGGTGTGGAGCACACAGGTTGATGTCAAGTGTCTTCTTTAATTTATTTGAGAGCAAAACAGAGAGAAAAAGATGCAGAGAGAGAGGGAGAGAGAGAGAGAGAGAGAGAGAGAGAATGGGTGCACCAGGGCCTCCAGCCATTGCAAATGAACTCCAGATGCATGCACCACCTTGAGCATTTGGCTTACGTGGATACTGGGGAATCGAGCCTTGAACTGGGGTCCTTAGGCTTCACAGGCAAGTGCTTAACCACTAAGCTATCTCTGCAGCCCCTCCATCTACTTTTTGAGATAGGGTCTCTCGCTGAACCCGGAGCTCACTGGTTCAGCTAGATCAGCTACTGGGGATTTGCCTGTCTCTCCTTGACAGCGATGGAGTTGCAGGCATGGGCCACCACACTCAACTTTTTACATGGTGTTGGAAATCTGAACTCAGGTCCTCATACTTGTATGGCAAACACTTTACTGATTGAGCCATCTCCCCAGCCCTATTAGGTTAATTTTTTTTTTTTTTTTTTTGAGGTAGGGTGTCACTCTAGTCCGGGCTAACTTGAAACATGAAACTCACTCTGTAGTCCCAGGCTGGCCTCGAACTCACAGTGGTTCTCCTACCTCTGCCTCTTGAGTGCTGGGATTAAAGGTGTGTGCCACTACACCTGGCTTCTGGTTTAATTTTGATAAAGAAGTAGAGACATGATATTTCATAATCCATTGAAGATTCACTTGTGATTTGTAAGCTAGGAAAATATGTGATTTTTCTTCTCTGATACAGACCAAAGTATATGTTCTGTGACATCTCAAGCTTATTTTAAAAACTTTTATTGACATCTTCCATATATATAGACAAAGTAGCATGATCATCGTCTCTTTTACTCCCTTCCCTTCCCCCATTCCACGTCCACCTCCACACAATCCCTTCTTTCTAACTAGTCTCTCTTCTATTTTTTTAATATAATTTTTTTAAGGGCTTGAGAGATGGCTTAGCTGTTAAGGTGCTTGCCTGCAGAGCCTAAGGACCCAGGTTCAATTCCCCAGGACCCATGTAAGCTTATGCATCTGGAGTTCATCTGCAGTGGCTGGAGGCCCTGCCACACCCATTCTCTCTCTATCTGTCTTGTTCTCTCTCTCTCTCAAACAAATAAATAAAAATAAAACATTTTTAAAAAAATTAAAAGAAACTAATTGTGAGCATTACTCTATGAACAAATCACATGTTGGTCCCATTCCGCTCATGTCATCCCCTCTTGTATCCCCTCTCCTCTGACCCCATTCTAAGTTCCATTTTTCTTTTTAGTTTGAGAAAGACAGAGACAGAAAGAGAGAGACAGACACACACACACACACAGAGAGAGAGAGAGAGAGAGAGCAACAGGTAGAGAATAGGTGTGCCAGAGCCTCTCAGCCACTGTAAACAAACTCCAGATGTGTGTGACCCCTTGTGCACATATGCGACATTGCGTGCTTGCATCACTTTTGCATCTGGCTAAATGTGGGACCTGGATAATTAGAACCGGCATTCTTAGGCTTTTCCAGCAGGCACCTTAACCACTAAGCCATCTCTCCAGCCCTCTAAGTTCCAGTTTTAAAGGCTAAGTCTTGTTGGTTTTCAATGGCTTTTAAAAGCATTAACTCCCTCTACATCCACTGGCCACCAAGGTACTCTTAGTTCTTCCTCTACTCTCTCCACCTCTACCCCCTGTACCCCTATGAGAAAAAATAAATTAGTTAATGGTTACACTCCTTAGGAGATGAACACAGACAAAAGCCTATATGGACAGATCTGAAGTAAGCATCATCCCCATCACATAGCCTACCTTTGCATTTCACTACTGGTCACCTCTGCTTAGTTGTACTTTCACCAGAGACCCAAACACTCCCAGGGAGAAGGGCGTGGTGCTTGCTGTCTCCCAAACAAGACTGGCTTTGCAGACTCCACACTGTAGAAACCAGTGAGCTCTACTTTGGCTTTCAGCCTGCAGTTTAGATAGCTACCAAATGGGTACTTCTTGGAAAATCCTTTAAGCTTTTTTTCTACATGTGGTAAAGTGCTTCCTAAATATTTATGAAGCTATTGCCTAAACACTGAAGTATTTATAGCTTTTTATATAGTTAATTAAATCATAATTACTTATGTTTTTATGTTAAATTTAAGAGGAAACACTAGAGCAAAATTTAAAGAAATAGCACCACCTAGGGACAAGTGCATGTCAACTCCAAAATTCGTATTGTCTCCTTGGAGTCTCGGACTGCCTACACTAACCCTCTTTTTGGAAGAATGTGTTGTAAATCCTTCCAAAGTGGTTCCCAGGTATGTTGGTCATTTAGACTGTCCTCAGTATGGACAATGCTCTAGATTTAGATGGCATTTAGACACCTTTCCCTTATGTCTCAAAGTCAGTGGCAATGCTGTGCCCTCACTCTCTTGATCACTTCTCCTTTTCCTCATTAACTATTATTTTTAATATGGTATCACGCCTATTTTCATTTTCCTCAATATTTTCTGGTTCATATTATAATCATATTAAATGGATCCTGTTATTCCCCCATCTGCTTAAGTTTAACTATAATGATAACTTATTTTTTTACAATCAGGATGTAGTTACCACTCTGATCAACTCTTCCCTTGGCACAGACTTTGTATAACTATTTTCATATTTTTTTAAGGAGTAGACTTACAGAGTATAATAAAAGTTTTCCTGCTAAAACTCATAGTCGAAAAGAGGGAATCTTAAACTTGAGTGTACTATTTAAGTCAGAAATGGGGATGCCCTTGACCCAGTTCCAATCAGGGACTGGGGAGACGGCTCAGCAGTTATAGGATCTTGTTTGCAAAGCCTATTGGCCTGAGTTCAATTCCCCAACATCCACATAAATCCAGACCCAAAACATGGTGCAAGCCTCTGGCATTCATTTGCAGCAACAAGCGACCCTGATGTATTCACGTGCAAATAAATTTAAATTTAAAAAAAATCCTCGATTCAGTAAGTGTAGGTTAGAGCACAGAATTCATAGTGCTAATAAGAGCCCTGGGAGGAGACATACCTGGATCCATCCTAAGAGATTCTTATTTCAGTGATTAGTTGCTTTCTAATGTGGTTTTTAAAAGTATGTTATTTAGAGCTGGGCATGGTGGTGCATGCCTTAATCCTAGCACTGGAAAGGCAGATGTAGGAGGATCACGATAAGTCTGAGGACTTAGAGAATTTATAGAACTACAGAGTAAGTTCCAGGTCAGCCTGGGTTAGAGTGAGACCCTACCTGGAAAAAAAAAATTGATTTAAAGCCTAAGCATTTAAATTTCACCACACAAATGAATATGAATGTGTGAAACCTCAGACTTAAACATTTCTGCTGAAATTTAAGAAAATAATAGTGCTGGGTGTGGTGGCACATGCCTTTAATCCTAGCACTCAAAGGCATCACTGTGAGTTCAAGGCCAGCCTGAGACTATGAAGTGGATTCCAGGTCTGCCTGGGCTAGAGCAAGACCTTACCTTGAAAAAAAAAAGTCAAATGGACCCACTGGAAGCTGGGGATAATCTGTACATTCTGTTGGAGGTGCTTTTGCTCTAAAGTGATATTTATTTTCTTCAGGGATCATTTTCATAAGTTGTCTTTTTTTTTCAAGGTAGGGTCTCATTCTAGCCCAGGACGACCTGGAATTCACTATGTAGTCTTGGGGTGACCTTGAACTCATGACAATCCAGTGCTCAGCCTCCTGAGTGCTGGGATTAAAGGCATGCTCCACCACACCCGGCTTCATTTATTTTCAGAAGGTATTTTTATTTCTTATTTTGCTCAGTAGGACTTTGGCCTTTGGTATGGTAACACTCAATATACAATTTCTGTACATTGTCCATAGTTTGGCTTAATCTGTTTTAGGAAGCTCCATGATTTTTGTCATGAATGAGACGTGTATAAACTTAGTACACATTTCCAGATGATCATTAGAACAGAGACATGGCTTCATCTTATGATTTCTAGTGAGTTGAGTGAATCAAGAGAGTCTGTTTCCTGTGCAAGTAGTATGTAGAGAATGGTGGTGGTGGGGATTCTGTTAGTGTTGAGAGTTGCCCTCATAATAGTTTAGTCAACTACAGGTCAATAAGACTATGCAAGTTAGCACATCACTTGCCTTCTTAAAGTGGAAAAGATCCCCAAAGGAGACTTTCTTTGTCAGTAGACCACAGAAAGGAAAAAGCATTTATTAAAAAAATATTTTATTTATTTATTTATTTGAGAGATTGAGAGAGAAAAAGAGGCAGATAGAGAGAAAGAGAGAATGGGTGCACCAAGGCCTCTAGCCATTGCAAATGAACGCCAGATGCATGCGCCCCCTTGTGCATCTGGATTACGTGGGTCCTAGGGAATTGAACCAGGGTCCTTAGGCTTTACAGGCAAACACCTTTAACTGCTAAGCCATTTCCCCAGACTGGAAAAAGCATTTTAGATGATTACTGCTCTTAGCTCCTTTAAGATGTGATATAATGTCATAACTTGAGAGGTCATTTGTGTTTTATCTGTTAATTTCAAACCCTCTTTCTCTAACTATTGATCATACTTTAAAAAAATTGAAATTAATTGGAGTTTTCAGGGCATTGTGAGCGGTGTCCCCAGAGATGTTTCAGGTCGATGCCTCTGGATTAAGACACTCCATTGTTTCTCTTTCTTTTGTCTTTTTAGAGTAAAGATGGCAAAAGTCCTCTGCACATGACAGCTGTCCATGGAAGGTTCACGCGGTCACAAACCCTCATTCAGAATGGTAAGAGACCCGTTGGTTTCAGGCGTGTGTTTATTTGAACAGCTTCTTGGTCTGACTGGGTGTGGTTTCAGCCAGCTGAATGAAAGTAGAGATGTTTTGGTGTTTTAGTCAGCATGGGTTCACACAATCTTTTGATGTCATCTGCTCAAAGCTCCTTATTGCACGCAGTAGTAGTAGTAGGGAGAACAGAAAGCTGCAAGAAAAACGATGTACAGGACACCTAAGGTACTCTTTGACTCTGAAGCTCATAAATCAGTGGCCTACATTTTTTCTGGCAACTGATCGGAGTTATTTTTGGGTTTTAGAATCCATAAAATTTCCTGAGTTAAAGTTCATTAAACTAGTTGGGCAACGTTTGAAAAAACCAAAGTGACTCAGGGGAAGAGCAGGTAAGTATGTGGCATAATGCTCATAAAATAACAGGCTTGACAGAGATCTGGGAGAGTCACATAACAGTACTTTTCCAGGCTCCCAGCAAAGACATGCTTGAACCTTCAATGGCCATCTCCAAGGCCACAGTCCCAGGGAGTGTCACTTTATCTTAAAGCTCACATCACACGCATGGACCGTGCTCAGCATCATGAATGAGTCACCCTTGACAACACAGCATAGGTGATCTTAGCAAGTCTTAGAGACAACTGAAAACAAACAAACAAAAAAGGTTTGGTTTAGATGTTAAGCTGACATCCTAGGTCAGTTTGGTAATTCACAGACTATTTTTAGTTGACCCACGCATACTTCCACTTCTCTAATTTCTAATGTGATTCGCTTTTCTTGGATCTAGGTATATATTTTTTCTTTTTTATCTGTAAGAACTTTGGGTGACATGTGCTTGAATTGTTAGTGGCACTGAGTTATATCTTAGACACTCAAGCCATAAAACCAAAAAAACAATCATTTGACATCTAGATGGAAAACCAGTCAGTGAAATTATGCTTAGGAAGCAAAATATCTGCAGCCACACAAGGGAAATTTATAATCATTTCAGTGAGGCTGTAGCAGAAAAGACGTCCTAGCAAGTTTCCAGTGAGTTCAGGAAGGTAAAATGGAAATTCACTGCATGACACCCATTATTTCTAATTTGAAATATGGACTGTGCCTTGGGCATTCATCTTATTGAAAGGGGCACTTTGTTTTGCTTTGTTGGTATAAATAGAAGGTAGAGGTGACCCAGGCCTCTCTCTTTGAGCACTTTTCTTATCTCACTGTATTTCTTTTCTTTTCTTTCTTTTTTTTGGTTTTTCGAGGTAGGGTCTCACTCTGGCCCAGGCTGACCTGGAATTAACTATGTAGTCCCAGGGTGGCCTTGAACTCATGGTGATCCTCCTACCTCTGCCTCCCGAGTGCTGGGATTAAAGGCGTGCGCCACCATGCCCAGCTCTCACTGTATTTCTTAACTTCTTTTCAGAAATAGTGTCTATCTCCTTAATTTTTTTTTTAATGAGAATTTAATCAATGGGCTTTAGCAGCCGGGCATGGTGACGCACCTTTAATCCCAGCACTCAGGAGGCAGAGGTAGGAGGATCACCATGAGTTCGAGGCCACCCTGAGACTACATAGTGAATGCCAAGTCAGCCTGAGCTAGAGTGAGACCCTACCTCAAAAAATAAACAAACAAAAACAAATAAACAAACAAACAATGGGCTTTAGCTATGCGGCATGAAAAGTTTGGTTCCCTGTTAAAGCAGTTTCCATCAACAGAGACAAGGCTGGAGAGAGAACAGTTTCTCATCTTTTACAAGCACTGCACTGCATTCCTCTGCGTCTGCAGCTGTGCCAGACCGTACTGCTGTCTCCTCTGACTCAAAGCTTAATCCAGCTTCCTTCCCTCTGCCACGCTTACAGCAGTCCTTAAGGGCTGCTAGCTGCTGCAGACTTGCTATGAGCTATTGCGAGAACTCAGGGACATTCGTGCTCTCATTGAGCATCCTTGCTGTGCTTTCAAGTTGGGGGCAAGACCTGAGAGTCTTAACCTCTGTGTCCAAGAGGTCTTTGCCTCAGAGCTTGTCCCTCATTGGCTGGTGGACAGGGTAGGACCCACAGGCCTGAATTGATGAGGATATAATGGCTATAATATATAGGCTACTATGCATAGTTAGGCTGAATGTTCACACTTGTGTCAAGCACCTGACCAAACATCCCATATCAGTCCTTTCCCTCCGCCCTAGGGCAAAAGGGGAACTACTCTTAGCTCTATTTCAAAGATGGGGAATGTAAAGCAGAAAGATTATCACGGAGACAGACTGACTGGTATGTTGAAGAATGGGGACTGGAACATAGGCAGTGTAGCATCAGACAGACCTCTCAGCTGCCACAGTTACACAGTTGTTTTTTTTTTTTTTTTTTTTTGGTTTTTCGATTTTTCGAGGTAGGGTCTCATTCTAGCTCAGGCTGACCTTGAATTCATTATGTAGTCTTAGGGTGGCCTCAAACTCACAGCAATCCTCCTACCTCTGCCTCCCAAGTGCTGGGATTAAAGGTGCACCACCACGCCCGGCAACATACACATTTTTAAACAATGTTTTAACAAAACCGGAGGGAGGGGAGAACTGGAGAGATGGCTCAGACGTTTTCTGCAAGCCTGATGACCGGAGTTTCGATCTTCAGAATCCACGTTAAAGCCCACATGTGGTGCACAAGTCTGTAACTGCAAACCTGCCTCTGGCACTGAGGAGTCCTGAGGCTCAGGCGCCAGCTAGTCTGGCATTTTAGCAACCGCACAAGAGCAATTCTGGATCAAGCTAGGTGGAAGGCAAGGGTCGACACCTCAAGGCTGTCCTCCACATATGAGCCATCTGTGTGGACACACACACACACAGTTTTTTAAAAACTTGAATTCTATTTAAGAGGCATGGTTATTTGGAATAGCGTTGTTGCTGTAGATGAATTGCACGTTACTCTCTTCTTTGTGTAGGCATTCCCTTGCTTTCATTACACACCTCCCGTGAGGACTGTGAGTTCTTTTGTTGGACCTTTTTGGATATTTAAAATTTATTTTTATTTATTTATTTGAGAGAGAGAGAGAGAGAGAGAGACAGACAGACAGAGACAGACAGAGAGGGGAGAGAGAGATGGAGAAAATAGGCCCACTAGTGCCTCCAGCTGCTGCAAACAAACTCCAGACACATGTGCCACATTGTGCATCTGGCTTTATGTGGATACTGGGGAATCAAACCTGGGTCCTTTGGCTTTGTAGGCAAGCACCTTAACTGCCAAGCCATCTCTCTAGCCCCTTTTTGGATATTTAAATAATGCTCTTTCAGTTCCTTTTGTTTGTGTGCTTTCTTCTGGAAAAAAAATCCACTTTGTTCTTTGTTAAAGCACTTTCCATCAACAGAGACAAAGTTGGAGCGAGAATAATTTTTGCTTTACAAGCACTGCACTGCTTTCCTATGAGAGCACCCCCCCTCCCCAGAGGCTCACATGCTAGGGCCCAGTGGAGTGCTCAGATGGGTCAGGACACGCTTGAGCTGCTCTGTCCTCCCCCGCTACCACGTGGGAACATGGCTGACCATTCACATGCCACTCAGGAATGTTCCTTATATTTATCTGCTTATTCTGTTAAACTGATTTGGTGTCTGGCTTCTGACAGCATTTTTTGGATTCCCGCACTGCTCTCCAGCCAGGGCTTTCAGTTCTGCATTATAACCTGGTTATTCCATAACCTGGTAAGACAATCACACGCAAAAAAAATTTCAGCCAAGCGCAGAGTGCATGCCTTTAATCTGAGGCAGGTGCTGGGAGACAGAGGTAGGAGGATGCTGTGAGTTTGGGGCTAGAGCATGACCTTGCCTTGATAAAAAAACAACGAAAAAGTCTTTTTATTTGGTAAGCAATTAAAACTTGTACACAAATCATATTGTTACCAGCAACACTGTCGCAGCAGGAGAGGGATAGGGGCTAGAAGCTGATACAGTCTGGAAGCAGAGGCATTTGGCCCAGTCACTGGCACAAGATGGCTGCCTCAAACGCTGTCTGGCAAGTTACAGAAAAGTTCAAAATAATGTTGTCTTTGACTCTTCCTGTCCAAGCTCTGTTTATTTTTAAAGGTTCTTCAAGTACTAGCTGAGGCATACGCAATGTGAGATTTTTGACCTTTTGGCCCACATTGCTTCTGAGGCAGCTTCCTAAGTTGACTGTGTTTGGGCACACTGAAAAACTAATTTCAGATAAATAGATCATGCTGATTAATTCTCCCATCTGACATGCTCTAGGTACTTTTGAGCTTGCCAATGCTTATTCTCCTCACTAATTATTAATGATCAATTACTAACATTTAACTTGTAACCTTCTGATAAGTAGTAAAGGTCCTGAATTTGACCTTTAAAACGGCAAGGCTTAAAGATTTTCAAGTGGAAATGGAAATGTCGGTGGAGTGTTGATAGAATACAAATTCACACATCCAGAGGTTTTACTTGAGTAGAAAACATATTTTCAAATAACAAATAGCTTCTGTTGTTTTTCTAGTAAAATACATTTTAAGTAACAAAGCATATATATATATATATATATATATATGGTTATGGCTTTAAATTGACTTATAAAATGACAGTAGCAACAAAGAGAAACCTTGTCAGCTCTGACCCTGTTTTCTATCCTTACTGATTATTTTTGCTCTTTTCTTCTCTATCCAGTAGCTGGTATATTTGAGGCTGGTAAACCTAGAGGACCGAACATGTCTTTAGAAATGTTTGGTGGCTCTCATGTGAGAAGACCATGGAGTGACATTGTAGGTTGAGGCTTCTCTGACATATGGGAATCCCCTTCCCCATGTCCCCAGATCAGGTTCATGGAGGAACCTTTCAGGTAGAAGATGACTCTTCCAGTCCTTAGACAGAGAGATGTATCCTGGATTGCTTGGGGTGCCTGTGAAGACCATTTTGCTACCATAAACATGAATTGATCTAAATGGATGCCTCTAAAATTAGCTCATAATGATAATTATAGTCTCTCTACTCTCTAGATGATCGCATTAATAATTTTATTATTTTTCCTGATTATAAAATGTGCATCTGCTCACTGTAAACTAAAGTAAGAGCATTAAAGGGGTTCCCATGATTTATCTTTCATTCACATATTTAGAATCTCTCTTGGCAGTTTGGTGAAGGCTTTGGATTTTTCTATTTATTTAAGAACATATATGTAAAGATACGTAATTATCACTTCTACAGAAGTGATCATGGTGTAATAATTCATTCTAAAAATAAATACTGCACTAGAGAACTAGGATTCAAGAAATTATCAGTATTTGGACCAAGTTGCCATTTATAGTTTTCTGTTATGGTCAAAGATAAGAAGGGATTGCCTTTCTGTAAACAAGAATTAAATTGCACATTTATGTAAAGTTCTAGACACATACACCATACTTATTTATTTATTTCGAGGCAAGCCCAACAGACTGGCCTTTTTTTTTTTTTTTTTAATGTACACGAGCGAGAGCAAAAGAGGCAAATCTCTGAAAAGGATTCAAAATGTATCCAGCCACGATAACAGAACTCCAGATGCAAGCGCCATCTTGTGGGCATGTGTGACCTTGAGCGCACCTTGTGGGTTATGGAAAGTCAAACATGGGTCCTTAGGCTTCTCAGGCAAGTGCCTTAACCACTAATCCATCTCTCCAGCCCACATACTTACGCTTGTCTAATGTCCTAGCCTGAAAGTGAATGCTCTTTTCCCAGGTCTGGGAAGATGGTCAGTGGCTTTATTGCAGTACTTGAGAATACTTCTCATGGGGATGCAAGTGGGCACAGACTTTCTCCAAACTGTTTCCTAAAGTCTAGCAAGACCCTAAAAACATTCGAAGGTTTGATCCAGTAATTCTTCATCTAAAAGAAGTACTTGTGATATCCTATTAAAGGACAAAGTAGAATATAAAACTATTTCTCTTATGATCTCAACTACACATACAACTGGAAATAACTATGCCAGAATATTAATCCTGTCTTAGGTAATCAGTATATTTATGGATGACTGATTTCCTTCTTTGTATTTTGCTGACTCATCTGAGTTTTCTTCAATAATTTGCTTTCTCTAGTAAACATACATTGTTTAAACCATCTCATATCTTTCCAAATTGACCAAAGCCATTCATATGGTATTCATATTTTAGGGGATTTTATATTTCTTATTTTGGCAAATATAGATGTATACATGTAGCTTAAATGTTCATACTGAACATTATTACATTAGTATATCTTAGCATAAAATGAAATTATTCATATATTAACTCAATAATGAATCTTAAGTCAAAAGTGATGGCACTTTGTTGACTATTTGGTAAGATAATTACATAATGAGATTCATTCTAAATTACCTGCTATTGTAGAGCAATGATTTAATAATTCAGTAACTTACAGCTTTCTGTAATGAAGCAACGATTAGTTCTTGAACAGTTTAGCCAAAAACTACAGCCTCAGAATAACTTATCTGTGCCTCACTGCACAGGGAATTTAAATTTTTTTATTAAAGTGCAGACATGTGTTTGCTTAAACACAAGTACTCATTGTGTTCCCCCTGCACTGCCCTGGCTGCACGCCCTCTTTCTTTACTTCCCCCTTTGCTTTTTTGGTACTTATCATCAGGCCCTTCCTTTTTCTTTTTCTTTTTCTTTTTCTTTTCTTTTCTTTCTTTTTTTTTTTTTTTTTTTTGAAACAAGGTCTTGTTATTTATCCCAGACCAGCCTCACATTCATTATGTAGCCCAGGCTGGACTTGAATTCACCATCCTTCTGCCTCAGCCTCCTGAGTGCTAGGTTACTGGTATGAACCACTGTGACCAGCAGGCCTGTCCTTTTTTAATTGAGATATAATGCATATAAGGTAAAAGTCACATTTAAAGAACACAACCTTTGGATTTCAGTATTTTCTCAAGGTTGCACAACTATCACCACTACCTAACTCCATTACATCCCTGTCCTCCTCAAAGGAAACCTCATCTCACTAGCAATCACCCTCCCTCCCTCCCTCCCTCCCAGCCTCTGCCAACCACTAGTCTTTTCTATATTCATGAACTGTTCAAGACCTTTCCTTGGGCTTCCATTCTTTTCAGGCCTTTAGGGAACATTTATTTAGTCAGACAACTAAGACACTGTCACTCAAATTAACTCCAGATGGATCAGACATCTCAACTAACAAGTGAATCCTTTCCAGTAGAGTAAACCTTGTGTAAACTTCTTTATTAACAGAATGTGAAGAGAGCCTTTCTGACTTAAAACCTGTCTCTGGACAGATCATCTCGCAGCAGGTTTCTCGTGAGAATGGGACTGTAGCTGTTGTCATGCCAGGCCTGTGCAGGACGCCATGTCCACAGAAGCCACTTCCTGGTTTCTTCTGGCATGCAGTCTGGCTAGGGCCAACCTGCATTATGCCATACATAGCCTCCTTTTTGCTTTTATTATTGGCAACCCTGGGAGGCATGGTTCTTTGCCAAGCCATTGTTGACCCCAGGCCCCAAGGGATCATCATTTGTGACGGTTGCCCCATCTCATGGGGTCTTACCCATCATTGAGTACCCGCCATCCTGGTGAGAAAACCTGAGGGTTGTGGCCTGGTTTCTTTTAGCATGCGGTCTGGCTAGGGCCATACCTGCATTCTGCCATACACAGTTAAAGTACTACTACTACTTTTTCAGATGGAGATTTGTTCCTCATAAAAATCATTCTTATACTTCAGACCAGAAATACACCGTGGGGTAGAAAGAAATCAACATTTGGTTCACCTGAGTGACCCGCATAGAATGTGGTACTGTGATCAACCTGAAACGTTGTGTTATGTTATGCTGTTAAAATATCTCTTTCAGGTGGTGAAATTGACTGTGTGGATAAGGATGGCAACACTCCTCTCCATGTAGCGGCAAGATATGGTCATGAGCTTTTGATTAACACCTTAATAACCAGTGGAGCTGACACAGCCAAGTAGGTTACTGTGGAGAAACCGTGGTGTCATGGCCACCTGGTTGGAATGCTGCCAAAGGCCCTCTGTGTGTGATGGACGGCTCCTATGGCTCCTATTTATCTGGGTGGGTGGTGGGTGGAGTCTGTTGATCCAGGTTAAGGTGGATCTGTACTACTGTACTAAGCCCAGATTAAACTTGAAATTAAATAAGGGACTTTTAATGTTAATGACAGATTCAAGGAAGAACCAATTTTATTTTTCAGCCACATCAGAAAGAGACCTACTTGGAAGGTTTTAATTAAGGAGACCTGAACTTTATTGCTACCTTTGTTTTCTTTTATTCCTGCTTTGTCCAGTGCTCAGTGTTAAAGAAGGAAAATAATTGGGCATTTTCAAATTTATTCAGAGTTCATATTCAATCTTTAAAACCATACGGTTATAGGGTACAACTGAGTCAACTTGCCACATACAGAAGTGGGGATCTGATTTCATTTTGCTCTGAATTCTGCAAAAATACATGAAACATTTGCCAGGATCTGAGATAGGACTGTGTTCTGTGGCCATTCAGAGGTTATCTACTATGTGTCTTCAGGAGGTCATAATTTCTTTTAGGGGCTCATACTTTCGTTGGGGGACCCCAGTCCCACTTAGAAACAGAACTAAGGCCAGACAGTAAGTCATAAATCCCTAAAGGAAACAGAATGTAAGTGGCAAAATGTTTGCTGCCAAAAAGTAGATGGGAAGGAGAAAGGTCAAAGGTGGTAAAAGTGAAAAGGCTTCAAGGGGAAAAGGAGGATGTCAGCAGAACAGAGGGTGGCAGCAGCCCAGGGCAAGGAGAGCAGCAGTGATGTAAGAGTCCTCCAGGGGAGGAATCTCTCAGAGCACAGGGGGCCTTGTGGAGTCCCAGGGCACCATGTGACACTTGAGTGCCCAAGTTTGCCAGGCTTACTCTGGGCCCCAATCCGTCCCTTTCACTTTAGATTATGGCTGGTTGAACCTGTTGCTCAATTCCTCTGTTTCTTCATTTGAAAAATGGAGTAATAACAGTACCTATCTTTTGGTTCACTAGGAAGATTAAATGACTCAATTACTAGGAAAGTTCTCTGGTATATGGTAAGATTTGGATGAGTACGAGTTATATAAATATATCAGCAAAGATTATTAAAAAGATACTCCTATGAAAAGCTCTCTGAACAGCGTCTAGCACACAGTAAGCTATCAATAACTGTTAATGATTATTTTATTACTTAATATGTAACAGAGCCAGAATAAAAAAGGCCTTTAATGCCTTACTGCAGAGTTTATTCGTGATCACAGAGACTGTGGGTAGCCATAATGAATTTTTAGGAGAAAAAAAAACATGAAATGGCACTGTATATTAGGAATTCTGTGTTGTTTCACAGAATTGAAAATCTTGCTTGAGAATGAGCCATCAATCAAATGTCTCAGGGAAGCCATTGTGGATTTATGTTTAAATCAGATTTGCAGAGGGCCTGGTGCTCAGAAGCGCATTGATTGGAAGATTGGTACCTTTGTAGCATAAAATAGTTTACTTTTGGTAAGCGTTAAGTTCACTGGGTTCCGTTGACCTCCCGGGCTCCTGGCCTTGTGGTGGAAGTAGAACGAGAGCAAATGGCTGCAGTCTTGTCAGGTTTATTACAGTGAAGTTTTGGACCTGGCTATGGGAACAGAATTAGGGAAACATCACCTTTTGGATCTCTCAGGAGAGATGGCATGCCAGCAAAAGGAGAAATGGATAGGAATTTGCCAGGTGGACAGAACTGGGGGTTGGAAGAGAGGTGGGAGGAAGTAAGGAAAGACCTGCCACAAAGAAGAGATTACCATTATAAGGACACAAGCATGCGAACATGTTGAAAGCATGTTTATAATGCTGGTGGGTCTAGGCTGGGGAGATTGCTCAGCCATTCAAGATGCTTGCAAAGCCTGCCTGCCTAGGTTTCATTCCCCAGTACCCACATAAACCAGATGTACAATGAAGGTCATGCATCTGGAGTTCATTTACAGTGGCAAGAGGCCCTGGCACACAGAAACAGACACAAACACCCTATCCCAAATAAATAAAAATATTAAAAAAAAATAAAACTGGTGATCTGTTGTGTGTGTAAAAGATGCCAGAGCAGGGAATGCTATGTCTCAAAGGAACTTGCACATCTTGGCAGGGAATTGGATTCTGTTCAGAGGCATTCTGAAGCAATTAAAGAGTTGTAAGTGGGTGAGGGTGGGCTGGGCCTAATGATCCTGTTTGTGGGTAGGAAAGATTATTGTGATAGCCATCCAGACAAACTGGAAGCCATCCAGACTGCAAACACTTGGCAGCCTCTTTCAAATGTCCCAGAAGAAAAGACAAGGTTTTGGATTAAGGATGAGGCCTGGGCCAGCAGAGGAGGGAATGGTGACAGTGTAGCAGTGTTTCTCTTAGAAGAGAAAAGAATCCACTTCTAACCAAGGCCCTTTTTGGTTAGACTGCAGTAGGTTAAAAGTGGGTAGCAAGGGATGGAGAGATGGCTCAGCAGTTAAGGCACGTCCCTGCAAAGCCTAACAACCCTGGTTCAATTCCCCAGTATCCACACAAAGCCAGATGCATAGTGGAGCATAGCATCTGGAGTTCATTTGCAGTGACTGGATGCCCTGGTGTGTCCATTCTCTCGGTCTCTCTTCTTTCTCTCTCTGTTTGCAAATTAAAAAAAAAAAAGGCGGGCAGCTCAGTTTTGGTGGCAAGAGCATGACTCTAGCGCTCGGGAGCCCTTTTCCAGCTTCTGGAGTTCCCAGCGGTGCTCAGCTGGGCAAAGCCAGCACTGAGGTGCTCTGTGTTCTTCACGCATTCACGCAGCAGTCACCATATACACACCAACGATAGCTGCATTCATAAGAAGTGATAGATTTATTTCAAATCCAGTTAACTGTGGAGGTTTAGCCAAATAACTATGATTTTCCTGTTTTCTTACAACCTTCATTTTAGGGAGGAAAATAAACTTGACCTATCTAATACTTATTTAAATCTGGCCCCCCACCAAACACTAGATTCAATAAGCACAACTTTTTTTCCCCTTTTAATTGCTTTGCTTTTAATTTATGAAGACATACTACTAAATAGCCAAAGTGCCTTGGAAATGGCATTGCTGTTTAAATAGCCATTTTTTCCATTGACTCAGCTGTGTTCCTGAGACATGGATGAGGGAAACATTGCCCCAGCCTTAATAAGCCTCATCTACCTTTGTTTGCACAGTGCATTTGAGAATAAGCTATATTGCCTTCAGTGACAGGGGTTTATGAAGGCAGACAGGAGAGAGAGAGAGAGAGAGAGAGAGAGAGAGATAGGGAAGGAGAGAGTTTGAGAATCTGTGTATATGGACAAAGAGAAACCTACCTTAGGAACAAATACTAAAATTAGAGGGGGAAAAATTAGAGGAGATTGAATTTGCAAAAAAAAAAAAAAAAAATCAGAAAAATCTCTTGATTCCTTACAGGTTTATGTAAGATAACTGAATAAAGGATTAATAAGCAAAGAGAATTTATGAAAATAACCCTCATGTGTTAGTCAGCTTTCTGTCAGTAGAACATAAGTAAACTAGATCACTCTGTGAGGAAGAAATATTTCTCTTGGCTCACAGTTCCAGGGGTTTCAAAGATTTCAATCTATGATCACTTGACTGTGTTGGTTGGGCCTACAGTGATACAATACATCATGATGGGAATGTGTAGGTGGGGAAGCCCATTTCCCTCACAGTGGTAGGGAAAAGAGAGACAGAGACATAGGCCAGCTCAGGGCAAGGTCATATCCCATAATGACCTAACTTCCTTCTACTAGGTCCCATCTACTAAAGGTTTTCCTATCTCCCAGTAGTGTCACAGCCTGGAAGTCAGACCTTTCCTTTTTGGGGAGGTCATCCACAATCCAAATAAATGATGGCACCAAACTCCATTTCTAAGTAGTATGGCCAGATATATTTTAGATGCTCTCTGCATAGCAAGTTCTGTTGTCATGATTTTCTTAGGAATTTATTTGGGTGTTATTTTCAGCCCTTGATGAGAATATTTTGTTCTTATTCTTTGTGCTTCTGTGAAATTATTTATGTCACAGTTCCTCTGTGTCTTGACTCATGCTAATGTGACTGTGTGGTGCCAAAGCCCTGTGGTTTTTGTTCTTCAACCTTGTGGGGCACTTATCTCCAGGATTTTACTTTTCCTTCCACCTTAGCCAATGATGGTCTCAATCCTTTTGCCTCCACTGCTGCAAAATTAAGGTTATTATAGCTGCTCAGGCAACGGACTCTGACACTCAGTTGTTACATATTTGTTGATGTCCTTGGCCTCAGGGAATCTGTAATCCACTGGAGGAAAGATTAGACAAGCAATGATGAGCATCCGTGCTAAGTATGAAGCTGGAGCAACTGACAGAGTCATTGGAATACAAGAAAATAGACCTGGGACATCCAATCCTGTCTGACTGGAAGGGCCAGGACTGGCTTCTGGGAAAACACTATGGACAACCAGGACAAAAGACTAGCAGCCATTAATTAGGTCATGGTGTGAGAGTATTTCAGATCCTTAGTATAGACTTGTTTTTATTATGTTACCCGCATATGAATAAACATCAGACTAACTATAAATTTCTTGGGCTTTTGACGTTACCCCATCAACTAATGTGTTAGAAACTGCGCCACTCCAAGGGGTTATAGTTAACTGTCAGAGCAGCCCAATGGGTAAGTGTTTATGGGGATTCCCGTCTTACAGGTGACCTAAACGAGGTGCAGAAGACTTTATTTCCTACCTCCATAGGTCACAGAGCTAGTGAGTAGAAATGGGCCTCTGTGCCTGGCTGTTTGGACCTGGAGTGCAGTGTCCCAGCACGTGGCCTGCTGAGCATCTACATAACTTATGACTGGATGACTCACATTCTACAGTGCTGGATTGTCAGTTGCATGTGATGCTGGTATTGTGACTGAGGTACTGACTCTTGAGAGGTCAGTATACAATGTCAGAATGAAGGCCTGGGGCTGGGGAGATGGCTCAGTGGGTGAGGTCCTAAGAAGGACAGTGACCCATGTAAATAGCTAGGTGTGGCCACACATGTCTGTAATCCCAGCTCTGTAGGGGGTAGAGTCCAGAGAATTGCTGGAGCTTGCAAGAACTACAGTTCTGATTTCAGAGAATAATTCCATTTTAAGGAAATAAATATGCAGATAGGTGATAGAGGAAGGATAGTTGATGTTCTCCTGTGGCCTCCGTAGGCCTATGAGCACATCTGTGTAGTACATGCACATATGTGTACACACACAGACACACACAGACACACACACACACACACACACACACGCACGAATGTGGCCTGAGCAGTGTGCTAGGAGGATGGGATCAGCACATGGCACAGGGGCTATTCTAATTATGCCACTGTTTGTTCACACAGAAGGCATTATTACTAACCCTAGGCTGAGACAGCATATGTCTGGTTACACACAGATTGGGCAATAGCCATCCTGAATTAACCTTGCTGGCCACATTAGAGTGTTTGGTCTTGCTCAAAAGAAACCATTAAAATTGTCAAATGACAAAGACCAGGTTTCATTGTTGTCAGCTATACTCAAATGTCTTTAATTTAGGGGTTAAATAATAAATTGACAGATAAAATTCATAAGATTTGATTCTTTTTGGGGGGAGGTTCGAGGAAGGGTTTCACTCTAGCCCATGCTGACCTGGAATTCACTCACGACAATCCTCCTACCTCTGCCTCTGGGATTACCACAACACCAGGCAAGATTTGATTTTTTAAAATTTGGGCACAATATAGGTAAAATGTAAAATTATTCTATTCTAAATTTAGGAAATGTTTTTGTCTTGCCCATTCAGTGGGCAAAACTAAACCAACCCCATTTGCTTGAGGAGTTGTGAAATAAGGAGTGCAAAGGATGGGAAGAGAACAAGAATGCTAGCCGATTATAGTGCATCTCCAGCTCCTAAGGAATCCCAGTGAAACCTCCTAGGGGCTCTGTGATACAGACACCATGACAATCTTGATGTTCCTGATGCAGAAGCCGTTACATATTGCCAAGGACTGAATAGCTAGCAAGTTGCAAAACTAGGACTCCGACTGAAAGTTTCTGATTCTGTTACCTTAATCACAGGTGTTTTTTTTTTAACCACAGGATTAAAGGGAAGACTCTAGAAACATTTGATATAGAAAGGGATGACTTTGTCTCCTCATAGCTCTCCATAAGGACAGTCTTTCAGACCTCATTTATTCTGAAATATCTGGAGATGCCAGCTAACTGCTAAATTAGAAATAGCTAAATACAAATGGCTTCCATTAATTTTATGACTTGTCAAATAAATGTAGCAGTTTAGCTGGAATTGGTCTCCTCTTTCTTGTGACTTATGCGATGTTAACTTGGGGTTATTTGACACCTTTATTCTCTATGCCCTGATGAAGTAAGAGTGATACTTATTTGACTAAGAAAACCAAGTCCTAATTTTCCTCCTGAAGGTTTCAAAATCTTTCCTCTATATGCACTCTTGTTTTATAACAATGAAAGGGTAGTTGTATTCTGAAAGGTTTGAATCCTTTCGTAAATGATTCAGAAATTCTGAATTCTGCCTTTCTTTTATTTCCAGATATTCATTTGGCTACTTGAATCACACTATAATATTCAAATTCAAATATATATTTGAAATATATCTATATATTTTGAGTATACACTAATATGTTTTCAAACCTATACTTAAATTGTGACTTTTTATTAACTGTGAAATAAAAAATAATATATCAAACCACTTTTGCTAGATATTTTACAGTAGTGCAATCTCTTATTTTCCATAAGTAACAGTGAAAAATGAAGTAATTATCTAAAAAGAATATGATAAATTATCTAAAGGTTAAAAGTATGTAATGAGTTTATGGAGTGTATTATGTAAATGCTATTGTTACAATGTCACTTATACTTTCTGTTTTTACCCAGTTATTTTCTTATAAACTTTGAAGCTATTTTCTTTTACTCATTTTCTTGCACTGTCTTAAAGATATCTGTTTCATCTATCATTATAAAATTTATTGTGTTTGTATGTGTATAGACTTACAAAATATACTGTGTGCATATCTTATCTATCTTTTTCAAATTGGGAATACATATATATGTGTGTGTATATGTATATACTTATGTATACATTTAAAGAATGAGGATGGTTGAAAGGATTTAGAAGAAATCTAGTCTCAATTTCAGGCACATTTCTTTAGGAACTGAAAACTATAATTAAAAGTATTCTCTATGTTTTCTTCTTCCAAAAGTCCAGAAACATTTATTTAATAATACATTTTTGCTGTAATTCCCCAAAACAAATCAGACTGTTAGGTATTAATTCCATAAGCTTAAAGTTCTATTTAGTAAGAAGGTTTTATAATACGTTTTATCTTTAAAAAAAAAAAACAGTATGTTTCTATTAAATCAAGAGGGACAACATAAAAAAATAGCATGAATAGAAAATCTTCCCTCCCATTCCCTGACAGTTTTCCTTCCATGAGCAGCAAGATCATTGCTGATGCAAATGCTTTTCAGCCTTTGGGCATGGGGAGGGAGTGGTGGTAAATAATGAGAGAGGCAATTAGAGCAGTTCTCCTCCACATGATGCTGCCTGGAAGGTTGGCAAATTGCATCTTTTGGTGGATGCCAGCTATTATCGTCATGGGGGCTGGAAAGCCCCATATATAGGAAGGAAAACCAACACAGAAAATGGAACAAAACCCCCAGCAAATAGGAAGAAGTTATAGAAGGAGGAAATGTGGTTTATAGCTGACACTTGGATTTTGCAAAACACAGAATAGTATGAAATATCTGTGGATCTGTATATATTTTCGCACATTCATACATATAATAAATAACTTTTGAGGTGGCAAATTCCTCATACCAAAGCTTAACACATTTAAATCATATGTGATTTCTTACAAAGCATGAATTCTGAAAATGAACCACCTTGTGCCAGAGAATAAACTTAGGTAATTAATACTGCAGGATATAAGTAGATATGGTTTCATGCTTTCTTGTGTAGAGGATTTTTAAAATCTGAAATGTATTATTTGGTTAAAATGAGATGTTAGGAGAAATGGGGTTTGATATTATTAATTCCTACAAATACCCAAGATCCACTTAGCAGTGGAGCATGCTGTTTGCTACGAAACGCATTTCAGCACATGATTTCAGGTCCTCGTGCAAGGAGAGGTGGTGAGGAAGAGGGTTTCATTCTGAAAGCAAAAAGTGTTGCCAACAGAGCCTGCCTGCCCCTTATGGGCTCATCCTGGGGACTGTGTTATGGTGGGGGTCAGGGTAACACATCTTTTCCTAGATCCTTTCTGTCATACTGTTAGGGAAAACATGCTAGGCTTAGGAAATTGATGCTAAGTATTATTTGTTACTTCTGTGTTTGTGTCACTGGCACAGTAATGTGAGCTAATGAATATCAGAAGAATCTATTAAAAGGTGAAATTTTACCTGCAAAAGGAAAATAGTTATTACTATCATTCAAAATTTTATTTTTAACAGTACAGCCATTGATAACTCTTAACAATGTGCCTGGCACATTGTGTAAGTCAATAATAGGTATTTGTTTAGAAATCAAGGGGTAAAGCAGGTTGTTTTGCTAGCTTGAGTGTTGTCTTGCTCATCACCATTGTCTGGCGCTTAGCCTAGGATCTTATGTTTAGAAAGAGTTGAATAGATGGATGAGTAAGTGAATAAATGAAATGTACTACCACAGAGCTGAAAGAAACAAGAGGGAAATAAATTTCTAAGACACTGTTTATGTGAAACAGGTTTTCTTAAAAATATTCTAGGGTTATGGGCTTTTAATTAATTCTGGTCTAGATCTAGGCTAGTATTTTAAGGTAGGAAATGATTGTGGAAAGGAACGGGAAGGGGCAACGAATGAAGGTTATAGGAAGGGATTGCGATTAAGATAATCCTGTACACCTATGAAAATTGTCAATAAAAATTACTTCTGTGAAGGTTCCCTTTGAGAGTTTTCATCAGAGAACTTGTAGTTCTCTGCGTGTATCTTGGGTTCTGTTATCGTGAGCTGTTATTTTTTTTCCTTCTCAGGTGTGGAGTCCATAGCATGTTTCCCTTACATTTAGCTGCCCTAAATGCTCACTCTGACTGCTGCAGAAAGTTGTTGTCAACAGGTAAGTAGCTGTGCTCCAGAGATGAGCTGGGTGTGTCCTGTCCATGAGTCCCTGGCTTCAGGTGTCTGGTCCCTGTGGCTGTCACTGCCTGTCTTGGCAGCGTGAGCTGGTTCTCCCAGCAGTCTTGGAGTCTTGGAGTCACAGCTGTCTGAATGCCAGCATTACTTTGGTGATCAAAGACTGAAAAGAGAGAGAGAGAGAGAGAGAGAAGCGAGAGAGAGAGAAAGACAAGCATGACCAGAGCTTAAAAGAAACTTAAGTCATAAAAAGACAAAACAAATCTTTGAGGTTTCACAAGGTGGCTTAACATTTAATATATTTCAGCAAAGGAAAAAGTCTCAATCCCCTGCATTTTAGTGGTAGAAAATATCATGTTACCATCCAACTCCTTGGGCATTGAAAAATCACTAAGGCCGATCCCCTTCCAACCAGGTTGAATTTTTGTATTTTTAATGTCTGGTTGTTTGCACCCAAGAAATTCTCTCTGGTTCGGAGCTTTGCTGATCTTTCTTATCACTGCTTCTGCCAGCCTCCATATGTTAAGACGTTTCTGTGCTTTCTAAGGTAGTGGAGGCCTGCAAGGCAGAGATTGTGTGTGACTTAATTCCTTGGCTGTCCCAGAGGCATATTTCTCTAAGTCTTTTACCTATTGCTGGTTTTGCTCTCACTGCTTTGGGAATGTGTAAAAATAATCCCTGCACTAAAGCATGATTCCCAAATCTTAGACCAACAGGAAGGTTGGAATATACTTAAAAAATTATCTATTCTTGCCTGTGAGAATCCCTCTCTTGACTTCCAGGTTTTCTCATGTGTTCTGTCTGCTTGTCTATTACCCTACTTATCTCAAATTGGTTTCATAAATTTCTGCCCTGGGATTGAAAAATGGGGCTGTGGTTCACCCAGAGCTGAATTTTGTGAAAATAAATCCTCCTTGACTTCATGGTGCTTCCTATAAAATTGCCAAGCTTGAGCAGTTGCCCTTTGTTTCCATGACAACTTCTTTCTGACTACAATTGCTTGCCTTCTGGTTTTCCTACTAACTGATTTTTCTGTCTCTGCAATGTTTCTTGTGGTTTAACTAGGACAAAAGTATAGCATAGTATCCTTGTTTAGTAATGAGCACGTGCTGTCTGCAGGCTTTGAAATAGACACCCCAGATAAATTTGGAAGAACGTGCCTTCATGCTGCTGCTGCAGGAGGGTGAGTACTTAGCACTCGTACTTATTTCATGACTTAATTACTTAATACATCTTAATTGACTTAAGTTGTCTGGGAACCAAAGGCAATTTACTTAGGAAATGGGGTGAATAATTTCTACCAAATATCAGCTAGCACTAGTTCCACTGTCATGTTACATGCATTTTGTTCTTCCAAAGAAAACTAGCCTACCTCCTGTAGCAAATAGGGCCTTGTTATTGTTTTCTTCTCTCTCGCTTGCTCATAAAATTCAGGCTTCTGATTGTATTTCTACTTGGTATTCCCCCCACTAAAAGAAATTAATTTGAAATTTATTCTTGAGCTTTTTTTTTTTTTTTTTTTTGCCAGTTAGTGAATGGTGATTCAGGTTCATTTATAGACTTTTTTTGTTTTTACTTAAAACTGATTTAAAATCTTTATGATAATTAAGTATGAGCAAAAGTCAGAGGAATATAAAGGATAGGCAAGAAGTTGATTTAATGTTTGCCTTTAAAAATTTTTTTTAAAACTTATTTATTTATTTGAGAGAAAGAGGCAGAGAAAGAGAGAGAGAGAGAGAGAGAGAGAGAGAGAAGAGGGAAGCACCAGGGCCTCCTGCAAATGAACTCCAGATGCATGTGCCCCCTTGTGCATCTGGCTTATGTGGGTCCTGGAGAATCGAACCAGGACCCTTTGGCTTTGCAGGCAAATGCCTTAACCACTAAGCCATCTCTCCAGCCCTGCTTTTTTTTCCCCCTTGAGTAGCAAAGACAATTTTTTCATTAGCTTATATTTTGCTTATCAATAGTTAGATCCAAACTGTGGTTATTGCTGTGTGACCACATAGTGACCAAACATGGCATCTATTGGATGACCTTGCCCAGGTGAGGTCTTGGTTTTTAATCAATTTTCTAGTCCTTAAGGGATAGCAATAACTCTCCATTGTCATGTATATTCCCAGAAGCACTTGTTTATCAGAGTGAGTTAACCACGAAACTATAGGGCCTCTCATTTATATAAATCCATTCTGAACTAAATCTTATGCTGAATTTTGTGTTCATACTATTATATTTTTTAAAAAGAGACATCTTTCCCCCACCCTAACCCTCAAATTGAATGAGCTTCATGAACCACATAGTTGGCTTCATCTCTGCCTTTGATCTTTTCCCATCATTCACCAAGAGGCAGGTGCTTTATATCAGCAAGCAGGGCTTTCCAATACATATTTGTCTTTAAAGATTCTTGTATTGTGTAACTGAAATATCAAATTCTCTGAGAAAGGTGGCTGCAAAGGGTAGATGTGAAGTGGGGAAAGCCCTGATCAGGCTTATCATTATTATTATTAGTTGTTTTTTTGAGATAGGGTCTCCCTTTAGCTCAGGCTGACCTGGAATTCACTATGTAGTCTCAGGGGGGCCTTGAAGTCATGGTGATCCTCCTACCTTATCTCCCAAGTGTTGGGACTAAATATATGTGCCACCATGCCCAGCCAGGCTATTATCAATGAGGCTCTTTCTCACTCTCACAAGTCAAACCTCAGTCCAGAGTTCTTACTGCATTCAGGTCTTTCAACTCTGACCAGAATAGTTCATCAAGCTGTACAGCACTGCAAAGTGTCTCTTAGGCCAAGGTTTCAAATCCTTCCACATTCCTCTTGAAAATCAGCTCCAAAAGGCCAAAGCCACACAGTCAGCAAATGACCCCACTCTCGGTACCAACATTACTGTTACAGTCAGGTTCACATTGCTGGCAGAAATCACCTGACCAAGAGTAGCTTTTGGGAAAAAAGGATTTATTTTGGCTTACAGACTCAAGGGGAATCTCAATGATGGCAGGGGAAATCGGTGGCATGAGCAGAGAGTGGACATCACCTCCTCGCCAACATAGGGTGGACAATAGCAACAGGAGAGTGTGTCGAACACTGGCCAGGGAACACTGGATATAAATAACACTCACAAGCATGCCCCTAACAACACACTGCCTCCAAGAGGCGTTAATTCCCAAATCTCCATCAACTGTGAACCTAGCATTTAGAACACCTAAGTTTATAGGGGACACCTGAATCAAACCACCACAATACCCTTCTAGGCTTATGTCTGAAATTCCTGTTAAAATTAATATAGCGATATGCCCGTCAACAGGAAGACTCACATCCGTGGGTCCTTTTGTCTGTACTAAATATGACTTACTGCATCTGTGAATGATGAAGCAGCTTTGGAAGATCACTGTGTGCATCACATCATTGTCAGCATTCGGCACATTTATTTACCTGGGTTACAAAGACAGGGAAATGCAGCTGTCTCGTTTTCCATTATAGAGTATCTAGTTGAAAGTGGTTATCATAGGGAATTTATTGTGCTGTGATAAAGGGTAATGTTCATGCACTCTGGCTCATTGTTTCAAGGTGACATGAACCTATTATAGGCTGGAGTAGTTGTTTGATAAACTGATAGTTTTGAAAAATTATTTGAGAATAAATGAGGAGGCTATTCCTGGAGGGTTTAATTATGTAATAGTCATTAAATACCTTGTCATGGGATTGAAAATGTTCCAGAAAGCACTTTTCACTTACTGACTTATTAGTCTTTTTTTATTTATTTGAGAAAGAGAGTGAGAGAGAGAAAGAGGCAGAGAGAGGAAGAGAATGGGTGTGCCAGGGCTTTCAGCTGCTACAAACAAACTCCAGACCCATGTGCCCCCTTATGTGCAGGTGCGACATTGTGCACTTGTGTCCTTGTGCATCTGGCTTACATGGGACCTGGAGATTTGAACATGAGTTCTTAGGCTTCATAGGCAAACACTTTAACCACTAAGCCATCTCTTCAGCCTGACTTACTAGGTTTTTTTTTTTTTTTTTTTTGGCATTTTAAAAATTTATTTATTTGCAAGCAGAGAGACAGAGATAGAAGAGAGGCAGATAGAGAGAGAATGGGCATGCCAGGGCCTCCAGCCATTGAAAACGAACTCCAGACACAGGTGCTCCTTGTGCATCTGGCTTACGTGGGTCCTGGAGAATCGAACCAGGATCCTTTGGCTTCGCAGGCAAGCACCTTAACTGTTAAGCCATTTCTCCAGCCCCTGACTTACTAGTTTTGAAAAAGCAACTTTAGATCTTTACATTAAGGCATTCTTGGAATATGTTCAGCGTATTTCTTGTTAGCAGAAGGTTAAACCTGAAGGTATTATTTCATCATGTCCTGCACTCTGCAGAAAACAGCTCTTTCTGAACATGCCTCAGTAATTAACCTTTACCATCTTAATGATGTTTTCCCTGTTTTTCTAGTAACGTGGAATGTATAAAACTCTTGCAGAGCAGTGGAGCAGACTTCCATAAAAAGGACAAGTGTGGGAGGTATGTAATCAGGCTGACCCACCTCAGTAAGAGTGGGAGTATTAAGTACATTGAGAATTCATGTCATTGACATGGTCAGCAGGAAGTAGTGGGGTCCATCCTCCACAAGCAACAAGCAAACCAGCTGGAGTCAAGTTCTCTCTCAGCTCCTACTTCTTAAAAAAAAAATCTGCTTCATGGATATAATTTAGAAATTCTTGTTTGTGGTGGAGTAGAACATTATAGCCCACAAAACTCAAAATCTACTCATAAGACCTACTGTGTTTCTTATATGTAGAGGGCATTTCATCTTGGGATACATTTTTAGACACATTTGAAATAATAAATGCACACACCAACAGGTCATAGAACTTTCTTTTCTCCTGTGTGATCCTTTGTATAGCTAAGCTGTGTCATGATGCTAGTTGGTACATGGATGGCACATATGGTCATGCATTAAGTAATGGCATTTCAGTCCACGACAGATTGTACAGTGGTAGTACCATATAGCCTCGTGTATAGTAGGCTGCACCATCTAGTTTTGTATTTGTACAGTGATGGAACCACCTAAAGATACATTTCTCAAAACAATGCTGTTTGTTAACATATCACCCCCTTGCAGCAACTTTCTTTCCCACCTCCACTAGCCCCTCCCCTAGCTCTTTGGGGTTGCCTTGAGTTTTTTCCTTGTTCACCTACCTAAAACAACTCCTACTTGTCCTTCCAGATTTATGTCAAGTGACACCTTCTTGCCACTCTGATGGGAGCACCCTCTCTCCCCCTCGCCCTCTGCATACTCCATGAGTGGGGTGCACATTACACTACTAGCAGACTCTGCTTCCTTTTCTTTCTCCTGGTCTCATTGTGATACTCCTGAGAACATGATCTAGGTGCACTTTCTCTTTTCTCTCTTCTCCTCCCTTCCTCCCTCTCTCCCTCCCTTGTTCTCCTTTTCCCCTTTTCTTCCTCCTTCTTTTCTGTCTTTCTTCTCGTGTTGTAGTGCTGGGGCTCAAACCCAGGGCATTGTACATGCTAGATAAGCTCTCTAACCACTTAGCTATATCCATAATCCCCCTTTTTTGAAACAGGATCTTGATATGTAGCCTGGGTTGCTCTTGAACTCACAATCCTCCTGCCTCAGCTTTTCTAGTGCTGGAATTATATGCATGCACCACAGTACTCAACTTTGTCTATATTTTTGAGTCCTGTCATGTGATTGACACCAAATCATTTTCAGTCCAAGTAATTAAAAAATAAGCATCCAGGGCCTGGAGAAATGGCTTAGCAGTTAAGTACTTGCCTCTGAAGCCTAAGGACCCCAGTTCAAGGCTCGATTACCCAGGACCCACGTAAGCCAGATGCACAAGGTGGTGCATGTGTCTGGAGTTTGTTTGCAGTGGCTGGAGGCCCTGGTGTGCCCATTCTCTCTCTGTGTCTGCCTCTTTCTCTCTCTGCCACTCTTAAGTAAATAAATAAATAAATAAACAAAACACAAGTATCCAAATGTTAAGTAATTTCTTTATTTTGGAGTAACAGGGATAAAAATCAAATAGTAATAGAACCCATATGTTGTTTATAAAATATAAAATAGTTGTACTTGAAAGTTGATAAATAATTCTTGAACTAAAGTTGTTTTATTTTGATAATTATTCCCGAGATACTGGTTAGTCACAATAGAAAAACTATTAAACTATTGGAAACTAAAAATAACATCACTTACTTTGCAGTTATGTACTCTTTCCCTGTGTAAGGTGTGCCTATATTTATTTTGAATTGCACTCTCCTGTTTTATTATAGCAACTCCACAGGTATGTGGAGGTGCCCTTTATCTTTTTTTTCTCTCTCTCAAGGTAGGGTCTCATTCTAGCCTAGGCTGACCTGGGACTTACTGTATAGTCCCAGGCTGGCCTCCTGCCTCAGCCTCCCAAGTGCTGTAATTAAAGGCATACACCACCACACCAGGCTGTTATCTTTCTTAATAGATGAGAAACCTGAGTCTAGAGAAGCTAAATGATAATCTTTGGTTGTATTTACCCACTCCATTGCCTTCTATCCCCCCCCCATCCTCTTCCTCCACCCTAATCATCTGTGAACATGGTCTTAATGAGGATGGTCTTGATGGGTCTTTGTGGAGGTGATCTTGGTCCAAGAAAGCAGTAACATAAGTCTGACCCGGGGTAGGCACTAGGACTAGAGAAGATAGAATAGAAAGAAAGGATAGGCCTATTGTGTCTGGCCTTGTCAGAAGCCACCAGTCTTTATAGCCTCAGTTTCACATGCTTTGGTCTCCACATGCTGAGAGCCAATGAGCTTTCCATATCACTAGAGGTACTGCCACCAGTGCTGTGGGTGGTGGGTCTGCTTCTAGACTGAATGATGTCACACATCACTGTTTGTTTTTCAGGGCGCCTTTGCACTATGCAGCTGCGAATTGTCATTTCCACTGTATTGAGACATTAGTATTAACAGGGGCCAACGTCAATGAAACAGATGACTGGGGACGGACTGCGCTGCACTATGCTGCTGCATCTGACATGGACAAAGAGTAAAAACAGCCTTGTTCGTGCTTTCTCTGGTGTGGGCTTGGGAGGGGGGCCCTCTAGATGTGGGGCTGGGGAGCGGGTTCTCCAGACGTCGGGCTGGGGAGAGGGGTCTCTAGACATGGATAAATAGTGAAAACAGCCTTGCTCACGCTTCCTCTGGGGTGGGGCTGGGCCTGGGGAGGCCTCTCCACACTCCGCATTACCTCCCTGAAACTGAAAAGCAAGCAGTTCTCTCATTCAGACCCAAAGGAGTCAGAATGACTTCATCCCCATGCCAGGGCTCTCTGCTCTGCTCTCTATGCTTGATGGTCACGTGCCCCTGCACAGTTCCTTCTCTTTGTTCTTTGAGACAAATGCCAAGTGGAGCTGTCAAGCCCAGGTTTTCAGTTCATTCCACATCTGTTGTAATTTATTTGATATATGCAATAGTTTTCATCTGTAGCACTTAAATGCTTCCTCTGCTAATGCATATGTCATACATGTATGTGCTTATACATGTAATGTACATGTCATATGTCAAAAATACCCACCATTGCATATGTACCTTCAAGTTCAATGTCAGTGTGATTGAAATATACACTTTTGTTTCCAGCCTAGGCATGAATGTTCTTTTAGCAGCTGGAAGAGAAGAAACTGGTTGTTCTTGGCATGTTTAGATTCTAGGTGGCTAAGAACAGAAAGCAGAAATCCACTGAACTAGTTTGAGTGGGGAACGGGGAGGTTCCTACAGCTTGGGAAACTGTTCTCAGAGATTTAAGGGGTAGCTTTTCTTTCATAGGAAGACTTAAAAAAATATTTTATTTATTTATTTGAGAGAGAGAGAGGCAGATAGAGAGAAAGAGATAATGGGCACTTCAGCCACTGCAAATGAACTCCAGATGCCTATTCCCTCTTGTGCATCAGGCTTATGTGGGTCCTGGGGAATCGAATCAGGGTCTTTAGAATTTGCATCAAATGCCTTAACTGCTAAGCCATTTCCCCAGCGCCATAGGAAGACTTTTTGATGATCCTGCTTGGATAGCTGGTGAATTATTTACTGTCTCTGTGTATTGATTCTGGGTCACTGCTAATGACATCTTTTGTGGAACAATGATACTCCAACACTTAATTTTTATGTATACATAAACTAAGTTTTGTATATATATATATATATATATACACACATACATATATATGCTCGTCCATTGAATTACACCATAATCCCTTTCAAACATTTGGAGTGGTGACCCACAATAAGAAATAACATCTTACAGCATGGCCAGGATACACAGTCGTACATATGTACACATAAGCCAGAAAGACAAGTTTCATAAAGCCATATATATATTTGTTATATGTGGAATGTTTTGATATTTCTTATTTCATTTCATCAGAAAAGAACTGATGGCTGCGACCTTCTCAGTTGATCTCACTATTCAGCAGTGGATTATGGGCCCTCATTTGCAAAGCACATATGAAGAGCCCAACATGGCTTGTACAAGTGGGAGTATTTGGAGTTCAAGCTCATCCTCAGTTGCATAGAGAGTTCACTGGGCTACATGAGATCATATCTCAAAACTCCAAAAAAAAAAATACTTCATATTTTGTATCATTTATATAAACATTTTGTTTGTTTTATAATAATAAAGTCAGACGTAGCACCCAGGATCCCATAGCCATGTGGGTTATTAATTCAAGAATAAGTACCTGCAATCCCATGGCTTCTTTGCTGTTTGCTTGGGACAGCTAGGACTGCTGGAGATGGGAACACGCAGACTGCCTCTGTTCGGGGCTAGAGAAAGGATGCTAGATGATGAACTGCTCTGGCAGGTGATGGTGAAAACTCCCTCCTGGGTGAATGAGATGCTGAACTGGCAGGGAGGCAGTGAGGAATGGGGTAGGGGTCTGAGATGTTGGGGCTATGTTGCCTCCTTTTTTTATTCGGGGAGTTTTAGGATGCTCAGAGGAGGAGGGGGCATGTATTGTTGTGTTCATCACTCATCCCTACGGAGACGTTTTAGGAAAGTCATGTTCTCAACTATTTCCTTGGGAGGACAAATTTTCCTGGATGACCTTGCAGAGAACCATGTATGTCCCTTTTGGGTTGGGATAAAGAATCACAGATATAATTTTACTCAAGCTGTTGACAGTCTTGTGACTTGAAAAATTAATTACAATGTTTCTCTTTCCCTTGTGCCGAGAAGTAAGACGATCTTGGGAAATGCCCATGAAAGTTCAGAAGAACTTGAAAGATCCAGGGAGGTGAAGGAAAAGGAGGCTGCACTGTAAGTGGACTGTGAGCCTAGGAACAAGGTGTCCTTTCTGCTGTTTCTCTGGGTTGCCTCATGTTCCTGCCTTCCTATTTTGGGGTTTCATATGGGATCCCTAGAATGTGATGGGGATTCACCTTTAATGGAGAAGAAAGTGCTTGTTTAATGCATCCTTCAATTACTCTGTTTTCCATAGGAAACTCTTCCTAAAATTCTAAGCTTGCTTTGACTATCACTGATTGGCCAGCGGTTTTAGGTCTTAAACATCATTTCTGACTCTGCCATGCATCATTTGCCTTGGGGGACATATTAAATTTCATTCAGAGACTTAGGCTCTGCTTTTATGACCTGTGGGTAACGTTTTAGCAGATTCTATAAATCAAGGTCTTGAGACTATGGTGTGAAATACACTAGTTGTACTTTCCCCTCAGTCCTTCCATCTCTCTGGACTCACAATCGGCGCCATGCTCCCTGTAACTAGCTCCCTCTGCCAACCTGATTCCCCCTGCCTCACACTGGTTTCTGACAGAGACTGAGCTATTGCTGTGATAGGGGCTTGGGCTTGAGTGTCCTCCATCACTCAGGGGTATTGACACATGGGAACACCAACACTCTGTCCTTTTTTTTTGTTTGTTTGTTTGTTTGTTTCTTCGAGGTAGGGTCTCACTCTAGCTCAGGCTGACCTGTAATTC
Organism: Orientallactaga sibirica; assembly: GCA_036365145.1. Lineage (NCBI taxonomy): Eukaryota > Metazoa > Chordata > Mammalia > Rodentia > Dipodidae > Orientallactaga > Orientallactaga sibirica. The sequence goes on from JAEOAD010000004.1 coordinate 21,945,410, forward strand.
ACTCTGTAGTCTCAGGGTAGCCTTGAACTCATGGCGATCCTCCTACCTCTCCCTCCCAAGTGCTGGGATTAAAGGTGTGTGCCATCACGTCCGGCTTTCTCCGTAGTCTGGTAGTCTGATCACAGCACACAGCACTATGCCTGATACATAGTCGACCCAGCACCTGTTGAATAAATGAATAAGCAAATTGACCAGTGCCCACACTTTACTCTGCCCCCCCCCATGGGAACCCAGGCGACATGGTGCTCTGAGAATCTGCAGGCTCATGGTCCTGAAAGTGTTTATTCTCTTCTCCAGATGCCAGAGGGACCAGTTTTTGTTATCTTTATTCATTCTAGAGTCTTCCTACTGCCCACTGGGCTCCCCTTGCCCACCTTAGTGTCAAGATTGTTATGACAGAGAAAGTGGCCCTGGTGCAAGCTATAGGACATAGCTCTGGCTATTTGGGGGGTAGGGACATGTTACACAGCTGTGAGTAAAGCAGAATGACCAAATTTTGCCCTAATACTTCCAAATTTAAAGTAATGCTAGAAAAATGTTATAGAACGTCCCATTTTCCAGTGAGCTGCAGGTTTTCTCTGGGCCAGCCCAGGCTTTATAGTGCACAGTGGCAGAAGGAAGGGAGCCAGAGGGGTCGGGAAAGGCAGGGATGGGCAGCCTAGAGCTCCTTCACACAAAGTGAGGCCATGCCCCTGTCCAAACGCACTGGGACCTAAATGCCTCTGTTGATTTGTCTCTTGAGATGTCAGAATTGCTAGTCAGTGTGCTGGGAGGAGAAAAGATAAGCATTCCTAGTTAAAACAGCAAACCCATTTTTTTTTTCTTAGAAACGATGTGGAGAATATCCAGCTTCTACACTATTATTGTTATTGCAACAGTATTGTTGGTAGTCTAGTTCAGTTATATTTTGGGCTGAATAATTCTCTGGGAGCAATTCCAAATGTTTTTCAAATTCAAAATACAATTTATCAACTGGTTTTGAGAATACAGGCCATTTAGAAATTGGGGGTTGGGTGTCCTCTTGGAATGCTAATCCTACTGAATGATGTATTTAAAGAGTCATGTTCAATTTACAATGAGTCACAACTGGGATCCTATCCATGGAAATTTAATTACTAAAATAAAAATGCTTTCTTACAAGGTTGGAATGACCAAAGACAGCATCATAGTAGGACTTGAATGAGTTTTATTTATTTTGGACCATGTTTATTGATAAGTCCAAGTAGGTATTTGGTTTAAAAAAATGTTTTTCATCAGCTTTTTAGAAACTAAAGAACTGGTCTACTTGTCTCTGTGTATGATTTATTTATCCCTCTGGCCTTAAATCCAAGATAGGTAAATGCCATTTAAGCTTTTGAATATGGTATAGGAAGTTTTTATAGAAAGGTCCTATTTAATGTACTATGAAATTGGGTCAGCGTGGTCTTATAAAGGACATGTTTGTCCCATTGTCACAGAAATAGCACTGCAGTTGTGGCGCTCATTCTGGGGTGAGGCTGGCTAGTTATTGCCTCTTACACTGGGGACGATCACACTGTTTGCAGTAGGCACTGAGTTGAACTTGCACTTGAGTGTTTGTCACCTGGAGTTTGGGCTCTTCAGGAAAGATAAAGCCCAGTTCTTCCTCTAACCTACTCTGAAGATTGTGGCTTTTTCAGAAAAAACTGACATTATTTTCTTATAGTTTAGATTTCTAATGGTGCAACTTAAGCTTCTTTCTTCAGATGTAGTTACTGAAAAATTCTTTACATTAAAAAAAATTTTGTGCACTTCTTCATCTTTTATTAGTCATAGTATTCTCATGTTTTTTTTCTTCATCTATTTTAAACTTTCCCTGAATTCTAGAATGGTTATTTTAAGATGAAATAAAGACAGAAAGTACACACACACACACACACACACACGCCTTACAGCATATAAAGTTTCATTTAAGAAGGATACTTGAGAAAGCATTGAAATGTTTAAAGAATTTTTTGCTGGGCGTAGTGGTGCACACCTTTAATCCCAGTAATTGGGAGGCAGAGGCAGGAGGATCGCCATGAGTTCTAGGCCACCCTGAGACTACATAGTGAATTCCAGGTCAGCCTGGACTAGACTGAGACCTGACCTTGAAAAAAAAAATCTTTTTATAGAACTTTGTGAACTGTTCATCCTAGAGAGTTTACAGGTTTATACTAATTATTGCTTTTTGTTAACAGATAATGTCTAAAATCACATCTCTTCTATATACCTACAGATGTCTGGAGTTTCTGCTTCAGAATGATGCAAATCCATCTATCCGGGACAAGGAAGGCTATAATAGCATACATTATGCTGCTGCCTATGGCCACAGACAATGTCTGGAATTGGTACGTTATCTTTGGTTTTGTTTTTCTTATATAACATTGGCCTTAAACTTTCAACAAATGTCCTTACTTCCTAGTTTAGTTACCGCGAGAATCACCTGGAAGACATTCTCTTTGAAGTGAAAATTTCTAGGCTCTCCAACATGTAGGCTTCTCTCCCAGTTTTTAGTTTCTTCATCTTAGTGCTGATTGACAATTAACTCTGCCACATTAATTTGGAGTAGGGATGTTGATCTGTATTTAGCACTATTTGCATTTTAAAAGGAATTAAGATGTATTAAATAAATTTAGTTTGTGTTTGTAGAGGAAAACTTGGCACTCTTATGTTCAATCAGTATTGTAAATTAGTATTTGGCTTATACAACATTAGGCATATGGATTTATTATAGTCAATCTCACACAGCAGCAGAAATTACTTGAAATTCCAACCCTGTATGTACACACAGACACACACACACACACACACACACACACACACACACACACACCCCAAATGTGTAGTGATCAAGAGACTTTGGGGTTTAAAATCTGAAACTCTTCTGTTCATGTAGGTCATGAGACCTGATACTCAAATATCCACAGGGACTCAAGATGTACAGGTGTTTATTCACCATGCCACCCTTCCTTCCATCACAGGTTAAAGCCCACTTCTACTTAAGGCTTTTAAATACAGATCACAGGCTTGGTAAGAATTGGTTAAGGTGTGAAGCAATTATCATTTCTGCCTTTTTAAAAAAATTTTTAAATTATTTTTTATTTATTTTTGGAGAGAGAGAGACAGAGAGAGATAGAGAGGGAGAGGGAGACAGAAATGGGTGCGCCAGCAGTCTCTCAGCTGCTGTGATCGAAACCCAGATGCGTGCGCCCCCTTGTGGGCAAGTGTGGCATTGTGCCCTTGCCTCACTTTGCATCTGGCTAAATGTGGGACTTGGAGATTGGAACCGCTGGACATTGGAACCAGCGTTCTTAGGCTTAGCAGGCAGGCGCCTTAGCCGCTAAACCATCTCTCCAGCCCCATTTCTGCCTTTTAACGCCAGCTTTGTGGCAGAAGTTGATGTAGACCTATTAACAAATAGGACTTTGTGTTTAGGCCTCACAAAGTTGCATGCATAGGTGTGTATCATAATCAGTGGGAGAGTGAAGGCTGACTGTTTAATTATGAACCTGTCTTCCAAAATCTACTTAAGACACAGCTCTTTTTAGTTGGTTTTCTCTGTGATAACCCTGTGCCATAGTTGGATATATGAACTTTTATTACAAAGTTTGTTATTATACCCTTAATAATATACATTCTGTTGTTGGAACCATAATGAGTTATCTTTAATCCCATACATCCTGTGGGTCATTATTCAGGTGGATAAGGGACACCTGACATGGGTTATTTTACAAGAAAGGGTTTTGTGGTTATTTCTTCTTCATCTGACAAGATTTTCTGTTCACAAGAAGGCTTCATAGACTCCATCTGACTTAGCCCTTTGATTAGATCCACTCTTCCCTGTGTAATTTACAAAGACTTGCTCATTTGTGGAAATGAGAAATATACTAAAGGAGGTGAGAAAAGCATCAGCTGATCTTCATTTGTACTGTTACTGGAACAGCACCATATAAATTGATAGAAATGTCACCTCTTTTGCTTTTCATGAGTCACTTAGAACAAACAGAATGGAATCCTGAGTGGTTGTTGTTGTGTAGAAAGTCTTATATACTCCATTTTGGAATGTATTCTAAGGTCCCTGGGGTGCAGTTTGCACTAAGCAGAGTTCTAAGTAGACTACAAACCCTTTGATACCTCCTCTCTACCAAAACCAAACCAAACAAACACAACCTGGAGAACAGTCCCCCCACTTGAAGGTGGGAATCACAAAGCTGGACATCTGGTACTACCTGTCCCCACTGCTAGCTTCTCCAATTCTGAACCAATGTGAAGAAGAGATAGGAAAGGATGAATATTCTAGAAGAAGGGGACAGACTAAGGCCTGTGTCTCTCTGGAACAAGTCTTAAATGAAGAAGTGAGGGTTTTTTGGTGTTTTTTTTTTTTTTTGAGAGAGAGAGAGAGAAAGAGAGAGAGAGAAGAAGAGGCAGAGAGAGAGAGAATGGGTGCACCAGGGCCATTTCAGCCGCTGTGAATGAACTCCAGATGCGTGTGTCCACTTGTGGGCAAGCACAGCATTGTGCCGTTGCGTCACTGTGTCTGGCTAAACCTGGGACCTGGAGATGGAACGGGCATTCTTGGGCTTGGCAGGCAGGCACCTTAACCACTAAGCTATCTCTCCAGCCCTGTTGTTTGTTTTTGATGAGAGAGTTTCTAATTTATGTTTCTTTCCTCCTGGAAACCCAGTTCCTTCATTCTCCTTAAAATTCTTAGGAAAACAAACCAATTAACTGATATGTATGAGGGGTCAATTTCTACATTTCACCTTCCATGCCAAATCTCCCTCACCTCACATCACAAGCACTCCGTATTCCCAGGGGTCATCATTTTAACAGATGGGTCCTGAGTCAGTGCTAGGTGCTAAGTTTTATCATGAAAAGCTCTGCTCCTGTTGGCTCTTGGTTGTCTATTTGAGCTTCTGAACAAGGCTTCTTCCGGGAGTCCTTTCTTTATTTCACATTCCTAGCTTGTGGTTCTGGCCTGTAGAAGGAACGGACAGAATAAATGTGTATTTCCTACCAGACTAGGTATTACCTTTTGGGTGCTGGAGTGAGATGAAAGAGGACTGGTGGCCCTTGGAGCCAGCTGTCATACAGTGTTAGTGGAATCCGCTTCTAGCACCTCCTCTCAGCTAGTTGAGAGATGACTGTGATTATGCATATCATTAAATACGTGTCATTAAATTTGATGTATATTTGAGTGTAACATTTAACTTAACACACATTTGCTTGGCATTCATGGTTTGTGGCTCCTGTCTATGATCCTAAGATTAGAATTTATAAACCATACTGCCTTGTGTTCAGCTTATTTTGCTGTGATCAAAATGGATCAGAAATTATTTTAGCTGTAACTCTGTTTCCCTTATACAAACTCATACTTAGTTCCATGAGGGAAAAAGCTCCCAGAAAGTGGTACAGATTCCTTGGCCTTCATAGATCAGCCAAAATTCAGGATGCTTCCACGCCTGCCTGCTTTTAGGCCAAGGTTTTCAGCTGCTCTTGATCAAAGATGTATGTCTGCGTGTGTCCAAAAATCGACCCACCAATGTGTGCAGAGAGCCGTGAACCATAAAATTCAATTGGGCTCAAAATATCAAAGCAAAGCAGAAGGCTCTTGGCAAGTAAAGTACCTGTGTGTGAATCAAATGTCTGCTTGAGCGAGGAAGCTAGCTGGCAAAGGAGGGCTCTATCTGGAATGCATTCAAGCTGATTCCAAAGAGAACAATTAGGGAAACCTGCCCCTAATTCAGCTTTTCTGAATTTTGATTGGCATACTATTTCTCTTACAATATTTTCTTTTCTTTTACAATATTAAACATTGGTCTGTAAGCATACAGATCTTTTGGCTTTGTAATTTTCAAAGTGGAAAAATGTGTGTGCCAATATAAGTACATAAATTGCCTACAGAAATTTGGAGAGATTGTTTGAAAACTCGGGACCTCAAATTTAATTCAGTCCAGAATTTTGCCAAGCCAAATCACTTGGAATTTGGCTTCTTCCCCTGGACCCTGTCCTGAGAACTTGAACTTCAATTATAAGAGTAAGTGGGAGTAAAAATTATCCCTGCATGTATATTCTAGAAGTTTCTCTGATTCTTTGACAGCAACTATGCTTTGGGCAACTAAACACAAAAGTTATGTTGCTTTTAAATAAATTACTCATAGTTTTGGTTTTTTATTCCTTGTGTTTATCACAGGGCTTTAGGAAACCCTTAACATATGGTGCTGAATAACTGTATGTGTATATAGAGGATGTACTTAAATTGGCAAAGTCTAATTAAAGTTCTAAATACTAAGACATCAGGGTATAGAAAACAATTTTAAAAAAATAACAAGGTACTGAGGCTGGGGAAATGGCTTGGTTGGTTATGTGCTTGTCATGCAAGCATGTGGCCCTAAATTTGGATGCCCAGCACCCATGTAAAATCCAGGGATATCACTGTGTGGATATATTCCTAGCAGTAGAAGGTGAAGACAGAAAGAGCCCTGGGGCTTGCCAACAGGTTCAGTGAGAGACCCTCTCTCAAGTAATAATGGGGAAAGTGATTGAGGAAGACATCCAGTGTTGATCTCTGCTCTCCATTCTCTCTCTCACACACACACACACACACACTCACTCACTCACAACCCCACCCCAATTTTTTAAAAATTAAGTGTTCAACTGATGTCACAAAGATAAAATCCTAGCAAACTTGAACCCCAACCCAAAACAAGTCTCTGATGACTTTTTTCTGTTTACTGCCCTCTGTTAGGCAGACTTTGAATATGCAATGTGTCTGGGAACCTCAGCAATGTTGGTCTTAATTCTTTTGCTGAATTCAATTGCAGAGAAACACAAATTCTTCAAGGAACTCTCCAAGGGAGGGGAGGGGGTGTGAGCACAGACATTGTGATGCCACTGGAAGCCTTGAATCAGAATTTGAATCTAAATCTATATTCAGAATAGTTGAATTGACAACATGACAAATGGTCCACTGATTATAACGTGGCAGAAAATTCTTTGGGTTTGACTGTGAATGCATTTGGCAATTGATGAAAGAACCACTTAACAAAACATATTAAAATCAACAAGTTTAGTTTCACCTCCAATTTTAAGCCCAGAATAGTCAGTCAGATCATTCCTTTATCTCCACACTTCAAAGTTACTAATTCAAAGATACTAATGTTTCAGCTTATAGTCTAAGTTCTACTTACTCCCTTCCCTTCCCTCCCCTCCCTTTTTCCTTCCTTCCCCTCCCCTTCCCTTCCTTCCCCTTTCCTTCCCTCCCCTTCCCTCTTCGTTCCCCTTCCCTCCCCTCTTCTCTCCTCTCCCATCTTCTCTCCTCTCTTCCTCCCCTATCCTCACCCTCTTCCTCATCCCTGCCTCCATCACATTATAGGCTGGCCTTCAACTTGCTATATAGTGGAGGATGACCTTGAACTTCAGATCCTCCTGCCCATACCTCTTGAGTGTTGGGATTACAGGTGTGTACTACCACACCTGGTTTATTTGATAAATTTAACCCAGGGTTTCGTGTGTGCTTGGTGATCTACCAACTGAGCTACATCTCCTTACTCCACTTACTCATTTCTAAAGTCAGAGTTGGAAAATAGGGGAAGTTTAAGATCACAGAAAGTACCTTTTTGAAGTTAGTTTGCTATAAGTCCCACCGCACCCATAGTGGGAGGAAAAGGGTGCCTTCTACTGACCTGATCCTAAACAAAGAAGCTTCAACAAGATGCTTTGGATATCTGTCCATGCACTTTAGTGCACAGTAGACTAGCATGTGAATAATTTAAATACAGAATGGTTCTGGCCAGAGTTTACTTGCCAGGCAGTTAAATCAAAGAAGACTGTATTTGAATAATCACTGCATCCTCAGAAGTGATAGGTCAGAGTATGCTCCCCAATTTGCAAATGTGAGCACGGGGACAGGGCTGGCTTGGGGTTCTCCTGGATCCACTCAAGAAGGCTGCCTGTAAGAGTGGAGAGACTCGGGGTTCCTGGGACAGAGGAAGGAGGGTGAGCTCTCAGCAGGCAGGAGCATCACTGAAGTTGAGAGAACTACAGGCAACTTCCTTAGCATCTAAGAGGGAGACCATCTGAACAGCTGACCCTTCACCACCAAGGATGTCAGTTGTGAGACTATTGTCCCTCTTGCCTGAATGTTCTCCTTTTCTATCCCCTCTGACTCTGGAAGAGGCAGCCATTGAGATAGGATGAGGTATAAAAGGCTCCAGGCTGGAGACAGAGAAGTTAGCTTTGTCCCCTTCCCCACTGCAGCCTTCAGTGGGAGGTGGGAGAAGCACCGGTGTTAAGCTGGATTCAGATTTTGTGGGTGTTATGCTAGAATAGACCTATTAATTACTCACATAAGCCTATGTTTATAACTAAAATGCCCTGGAGCTTTTTATTCCTTGCTGGAGATTTTACCTGAGGTGGCAGGAAAAGAAGGCACTGTAAAGGAAATTGGACCTTGTGTCAGGAACAGAGAACAGAGCTATTGTGGGGCTACACCAACACTGGCTCAGTACAAAGTCACTTTCTGGCAGTCATTATTTTAAGGAAAGACTAATATCCAGCTCTAAAGAAAAATAAATTATTCTTGAAATATATTTAATGAATTTAAATATCAACTTTATGAGATATAAAGTGCTGGACAAATGAAATACACTGGTGAATGATTAGGCTTGACTGTGTAATAAATTGAAATGCTAGCTTATATGCATTGTGGTTATTCTCCTGTTTGTTTAGAAGGTATTTCATAAGAGATGACAGGTTGCAGAGGAAATGAAAAATTTGCATTTCTATGGACTGGCCTTTTTTTCTTTAGATTTGCTTACTTCCCAACACGAACTCATTTCAATTTCCCCTTTGTTGTTTTTCTTCTTGAAGATTTAAAAACCTATGCTAATATGTGAAACTGATGTAAATGCACACGCACGCACACACACACACACACACACACACACACACACACACACAGCTACCTACATACCTCTGCAATTGCTTCCAGATGTATAGTGAGCACTAAAGGCTACAAAGAATAATCTACAGAGAACAAGAGGGAAACTTCTGAAGATTCAGTGATAGAGGAGAAGGGAAGATTTCCCCAAAGTTCAACTATGAACCTAAAAACAGTTAATCTGGGCTGCCATCCATTCAGTATCCCTCCCTTCCTTCCTCCCTCCTTCCCCTTTTCCCTCCTTCTTTTTCCCCTCTCTCTTCACTTCCTTCTTCCCTGTCTCCCTTCTTTTTCCCTTCCTTTCTCCTTCTTCCCTTCCCTCCCTTCCACTTTTCTTTCCTTCCTTCCTTCCTTCCTTCCTTCCTTCCTTCCTTCCTTCCTTCCTTCCTTCCTTCCTTCCTTCCTTCCTTTTTTCCTCCTTACTCAAAAACCCATTAGACATCACTAAGTGGAACTAGACTGCAGCCCAGTTAAAGCTGGGTCCCCAGGAGAATACCGGAAGACATTCCAGGAAGTATTCAAACCCAATCGAAGAGGCTGTCCTAAATGAGTGTATTACTTCTCTTGGTCTGGTGATAAAATACCTGACAAAAGGCACTCAAGCAAGGCAAAGACTCATGACTTAAGAAGAGATACAGCCCATTATGGTGGGGGAGGCGTGGTGTCAGGAGGATGAGGTAGCTGGTCACATTGTGTTCCCCGTCAGGAAGCAGGGCAGATAAGAAGTAGAGTCTTACCATAAAACCTCAAGGTCCACGCTCAAGTGACTCGATTCCTATAGCAGGTATTCACTTCCTTCCTAAAAGTTCTACAATTTTCTAAACCAGTGCTACCAGCTGGGGACCAGGTGTTCAGACACATGAACCTTTCTTTGGGGGGGGGGGTGGTTCACACTTATTGGTGAAGTATACCAAACCATAGAGCTTTGATGTATGTGAAGTCAAAAATTGAAAGAGTAAACAGAAAAATCCAGTTATAGTTGGAGACTTTATCTCTCAACAATGAGTAGAACAACTAGACAGGAAATTATCTAGTATATGTACAACTCAGTAACATCATTGACCAAGGGGGAGCTAATCAACATTTATAGAAAACTACACTCATCAACAGAAGAATATATACAGTTTTCAAGTGTCCATGGAATATTCACCAAGATATCCTGAGCTATAAGACAAAACTAAAAGAAAAATGTGAAAGAATTGAAATCATATAGAGTATTCTCTGACCACAACAGAGTAAATCTAACAGAAATATGCCAGGAAAAGCTTCAACACTTGGAAATTAAAAATAGAACTGTAACTAATTCTTGAATTCTAGAGAAAGTCTAAAGGGAAATCCAAAAACTAAAGTGAATTAAATGAGAATTAATGTTCAATAAATCCAGAAATTGGATACTCAATGATATTAGTGCTGAAAGAGAAATGTATACTAATAATTGCTTACATTAGAAAATGAGGGAAAAATCTCAGGTTCTATCTCAAGAATCAAAAAAGTAAGAATAAAATAAATCCAAAATAAGCAAAAAATGCAAATGATAGAGAAATAAATGAAATTGAGAATGGGAAAAATAATGGAGCAATTCAATGAGATGAAGCTCTGGTTCTTTGAAGACATCAGTGAGATTGACAAGAGTAGGGAGGAGAGAGGAGGAACAGGAGGAGGACATTGGACACAGAGGTCCATGTCAAGAATACAGGGTCATGCAGACACTAAAAAGAATATTATGAATAACTAGACAGATTTGACAACCTGGATGAACTAGTTCACTGAAAACATGCGTCCCTAAAATTCACCCAGATGATGGCTACGTGCAATGAGCTGGATGAATCTTTATTGAGTGTGAAAAAAAGCACTAATGCAAATGTTAACATATCATCTGGTTTTATGTATACGATCTTAATGAAGTTACAAAGTTGTAGAATGGGAAACCGATTCACTAAGGTTTTCTGCTCACAGCGAGGAGAGTTATTGGGAGGTAAATGGATATCAGAGAACAATGTGGGAGATCCACATATGGTGATGAAAATTTTCTCTATTTTAATATTATCAAGATATCTGTATGTTTTACTTATCATCAGTATCTTGACTGACACTGTACCAATGTTTTATAAGATGTTATTAGGGGTATGTTAGCAATAAGTATAGAATATATATATATATATATATATATATATATATCGGTTATTTTAAAAAATTGCATGTAAAACTGTAATTTTCTCAAAATTAAGTTGAGTATAAAAGTATATCTATCAGCTGGGCATGGTGGAGCATTCCTTTAATCCCAGCACTTGGGAGGCAGAGGTAGGAGAATCCCCATGAGTTCGAGACCACCCTGAGACGACATAGTGAATTCCAGGTCAGCCTGGGATAGAATGAAACCCTACTTTGAAAAAACAAAACAACAAAAAAAGTATGTATGTATGTATGTATGTATATATATCAAACTCATACATCCATGGACACCTAATTTTGGACAAAGGCATCAACACAAACAATGGAAAAAAGACAATTAATTCAACAGGTGCTTCTAGAAAAACTGGATATTCACCTACAGAAGAATGAAAACGGATACACATCTCATACCTGTACGAAGATCTAAGTTTAAAATCAGATATGCTGAAACTGCTTGAGAAAAACAGGTGATGGACCTGAAGTTACAGGAATAGGCAAGAGCTTTCTGAATAGGATTCCAACAGCACAGGACATAGTTCCAAGACCAGCTGGGGACTACATGAAATTCAAGTTTCTGCACAGCAAAGAAAACTATAAGCAGAATGACCAGGACATCTACAGAAAGGGAGAAAATCTGCCAGCTTTACCTAAGACAGGGGGCTAATGAATTTATTAGGAACTACAAGAATTAAACATCAAAAATCAGAACTGTCAAAAATGGGTAATGAAATGAAGTTTTAAAAGAAGAAACACAAATGACCTACAAACATTTTTTAAAATACTCAACTCCTTAGGAAAATGTTAGAGAAATGCAAATTAAGCCACTTTGAGATTCCATCTCACCCTAATCAACTATCATCAAAACAATAAAATACATCAAATGCTAGTGAGGATGTGGGGAAAAGGGAATCCTTATTTATTATTGGTGGGAGTGTACAGTTATACAGCCACTATAGAAATTAGTATAGAGGTTTCTCAGAAATTTAGAACTACCATATGACCCAGCTATATCACTCCTGGGAATATATCCAAAAGACTGTATGTTCTAATACATACATGCACATCCATGTTCAGTGCTGCTCTATATTCATGATAGCTAGGAAATGGAATCAACTTAGATGCCCATCAACTGCTTACTATACAGTAAAAATGTGAGGGTTTAGTGGTTAAGGTGCCTGCCTGCAAAGCCTAACAATGCCTGTTCCAATCTCCAGGTGCCAGATTTAGCCAGACGCAAAAGCGACACAAGGACACCATGCCGCACTTGCCCACAAGGGGGCGCACACATCTGGAGTTTGTTCATAGAGACTGAGAGGCTGCTGGCACGCCCATTCTCTCTTTGCCTCTCCCTCTCCATCTCTCTCTCTCTGTGTCTCTCTCAAATTAAAAAAAAAATGGGATACATATTACACAATGGAGTTTTATTTAGCTATAAAAATGAAATTATGTAATTTGCAGGAAGGTGGATAGAACTGGAAAGATTATACTGAGTGAGGCAATTCAGGCTCAGAGAGACAAAAGTCACATATTCTTTCTCATTTGTGAATCCTAAATTTTAATGTTTCTGTGTATGTAAAGAGGGTATATGAATGTGGGGATTGGCTATGAAACTAAACAGGAGACCACAGAAGGGGGCAAGAAATATTGAGAAGTGGGGGAGGGCACAAAAATCACTCTGGTAACATGAACGTGGAATGGAGTGTGGGGTAAGAACAAAGGGAAAGGGATAGATGGGAAAAGAGAGGACGAAAACCAAAATCTGTTTGAAAAATACCTTAATAAAACCTAATCATTTATATGCTAATAAAAGTAAAAGAAATACATGAGTCTGTAGCAAACTTATCTTGCTTAGGAAGAAATATGTTCCTCTGTGAATGATGTTAGCTCTCAGCTATGTGGCTTTAATGAAGACCTACTATGAAAAACTGGTCAGAAATGAGAATTGTTAGCCAGAATGTTTCACCCCTGCCACTAGACTGTGGCACACTCTTTGAGGACAGTGGCGCTTCCTCTCACCTTTTCTGAAAGGCAGCTCAACAGAGTGGTGTGGTGGGCAGACCTTGATCCACAAAAAAACCCTTTACATTTCACCAGCCCTGGGACCTCGTTTGCCTTCTTCCTGTCTTAATTTCCTCATCCGTCAGATGTGAATGACTACAGTACCAACCTCACAGGTTTGCTGGGGAGGAGTCAGTTAGTCAATACATTGAAAGCACTTACCATGGTGCCTTGCAGCACACACTAGGCCATTAACTTAACCTCTGCGTCTTTCACATCTAAACAGTGCCTATCCCTGCTTGGTGGGCACACTGTCGAGCACTTCTTTACTAACAGGGTAATATAAGATGGCAACTCTGCAGCTTAGAGTAATGTATTTTAACATAACAGAAAAGGTAGCTTTTTGCTTATATTATGCCTTTGATATTAAAATCAATAAACATAAATAACAGAAGAACCAGGCAAGAAGTATTAGGGCACCTGAGGTGACAGAGCTAGCTTCAGGTTAGACATGGTGCCTGAACAAGCCCCTAGTTGAGTCCTGTGTGAGCTACCTCAGAGATATCTTGCAGGCTAACTTGTCCAGCATTTAAACTGTACTAGCTTCCCTTCCAAAATCGAAGCAGGAGCTGCTTTTGTGCAACCTGGCCCACTCACATCTCTTGCAGAATGAAGACTGGCAGACATTTCTCTTCCCTTTCTCTCTTCTTCTCCATCCACCTTCTTCTCTCCCCTCTCCCTTCTCCTTCCTTTGTAAACTGGATCTCACTCTGTAGACTAGGCTGGCCCTAAACTCAAGGCAATTGTCCTGCCTCAGCCTCTGGAGTCTTGGGATTATAGGCATGAGTTCAGTCAGCTTTAACAGGTTAAATTTTTTTTTTTTTTTTTTTACCTCTGGGATGAAACTTCCAAATCTGTGTCTTTCTGCTCACAAAGTCTGTGCCATTCAAATCTTGTCTAGAATGCTTCCTCGTGGACTTTCCTGACCAGAGAATTTGCTACAGCAGAGTAGGTTCTGAACATCATTACTGCAAAGTTTGTGAACGCTGATCAACAAAATAAAATCTTCAGGCTCTCATTCCTTAAAAGGCTTAAACCTTCAAGCAAAACAAATCCTAATTCTCTTTTGAAGCTTTATCTCATGGAGAGAAGTTTAGCAATTATGCTTATTATTTATTTATTTTTGTTTTGTTTTTGTTTTTGGAGGTAGGGTTTCACTCTGGTCCAGGTCACCTGGAATTAACTATGTAGTCTCAGGGTGGCCTCAAACTCACAGCGATCCTCCTACCTCTGCCTCCCAAATGCTGGGATTAAAGGCATGTGCCATAATGCCCGGCTCGCTTATTATTTTTTAATAAAGTCATAGCAATGCATATTATATTTATTGCAATCATGTTTGGCAAATTGTACATAGGGCAGAAGACATTAAATAGCTTTCCCTGGATCATGGAGCTGGTGTGACATAAAGCAAGGAGGTTTCACATTGTTCTTCCTAAAAATCTGAAGGCTCTTAAGCATTGTGCTGAATCACCTGGAGGGCTGGTAAACTCTAGACTTTGGGAAAACAAAGCTGTCCCAGAGCACCTGAATTCCACATCAGTCAAGACAGTGAGGTCCACCCAAGGTGTGACTGAGACAGGTGATCTCCAGGCTCTGTCAAAGAAGGGCAGGAGACCCTTGGGCAGTAATAGCAATTTTGTGTCATCCATTCTTTGGTAGAAAATGCAGGTTGTGGGATAGAGAGATGCCTTAGTGGTTAAGGCACTTGCCTGTGAAGCCCAAGGACCCATGTTCAACTCTCCAGATCCCACGTTAAGCCAGACGCACAAAGGTGAGGCAAGCGCAAGGTCACACATGCCCACTAGGTGGCACAAATGTCTGGAGTTTGAGTTCAGTGGCTCAGGCCCTGGAGTGCCAATTCTCTCTCTGTGTGTCTAAAACAAAATTTATTTTTTAAAAAAAGAAAATGCAGGCTGCTAGTCATACAAAGCTTTTCATAACAGACCACCCCATGGTGTTGTCCATCCAGGGATGGATAGGAAAACCCCAGCTATAGCTGTCAAGTTCATCCACTGCTGGAACTCTGCAGTATTCACCCTGGACTTCTGCATGTGTTCTCATAAAAGCTTTCTTGGATCCAGCCCTCCTCCTGGAATCTCTGTAACAGTAGCTGTCCGCTTGGTGTTACTCCCTTTTATAACAGCTGACAGGGGAGGCCCTTTCCATATAGAGCCCGTAAGAGTGGTTTTGCAGCAAGAAGGTTTCTCCAAAGATGCCTTACTGAGAGCACATGCTAAGGACCTTTCTCTTGGGAAATTTAGAACATGGCTCTATGATAATTCCTTCCTTCCCTGACAGCGCTTTTTAAAATAAGAATAAGATTTCACCTCCTCACCTGTGCTGTCAGGTGACAGGTGATAATGCCCCCAAGGCCTAACAAGCTGCTCTAAAATCCCAGAGAGGCTTGAGCACTAGCCATTTGCAAGAGCTCAAGGGATGTTTGGAAAGCCAGATTAGCTGAGATTGTTTTCTTACACGAGTGGGTGCCCACAATCCACATGGTACCATCACTGGGTTAACTCCACAGGCCATTCAGCACTTGGAAATGTGGTTTTATTCATACAAAAGATGAAAGCTTAGTCACCGGGAAGGCATTTTTATTATATTTTAGAGTCCCAATTTTACAGTATTTATTCTGGGCAAAAAGGTATATGTTTTCAAAACACATGATCTATTTTACACTAATACATACATATATGCATACATAAAGTTATCTTTTTAGCTGTATGCTATCTTTTTTTGGTTCCAAATTCCTCACATTGATATGGAACAATGTAAAGTGACCGAAAGAAATCATTTCAGACCTGGGGAGATGGCTTAGCATTTAAAGCACTTGCCTACAAAGCTTAAGGACTCAGGTTTGACTCCCCAGTACCCAGGTAAGCCAGATGCACATGGTGGCACATGCATCTGGAGTTTGTTTGCAGTGGCTATAGGCCCTGGCATGCCCATTCTCTCTCTAAGAAGTAAATAAATTAAAAATATAAGCAGAATGTTTTCGTGCCATTCTCTCTTAGAATATTTCTTTTGAATGAAGGAACTATTGTGATTGCAATGACGTTTGGACAAGATGTCCCATGTACTGGTCTATTTGAGGTTGTACTTAGTACTAAGACTTAGTGAGGGTGGAAGTCAGAGTCTACCTTTCAGCTTTTGCAAGTTTCTCAACTTTACTAGTCATCCTTATTAGCCATATAAACCTGATAAGGAAGCACTTTCGGTATGAACTACAGAGAAAGCCCAGCTGCCGAGAGGACCTGGTCATTCGCGTTTATACTGTACAGCAATGGTATAAACTGAATTAAGATCAGAAGTTTCTTTCCTGAGTACAGAGTGAAAAATCAAAGGAAATGAGTAAAAACCAGGAGTCCTGTCCTGCACACAGGGCAGGGGATCCCTAACCACCACTGCTATTTTTTTCCTACTCCTCATGGAAACTGACCTGCTAGACCATTCGGACAACTTCCGTAAAGTGTGACTTCTCTTGCACTAGCCACCTTTAGCTATTTTCAGAGTAGACTGCAGGGGGATGTACCAAGAATCAAGACTGGCCCCAAAATATGTTAGACATGGATATTACTTCCAAGTAAACCATGGCCTAGTTTGGCAGATGAATCATGGGCTTCAGAAATGGTAGCTCAACATATCATCCACCTCTCCTAAGTTCTGCATCGGGTAATTTAATTGTAGGGTGATCACCGTCTCCAGGTTATTTGTCTGGTCCTGCTTCTCCCTGTTCTTTAGTGCAGGGCCTTGGCTCTGTTCCAGTCCCTTCTGAAGAGCTTTGCATGTCTCCCTGAGTTCTGTGCACTTTTTTGTTTCTTTTTGGCAAGCACAGCACAGCTACTATCTTTTCCCTCTCCTTTTGTGCCTTCTGTCGTGGTATCTCCCTTTACTGCTTGTACTTCCAAAGCGGTTTGGTCATAGATGCCCAATAAAGACAATGCTGTCACCCCAGCACCCCCACACCCATGGCAGGGTACAGACTGGCCACTGACCATTTCCTAATATCACAGGACACCTCCACCTTAGCCTCTGAGAGCTTGACAAGAGGAGTGGCCTGGGTGGTGGGGTTGAGAGTTCAGGGACTTCTGCATTCTACAGGTGTGAAATGGAAGGCCAGCCCTGCCATTATCTAGGTACAAGGTCTATAAGTATTTCACTTCACTTCCATGAGACTCCATATCTTTTTTTTTTTTTAAGTTTAGAGAGACTTTATTAGTTTAAGAGAAGGAAAGAGGAGAAAGTACAGAGAGCTCCTGCCCACGAGAAGGCAGGAGAGGGTAAAGCCCCTGAGGTTTCATATCCTGCCTAATCTGTCAAACAAATGTTAGGTTATTCTAAACATTAAATGGGAGAACATATTAATCTTCAAAATATTAAAAACAAAATTTTCATGTAGTCTAGTAGTTCCACTTCTAGGTATGTATCCAGAGTAATTAAAATGAGTATCTCACAGAGAGTTATGTTCATTGAGGCATTATTCACAACAGCAAAGCTGTGAAGACAACCCAAGAATCTCTTGATGAGCAAATATATGAATAAAATTATACATTCATACATACATGTACATTGTATACAATGGAGTATTGTTCAGCTTTAAAAAACATATTTCTTATTTATTTGTATGGGCATGCTAGGGCCTCTTCCTACTGCAGATAAACTCCAGATACATGCACCATTTTGTGCATCTGGCTTTATGTAGGTACTGGGGAATTGGACCTGAGCTGGCAAGCTTTGCAAGCAAGCACCTTCAACCACCAAGCCATCTCCCCAGCCTCTTACTCAGCTTTTAAAGGGAAAAAATCTTGACACTTATAGCATTATGGATGAATATGGAGATTATTAAGCTAAGTGAAATTAACCAGACACAGAAAGACAAAATACTGTATAAACTCAATCATGTGTGGACTTAAGATTGACCTCATACAAATAGAGGAGAATGGTGGCTTCCAGGAGCTAGGGCACTGGATGAAATGGGAGATATTGGTCAAATTTTACTGTTTCAGTTATGCTAGATGATACATTCTGAGATTTGTTGAATAAAATGATGACTATAGTTAATTATACTATTATGTACTTGACATTTGCTAAGAGAGTAGGACTTAAGTGTTATCAGCAAACACAAGGCAATTCTGATGTTGAATAACGTGATAATCATTTCACAGTGTGTGTGTATGTATATGTATATGTATATGTATATGTATATATGTATATATATATGTATATGTATATGTATATGTATATGTATATATATATATATATATATATATATATATATATATACACATATATACATATATAGATGTAGATAGATATAGTGGTACACACCTTTAATCCCAGCACTTGGGAGGCAGAGGTAGGAGGATCACTGTGAGTTCGAGGCCACCCTAAGACTGCTTAGTGAATTCCAGGTCAACCTGGGCTAGCGTGAGACCCTACCTCGAAAAGGAAGCTGTTGTTTTGTGGGGGTTCTATATTTCTGTTATTCTTATCATTAATCAAGATAAAGCTGGAGCTCCTGGAAGAGGTAGAGGTGGCCTGCTGTGAGAACTCAGGGTAAATGAGATGTTCACTCAGGCTCAGCAGCAAGTGAGCTAAAGGGATCTCTTTAGAGATTCCTTATTGTTTCATCCCTCTACCATATGGGTGACTTTGGAATAGTAGCAGGGAACTGAAAGTGAATGAATGATAGTGTAGGGAGAAGTTTGGGCCTGGCTTCTTAAATTGACTAGTACTTCATTTAAAAATATTCAGAGGGGCTGGCTTAGTGGTTAAGGCACATGCCTGCAAAACCTAAGGGCCCCAGTTCGATTCTCCAGGTCCCACGTAAGCCAGATGCACAAGGAGGCACATGCATCTGGAGTTTGTTTGCAGTGGCTAGAGGCCCTGGCACACCCATTCTCACTCTCCCTCTCTCTCTTCCCCTCTCTCTGTCTCTAATAAATAAATAAATTAATTAATTAAAACAATTAAAAATATTCATGTTTTCATGATGATTTCTTCACTGTGATGATATTTGCATCACCCACTAAATGGAAAAGTTGTAATTGACACAGAACATTGGAGTAAAAGAAAAATAGAGCCTGTATCTAAAATCAAGTTGCTGATCCCATCACCATCTGGGATCAGCCATTCATAAAAGATTCAAAGTGAGGCAGGCACATATCTGAATGCATGTGTGTCAAATCTCTCCCATCTGCTTTCATTTTGCTTAAAATAATAACAGGTTTCTTACCCAAATACTTGGATCTGTGTTGATTCTTTTAATATTCATTATGTAGAAGAACTCTTTATGGTTGTGAGCTAGTTGTTTTTGAGTCTTAACAAGATTAGCCTTAATTGAATCAGTAGAAAATTTTCTTAAAACTATGCATTTTTTTGCCTGGTCTATAATCAATAAAAATGTTAATGCTTATTGAAGACAATTTATATTGTCATCTAACATTAAAAAATGGTATAAAAAAAGATATTTGTGGCTGGAGAGATGGCTTAGCGGTTAAGGAACCTGCCTGGGAAGCCTAAGAACGCTTGTTCAAATATCCATGTCCCACGTTTAGCCAGACGCAAAAGTGAGGCAATGTTGCACATGTGCACAAAGGGGCGCATGCATATAGAGTTCGTTCACAGTGGCTGAGAGGCCCCTGGCATGCCCATTCTCTCTCTGCCTCTTTCTCTCTCTCTCTCTGTCTCTCTCAAATAAAAAATATATATATATTTGTTTTGGTAGACAAAAGTAAGCAATAAAAATACTTTTCTTCTTTTTTTTTTTTTTTTTGGTTTGTTTGTTTGTTTGAGATAGGGTCTTGCTCTAGCCCAGGCTGATCTGGAATTCACTATGTAGTCTAGAGTGACCTGGAACTCATAGCAGTCCTCCTAACCTGCCTCCTGAGTGCTGGGATTAAAGGCATATGCCACCATACCTGGCATAAAAATGATTTTCAGAAACAGGATATTTTCCCCATTGTGTGTGTGTGTGTGTGTGTGTGTGTGTTTTGGGTTTTTTTGAGGTAGGGTCTCACTCTAGCCCAGGCTGACCTGACTCACTATGTAGTCTCAGGGTGGCCTTGAACTCACAGCAATCCTCCTACCTTTGCCTCCCAAGTGCTGGGATTGAAGGCATGCGCCACCACACCTGGCTGCAAAATATATATATAATATTTATTTGAGAGAGAGAGTGAGAGAAAGAGGCAGAGAGACAAAGAGAGAGAGAATGGGCATATTAGGCCCTCCAACCACTGCAAACAAACTCCACACATGTGCCACCTTATGCATCTGGCTTCACATGGGTATTGGGGAATTGAACTCAGGTCCTTAGACTTTGCAGGCAAGTGCCTTAACTGCTGAGCCATCTCTCCAACCCACCACTGTATATTTTTTAAAAAACATTTTATCATTTATTTATTTGATAGAGAGAGAGAAGGAAGGAGCATCTAAAATACGTAAATGTTCCTTCCATAAAAATTATAAAATATTATTGAGAAAAAAATTGAAGAATACTCAATAAATACCTTTACCATATGTAAGGTTAATGTTTTTAAAACAATTGTTGTTTTATATTCCAGTAACATTGACTATAAAATGAAAATTTAAAAATAAGACAGTTTTTAAAGTTACAATTTTCAATAGTATAAAAAGCATTAAATGTCTTTATTATAAACTATAATACATTATGGGAAAAGTTAAACTCTGCTTCAGTAAATGCAAAACCATTTTATATCCTTAGATTTAAACATTCAGTATTGGAAAACTAGCAGCTCTCTTTAAGCTGATTGATAGATTCATCAGAATCCCAAGAGGACTTTCCATGTGTATGTAAATTGAAGGAGGGTCTTTAATTTTATATCAAAATGTAAAAAGCAAAGAATATGAAAGACAATCTTAAAAAATAAAAGAGACTTTCCTTCCAGATTCAGAGATCTGTTACAGAGTTATGAAATGAAAACAATATGGGGCTAAGGCAAAGACAGATGAGTCAACTGAGGGAATTGAAGATATGAAGATATGACCACATGTCCTGATGAATGATAAACATAACACAGCAGTTCAGTGGGCAGAAAGAGTCTTTTGATGTGCTAGGGTAAAATGAACATTCTCTTTTTTTTCATACATGCACATTATTTATTGTGGTCATAATTCCCTCACATTACCTTCTTTTTTATTTTTATTATTATTAAGTAAAAACTTAGTATGAACACATCATATGTTGTTACCATCATTCCCCTCCTCCCTCCCCATTCCACTGAAGCCCTCCTCAGTGGGATTGCTGGTATTCACCACAGGGCTGTGGGTCGTGAGTTGTGAGAGCAGCAGTCAGTCATTGCGGGACCGGGAGGGGAGCGTCTGGGCATTCCCTTCTGCCCTCTAGCTCTCACAATCTTTATGACCCTCTTCCACAAAATTCCCTGAGCATTGGTGGATGTGTTTGAATTCTACTCTAACGTTGGTATGTTTTGTCAGGCTGGCTGTGGAAACAGCACATTTGTTTATCTCACCAACTCCTCTGTGGTTTCCTCTGGGTCCTAGATGATGTGTATTTTTTACCATACACTGAACTCAATTGAAGATGGATTGTGGATGTCTATGTGCAAGGGCCACAAGGACGCTTTCAGAGGACTAGAGGGATGGCTCAGGGATAAAGTGTTTGCTGTGCAAACATGAGTATGAGTTCAGATCTAACAGAACCCATGCACAGCCCAGTGCTGTGGTGCAAGTGTCGGTATTCCGAGAGCCCCTAAAGCAAGAACGGAGGTGGATACTGGAGAACTTGCCAGGAGCTCAAGGAGCTGGCCTGGAAAGCAGTGGTGACCAACTATAGACCCTGCCTCAAACAAGACAGAAGAGGAGGACCAACACTTGGAGTTGTCCTTTGATCTGCATGTGCACACCTCGGCCCATGTGTGCCCACATTCACACCTGAGAACACACACACACACACATCATGCACATAACACACACACTCCAAAAACATAGCTTTTAGAAGAACACCCAGAACACCAGATAACATAGTAGGCATATTGGACTATATTGATGTTAAAAGTTTTTCTGATTAAAATACCATTCAGAGACTATTGGGTGTAGCATACACCTATGAAATATTCCTTAAACTAATAATATAATAATATAGAAAGAGCTCTTGTGGAATACATAAAGAAACTCTAAAAACTGATGAAAAAATGGACAGGTCAGTAGAAAAATGGACAAACGATGTGAATAGGCACCACAGAAGAGACACTATCCAGGTATCTAGACACCCAGAAAAGATGTTCAGTGTTCATGGTTATTCAGGAAGTACAGTCAGGGCCATGATGAAGAGGTTAGTGTCACTGCTACATAATACTCTGCCACAGATTTTGTAGATTCAAAACACAGGTGCATTATCTTACAGTTCTGTGAGTCAGAGCTCTAATACAAGTCCACGCAGAGAAATCAAAGGCTTGAAAGAAGGAGAAACGACCCACGGGTTTTGCTCTGTGAGGTAGAACTGAGTAGCAAATGGCCAGTATAAGACCTTGGGGTGAGTAAATGATTATTGGTCCAAAGAATTCCCTCTTCTCCCAAGTTTACCCTGGGTTAGTGTAACCTGGAATCACTTCCTATTGTCCACCCTTGTGCCTTCACAGCATGCACAGCCAAAGCTGTTTTGCAAGTGGTGCGATAGCCAAAGAGTTACTGGATTATTATTTTTTTAATATTTTTTATTTGTATTTATTTATTTGACAGAGAGAAAGAGGGAGAGAGAGGGAGAGAGAGGAGAGAGAGAGAGAAAGAATGGGCGCGCCAGGGCCTCCAGCCACTGCAAACGAACTCCAGACACATGTACCACCATGTGCATCTGCCTTACGTGGGACCTGGAGAATTGAACCTAGGTCCTTTGGCTTTGCAGACATGTGCCTTAACTGCTAAGCCATCCCTGGATTATTATTTTTAAAGAGCTTTGGAAACATCCTAACATCTCCATGCTCATCAGGAAGTGGCAAGTGAGAATTCCTCATTGCTTAACACTTTGGAACTGGAAATGGCTAGTGATCAAAATCACTTACCGACTTCCAGGATCATTGCAGATATAGTTTATTTCTCATTTATTGACTTATGTCAACACAGCTTCACTATCTGGGTGGTGGGCATGGGGATTTTCTTTAGTGTGTGTGTGTGTGTGTGTGTGTATCATTATCTTTTGCATAGCCATGTAGAGTCTCATTTTATGTGAATATATTTTTAATGGAAATTGTCTATAAATGTGTGGTGTAGGTCATCTTTGAAACTGAATAGTTACAAGCTTTATTTTTTGCAGTGGAGTTACCAGATTTTGCTCTGATATGCACAATTTCAGTCTTTTGAATTTTCTTGGTTTCATGGCAAGACACTTTCCATGAGATTCAGGTGTTGTGCATATATATTATTTCACACATTAAAGGAACACTTTTTACTTCACATAAGTCAGCATCTGCTATAACTGAATGTATGCTGAACTTATACATCTGTTATAACTGCATGTATGTAACTTTGAGCTTAAACATAACTGAATTTCAGATCATTTTTATGACTTGAGCCTTATGTCTTCCATATGTCCTATAACTGGGCAAGCTGTGACCTGGTATCCGTTCTCCTTTGTCCTTTCCTTTAACTATACATGCCCAGAATACAAGGGCATGTGTACTTGTCTGTGTTGGAGAAGCCCTTTGATAAACTAGTGCTTAAGTAATGTGTTAACCTGTTACTCATTAGCAACATGATGTATGGCCCACAATATGATACTGTATGAGATTTTGATCTGATTAGTTTTTTATAATCTATAATGAGATATTTGGGTTTTTTTTTAGCATACATAGCCATGCTAATATTTAGAGGATGGCAGAGTAGGTCAAACTAGATTATAACTAGAGAATGGAATAGAAAGCAGGACATAAATAATTGTCCTATTTCAGTTGTTTTTCTGACTGTAAAAGTAGTATTTGCCTAATTAAAGAGAAATATGAAAAGAAAATTGTAATCTTTGGTCCCACAATTCAGAGATAGCTACCCTTTACATTTTGGCTTATTT
Organism: Orientallactaga sibirica; assembly: GCA_036365145.1. Taxonomy (NCBI): domain Eukaryota; kingdom Metazoa; phylum Chordata; class Mammalia; order Rodentia; family Dipodidae; genus Orientallactaga; species Orientallactaga sibirica. Next base: position 21,969,625 of record JAEOAD010000004.1, read on the forward strand.
TCTTCTAGTCTTTTTTCCTATCTTTATGCACATGTGTGTGGGTGTTTGTGTGTTAATTATCTCAAGTTCTTAAACGACAATAGCAGCAAACAGGAAGTCATTACTAAAAAGAAATGAATTTAGAATATTAGGAGTGGGGCAGTCCAGCATCATTTTAATTTAAACTTCAGCACAAGAAATATTGTGTTTGGAACTTGGCTAAAAGAGACAAATCAGGGCCATCTGGTTTTAATCTCCCCTTTACCAACTTGAGCCAAGAAGCTCACCTTCTCCCCAGCCTCCACTTCCCATATTATTTGGCAGTGTCAGATACATCCTGGCATGGTTACCAAAACAAATTAATGCTTCTTAAGTCTGCTTGTAATTAATAATTCCCGACAGAACGTGCGTCTTCTGTAGTCTTGGGATCTTGCCTAATTTTCTCTCAGATAAAAAATTAGATGCTGAGGGCTGATAAAGCTTTCCCTCTGAGCATCTGTATCTGTAATAAGGGATGATATGATTCAAATCTGCATGATTCAAATGGCTGCAGGTTTTCTCAGGTGTCACACAACAAAGATATTTATTGTCTCTCCCAGGCCCAGTACTTCCCCAAACAAGAAAAGATTTAAAATGGATCACAAAGGCTATCCGAGAAGTCATTTATATGGTTTGGCTAACATCTGTTTTCTTTATTCTTCATCCAACACAAATTTTCTAGTCAAAAGTGAAGGATGGAATTTTTACTAGCTTAGAACAATGTTGCGTGGATGGTGATGCTTTTCTGTGGAGCCTGTTTTATATGCCAGTGAATCTGTGCTATCCAAATTCCCTTACGAGCACATATTGGGCCATTGGCATCATAGGGCTTCTGTTTGGCAACTTATACTGATAGAAAGTTCCAAGTTAGAGCTGCCTGGGTCTGTTCTGCCTGGGTGGTAATCCTTCTCACAGGTCGAAAAGGAACAAATTTTTAAATCCACTTTTATTTCCTTATGGAAGGCTTCCCAACCTTGGCAATATTAACATCTTAAGTGGGATAATTCCTTATGGTGGAGGCTACCTTGTACATTGTAAGATGATTAAGAATATACCTGATCTCTGTATACTGGGTGCCAATAGCAGCCCATCCCTTCTCCCTCAAATTCCTATGATCAAAAATGTCTCCAGGGGGGCTGGAGAGATGGCTTAGCAGTTAAGGTGCATGCCGGCAAAGCCTAAGGACCCCAGTTCGATTCTCCAGGTCCCACGTAAGCCAGATGCACATGGTGGCACATATATCTGGAGTTCGTTTGCTGTGGCTAGAGGCCCTCTTGTGCCCATTCTCACTGTTTCTCTCTCTCTCTCAATCCTTCTCTCTGTTTCTAATAAATAAATAAAAATAAAATCTTTAAAAAAAAATGTCTCCAGACATTTGCCAGATATCTCCTGGGGGTCATAATTCCCTGGCTGAGAATCTCTGCCTTAGACAGTAGTACCCACACAGCAGTGGTAATTAAAACAAATGCATCTATATTTATTGGTGATATGTAACTAGAATCCCAAGTTTGTATTGCTCATTCATCTCTTCATCAAAGTTACTAGTAAATAATTTAGAAGGTTCATGCAGAGAGCAGTAGATCGAACACATCCTGATTTAACCAAGCTGGTACCTCATACTAGCTTATAGTTTGAAAAGGTCATGTTTGCCTGTTCAGAGACACACAGACATTACCCCATGTAGAAGTGTTCAGTGCAGGAGCTCAGCTCTGTGTGGGACATTACTGTGATCTCACCAGGCCCAATCACAGCCAAGGATAACCAGGATTTATTTATTTCTGTCCATAAGTAAGACATTTTCAAAAAGCAACTTGGCATCTAATGAATAGAAGGAAGCTATAGTATAATTTAATTAGCCCAAAGTGATTATTGGGTGGGGGGCAGACAAAATATCAATAAATTGCAACAAAGGATACTGTGAGTTTGCAATGTATGAAAAGTAGAATGCTTTTGTGTGGGTGGTCAAGAAGTATGCCAGTCAGGAAACCACAGATTAGTTTAGAAGGAAGAGTAGAACAGTCTCTCGGTATCCATGAGAGATAGGTTCCAGGACCTTCTGTGGATACTGAAATGTAGGGATGGGCAAATTCTTTATAGAAAATGTCATAGCATTTGCATACCAGTTACACACCCTCCTGGATGCTTTCATTCATCTCTAGGTTACTTATGATATCTAAGGTGAGGTAAGTGCTCCATAAATAGTTACTATATTGTATTCTTTAGAGAATATGAACAACATATAGTCTGTACATGTTCAGTATAGATCCCTTTTCCCCTTTCTTTCACTTGCAGAAGCCACAGATAAGGAGGAAGAACTATTAAAAATAGAAAAGGCAGCCCTAGGAGTCTTTTTGTTCTTGGATGAAAATCACTTCTAAGATAAAATAATTAAGGTTGAGATGCAGACAAGCATCTGCTACTTCAACAGCACAGCTCTTAAATCTTAGAGTCTGGTGATGTGGACTTTGTGGGAGGGAAAAACAAGGACTTACTGCTATGTGCCTATACAGTTCTCAGATACTCTCCCTTGTGTCCTGTGAGCCCGTAAATGGAACAGAAAACTCCTTCCCTCACAAATTATTAGAAGATGGCCAAATTTTAACAATCGGATATATAAAAATAGTTCTGCTTAGAAATGCCATGTAAAAATAAAACACATTTTTGTAATTTGCAAGAAATCTAAATATTTTTTTTTCATATAGCTAAAAGTAAGGGTCCAGATATAAGTTCTTGAGAAACTAGTAAATGTTTCAACAAAGAAATTGTGGGTGTGTGGACTTCTCTCTCTCTCCCTCCCTCCCTCTCCTCCACCTCTCTCTCTTTTCTATTTTTCTCTCTTTCTATTTATATCTCTTTAACAAGATACTTTTAGTTCTAGAGGACATTTGTTATAGACATTTAAACAATTTGCCATAGTCTCCTGTAAGTCTTTCTTCTTCCCACCCTTGGGGACCTTTGGGAAATGTTCACAAGTCATTCTCTAAGTCCTTATGAAGCACACTGAGTATCTCTGTCTTTAGTAGTAGCATTATAGCAGCTCTGGTCCTAGGAGATGAGAAATTCTTTCTTCATTAATTTATAGGAGTTCTTAATAAAATGAACAAACTTATTAATTCCCCAAGTGGTCATTCTGAGCCAAATTTGCATATATGCCAAAAGTAGTCAAGACTCAATTCTAAAATCCTGGTAGATAGATGCAATGATATTTTGTGTCCACTAACATTTATAGAGCATTTCCTTTGGGTGGTCATCTTAAAATAGCAATTCTAGTAACCTTATTAAGCAAAGAGAGATAAACATTTAAAGAAATTTTGAGGGCTGGGGAGATGGCCCAGGGGATAAAGCATGCACATTATGAGAACATGAACTCAGACCCCCATGGAAATGCCAAGTGGACATGCTGGCCCACCTCAGTTCTCAATGCTTGGGATGCAGAGTCCGGATCCCCATGGCAAGCCAGCTAGCTAGACTAGCTAAAGCAGAAAGCCCTGGGTTCAAGTGAGATACTTTGCCTTAGTAAATAAGGTGGAGTGCAATCAAGGAAGATACCCAACATCAACTTCTGGCCTCCACATGTGTATGCATGCACACACACACCCTCACACATGCAAACATGCGTATGCACATGCATGCACACCACACACACATACATACACCAACAATTTTTTTTGTTTTTTGTTTTGAGGTAGGGTCTTACTATAGCCCAGGCTGACCTGGAATCCACTCATTATTCTCAGGGTGGCCTTGAACTCACGGTGATCCTCCTACCTCTGCCTCTCGAGTGCTGGGATTAAAGGCGTGTGCCACCACGCCCAGCTCAGCAACAATTTTTTTGTTTTGTTTTGTTTTTCGAGGTAGGGTCTCACTCTGGCCCAGGCTGACCTGGAATTAACTATGTAGTCTCAGGGTGGCCTCGAACTCATGGCGAGCATCCTACCTCTGCCTCCCGAGTGCTGGGATTAAAGGCGTGCGCCACCACACCCGGCCACCAACAATTTTTTAATGTATAATTTTTATTGACAACTTCTATACTTAAAGACAATAAACCATAATTCCCTCCTCTCACCCACTTTCAATTTTTAAGTCTTCTAGAAACAGTTAGATAGCTATGAAAGATTTTTTAAAATTTTATTTATTTATTTGAGAGAAAGAGATAGAAAGGCAGCTAGAGATAGAGAGAGAGAGAGAATGAATGGGTGCACAAGGACCTCTAATCACTGCAAACAAACTCCAGATGCATGCGCCACCTTGTGCATCTGGCTTGTGTTGGTCTTGCGAAATTGAACCTGAGTCGTTCGGCTTTGCATGCAAATGCCTTAACCATTAAGCCATTTCTCCAGCCCAGATTTTTCTTTTTTAAAAAATACTTTTATTTGTAACACACACAGAGAGAGAGAGAGAGAGAGAATGAGCATACCAGGGCCTCTTGCCACTGCCAATGAACTCCAGACAGATGCATGCACCACTTTCTGCATCTGGATTTACATGGGTGCTGGTGAATTGAACCCAGGCCAGCAGGCTTTGCAAACAAATGCCTTTAACCTCTGAGCCATGTCTCCAGCCCGAAAGATTTTTCTAAGGCTAACTTTTTAAAGTATATTTATTTAATTATTTGAGATGGGGGAAGAGAGAGAGAGAGAGAAGTAGATATAGAGGGAGAATGGGCATATCGGGGCCTTCAGCCACTGCAAACAAATTCCAGATGCATGTGCCACCTGGCATGTGAATCTGGTTTATATGGATCCTGGGGAATTGAACCTGGGTCCTTAGGTTCTGCAGGCAAGTGTCTTAACCACTAAGCCATCTCTCCAGCCTTGAGGCTTTTTATTTCTTTCACAAGAGTTGAAATTTACCTTTGTTAGTAGGAAGATGCAGCTCTGTTACAGCTTAAATATAACTAAACATATTTTCTTTTCTTATTGAAATGTTGTATGAAAATATGATTAATCTAGAGAATGTGCTTGCTGCTAGCACATTAAAACAATGAAGAGGCATGTGTACTATTCCAGCTCAGCATGAAAGAACAGCTGGGGGCCTGGAGAGATGGCTTAGTGGTTAAGGCATTTGTCTGCAAAGCCAAAGGATCCCTGTTCAACTCTCTAGGACCCATGTAGGCCAGATGCACAAGGGGGCACATGCATCTGGAGATCGTTTGCAGTGGCTGGAGGCCCTGGTACACCCATTCTCTCCCTCTCTCTCTGCTTCTTTCTCTCTCTCAAATAAATAAATTAAATATTTGAAAAAAAGAGAGGACAGCTGGAAGTAACCATGGAGGTGGCTTTAATGAAGAAGAGCTTTCTTTCTCTTTGAGGGTTCAGAAATGGGCTCCTTGGAGAGTGACTGCTTTAATGAGCCTCAAAAATGTAAAGTTAGAGATAGGGGCAAATAACGTTGGAAATGATTAACTGAAGCCCAGCAAAGCATATCTGCAGGCCCCGTACCCCGAGCTACACTAGAATTTTGATTTACATGACTAGAAAGATTTTGCCCATTATAAATTGAAAGCCCTACTGCACTGCTTCTGACAGCTCACCATCGGAAATCATCATGAGTATTCATAAAGAGTCAGCCACACACGTTTATCACTTTCAATACCAAGGATGATGATGATGATTAATAATAATACAAAGAGGAACACAAGCTAGAAGTTCAACCCTAAGGGAGAAGGTTAAATTATTGACACGTGTTCCACTGATTTATTGAAATGCTATATAATCACTGAGATGACAGTGTAAAAAAGTACTGGAAAATGTCCACTACATGTTAAGCACAAAAATTAAATTATAAAAAGAGTTTGTCACCATGTGGCTGCTTTCATGAGCTATGGGACCACACACTGACATACTGCTACCTGGTTATTTCAGGCTGTTCCCTTTATGGTTTATGGACCATGGGTGGTTTTTGCTTTTTTAATCTATATTTTAAAGATTTATTCATAATTCTTTCAGTTTTCTTTTGAATTCGTGCATTAAAATAAATGTATTAAACATTCTCTCTGGTCCAGAGTCAGGTACCAATTTAAATCTTGCATCTCTTCTTGAGCATATGTTACTTTAAAAGTTATATGTAAAAGCCGGGCGTGGTGGCGCATGCCTTTAATCCCAGCACTTGGGAGGCAGAGGTAGGAGGATCGCTGTGAGTTCGAGGCCACCCTGAGACTACAGAGTTAATTCCAGGTCAGCCTGAGCTAGAGTGAAACCCTACCTCGAAAAACCAAAAAAAAAAAAAAAAAAAAAAAAAAAAAAACCCAAAAATCCAAAACAAAAAAGTTAGTGAAGAGGCTGGCAATGTAGCTAAATGGTAGAGCACTTGCCTAGCAGGAACAAGGCCTTTGGTTCCATCCCCAGTACTACAAAAACAAACAAAATCCCTTCCAAACAAGCAAACAAACCCCCCCAAAAAACAACAACGACCAAAAAAAAAAAAAAAACCCACAAAAAAACAAAAAAAATCCCTGTTCTTTTAAAGACACATAAAAAATGTCAAAACATCAAAGTTAATTTTCAAGGAAAATTGAGCTCATCAATGTGAGAGAAGAGCAAGCTTCCAAGCCTGTCTTTAAACAGAGAAAGGATGCCAGGACTGTGAGCTCCAGACCCTTTTTCGCCCCTTCCTGACTGTTGAGTATGCTGTGGGTCTGCCTGAGGTGAAGATAGAAGTGGAAAGAAACAAGATTCCATGGGTGGGATTGTATGTCAGACTTACAGAGGATTTGAATCCCTGTTGTTAAAGGTTGGTCTCTTAAAAATAAAGTAACTAGGGCTAGAAAGATGGCTTCACAGTGAAGGCACTTGCTTGTGAAGCCTAAGGACCCATGTTTGACTCTCCAAGTCCCCATGTAAGCCAGACGCACAAGATGACACAAGCGCGCAAGGTTGTGCAAGCATACAATGTGGCACATGCATCTGGAGTTCAATTACAGTGGTTGGAGGCCCTGGTACACCTATCCTCTCTCCCTATCTCATTAATAAAAAGCCAGTAGCTGGGTGTGGTGGTGCATGCCTTTAATCCTAGCACTTTGGAGGCAGAGGTGGGAGGCTCGCCATGAGTTCAAGGCCACCCTGAGATGACATAGTGACTTCCAGGTCAGTCTGGGCTAGAGTGAGACCCTACCTTGAAAAAAAAAAAAAAAAAAAAAGAAAAAATAAAAGAAAAAGAAAAACAAACAAAAAAAGGCCAATATGTTGAGCTTGCCTAAATAAATAAATAAATAAATAAATAAATAAATAAATGAATAAATAAATAAAGTGACTAGAGAAAGGTATACAGCAGTACAGCTTCCCGACTGCAACTGAGGAAGGGAAGTTTTAAAAAGATAGAATTATCAGTTTACATAGAATCAGTAAAAAGAAGCACTACTTGTCTCTGGTTAGCAGAGTACAGAGAAGATGGCTCCAAAATCATCCTAGAATGAATTTGTACAGCCCCACTGTCTAAGTGGAAAAGAGGGCAAAAGAAAAGAGAGAGAGTGAGAGAGAGAAGGAGGAAAGGAGAGAGGGAGAAAAAGCAAAGAGGAAGGGAAATAAAGAAAAAGAAAAGATGGGAGGGAGGTGGAAGGAGGGTACAAGGCATGGGTCAAGCTATGCAACTCTAAAATGATCAGAACCTCTGAATCTTCTTTTGGCATTTTAATAACATTCACCATTAATATTTAATTTTAATAGTTTGGTGTTTATCTCTCCAATCTACAACTTTCCGTAAGCACAAACTTGAACATTTATTTTTTTCAAAGTTCTTGTAGTGAATAAAAGCTGAAATTAAGCTATATTTAAAGGGTTTTTTTTCTTGCTTAAGCATGGAACTTCCTTTTTATGTCTCTTTTATGGCATAGCTCAAAATTTATGTATGGACTGTTTGTAGACTGGTGGCAGGCTTTAGTACTTTGAGACCAGATGAGATCTTGGCCTGTTTTGCTGTGTTGTTAGAACTGAGATGTTTATCAAGTTCATGTAGTTTTTCTAGCCTATCCTTAAAAACTGATCATCATAAATAATGCAAAGTACCCTCCTGAGGAAAACATGCTTTATGGGCCCGGCTTTAAAACGCGTATACAAGGGGATGCTGCAGGAGTCAGTGTGCAATTCAGCACTCCACAGTTATTTGCTATTATATGAAAAATTCTGAAAAAAAATCTTTCTACTATAATAACAGAAAGAAGTATTCCAAAATGTTTATGCAATTATGTCCCTTTTTATTACTCAATAAGTAAAGTTTCAAGGACTACAAAAAGAGAAAAAAAGAAAATGTCCTACAAATTGTGATTTTTGTCCTTTTAAGATACTGCTTTTTCATTTTAAACTTCTGATCACTGATACATCCAGAAAAAGATATCCAATAATGAAATCATACATTTGTTACAATTACTTTAATCTTGGGCACTAGATTTCGTAAGTACATTCTTATCTAAATGTAGGCAATTGAGTTGGGCATGGGGGTACAGGCCTTTAATCCCAGCACTGGGGTTAGCTGTGAGAGTTCCAGGCCAGCCTGGGCCTACAGAGGGAGGCTCCTGTGACTCCTACATTTTTTGTGCCTGCTCTTCTGCGTGTTCCATGAGCGGGCGGAGTAGAAATCTTTAGTGTTGAGCTCCCTGCAGCCTCTTACTTTCTACATGGATGAGTTATGAGCCTCCTCAGTGTCTCCCACCATCTTCATGGCTCTCTGGCTAGCAGTGAGAGCAGTGCTCATGGGTTCTCCTTGATTACCTCTGCAATGTTCCCTGGTGAGTGTGATAAAGATGACTCATCCAGTGTGAAGTGTAAGAGGATCTTTTGAAGACAGCCCTGTCCAGACCATATCAGAGTCATTCTGGGAAAAGCCTTCCCAATTGTACAGATTGCTATGAAATGGCTCCTCTGAATGATACAGTTACGGTGCATCGTTGAGTTTCTGTCATGAAGAGGGTGAGGTGGTAAGGAAAGGGCATGAGTAATAGAAGTTACCTTGAGTCCTCACCTTCACCTCTTGTCTTAAACCACTTAGGAAAGCTATCAGCAGACATGGTGAGAGTCCTTGGGGAGCTGTGAGAACCTTCATGATTCACTTTGCTAAATTAAATATGCACCCCCCCACACCTTCTGTTCAAAGAGCTAATTAACAGCCAGAAACAAAAGACAAACAACAGATGGGAAAGGAAGAAAAGACACCCCCCAAACTGGCACACACCCCTCTGAATACCATGAGTAAGAGGGCTCCGTGTGCATCCTGGTGGCCCACATTCATAACCTGTGGTGTTTTTCTCTCATGGACATGCTATTTAATGGACTTCATTCCTGCCATCAGCTAAACACATCTTACTTTCAGAATTTCTACATGCTTGAAAAGTTCCTAGCTGATTTAAAAAACTCATTAAAATTCATGTATTATCCAGGGGCTTTCTGGGTTTGTGGAGATCAAATTATATTTTATATTGGGGAGGGGTTGGTGAAAGCCTTAATGTGTATCTTCTCCAAGGGACTGGGAGTGATTTGCATCTGTTCCCTGAAAGCTGGGAAGGATTTGAGGCCAGTTCTAGCTTTGTTTGTTTGTTTGTTTGTTTGTTTGTTTGTTTGTTTGTTTTGGTGAGGGGGAGAACTGTGAAGTGGGAGGATAAATTGGAAGGAAGAGGAATTGAGTGAGCTTTGTAATCAGTGTTCTTCCTTTTCTCCCAAGAACCCTGGCTACTCTAGAAGAAAAGGAGACATTTCTAATTTAACAATAGCCAGAAGACAAGGAAGCAGGTGCCCAACTGGGCTTGTGGATGGTGTAACACCTCTGAGAGAGAGACCGGGAGGGTTAGGTTTGCCAAAGTGCAAGCCTGCGCACTGCCTCCCAGCACCCATCAAGGAACACATAATTGTCAGGGGGAGCGCAGCTCACAGTGGAAAAGCCCATAGAAAAAAAAACACTTCTAAAATTGACATACCCCCAAACTGGCTTCGGAACATGACGGTCTCAATACATTAAAAGAAGATGACACTGTATCATAATTTTTGTGTATGTTTTACCTTTTTAAAATCTAAAACATTTTTCTTATGTTTTCCTCATTACTGTGCCCATAAAATAACTGTGGCACAATAGTCATCTTGCATGAACGCAAACATGATTTAATGAGATGAATTTTATGAGAAACAAGTCTTTGAAATCTCTTATTTAGCTGAGATTCAATTTGTGGGTCCTTACTTTCCGTTGCCAAGTAATCTGCTTTTTGTGTGTGTGTGTGTGTGTTTCATTTTCTTGTGCACTGATTTAGTTTTGAGGAGAGGTGAGATGGAGGAGGAGACAAGGGTCTGTTTGCTGGGTTGCTGCAGACTGGTGATCACTGTGTAAGTCCTCAAGGCATCTGCAGGTGTGAAGTACCTGCATTCTGGCTGGGCAAAGAAGCCTTCAAAAGAGACAGGGGTGGGGGTGTTTTGTAAGTTCCCACTGAAGTGTGCTGCATAAATTCCACGCTGGAAAGTAGAAAGGGCTTGAGCACAGGGCAGCGTGGGTAGATGGCAGCCCTGTGCCAGGGAAAGTGAACTAGTGCTGGCCCTGTGGATTTCAGACGGCCTGATGACCCACTTTGTTGTAGATGCCTCCAGAAGGTGGGGGCTGATGTAGAGGGGAAAACAGGAACCAGAAACTGTGGCCCACAAGAGGTTCCTGGCCACCGCTGAGGGAGGGGTGTAGTCGGTTCTGTGTCACTTACAGAGCACTGAAAGGGAGTTCACTGGAGATCCATTGCAGCTGATTTTCTAATCGTGTGACCTCACGGCTCTGTCTGGTCTCTAACAAGCTCCTTCTGGAATGGGAGAAAGTTACCTACATAACTTCTCTGGATGTTCCTATGAAAAGAGTTAGTTGTGGGACACTGAGAGGAAGAGCTCAGTCCCGGCATTTCCCGAGAACGTAAGACTTTCGAGGATTTGTGTTAGGGTTGAACTGCTGGCTGGAGTCAAGCATACTTTTCAAAAAATTAAAAGCATGCCTCATCAGCAAAGAGAGCAGGAGCATGTGTTTGGGTCTTTACAAAATACCTTTGGGACTGCGGGAGGTGGGGGTGGAAAGCACAAGGACTGGGGCTCAGATCCACAGCAGCACCCACATAAATGCCAGGTGGGTTTGGAAGCCCGCCTATAATTATCAGTGCTTGGGAGCCATAGACCCGGGATCCCTGAGGCAAGGCCGATAGCTCAGTTAGCTGAATTGGCCAGCTTTTCATTTATGTGAGAGACCCTGCCTCAGTAAATAAGGTGGACAGTGATGAAGGAAGATACACAGGGTCACCCTGGCCTTCACTCCCACACGCAAACACCCCTGTGCTCACACACATAGGAACACATATACACACACATGCACACTCTTAAAATAAATAAGTAAATCATCTCATTAAGTAAGGAGGGAACAAGTAAGTTGCAAAAACTTATGCAAGGACCATTTGAGAAATAGAGCAGTAATAGACTAAGATTGCTAGATATAAAACTGGTTAACATTTTCAAGGGCAGTAAGAGATAACCTCTGAATTTTCTTTCTACTGGACAGAAATAATTTTTATCTCCTAGAAACAAAACCTATGAGTCAGTATATCACAGAAAGTTAACCTTTAATTAACATTATACTATAAAATTAATCCTTGAACAGGCCTCTTAATACTATTGAAAGAACCTAACTGTCTTCCTCTTATTTACAAGTTTAGGCAGATTGAGGTATGTGTGAGATCCTAGGATGGGGTCCTAAGACTACAAGAATCTATTCATTACCTCTTGATATTTACCACAATGTTTTGCATCCTATACTATGCATGTAGTTTATCAACCACCTTTGTTTTTATTTTCCTCTTACTGTCCTTGCAAAAACACACACGCGCATGTGTATGCATGCGCACGCATGCATGCACACACGTCAACATCACTACCACACAGATCTTTAACAGGAATCCAATGAGAAAAAAAAAAAAAAAAAAACGCAGGTACCTCTTCCACTGGTAGAGACAACAGAACATTGAACTTACGGATGTAAAAGGGTGAACTTAGCCTTGAAATAATCTGCAACCTTACGGTGGTAAGGAGACGTGGTGACATGGTTTAGACTAGTTCCCTTACCATACGTATCCAGGGAATAAATGTGCACTGCAATGTCCTTGCAGCAAACGTTGCCTGATCAAAGTGAACGTGCAGCACTCATGACCATGTCCTACGTAGATGGGTGAAGGATGCTCCAAGAACATGTTGCTTGTTCAGCAACAAAGGAATTAACTTATATTCAAGGCTGGTGCTTCTGGCATTGTCTGGAGGCTGAGGACTCTTGGTGTTTCCTTTGGCATTTTCTCTGGCATCTGTTTCAGCACTCTTTTTTTTCTTCTCTTTTGTCTCTAAGATGGAACCAAACATTCCATCCATCATTTGGCTTTTCTTCCATGCGAAAGAATGAGAAAAAAAATCAATATTAGGAAACCATGACACCAAGGAGAATATTCCTTTGATTATATGCGTTTTCATTCTGTTGAGCACAGATATAGTAATTTCATGTTTTTATTTTTCTTATTAGAATTGAATTAGAGAAATGTCATACTAAACAGTTTAGCTGCCATGGGACCTCCAAAACAATAAGGAGACATTTAAATTTCCCATTTGGGATGGCTCCTACAGTGATGCTTTGTGACTTTTGAGCTAATGAAAACACTTTCCCCCCCATAATTTATGGCTTTGGAATAAATTGGCTTAGATTGGTCTTTCCATTCTTAATAACCACAATGTGTTATCCTCGTAATAGTGAGTTACACGCATGTGTGCGTGCATGTGTGCAAATGTGTATACACATATATGTGCATGTGTATGAAGGCGAGAGGACAGCCTCAGATGTCATTCCTCGGGAACTCCATCTACCTTTTTAAAGACAGGATCTGTTGTAGCCCTGGAGTTCATCAGTTCGGCTAGTCCGGCTGGCCAAGGAACCCCAGGAATCTTCCTGTTTCTATCTCCCCAGTGCTGGGATTGCAATTACACACTAGCATGCCCATCATTTTTTCCCCATGGGTTCTGGGGATCAAATTGTGGTCTTCATAATTGCAAGGCAAACACCTTATCAACTAAACTATATGCCAAGCCCTGATAATGAATTATTTCCTATGAGTTAATCTTTATACTTTTTTTCATCTGGAACCCTGTGGAACCCCAGTAACATACTGTCTTATTTCCAAAACAAATTATCTAACTTTCTCTGAACTGAAAAAAGAAAATATGTCTGGATTTCTTTTAAGGGCATCTTGGATTCCTTCAAAGCATTGGAGAAAATTTATATCAAAATTTAATTTGGTATTAGCTGTCTTCTGAAATTCAGAAAACCAGAAGGTCACCTTATGTTAATTGATGATGTTATCACTTAGTATTAGTAAAGTGACCTTGTGGCTTAGAAAGTCATACTTATTAACCTAGACATTTTTTTCAGTTTACAAGTTAATGTTCTATGAAAGGTCAGCTTTGTTTGTTTTTATTATTTGCATTATTGATTGCTTGGTTGTGGTTGTTTTATTTTAAAAATATTTTTATTTATTTGAGAGAAACAGAGAAAAAGAGGCAGACAGAAAGAAAGAGTGAATGGGCACACGAGGGTCTCCTGTCACTGCAAATGAACTCCAGATGCATGTACCACTTTGTACATCTGGCTTTATGTGGGTACTGAGGGATTGAATCTGGCTTATAAGGCTTTGCCAGCAAATGCTTTTAACTGCTGTGCCATCTCTCCAGCTCCTGGGTTGTTTTATAAGACTATATTTAAAGAGCAGTTTTAGCTTCACAGCACAATTAAGATGAAGGTACAGACATTTTCCATACACCCCTCGCCCCATACATGTATAGCCTCCCTATTACCAGCATCTCCCACCAGAACGGAGTATTCATTGTACATGCTGATCTGTATTGACACTTTATTTTCAAGAAGGTCTACTGTGACCTTTGGATTCACACGTGGCGGTGTACATTCTGTGGGTTTGGACAAATGTTCAATGACCTATGTCTACTATTATGGTATCATTCAATAATGGTAACGGTTTTGGTAATTCTACAAAGTCAAAGCAAGCAAGCAAAGTGCAAATAACTCAAATGACCTCTCAGTCACTTACCATGTTCAAGTTCAAGTCAGAACATTTATTGAATGCCTACTAAATGGCATAGCATAATGCCTTGCTCTAGGGACTCTGAAATGTGATGGTCATGAAGGAATGAACTCAGTGATCATTAACCTTGATTGTCAACTTGATGGGGTTTAGAGTCCTAGGGTCAAAGTTCTGGGTGTGTCTACAAGGATATTTCTAGAGAGGTTTAACTGAGTGGGGAAGACCCACTCTGAGAATATAGGCAGCATCATTTCATAGGCTGGAGTCCTGGGCTGAATAGAAAGAGGAAAAGCAGCTGGGCGTGGTGGTGCACACCTTTAATCTCAGCACTTGGGAGGCAGAGGTAGATGGATCTCGCTATGAGTTTGAGGTCACCCTGAGACTACATAGTGAATTCTAGGTCAGCCTGGCCTACAGTGAGTAGAGTGAGACCATACGTTGAAAAACCTGAAAGAAAGAAAGAAAGAAAGAAAGAGAGAGAAAGAAAGAAAGAGAGAGAGAAAGAAAGAAAGGGAAGAAGGGAGGGAGGGAGGGAGAGAAAGAAAGAAAGATAGAAGAAAGAAAGAAAGAAAAGCAGCTGAGCCAGCAGCATTTACCTCTCTCCTATCCTGACCGTAGAAACAATGAAGCCAGGTTTCTCATGCTCCTGCCACCAGGAAAGTCTGTAGCCCTTCTTAAACTGTGAGCCAAAACAAACCCCATCCTTTCTGAAGCTGCTTCTGTCAGGTATTTGGCCACAGCAATGAGAAAAAGAAATATACACTAAACTAACAGCAATACTGGCCAGCTGTATTACTGCTTTGTGAAAATATACTAGTCATGCAAACATCAAGCTTTTAAGTTTTAACAACATATGATGTAGAATCTAGATGAAGAAACTTTGAGCATCACCTGGTTCAATCAGTTCATTTTTTTTTTCTTTTTTTGGTTTTTCAAGATAGGGTCTCACTCTAGTTCAAGCTAACCTGGAATTCACTATGTAGTCTCAGGGTGGCCTTGAACTCTCGGCGATCCTCCTACCTCTGCCTTCCGAGTGCTGGGATTAAACGTATGAACCCGGCTCAGTTCATTCTTAAATAGAAATTTCTCTTGCTCTGTATGAGAACAATATTTATTTATTATAAAAAGTTTAGAATATGTAAGAAAATGGAAATAAAAAGTAAAAATCAGGGCTGGAGAGATGGCTCAGCAGTTAAGGCACTTGCACGCAAAGCCTAATGACCTGGGTTCAATTCCTCAGTACCCATGTAAAGCCAGATGCACAAAGTGGCGCATACATCTGGAGTTTGTTTGCAGTGCCTGGAGGCCCTGGTGGGCCCATTTTTCTCTCTCTCTCTCCTTGCAAATAAATAAATAGATAGATAGATAGATAGATAGATAGATAGATAGATAAAATACTTTTAAAAATCAAAATTAGGGCTGGAGGAATGGCTTAGCTGTTGCCTGCAAAGCCAAAGGACCCAGGTTTGATTCCCTAGGAACCCACATAAACCAGATGCACAAGGTGGTGTATACATCTGGAATTCATTTGCAGTGGCTGAAGGCCCTGACACTCCATTTTCTCTCCTCTCTCTCTCTCTCTAATGAATAAATAAAGTAAAATTTAAAAATATAAATAAATAAAATTTAAAATAAAATAACATTTAAAATAAATAAATAAATTTTTTTAATCACAATTAGAATGACCATAGTACTAACTCCCAATCATTGTTAACCTTTTGGAACATTTACTTACACACACACACACACACACACACACACTTTTTACATATATACATGAATATATAGTTTTGTATAAATTTTTTCCTGTGCATATGTCTTAATGTATTTTTATAAAACCAGGATACATCCATGTTGACAAGCATCAAAAGACAGTTGTGTATTCTGCCTTATTTCAAAACACTCTATTTTAAGCAATTCTCCGATTGTCACAGCTTTTAACACTTTCAAGTTAGGATTTTTAAAGTACCATTTTACTGTCTATCATTCTGTAATTTCTATACCACTACTTTATGCTGAGCACACGGGTCTTTTTTCCCAAAAATTATTATGTCATAATCTTTTCTCAATGGCACTAAAAACTTTTGGTAAACATTTAAAAAAATTTTATTGACAACTTCCATAATTGTAGACAATATCCCATGATAGTTCCCTCCCTCCCCCCACTTTCCCCTTTGAAACTCCACTCTCCATCATACCCCTTTCCCCTCTCAATCAGTCTCTCTTTTATTTTGATGTCATGATCTTTTCCTCCTATAATGATGGTCTTGTGTAGGTAGTGTCAGGCACTGCAAGGTCATGGATATCCAGGCCATTTTGTGTCTGGAGGAGCATGTTGTAAGGGGTCCTACCCTTCCTTTGGCTCTTACATTCTTTCCGCTACCTCTTCTGCAATGGACCCTGAGCCTTGGAAGATGTGATAGAGATAGTTCAGTGCTGAGCACTCTTCTGTCACTTCTTCTCAGCACCATGGTGCCTTCTGAGTCATCTCAGAGGTCACTGCCATCTGAAAAGAGAAGCTTCTCTAACCAAAAGTGAGAGTACCATTAATATATGGGTATGAAATTAAGAGAAGTGCTTACTGGACAGTTTGGTGAACATAGTATATACATTTAGCCAAACACCAGCAGACATTACACCCCTAGGGCTCATGACTACCCCTGTTGTAGGTTTTCAGTATCAGGGATGTATTCGTATTCCCTCCCATGGAGTGGGCCTTCAGTCTAACTAGAGAGTGGTTGGTTTCCCCCATAACACACATGCCACTATTGTACCTGTTGGCTCATTTGGCCTGGCTGGTCAAATTTAAGGCTTGCAGTGTCCACTGTTGAGTATCTCCACTGGTGGTTTCTCTCTCCCCCATTGAACTGCATGCAGCATAGCTTTTTCCAGCTTTCTGTCAGCTGGTCCATGGAGGAAGTTTTCAGCTCAGTTCCAGCAGGATTTCTCAGTGACCATGCAGCCCAAGTATGTGGAGTCTTCAGCAATAGGGTCTTTCCATCTATTCCTTGTGGGAAACCAAGAGCCTTGGCAGTGGCTTGTAATGTTTTGGGGCACTAGTGACCTCCCTGGCCAACAACTCACTGGAAGGTATTCCATTCCTGGCACTGAAAATTTTCTAGTAACAATCTATGGCTTCTGGGTGTTCCGTTGTCCATAAAAGTAGGTTTCCATATGACTGATTTATATCCTCTTAGATTTTGATTAGCCCTCCTTCCATCTTTCCTTTACTCAGTCTCTTCTCCTGACCTCACTTAGGCCTTTTCACCCCCATTAATCTGTTCTTCTACTTACAGATATACAATATAATCCTATTAAGTACCCCCCTCCCTCCCTTTCCATTCTCTTTACATCCCCTTTCTAACTTACTGGCCTCTGCTATTGAGTTTTATTCCTACTCACATAGAAGTCCAACCATTTGTAACTAGGATCCACAGATGAGAGAGAACATGTGACGTTTGGCTTTCTGGGCCTGGGTTACCTCACTAAGTATAATCTTTTCCAGAACCATCATTTTTGGCAAACATTTTTTATTTCTTTGCATCCATCATATTGTGGGTACTGGGGAATTGAACCAGGGCTCACACGCTTTGCAAGCAGCACCTGTAACCACTAAACCATCTCTCCAGTCCCTGGTAAACATTTTTTTTAAATATTTTATTTTTTATTTATTTATTTGAGAGAGAGAGATACAGAAATAGGCAGGGAGAGAGAGAGAGAGAGAGAGAGAGAGAGAGAGAGGGAGAGAATGGGTGTGCCAGGGCCTCCAGACACTGCAAATGAACTCCAGATGCATGCACCCCCTTGTGCATCTGGCTTACGTGGGTCCTGGAGAATTGAGCCTCGAACCAGGGTCCTTAGGCTCCATAGGCAAGCGTTTAACCGCTAAGCCATCTTTCCAGCCCCCCTGGTAAACATTTTTAATGGCTAAGTCACATTCAGTTACTAGAGCACTATAATTTAGCCATTGTTTTATTATTTAGCTTGTACTACCTGACTACTGAATAGCCTTGAGCTTAAAACTTTGTCAGAATGCAATGTCTGAGGTAGGTTTACTGGGCCAAAGTAAACATTTTCAGAGCTCTTCCAAGCTAGTTTTGAACACAATGCACTTCCCATCTTGCATTTGCGTTTATCTTCACTGTGGGTTTCATTAGCCTTTCTTTACACACAGTGCAGGCTCTTCTGCCTGTTAATTGGCAAGGAAATTCGGGAACTGAATACACACTGGAGGGAGGAGATAAGCAGAGTCATCAAAATCAGCTCCCAAGGAGGAATGGAGACTTAATCTAACTGAGCACTCTCCTTAATTCATGTCATTGCCCCTTAATGTTCCATAGACCTTGACTCACACATGGGGAGAGATAATGCTTCCTCACTTATGGAATTGGGGGTGGGGAGCAAGGGGAGACAGGAATTAAAGTACCTTAGATTCATACCTTTCCAGAGTCTGAATTCTGCTAATTGTTAATATCAATTTCAAGCAACCCAGACTCTTCTAATAGCTGCAAAGGGGTGAACCGAGTCACAAGGAGACTATCAGTACTGTTACTGGTGTGCCCACGTGGGAAAACCAGTTTTGGCCAGCTAAGGTGAGCCTCTGTGCTTGTGCAGCCAGCCTGGGGTCCCCAGGTGTCCTCGTGGCCTGCCAAGTCATGTCATGTCAGCTCTGATAGTGAAAGGCCTCTGGGATCTTTGAAACTCTAGCCATGCCTCTTGGATTCCTTGAAGGGGAGGCTTGACACCCGGGCATGTTCTGAAACTTCTGCTGACTCAGTCACCCTCCTGGATCCAAGGTCAGGACCCACCCTGATTAATCTAACAGGGACTGCGCCATTGACCACCAAACAGCCGAGGGGTGGCTTGGATAGCATTTCATTCTTAAGCAGAGACATGTGGCATGTGAAATAGAATTTCTGACAGAGGTACCAACTTTCCAGGAGCCCTGTCCTGGTTCTCAGATGTGAACGCTTCTCAGCCTTACTGCTAAACGATCAAGAAAGCCATTTCCCAAGCTCTCCTCGGAGCCCCACTTTGGCACTGTCCCTGTGGGCGTTTTCTGATGGGTTTCAAGCTCTTTTTAGCCTTATTTGTGGACACTTGCTGTGGAGTCGTAGACTAACCAACAACAACCAGACTTGCCGGCTATATTTTCCTGTTTTTACAGTCTGAGCCACACTTACTTTTTTCTGTTTTCTTAAATAGCACATTTTCAAACTGGTTTCACTCAGCTTGAGGTCTCTTGGGACCCCTGAATTTTTCCCTGTCGTGTTTTTAAATAGGCAGTCATAATTTATGCTATTTGTGAAGCTTGAGTTTCCAGCTCAAGTGTAATATTTATGTGTTCCTTCACACATTTCAATGAGATTGTGGTTTTGCTAACCCCTCAGCCAGTCAGTTTACCCCCAAGTTCTTATTTGTTCTTGATTTTATTATTACAGGAACACTCTGTAAAAGAAGCTTACATTTAGTCTGTAATGCTTGCTGCCTTTTCATCAAAGACATTGAGATGCTTGTTAACTGAGCTCTCCAGGCCTGTGGCAATGCCTTCAGATTTGGAAAAATATCCTGGGAATCATGATCTCAAATCCATGAATCTTCTGAGGTTGAAAACAATACTAAGAGCTGGGCATGGAGGTGCTTGCAATCACAACACTAGGGGGTTTGAGGCAGGAGGATACTATGAGCCCAGGGCTCCAGATCAGCCTGGGTAATATAGTAAGACCTCATTAAAAAGATTTTTTTTTAAATCTACTAAGCATCCCAGCCACCTCCTACTTTTTTAACCCACCCTAAGTGGTTGAAACTGTGTTTACTTATCGTATCTCTTTTGTCCCCATTCCTATTCAGTAACCAGTCTTTGTCAGCAGGATTTGGAAAGTGACTTTAATTCCAGATCTTTTTTTCCCACCCAAAAGAGTCTTGACAAATTGATGCTCCTTAGAAGAGTCAATGGAGGGATAGCTAATCTTTACAGCAGCTTCATGACAGATCATTTGAGAAAAGAAGCCATCTCAGGATTCAGAAATGATGAAGAGTAAGACTTGATGAAGGTTTTATTTAGGCAGACATTCTGTGGGAGTGTTTAGGCAGAGGACTGAGTCGGTTTTCGGGATGAGGTACAAATTTCATTGTGTCAGTAGAAATCTTTAGTGAAATACTGGATATGAACATATTGGATTTACAACATTGGATTTATGAGTACAGTTCATTGTAAATGCGTGGGCTGTGCAAATGTTGATAAGCTTGAGGACATATTAATTGGAAGTATACTTATGGGAAAGTTAAGTTAATTTGTTTTATATTAGATATATAAAATTATATCCCCTGATTTATGACTGTAAGCTTTGTGTGAAGAACTCACTGCTTTGGCATGCATTCTTAGCTATAACTGGGTTTCAAAAGAGCCATTCTATTTCTGATTGTGGTGAGGTAGGTTGAGGAGGTTGATCCCTATACAGCAGAGCAGTGTTGTTCCCCAGATATATTTCAGACCACAAACTGAATAATGAGTGGTGGTAAGAGCTCTCTGATTTTTCCCTGGCTCTGTATGCCTCCAGGGAAGAGTTTATGCAAAATGAAGTATCTGAACTGCCTTATCCTTGGGTTTGGTATGTGCAGCACCAAATCCAATGATTTCCAAATTGTTTTTGCTCCCTTCTAGCTCCATATTGTCTTTTGAACTAACAAAGAAGCATCACTACAGGGAGGGAATACTTAAAGGAGCCAGATTCCAGTTAATGTCCCTTATGATTGCTGCTGAACTGAGATAAACACTTACTGCTCCTTAGAAAATGGGAAATCTCAAAGATTAAAAGACATAACAAGGTTTGCATACTTAAAATACACCCAGGAATTCTCTTTGTTTCTTTTCACCATCCCTGCTGATTTCTGTGAAATACCAAGGAAAATTCTCATTGGAAAACCTTGTAGTATAGACTGCAGAACATGGGCTTTGGGGCTGGGGCTCAGTGGATGGAATGATTAACACACAAACATGAGGACTGGGGGTTAGGGTCCATTTACATGCCAGGTGGGTGTGGCCACCAGTTGTAATCCCAGCACAAGGGAGGCAAAACAGAGAACCCCCAGGACAAGCGGGCAAGCTCGGGGCTCAAGTGAGATACCCTCCCTCAGTAAAAATAAACAAGAGAGCATTCGTGGAAGATACCCAGTGTCAACTCCGGCTTCCACGTGCACACACACATGCACTCACACACATCGACACATGCACATAAAATGTGCACATACACATGTGCACATGTGCAAAAAAGAAAGGGAAAAGAACATAGGTTTTGAGTTAGACCTGGGTTCCATCCCCTGATCTATCATTTACAGGCTCTTGAACACTGAGCAGGTTATGTAATAGATGACTTGAGGGTTAGTGGAGGTGATTCACATGAGGCCCTGTAGGGATGTCTCGGGTTATAGTAACTGCTCAGTATCATTTGGTTGTTATAAGTAAGGATCTTCTTCACCATCATCATCTTCTATCACCATCACTGCCTCCAACATGGTTATCATCATCATACTGTCAGCTTCTCTGTCCTGTCTGCAGCCTTAACTCTTCCTATTTCAAGGAAGGCTTATATCCCAAGTTCTTTGCCTTCTCTCACTACACATGATCCCCAAGTAATCACATGCATACTGGGTGCTTTTTTACAGCCATTACTGGTAATCCTTACATCCATAATGGTAACACACGTCTCTCTTGTAAGCCTCATACTTGATATTCATTTATCCGCTAAACATCTCCCAGTGAATGACCTAGCAGCTGTCAACCTACAGTCCATTGTTTCTCTCCCACCATCATGCTTGTTCTCTTTGTTTCTTATCTTGAAGATGTTGCCATTTCCCCTGTCACCAAAGCTAGAAAACTGGATGACATCCCTGATTGTAATCTCTCCCCTTCAATCTTCAACCAGTGAAAAATGCCCACTCCGCTTTCTAAACTGTAAATTCTATGGAGGTGGAAACCATGGCAAGAGCTGTAATCTCATTGCCTCTTTCAACGTCCAACAAATAATCACGGAATGGATTAGTAAGGGCATGAATGAAACTCCTGCATATACCTACTTCCTTCTGTTTCCATCATCTCTTCTGCAGTTCTGATTTACTGGTATATTTAGAAACAATACACCTGAAATAGTCTGACTGGTCTGCTGGTCCCCTTGCTCCTAAGGTTGAATTCCTCACCTCCAGCATCACTGTGGTTTTTGTTCACACTGCAGCCGGCATGGCTTTGCTGTTGTTGTTGTTTTAATCTTAATAGCCAGGAGTGATCATGGCCATGCCTCTTTCCTGATCAAAGCACATTAGTGACTGAATAGCTGTACTTATTTGATGTGGAGTTTACAGTTAGAGAAATGGCTCAGCAGTTAAAGGTACTTGCTTGCAAAGCCTGGCAGGCCAGGCTTGATGCCTCAGTACATAAGCTAGATACATAAAGTGGTACATGCATCTGGAATTTGTTTGCAGTGGCAAGAGGCCCTGGTGTGCCTACCTCCCTCCACCCATCTCTGCTTACAAATAAATGAATGAAATATGTTCTTTAAAGTCCTGGACTGGACAGTGATTATATGGTTACCACATACCCCATTTATGTTTTGCTTACATTGCCAGCCTCATTACTCCTTGTTCCTTCCTCATCTCCATGGTTATGCTAAGCATATGGAATTTTCAGAAGTTTCCCAAGTTTGTTATCCTCACTATTCTCACATGCTCTTCCTTCTGCTCGCTATATCATTATCTTTCTTTTAAAATTTTTTTTCTATTTTTATTTATTTATTTGAGAGAGAGAAGAAGAGGGAGGAGACAGACAGAGAGAGAGAGAGAGAGAGAGAGAATGGGAACTTTAGCCACTGCAAATGAACTCCAAACACATGCACCCCTTTGTGCATCTGGCTTACGTGGGTTCTGGAGAATTGAATCTGGGTCCTTTGGCTTTGCAGGCAAACGCCTTAACTGCTAAGCTATCTCTCCAGCCCTCATTATTCCTTTCTGTCTTTGCATGCATGACTCCTATCACACAGGCCTCAGGCTAGATATTATTTTACAGAGTTTTCCCTGACCCTAACTTTATGTCAGATAATTCATAGGGTTCCCACGGCATCTTATGCTTCCCATCTTAGCTCTTGTCCGATGGCTTAAATGACCTGTTACCTTGTGTGGGTTCTCCACTAGCCTCTTAAGCTCTGTCAGGTCAGCAACCACATCTACTCACTGGTCAATTTAATTCTGGTGCTGAACTCCAGTCCTACACCTAAATGGCACTCAGCAAATACTTGCTGAATGAGTGAAATAAAACATCACATGCTGGCAGAACACTCTAACTATGTGTGTGGAAAAATCTTATTCCAAAATACATGCTATAGGAACATTACTAATTTAGCTATAAACAGTATATTGTCTGCTTGTCAGGTTTGTGATAGTGGGGGAAATGATTCTTTGTTCCGTTGATTAAAAGTTCATTCTAGGACAGGATCTGGAGTTGGTACACATGGTCAATTCCAGGAAGTCTTGTAGGTGATAACGTTGCAAAACAAAGAACAGATGTTTGCATGCCTCATCAAGAAGTTAAGGCTACTTCCATTGCAACCATGTAAGAAAGATGGGTGTTCAGGTTAGTATCTTTGAAATTAATATTAAATTTGTTTTCATTATTTTGGGTACCCTAGTTTATTTAAGCTTCAAATTCTATTTTCACTATTAAGGAACAAAACACACACAAAAAAACCCTCAAACTTCCAATATTGTATTATTTGTAAATTTAAAATCATATGTTTGAGCTGTTCATTTTTTACTATGTTATTTGACTTATAAGAGACTTCTAGCATCATAGCATTTTGTCCCATACAAATTAACTGGAAAGGCATTCTGTACCTGAGGGTCTATGAGCATCATTCTTTTGATTACATGGAGGTTTATAAGCTCCCCCCATAGAAATATATTTAGTGTGTTTCTAATTACAATGACAATATATATTCACTGCAAGAAAAAAAAAAAGTAGAGGGCTGAAGAGATAGCTTAGCAGTTAAGGTGCCTCCCTGCAAAGCCAAAGGACTCAAGTTTGATTTCCCAGGACCCATGTAAGCCAGATGTATAAGGTGGCGAATGTGTCTGGCACATTGGCAGTGGCTAGAGGCCCTGGTGTACCCATTCCCTCTCTCTCTCTCTTTCTTTTTCTTTTTACCTGCCTCTTTCTCTCAAATAAATAAATAAAAATATTTTTTAAAAAGAAAAAAGTCAGGAAATAGAAGTAAAATCCTTTGAAATCCCACTTTTAGGTTATTGTGTTAAACACTTTAGGGTATGTTTCTGTGCTATCCTCTTCGTATATATTGATATATATTGTCAGTACTGGCTTTTGTTTTAAATGCAAATAGTGTCATTCTATATAAATAGCTTTAAAATGTGTATTTCACATAGTAAGTTTGCAGACTTTCAAGAAGGAAAATGAGTGAAGTCATGATTGGGAAGTTTGGCTTTTCAGGGACTGAGTGCTAAAGATGGTCCCTTCACCTCATTCATTAAGAAACCCTTTATAAGAATCTTTATGGACTTCATTTTTAGGACACAAATCATGCTATCTTTTTTGTTTTGTTTTGTTTTGTTTTTCGAGATAGGGTCTCACTCTGGCCCAGGCTGACCTGGAATTAACTATGTAGTCTCAAGGCGGCCTTGAACTCACGGCGATCCTCCTACCTCTGCCTCCCAAGTGCTGGGATTAAAGGTGTGTGCCACCACACCTGGCATGCTGTTTATCTTAAGCAGAAAAAGATGTAATTTTATAAACTTGGTGTTTATAAGACCATTTGAAAGGCTTATACGAGTTGAGTCTAGGCTGGACTGCCAGAGGTAAGCATGAACTAATACACTGGACTACCAGCAGGGCTGCCCCTTCTCCACAATCAGCAAGAAGGGAATCTGAAGGCAGCCACAAGGGGCTGGCTCCACAGTTAGCACAGTTGCTGATGTGAAGGGACAGTCTCATAAGCAATTGCTGTTGTCCATCGAGCCACAGGCTTTCCGCTTGACCTACACTGCCCAGCTGTGGATGTCCTGCACCTTTGCCTCTTGCTTCTCCACTCTGTCTAGTGACCTGTGTTTTCGAAGCTAAAAGGCAATCACAATCACAGCTGTGAGCCATTTCCTCTGCTCACTTTGTCTTCAAAACTTCACATGAGTTCATTTCATTGGCAAAAGTTAAATCCCATCCGAAGCCCTAGATGAAAGTAGTCTAGGTAAATGTCATTTTGAATTGCCCAAGGCCACCAGCCAGTAGGCTAGAGTGGACATTGACACTCCATATGTCCATCCAGTCTCTGGATGTTGCATTTGTGTTCCTTTTGGATACATCACTACATGCAGGAAAATGTGAAAGCCAGATAAATAAGGACAACTGATCAAAAAGGATAAAATATACCACAACAGTTTATTTCATCTATCCTAATTGCTCCGTGTTACCTTTTATTCTTTATTTTCATATATTATCTTTATAAATTGCTCTACCAGAAACACTAACTAATAGCCTCCTCCATTTTGTTAAGTGCAGTGGTAACTTCTCAGGCCTCATTTTACTTGACCTACAAAGACATTTTATGCTTGTGCATGTTTTTTGCTTGCCTATGTGTATAGTGTGTATTACTGTATTGCACATGTATGTGTTCATGTGTGAGTGGGGGAACATGCACATGGAGGCCCGAGGTCGATGTCAGGTATCTTCTCAGTCACTGTCCATTTTATTTACTGAGGCAGGGGTTCTCGCTCGAACCCAGAGCTTACCAGTTGTCTAGTCCAGCTAGCCGCCTCGCTTCAGGTCTGTGCCTCCCAAGCACCGGGTGTACTGTGAGCAAGTGGGTGGGTGCTGGGGCTCCAAACTCAAATCCTCACACTTGGGCAACAAGTTCTTTATCCACTGAGCCATCTCACCAGCCCTCTATGAAGACAGTTGATAGGATGGCTCAGATGTCTATTGAAATTCTTGGTTTCCAGAACCTCTCATTCTTGTGCTTTTCCTTCTAGCTCCCCTGTGCAGTCTGTCTTCTTGCGGATTCTTCCTGGTCTCCAGCTGTTAACACTGGGTTCCCCAGGGCTCTGTCTTAGGAGATAGTCTCTTCTTTGTTTACTTTACTTCTTGATTATCTCATGCATCCTATGGCTTTAAATATCCTGAACTCCAAACTGCTTCCATCTTAAAATGTCATTTTAGTCTTTTATTTTATTTTATTTTATTTTATTTTATTTTATTTTATTTTTTGTGTGTGTGTGTGTGTGTGTGTGTGTGTGTGTGTGTATGCCAGGGTCTCTTGCCACTGAAAGTGAACACTAGATGTATGTGCCACTGGCTTTATATGGGTGCTGAGGAATTGAACCTGCGCTGGCAGGCTTTGTAAGCAAGTGCCTTTAACCTCTGAACTATCTCCCCAGCCCTAAGATGCATAATTGAATAGTTTCTGAGCATCTCAAATTTAACACTTCTGAAGCCAAGCTTCTGCTTTTTCCCTTTCATGTATTTTACATCTCCATTCACAGTACCTTATGAGCTAAAAACTACCACTGAGCTATATCACCAGCCTTCCTTGTACTTTTTTTTTTTTTTGAGGCAAGCCCAACGATAAGCCTTTTGTTTTTTTAACGTGAGAGAGTGAGAGAGAAAATTGGTGCACAAAAGGGCCTCCAACCACTATAATTGAACTCCAGATGCATGCACCACTTTGTGTGCATGTGCAACCTTGCTTGCATTACCTTGTGTGAGAGACTTACGTGGGATCTGAACAGTTGAACGTGACTCCTTAGGCTTCATAGGCAAGCACCTTACCCACTAAAATTCTCTCCAGCCCACCTTTTTTTTTTTTTTTTTTTTTTTTTTTAAGACAGAGTCTCCCTAACTTGCCCAGACTGGCCTTGCACTCTGAAGCCCAATATGGCATTGAACTTGTGATCCTAATGGCTCATACCCTCAAGTGTCTGGGATGACAGTCCTATGCCACTAAACCTGGCCATCCTTCCATTTTCTTAGGACCCAAACTAGAAGCCATCCATGGCTTCTCTTTTCTCTTACTCATGTTCAGTTTGTCTGATCAGCTGATTCTGCTTCCTCATGTATTTATAGTCCAACTGTTTCTCTCCATCTCCGCTGCTCCCTGCTTGTCTCTTTTGGACTGCTACTTCGGCTCCTGGATGATGTCTGTGCTTCCCCAATTGCCAACACACAGTCTTCCATTATACCATGTAATTCCTCTGCTCAAAACATTCAAGTGAGCCAGGCGTGGTGGCGCACGCCTTTATTCCCAGCACTCGGGAGGCAGAGGTAGGAGGATTGCCGAGAGTTCGAGGCCACCCTGAGACTACATAGTTAATTCCAGGTCAGCCTGGACCAGAGTGAGACCCTACCTTGCAAAACCAAAAAAAAAAAAAAAAAAAAAAAAAAAAAAAAAAAAAACCACTCAAGTGAATTTCCATCTCACTTGGTATCAAAGTCAAAATCCTGACCACAACTCCAAGATCTTTGATACCCTTCCCCACATTTTCTCATCCCCCTTGCATTTCCTCCCCTGCATTCTCATTTTCCCTCACTTTGCCCCAGCCTCCTTGATGTTCTTTTGTTTATTAAAAAAAAATACTTATTTGGGCCCAGAGAGATGGCTTAGTGGTTGTGCTTTCCTGTGAAACCTAAGGACCCTGGTTCAAGGCTCAATTCCCTAGGACTCATGTAAGCCAGATGCACAAGGTGGCACATGCATTTGGAGTTCGTTTGCAGTGGCTAGAGGCCCTGGTGCACCCACTCTCTCCCTATCTATCTGCCTCTTTCTCTGTCGCTCTTAAATAAATAAATAATAAACAACAATTTTAATTATTTATTTATTTGAGAAAGACAGAAACAGAGTATGTTCATGCCAGTGCCTCTTGCCACACTTTGGGTGTCTGGCTTTATGCGGATACTAGAGGATCAATCACAGATCACAGGCTTTGCCTTTAACCTCTGAGCCATCTCTCCAGCCCCTCCTTGCATGTTCTTAATCTATCCCCAAGGTGCCCATAAGGCTCTCCTATCTTTCTTTCTTTTTAAAAAACGATTTTATTTTTATTTATTTATTAGAGACAAAGAGAGGGGGAGAGAGAGAGAAAGAGTGAGAATGGGTGCGCCAGGGCTTCTAGTCACTGCAAATGAACTCCAGACGCATGTGCCACTGTGTGCATCTGGCTTATGTGGGACTGGAGAACTGAACCGGGGGCCTTATGCTTTGCAGGCGTGTGCCTTAATGGCTAGTTCATCTCTCCAGCCCTCTCCTATCTTTATTAAGACTAGACTATGCCTTTACCTGCTCAGTGAGACCCCACCCTGGTCACCCTACTTAAAGTTGCAGAATGATCTTCCTTTGAGTCCTCCAAACCCTTCATTTTCTCTGTAGCACATTGTGCTGTATAATGACCTTTTTTTCTTTTTTTGTTTTAGTTTTTCGAAGTAGGGTCTCACTCTACCCCAGGCTGACCTGTATGTAGTCTCAGGGTGACCTTGAACTTATGGTGATCCTCCTACCTCTGCCTCCCGAGTGCTGGGATTAAAGGTGTGCACCACCATGCCCAGCCTGTATTACTTTTTTACTCTATGTCCTCCTCTGTGAGAAAATAGATCTTTGTATACTTAATTATTGAATCCATTATACAGCATATGGCTATACAATAGTCACTGAATGGATGAATGTGCCTCTTTACACACATTCACAGTGCACTTGTCCAAGAATTTCTGAGGATTAATTCCTAGGGTTAAAGGCATACACAAATAACCAAAAAGGTTGTAACAATTTGTTCTCCCACCAGTAATCCATGAGAAAGTCATTTTCCTGTCATCCTCTCTATAACCATGCCCTGGTCACATTGATTTTCTGCTCTTTGAACTTTGCATGTGAATCACCACTTGGTATATTTCATTGACTGTTCTCTTTTTCTAATACTCGCATGCCACACCTTTATCTGACTTAATTATCAGTATTCAAGTCTCACTTTAAATGTTACCTCCCTGGAAAGTTCTTTCCTTACCATTGACCCATAGGTCAAAAGTGACCCCTGGTCACTGCCTAATGCATTACCCTATTTTATTTTCATGGTGTTACTTTAGAAATTTTACCTGTATACTTACTTGTCTGTCTATGTTTTTTTTTCTTGCAAAGTATAAGCTTCATAACAACAGGAGACCTTATCTTTTCCAACATTATTTGCAGCAAGTTTATACCATTTGGTAATGGTATAAACACTGGGTATTATCATTTTTTTCATTATTACTAATTCTCTAGGTGAATATGGACTCATTCTGCATTAATTTTCTGGGCTGGTGAAGCTGAGCATCTTTTCAAATATGAAAGTCTTTTTTGAGTAGCAAATGCCAAGGTGATCTAGAGGCTTAAATATTCAGTTTGAAGATTTGTTTGAGATAAGCTGTATTTGATTTCTTATGTTGTTGATAAGGTGCATAATTTATTAAATGAGAAAGACAGCTTCAGAAATTTATGCCAACATTAGTATCTGGAAAAGCACAATCC
This sequence comes from Orientallactaga sibirica, assembly GCA_036365145.1. Taxonomy (NCBI): domain Eukaryota; kingdom Metazoa; phylum Chordata; class Mammalia; order Rodentia; family Dipodidae; genus Orientallactaga; species Orientallactaga sibirica. The sequence goes on from JAEOAD010000004.1 coordinate 21,999,259, forward strand.
TTTTGCAAAACTGAGCTTACAACTCTTGTTTTCTTTTTGTCTCCACAGCTTTTGGAAAGAACCAACACTGGTTTTGAAGAATCAGATTCTGGTGCTACCAAGAGTCCACTCCACTTAGCTGTAAGTGAGATGCTGTTTTGCCTGTTTGTTATGAAAAGAATCGGAAGAGCTCCAAAAAACTAGGCTGCTCATAAAACATAGTATATGAAGAAATGCAGTGATGAGTGGTAATGAAGGTTAAAGTTCAAGGTTAAAAGCACAGACTGCAGAAGGAAAGGCTGTCTGGACTTCTAGTCCCATTTTCCCCAGCTGATGACCCAAAATACATCTATCTACCTGTTGCAGTCAGGTTTGCATTACTGGCAGAAAACTCTAGACCAAGAGCAGCTTTTGGCTTACAGGCTCTAGGGGAAGCTCCATGATGGCAGGGAAAACGATGGCATGAGCAGAGAGTGGACATCACCCTCTGGCCAACATAAGGTGGACAATAGTAACAGGAGAGTGTGCCAAATACTGGCAAGGGGAAACTGGCTATAACACCCATAAATCTACCCCCAACAATACACTGCCTCCAGGAGGCATTAATTCCCAAATCTCCATCAGCTGGGAACCTAGCATTCGGAACACCTAAGTTTATGGGGGACACCTGAATCAAACCACCACATTCCACCCTTGGCCCCCATAAACTGATAATCATCCATGATGTAAAATGCAATACATTCATCCAACTTTAAATGTCCCCATAGTTTTTATCAATTACAATGATGTTCATACATCCCCATAATCCAAGATATTTTAACTGAGCCATAATACCAAAAAATACAAAAAAAAAAAAACCCATAATGACAGAGAATAAACATTCACACTGCAAAAGATGGCATTGGGCATAGCAAAGAAATATTCAACCAATACAAGATTTATAACAACCAGGGCAAACATCAAACTCTGTAGCTCCAAGTCCAACAACTCTAGCCAGTGTCAAATCTCCAAGTCTGATAATTTTAACCAGTGACAAGTCTCTGGAGATCCAATTCTGCCCCTCCAGCTAGGCTACTCATAGTCCTAGAAAACTTCATCCAGTGCTGGCAGCTCTCCTTGGCAGCCATCCCATAGTCCTGCCATCTCCATTGGGTCTCCACTGCAACCCACGGTTCATCCTAATGGCTCCATAGCGTCTCCGTGCAGGTTATCCAATAAGCCTGCATCACACTGCCCATGGCCATTTCCAAAATACAAAACCGTGTTGCAAATTCAGTGACCTTCTCTCTCCTGCATTTGTTATACTCCATAATGCCAGGTGAACTGCTGATTTGTTAATCCAGGGGGGAATAAAGCAGACTTTGAAAAACAGGACACTCCTTCGGCATTCAGGGCCCTTCCAAAGAGTCTACATTTTTCCTTTTGTTCCAATGCAGGTCAACTAGCCCAGTCTCAAAGATTGTAATCTCTCATACAATTGCAGCTGAATAGGCAGAAATTTAGGCCCAAAGATTTCATTTCTGTGCCATATCTCTGTGCTCACATCAGTCCATTTTTGTGCAGTGCAAACCTGCACAAGTTCTCAGGCCATGGCATAATAGGAAAAACTGCTTCTAGGCCAGTTTCAATAAAGCTCTTTCTCCCCCTCATAAGCCAAACCTCACAGTCCATAGTTCTTACTGAATTCAGGTCTTTCAACTCTGGCCAAAATAGTCCATCAAGCTGTACTTAAAGCACTGCAAGGCATCTCTTAGGCCATGTTTTCAGATTCTTCCACATCCTCCTGCAAAGCAGTTCAGACTCAAGGGGAAGCTCCAAAAGGCCAAAAGCCACACACAGTCAGGTGTCTAGCAGCAATGATCCCACTCCTCGGTGCCAATTTTACTGTTGCAGTTAGGTTTGCATTGCTAGCAGAAAACACCCCAACCAAGAGCAGCCTGGGGGAGGTTTATTTTGGCTTACAGACTCAAGGGGAAGCTCCATGATGGCAGGGGAAAACGATGGCATGAGCAGAGGGTGTTCATCATCTCCTGGCCAGCATAAGGTGGACAACAACAGAAGAGTGGGCCAAACACTGGCAAGGGAACACTGGCTATAACACCCATAAGCCCACCCCCAATAGTACATTGCCTCCAAAAGGCATTAATTCCCAAATTGCCATTGGGGAAAACCTAGCATTCAGAACACCTAAGTTTATGGGGGACACCTGAATCAAACCACCATACTACCCTTCCCTGCGCCTCAGTGTCCCCACTTGTAAAACATTAGCAATTAGACAGCTGCAGTGTCCGTTGTCTCTACCACAGTCCATTTAACTTAGTATCATTATAGACTTTAATCATCTTTAAAATTAAAAGGGAACATTTCAGTTTAAGAGATGTGATTATGGACAATAACATGGGAATTTAAACCTATGAATAATCAAATATCACATCTTCAAATGCTACAATTAAAACCTGTCAGGGTTTTGAACACAAGTGTGTGAGAATGACATCAGACTCAAGCTCTTGTGCCAGATGAGATCTGAGAGTGGCAGAAGAGGGACGGTTATCTCATCACCAGACAAGCTTCCTCTTCATATTCCAAACTCTTCACTGGGGACATCTCACTACCATCACTCAGCTTCACATCGTGTCTGGTTACCCATTGGTGATTGACACCTGTTTGACAGAGCCTTGCCTCCTGGCATTCACACACAGCCACAACCAGCTTACCTGCTAAAGGTGCTGCTGAACTGGGAGCACTGGTTCATGGCCATTAAAGTGGCATGTTGATGCTCCTTGACGTCATAAACCCCAGGACAGGACTCAGAGAGCATGGGACGGGGCTGGGTCACCTTTAACAATTATTCGATCTTACTTATACAGTGCAAATATAAACACTTCTTCAGTGCTGTTCTGGTGAAAAGCTGAGATGGAGAATTGGTAGAGAAGAGGGTTTTATTACTAGGCACAGGCGGGCATTCATGCAAGGTGAGAGACTAGGCCATGGCACAAAGATCCAGGGACAGTGACCCTGCATGGAACCCTGCCTCTCTGCTAGTCTCCCTACCCACTCACCAGCACATCTGCTGATGCCCACTCTCAGTCCTCTGACACAGCCACAACACATCCATTACACACATGTAAAATGTGTGCACTCACACACACATTTTGAGTCCATCTTGGCCCAGGAAGTAGCTTGAGAGTGGAAAGGAAGGTGGACAATAGAATGTATGTATGAGCAAAGCTTTATAGCAGTTGGCTCTCACTACAGGTGACTGCCAAGGTTGCTCTTTCGAATCCCCAGTCCCACCATCAGCTGTGCCTCAGGAAGTTTCCCCTTGGCTGAGCGCTCATCCATGTAGCCCAGGTTGTCCCTAGGAAGGCCTCAGGCAGAATTCTCCTGCTCTTTGAAAGTGGGGCGGATCGAACTGCCAAACCTGCTACTAATAGAAGAGGGTTTCTCCGCTTCTAAAAATCTTGTTACCTCTCACTCATTTTTTTTTCAAAAATAAAAATTATTTGTTGGACACTTACTTTGTGTCAGGTATCCTCCTGGGCTCTGTGTCGCATGAAGAAAGGGTGGCAAACCACTGTGAAGACTGGGCTGTGTAGTGCTGCAACTGGCAGGAGCTGGAGAGCGTGCACAGAGAGTGCCCAGGCGCCACTCTTCTCATTAGCAACTCACCTGGACATGGCTTTACACATGTGAAGCAAAGGGAGTGAATTTAGTTAAGAATCTGCATACTGTTCTGAATTTGTTAATCTGTTAGTTGTATGGTATTGGCCAAGTATCTCATGTCTTGTACCCTCCATTTCCCTGCCCTTTAGATGAGAACAGCGGTACCCCACCTAGGGCCACTGTGGGGATGGTGGGAGTTAAAGTGTGCAAAGCAGTCAGAGCAACACCTGAGCAGATAGTTGTTACCTCATTCTCACCATATTAACGTGCACATCCCTCTCTCCTTCAACACACACCGACTATGAAGAGGGGCGGAGCAGTGTAGGAGCAGATGTTACAGGAAGGCAAAGCCAGCCTCTGTCCTTGCAGAGTTTTCCATCAAGGAGACATCAGGCAAATACATACATAGCACGACAGATGGTAATAAATGCCACGAGTGAAAAATGCAATGGTGTTCATGAGATGGAGTATCAGAGTGACAGACAGGGTGTTATTTTACAAAGCACATTCTCTCTCACATTTGAACAGAGACCCTGAGAGCTATTCACATGGATATCTAACAGAAAAGGGTTCTGGGCACAAGGGCAAAATCCTGGGGGTGAGAGTATGCTTGGCATGTCCACAGAACCACCAGCTGGCCACTGAAGCTGCAGCAGAGGAAGAGGGTAAGGGGAGGGAGAGAGATCTGGCATCTTGTGGGGGGAGCATGGACTGGGGGACAGCTGGCCTGAATCTCAAGACCTCATGGCCCTCTACAAACTCTTTGAGCAAAATCGAAACCATTTGGACAGACTTGAGAAGGCACATAACATGATATGACTTACGTCTTAAAAGGATCACTTCAACTGTGCCGAGTTACAAGGGAGCAAAAGCCAAAGGAGAGGCGAGGAGGACGGCTTTGACCAGACTAGGCACAATGTTTTGTTCTAAAATGAGTTTATTCTTTCCCTCTAAGTGCTAATGCATTAAAAAAATATATTTTGCTTCAAGATACCCACAAGGATGCCCATCAGCCTCTCCAGGGGTCTCTGGAGCAATTAATTTCCTAAAACCCAAGGCGCATCATTCCTGCCGTGAAAGCATTCTAGCAGGGAAATGGAACCAGAGGCCCTCAAACCTAGACTGCACAAGAGAGCTGACCTGCCTGGAGTTACTATTTCTTGGTTGAATGATTTGAGTCTCCAGGGTTATCTGCCCAGAGAATTTCGTAAGCATTTCATTGACTAGAAAAAAAAAATAGATTAAGAAACAAGGTTATGCAAATGAAAGGCGCCAGCTGTTGAGGTGTCCAGATGGACACATGGTTTCCATGGATCCCATCGAGATCCCGGTTCTTTCTGCTTGCTGCCCTTAGCTCCTATCTGAAAAGGCTTTGAGAAATTAATTCTGCTTAAGAAATTTATCTAATGAGGTTCTTAAAAGAAATATTTCAAACAATAATTTAAAAGTTTGTTATCGCCAGTGAAGTCTTTGTACGTAGTGAAATTCCAGAGCTACCAGCTAAAGGCAGAAACCAGAAGCCTTTCTGTAGGTAAATCTGGCCTTTCAACCATTCTGCCTCTAAGAACATTTTCAGTTGCCTAGGATACAAAAAAACATATGGGCTGGGATTCCAAAGCGCTCCTAATTAATAGGGTTCACCTCATTGTATTAATATTAAGCTGCTTTAACTTGAACACAGTGGGGGATTTGTTTTTTATTGTGAAGATGAAAGGGGAAAGTGCAGGGAACTTGTGAAGGGTTAAGTGCCCTGTGTTGTGGCTTGTTCTGAAGTGTTTCCTGCCTCTTTCCTGAATGTTTCTGCTTTCCCAGTGTGTCTTCTCTTTATTAAACCTAAAGATGTTAGACATTGTACTTTGTATATATGCATGCATTGTGTTCTTCCTAAGCTAAGTCAAATCAACAAAAGCTAAAACATTTGTTGTTGTTGTCACAATGGGGAAAGAGCTAGCATTTGCAAATCATATCTAGAACCTGCAGCTATCTGCTGGGCCCATTTCCCTTTGGCATGGAATCATGATGTCTACATAAATTGAGTCAGTAATTCCCACTGTAATTGAAAATGGGAGGCTGTGTTAAGTAAAGTCCATTCTTAAGCACCAGATTAAAGCTGAGAATAAAGTCTAAGAGACTGATTTGCTCACTGATATAGATGTTCCTGTCACTGTAGCCCTTTACATGGCATTAGATTCTCCTGAGTTGTCTTAAAGTCACCTATGGCCTGAGTTGATAATGGCTGAAAGTAGGTGCAGAATATATGGGAATCTCTTCTCTTCTTTGTTGATGTTAGACTTTCCCATAGTGAAAAGCTAATGAATACATACCTTACTGCCATATTACACCCATTCCATACTCTTCTTTCTCTTAAAATAGCCACAGGTCAGGCTTCTACATCAGCCTGCTTCACCTCTGATACCTAGCTCTTCTGCCCAGGGCTTCTTGACTTTAGCCCAGCTGGGTGACATCTGTCTTTCCAGGTCCTCATTGGTAAGATGAGGACATCAAATGTATTTAAACTGTAGATTGTTGTGGGAATTAAGTGAAGTGATGCATGTCCAATGCATGCTTCCTGGAAGACAGCAAGTAGTCAGGGAGTGACTGTCCTGTGCAGTTAAGAGTTCCAGACATACAGACTGTCGGTTTAGTAAAAGTGCAGACATCCAGGATCCAGTCCCAGAATTGTATCTTTTGCTCCCTCACTCTATTGAAGACTCTTCCCACTTTGTTGAGACTCCTCTAGAAAGAATTTAGGTTTTGATTCAGAATTTGTTATTTGTCCCTGTGCCATTACAGGAAAGCACAAAAACATTTAGTTTTCAAGTCCGTCAATGCACTGGGGAGGCAGCTCAGTGGCTAAAAGTGCTTACTCTATAACTCTGACAAGCAGAGTCTGGATCCTCAGAACCCGGATAAAGTGGGATATGGAGCCACATGTGTCTGTAATCCCCATGTCTTATGTGAATGGGAGGAGGAGTCGGGAGAAACCTGAAGCTTGTAGCAGCAAACTGTGAGAGACCCATGTGTGCACCAATACCTATATAACACATCACACACACACACACACACACACACACACACACACACACACACACAAATAAAAATAATAAAGTCAATTAAATGAAATTACTGTAAAAAAAAGTATGTACCTATTGGATATTAGAGTCTGGGTTCTGGTCTTGACTTTGTCACTAGCTAAGTAGTGCATTAATGGGTGCATTAACTATGAAAAAGGTTGTTTGCAGCAGGTATGGTGGCTTGTTTATGCCTGCAACCAAACACTCAAGATGCTGGTACAGGAAGATTGTGAGTTTGGAATGGCTTGAGATAATAATAAGATCCTGTCTCAAAAAAAAAAAAAAAAAAAAAAAGACATTTGCAAAGATGAAATGAGATGCTGAAATACTCGGCTCAGGGCCCAGCACATAAAAGGCCCTCAATGAATAATATATATATATTTTTTCTACCAACTAGTACAAATGAATGATTAAGTTATGATATCTGTTCATTTATTCATTAACTAACTGTTGTATGTCTACTGTGTGCCAAGCATGAGTCTAGAGTATAGCAGTGAACGGCCTTCATAAAGCCCCTCCAGTTATAGATAATAAATAAATCGGTGGATACATTACTGATATTGTGTGATAATCAGGGCTTTAATGTCAAAGCAGGACAAGTGGGCTGGAAAGTGGAGGGCTTTTTTTACACAGCTAGGCTGGAAGGCCTTCTCTGTAATGCTGTATTGGAGCAGAGGTGCCCAGAAAGCCATGTGGCTGTCTGGATGAAGAGCTAGGGACCAAGACAGGAAACAGAAAATATAGATGCAATGACCAGAGGAGCCATGCATGTGGAGGGGCCAGGGTGGCTGCCCTACAGTGGTCATGGGAAGTTTTAGATTTTGTCAGTATTGAGGGAATAAGGTTTAGGCTGGATTTGAAGCAAGGAGTGGTATGGATTCAACTTAGGTGTTAAAAGATTTCACCTGATGGCTGTGTTAGTAATAGATTGCCAAGGGCTGAGGTTGGACAGGGAGGCTTTTGTTGGAATCCTGGCAACACAGGGCAGTGAAGGTGTGAAGTGGGCGGATTCTAGATAGAATCAAGAAAGGGTACAGACCGGGATGTGTGCAAGTGGCACGGAGGGCTGTTACCAGTCACACAACACGGTTGTGTGAAATTGAACAGGGATGTGGTAGTTGTTTGGGGATGACAGCTCTGTGTGAGTTACTGGAGGATACACCTTTTCTGGGTAGACACACCCCAGGACCAAAGCAAGGCAAGTGGAGGAACAGCCACTTTTCAGCGCTTACTTGTACGAATGTCCCAGAACCCTTGTTCAAGGCTACACTCTTGGGCTTTGGCGATGGAAAGATGAAGGTGATGGCAGGGGTTGGAGCCTGACCACCTAGAATAAAGTTGCCATTTCCTGAGATGAAGATGGTTGCAGATAAAGCAAGTTCAGGAAGGAAAGCAAGAATTTAGTTTGCTATAAGACACTCAAATAGAAATACCAAGAAGGAGTTTAATATACAAATCTAAATAAGGGGTCAAATTGAGATTACATGTTATATGTTGTTTTTATGTTTAATATATACAAATAACTCTAATCATTAACAAAGATAATGAAATGAGGAAGTTTTTAAAATTTATTAGTGTTCTGTAGATTTTAAAATTTTTTTTATTTATTTATTTATTTATTTTTGTTTTGTTTTGTTTTGGTTTTGGTTTTTTGAAGTAAGGGTCTTGCTCTATCCCACGCTGACCTGGAACTCACTATGTAGTTTCAGGGTGGCCTCAGACTTATGGCGATCCTCCTACCTCTGCCCCCCAAGTGCTGGGATTAAAGGCATGTGCCACCACACCCGGCTTGTGGATATTTTTTTTTAGATTCAGTTTTTGTTATTGTTGTTAACCTATACTCAAGAAAAAAAAGTCATTTAAATTATTTTTAGAAAGAGAAGATAAAATGAGTCCTTGTGCTCATTTACTTCCTAGTTCTAGAAATAACCACCATAGTTTCTTTAATATCTTTCTAAATTTTTTCTATGAATACAGAAGTTTATATAAATATATATGCATACATTTGCTTCTTATATAAATCAGGCCAAGCTAAATGTACTGTCTGCCACTTAGTTTCTAAAAATTTTTTTTATATATACTGTCAAATCACCCCACACAAAAGTCATACCAATCTGTACTCCTCCAACAGAGTCAACATTGTTCTTTTGTTCATAGTCTTAATAATATTGGACGTGACTAAATTCTTCAATCATTGCCAAGGTAGTTGAAAAGTAGTGCTTTAAAATTTTCACATGATTTTCATACATGTGTTGATCTACATTTCTTTTCCTATGGGCTAACTTTTCATGCCCTTTAATTTTTTTATAGCTTTCAAAATGGCTTCCAAATTTCTTTTCATATTAAGAAAATTAATTCATAGAACTATTTTGTTTTCAAATAAATGGTACCTTAAGTAATAGCTATGATGAGGAAGAGCGATGTTGACAAAGGAGGGGTCTTTGACAACTGAAGACACTGGGGTAGATTTCTCCTATTTCTTTTTTATTTTCCTCTCTGACCCATTTTCCCCTAGATTACTCCCCACTCTTTTATTTTCAATACCTTCAGTTATGTATGGGGAGGGCAATAATACATTTTTTGACCATGTGGACTAAATAAAACTCAGACTTTTCATTGTGTTTTTTAATAGTATGAAGGCTCTTAATCTTGATATAACCTAGGACCTCATAATAGATCTGAATTTGGCCCTGGTACACGTTCTGTATTTTCTAATTGAAAGAAATAAGAAGAAAAGCAAAGCCCTTGTGGCTCATCTCTTCCGTCTTCATGCAGCCCTGGAAACAAGCGCCAAGTGCAATTGAGAAACTCGCCCATGTTCACGTGGTTAGAAATTAATTATGTTGGACTGAGGGGAGGGCTATCTGCCTCAGTGGAATCCCAAAGACCAGGATGGTTTTAGTAATTTCATTCCTCAGATTTATTAACAGAAAATGTTCTGAAGAATGTTCTCATTTTGTCTATGATAAGCTTAGGACTGAACTGATAGCTAAAAGAATATATTTATATAGCTCCTTGTTTATATTAGGTTATTATATCTTTTTATATAAAATATAAACATATACTAACACATGCAATGCCTCTGGAACAAGTTATTTGTAAGCGGTGAAGCAACATGAATAAATATATTTGCAGCTGGGAGGTTTGTGAATCATAGTTTTTCATCTCACTTCCATTTGCCAGTTTTCAAAATTTTTCTCAAGTGTTGTTCTGATGTTCACTTTGGAGGGGTCTCTACCTGTGTGCACTCTGGAAGGGTCTCTAGACCTGTGTGCACTTTGGAGAAGTCTCTACCTGTGTGGCTTTGGAGGCTTAGCCCTTAGGTGGGCCACTGTTGGGATTTGAGGTGAACAAGCCATAAGCCATTGCTTTCTTCTTTTCCTCAGGCCTACAATGGGCACCATCAAGCCTTGGAGGTCCTTTTGCAGTCACTGGTAGACCTGGACATCAGGGACGAGAAAGGCCGCACAGCTCTGGATTTGGCTGCCTTCAGAGGACACACTGAGTGTGTGGAAGCACTTATTAACCAAGGCGCATCCATCTTTGTGAAAGACAGTGTAACCAAAAGAACTCCACTTCATGCTTCAGGTGGGTCTTGTGAAGGGTCTAGTCACTTGGGTTTTGTGCCCCACTTATAAATAAAAAGATGATAGCATCTTCTTTCATCCCAATTTATTCAATCTTCTTTCTACACCACACTTCCCAAATGCTTTTGATCTGCTATCCTCTTGAACATAATTGATGTTCTCTGGCCAGGAGGCCTCTGGCCTTCTTAATTCAAAAAGAGTTTAGACTCTTTGGGCCAGGCTACCACAGAGTTACAGTGTAGTCTTCAGAATAAGCTTCATAGAACAAACCACGTGAAGCTTGTATAGACTTTAAACCATGGCATTAATGGTATTGCAAGACTGATTCATGAAAGGGGCACCAGACAATGAGCTAATGAGCAGCTCATGCTGCCAGCCTACAGGATGCTTTACTTGGTTTTTGCATTAAATTAAAAAACAAACAAACCAGAAACCGTTAACAAGTACATGTATATATCAGTAAGCAAGTCACTTGTCTTTTCTGGGATTTTTCTCCAATGCGTATGAAAAACTGTGGCAAGACACCTCCAAATTTTGGGAGAATCTGTAGCCCAGCTAATGTGTAAGTACCTTCTCATCAGGAAATTCAGTGATATTAGTTTTTGATAAAGGTAGTATATGTCATCTTTTAAAGAGAGAAAGTGGATGATGGTTGTATTGAAGAAGAAAGGAGTGGCGGTAGTTTTTCGAAGGGCTTGCATGATCCTTCATTAGCTGAAAATCTAAGGATGTTAGGCCTTGTACAAGGATTTCTGTCTGTATCCCCAGCATCCAAGTCATTGAGGAGACACAGATTGCAAAATCCTGCCTATTGCCAGTTACCTGGAAGTGATTTTAACAACGACGCCAGTGATGAGCGGAATGGCTGACTTGTAAACTCCTATTTCCCAGTCCTTTGGCTCCCTAGACGTTCTTGGTATTATTGTCAAGATCGAATTTGTTGTTCTTTTAAAAGATGAGTTGCCCATGATTAAGCCAAGAATTCCATTTTGTTACTATGTAATTCCTGACGGTTACAAAGGACCTGTTTTGATTGTCAACAAGCATAAAAGAGAGACCATTGTTACTCATTGGCTGCTGTAATTAGGTGTGGTCCAAGGGGGCCCCCTAGTGGTCATGATAACTCACTGTTTGGATTTCCTTCAGGCCAGTTATTAAAAAGACAGGCTGTCTGTCATTTGACTGCTTTTCCACAAAATGTCTGCTGCGCAGGAGCTTTAGCCTGATTTGAGGATCTGCTAACCCAGAATCTCTTCAACTCACTTGAGAGGCTGACGTCTTTGTTTCAAACATTAGAAGTATGGGGGGGGGGAGGGGATGGGGGAGCAGCAGCCAGAGTGAGTATGGGAAGCTTTAGCACAGATGAGAATTGTGCAGCAGGAAAAATGGCTGTCACTCACTCAGCTGGGAGAAGCCGAGGCTGGCAGGACACAGCTAAAGATGCTAGCTTCTTTTTGCTAGAAAGCAACTGGGGAAAAAATACACTATGTGAGAAGCCAAGGAGAATTTAACTTTGGCTACATTTTACTCCAGGGAGGATTTAAATTTTCCTGAGAGCTATAAGCTAAAGCTAGTATACAAAAAAAAAAAAAAAAAAAAAAAAAAAAAAAAAAGCTAGAAAGAAAACATAGCTGTAGAAATGATTTGGTTGTATGACACACAATGTGTGAGTGATGTGAATGTAGATGATTTTTTTCTTATGTTCTGCCAAAAAAAATCAAATTTATTGGAACCGTTGCGAATATAAGCATTTAAAGAATATCAAATTGACAGAGACAGAACCAAGGCATGTTCCTCCCCTCCACAAGCCTGTAGCTATCAGGCCTTTGCTAATCATGTCCTTTCAGGCAAACGTTAAGACCTTGCAAATTTCAACAACGGCAGCAGATTTTGTATAATTTTAAGAACGTCAGCAACAAAACCACAGCCGCAATGATAGATTACCTGAAACTCCAGTTAAAGGTTCTATAAATGGAGGCTGAGCCCGAGCCCAATGAGATGGCCTACAAAATGTGGGCGGTATTCCTAGTGTTCATTTGAGTGGTGGCAATGAATGTGAGCTAATTCTGATAATGTATTGTGCCTGAAAGCTGTGTGGAAGTCAAATTAGCATTCTCTTACGACTGGAAAGCAATACACAGGACTGTGAAGCATCACTCTGAGAAGAGCCTTTATCACCGTAAGGTAACATAGCTACATCTAGTTGCTTCTCTGTCCTCATCCGTAATGAAGGAAATCCAGTGCCACTGATGGTGTTCTTACTGTTCGGAGAGGAGAGTGGGTCACACAGGGAATGTTAGGCATTTTAGTCCCTGAATAGAAAGCCGTATCTGTTGCAAGGCTTTTTGAAGTTCCATTCAATACACTGGAAGAAATTGTCTTGCTCTTGGGGGGTTATCACCCCAAGAAGGTTGCTTTGCAGCACCCCTCACACCTGCCTTGGCTCCAGCACCTCCTAATGGAAGCATCTGGCCAGGCAGGCACAAGGACGCATCCCAGTACCCCTTCCCCAGCTGTTGAAAATTGACACAGCATTGGGGGCCCGTGTCACATGTCCTGCCCACTGCTGGGGGACAACGCAGGGTAGAGGCAGCCAAGGAGCAGCGGCAGCTCTAGTCAGATCCTTGGAAGGCATCTGAGTCCCAGCTCACCAGGGGACAGAGGGCATCAGTAGCACCCCCTGCAGTGTTCTTGAGCTCTGGAAGGCTCAAACTGTGGGTAGAGGAATATACAGTGTGCCATAGGGCCCCATCCATGGAGTCCCTGAAAATGCCAGTCCTTCCTCAAGGAGCAGCGCACACTTTTCTGGCTTGATGGCTGTAACTATGCCACCACTAATTGATGGGAATATTGTTGGGATATCAAACAGAGTATAGGCTACCTGGAAGAAGGAGCAGGGCTTTGTTCTGTTCTTCCCTTTCTCCTCTCTCTTCCTCCCATGCTCCCCTGCTCGCCTCTTTTCTTTCTTCCTCTTTCCTTTTTTGTTCTTTTTACAAAAGGACTGGAGGTGGGTTCCACATGGGATGATTATGTAGAAACTGATGCCACTCAGTGGCACTGACAGGTGGGGAGACTTATGAGCCCTACATAAAGAGATAAGAAAGCACATCATATTTGAGTTTAAAAAAAGCACCCCTAAACCTGAAAACAGAAGAGGATGGTGGGGATTAAAGTGTGCTGATAAGAAAGAAAAGGAAGACGGATGAACACTGGGCCATGAGCCATTGTGAACTGGAACCCAGGGGTCTCTGTCTGCAGCAGAAGGAAGTGACTGTGGACTGTAGTGGGCAGGAATCTCACTTTGGAGGGGTATTTGTAATGCTGGTTTGTTAAAAGAATGCCTGTTATTTTCTTTTTTAGTTATTAACGGTCACACCCTATGTTTGAGGCTATTACTAGAAATTGCAGATAACCCGGAAGTGGTTGATGTGAAAGATGCCAAAGGACAGTAAGTGCTCTCTCATTTGACCTTGGGTTGACATGTCAATCACAAGAGGTGTTGGTTGGTTGGTTGGTTGGTTGAGCAGTGACGAGGGCTGACTGGTGAATTACAAGGTGGCAGCTCTAGAAAGGCTCTCGGGAAGCACTCAGGGGGACGGCAGTGTGCCTATCTTGACAGAAAAGATCACCTTTCCCTAGCTGTGATCATATTTCCTGGCTCTTTTGAATTGCACCTGTTACCTTTGAAGCTGCCATATTCCCACTTTATTTTTATTTATTTTGAGAGAGAACAAGAGAATAGGTGCACCAGGGCCTCCAGCTGATGCAAAAAAACTCCAGATGCATGTGCCACCTTGTGCATATGGCTTATGTGGTTCCTGGGGAATTGAAGCTGGGTCCTTTGGTTTTGTGGGCAAGTGCCTTAACCACTAAGCCATCTCTCCAGCCCACACATTCCTGCCTTTTAATATCAGTTAGCATGTTCATCACCCAATCTTTTTTCCTTCTACAAATAGGAAGTGCAGAGCAGAATAGCTCTAGTTGCTACCCCCAGATGCCTAAGTTCATGTGGCAGCCAAATCTCGACCCTCATCTCTTGTATCCAGAACTCTGGTCTTCCCTCTAGATCTTTCAGGCTTTTCTATAAAGCAATGAAGCTTTGTCCAAATGAAGTCTTGAGCGGAAGTCCACACAGACAGCTATGAGAATAGAGCTGCTTTGACAAGCAAGAAGAGTTTTCCACACACACCTGCTGACACCCAGCTGATCCTTGGAAAATGCTATAGTTCTGAAAATGATAGCTGCACATATCTGGGACGCAACCTTCCTGTGTCCCAGCCCCATGGAGCTCCTCACAAACACCATTCCATGTGCCCTTTAGAGCAGAGGTAGATCTCTTGTTCCACATGCACATAGCAAACAGAGGTGTAGAAAATAATGAACAATTGTCAATAATAAAAAGGGAAATGTTCTCCCACTGGAAGCATTTTTTATCTCCCTTTAAAAATTTTTAAGTATTTATTTATTTATGAGAGAGAGAGAGAGCGAAGGAGAGGGAGAGGGAGAGAATGGGTGCCCCAGGGTCTTTAGCCACTGCAAACAAACTCCAGACACATGCACCACTTTGGCCTACATGGGTACTGGGGAATTGAATCTGGGTCCTTAGGCTTTGCAGGCAAGTGCCTTAACCTCTCAGCCATCTATTCAGCCTTCAATATCCCTCTTAGGAGCCCATTTGTCTTTTTCCTAGAACCCCACTGATGCTTGCAGTAGCATATGGACACATTGACGCTGTTTCATTGTTACTTGAAAAAGAAGCAAATGTAGATGCTGTTGACATCATGGGATGCACAGCTTTACACAGAGGGGTATGTACACCTTTCTCAACTTTAGTTAAGCCTCTTTTTGATGAGCTC
This sequence comes from Orientallactaga sibirica, assembly GCA_036365145.1. NCBI lineage: Eukaryota > Metazoa > Chordata > Mammalia > Rodentia > Dipodidae > Orientallactaga > Orientallactaga sibirica. The sequence goes on from JAEOAD010000004.1 coordinate 22,014,418, forward strand.
AGTCTTAATTTTTGTCTATATTACATTTTAGGGAAGAAGCTTAATAAAACTAATTATTCTCAATCAAAATAAATTACAAAATTTTATAAAGGATATAATAATGAAAGCTACTGTTAGATTTCTTCTTAAAATTCCCTGATAGACTGTGACAATAGATACATGAACACCTGTTGTTGCAGGGGTTGGCTCTGCTCTCTGATTATAAAAAAAAAAAAAAAAAGAGTATGCACATCACAGAAAATTTGCAAAGTGTTTTTTAAAAGCACAGAGGAAGAAAAATCACAATCCCCAGTAATCATGACTCCTGGAGCTAGCCCCTTTTATGCTGTTCTTTTCCTAGACTCAGAATTCTTTAAATTTTCAAAAGAGAATGATGAAGGTACCATTTGGAATCCTTTTTTTTCCCTCAGTGTATATGTGAAAGACCATTTTCCATGGCATTATGTATTTTTGACATGATCATTTCCAATGTTCTATTGTGTGTCAGTGCCAAAGTCTAATTAATCATTACCTGATTCTTTGTTACAAGTGATGACACAGTATGTGTCCTGCAGACAGTTCTTTGTACACATGTGCTGAGTTGTTTTGAAGGAATGAAAACAGGCTAAATGAACAAAGGCAAAAATCATAAAATTGGTATTTAAAGATGGTATCCATACCGTAATAAGGGACAAATAGAACCTTATGTGATTATTGTCATTCTCACAGTTCTTGCTTCTTGAACATTTCCTGTGGGCCATGCAGCTGGCTAACGACCTTTGCATATAGAGTCACACATACACAACAACCTGACAGACATATACAGCGATGGGCTCATAAATTATAATGGAGTTGGTGATTAGCATGGCCACATGTGTCTGTAATCCCAAGGGGAGCAGAGACCCAAGAATCACTGGAACTTCCTGAAGAAGAGGGGTGGGGGGACTCAAGTTCTACGGTCAGTAAAAGACTCTGACTTAAAGAAGAATGGGTTGAAATGGATCTGAAAAAAAAAATCCTACCATCTAGTATTTTTATTGTACCTTTGTTGTTTAGATACATAAATACTTACCAGTGTCCATAGATGTGTAAGCACACCTGATCCACAGGGTGGCCTGCTGTACAGACTTGTAGCCTAGGAGCAGTAGTCCAGGAGGGTAACAGGCCATAATTTCTAGGTATGCGTACTCCATGATGTCCTCAGAGTGCATCTCCACCCCCACTTCAGGCATCACATGACCACGTGACTCTGATCTCTTGAGCACTCAACAACCCAGGAAATCATTGTTTCTATGCCTATTTACAGTGAATAAAGTAAATCAAAGAGAAGCAAATTGAGCTATGTCTAATGGCTGGGGAGGGAGGCGTGATGGTCAGGATTGAATGTGTATCTTCCTGATTCTAAAGTTGACGCTGTCTACCATACCATGTCACACTTTTCATGGTTACGTTTAGAGAGTTAAGATGCGTGTTTCCCACCCTCTAAGGTGCAAGGCAGAAGAAGCGGCAAGAAGAATATAAGAGCCACAGGGTAGGAAGGAGTACTTTGTGGCACTGTCCTCCCCACATGAACCAGCTGATGCATTCATGACCCCACAGAGGTCATGGATACCCCCCCCCACCAGCAGGGCCTTCAGTGGGATGGGGGTGGAGGAGAAGGCACGTTAGAAGTTAGCCCGATGGGAATAATTTGCAGTATGTTCATATTTTAAAGTTCCCAATAAAGATTATTATTTAAAAAGATAACATGTTTCCAAAGTGATTTCCACAGGCTTTTCAGATATATATTTTTTCCTGGGTTGTTTTGCCTCCTGCTTCTGAAGTAAGCTGTCTGCTTTCCTTAAAGCCAGATGTGGGTCCTCCTTCTCTGAGCCAATGTCACCCAGCCAACTGCTCTGCTTCCTGAGTCTGTTGCCCATTTGAGGTTTGTTTTGTGTTTTACTTGCCATGTGCCAGATTATGACCGGCCACGAGGAATGTGTGCAGATGCTGCTGGAACAGGAAGTGTCCATCCTCTGCAAAGATTCCAGAGGGAGGACGCCCTTGCACTACGCCGCTGCCCGGGGCCATGCCACGTGGCTAAGCGAGCTGCTCCAGATGGTGCTTTCGGAGGAGGACTGTTGTTTCAAAGACAACCAAGGCTACACACCACTGCACTGGGCCTGTTACAATGGTGAGCTTTGTGTCGTTGTCCCAATGCCCCAGTACCTCTGGGATCTTAGTGGAGGTCAGAACATTGCATCATGCCATAAACTGTGACTTCCTATCCACCCCCCCCATGGCTGCCATGATGTCCTGATTGAATAAAGTTCACTTTCCTCTTTATGTTAATCTAGAACTCCTCCTTGGAATGTCCAGTGGACTTAATTTTAATTAAAATTTGTTTCTCATCTACATAAGATAACCAGGAATTACACAAAATATGAAAAATAATACATGAGGTATAATAACCTGGAACAAATGAATACTAGAAGATGTGTGGTTTATCTCTTGCTGTTTCTTTTTCATATTCATAGTCCACACTTCATTTATTGTACTTGATATTTGGGAGATTTATTTATTTTTTTTTAATTTCAGACTGGGGAGATAGCTCAGTTATTAAAGTGCTTATTTAAGGATCTGAGTTCAAGCCCCAGTCCCCACATAAATGCCAGGTGTGTTGGCTCATGCCTGTAATCCCAGTGCTAGGAAGGCAGAGACAGGCAATTCCTGGAGTTCACTGGCCAGCAAAATCTAGCCTGATTGGTGAGCACCAGACCAATGAGAAGCCCTGTCTCTAAAAGAGGTGGATGGAATATGTCAAGATGATACACAAGGTTGTCCTATGGCCTCTATATGCATGCACACACACATGAAGACATACCTGAACACACATGTGTAATCATACACATATGAGCACATGTATATACATGTATACATACCACATATATATATATACACACATGCAATTTTTTTCACTGTACTTATGTGAAGAAATAAATGCATGCTAATTTTACCAATTTGAAAATATTGAAGTGTACTGGCGGTGTAGCTTAGTTGGTAGAATGCCTACCTAGCCTTCACAAAATCCTGCATTTGATCCCCAGTGCCACATAATCTCATAGTGTCTGGCACTACCTACACAAGACCTCCATAATATGAGGACAAAAAATGATGACATCAACAAAGAAGAGGGACTAGCTGGAAAGAAGGGGGTTTAGTGGAGGGGGAACAGGGGAAAAAGCTCAAAAGAGAGTGGTAGGAGGGATTATGATTAGGTATTATATATAAAGGTCAGAAGTTCAAGGTCATCCTCAGCTATATAGCAAGTTTAAGGCCAGCCTAGACAACATGAGACCATGTCCTAAAAACCAAAACAGTGGGCTGGAGAGATGACTTAGTGGTTAAGATGCTTGCCTGCAAAGCCTAGGACACATGTTCAACTCCCTAGATCCCACGTAAGCCAGATGCACAAGGTGACACGTGCGCATGCTCACAAGGTGGTGCACGCATCTGGAGTTCGATTACAGTGGCTGGATACCCTAGTGTGCCAGTTCTCTTGCCCTCTCTCTCTCTTTCTCTTGTTCTCACTCACTCTCATTTTAAAAAAATGCCAGTCCGTTGGGCTTCAAAACAAAAAACAAACAAAAACAAACAAACAAACAAAACACCTGTTTCCATTTCCAAATCCACTTTTTCTGGTGTAATTTTGTATTCTTCATAATTTTTCCTTTCAGAAAATATAAGTAAGTACAAATGAATGTGAACCTGGTTTTCATGGACTTGTATAACAAATATTCCCTTAGCTTTCTTTTTTGTTAGTATTTACTTAAAATTCTACTACGTAATATCCTTACAAGTCAATATGTATCAATAGTTTTAATAGTTACATATTATTTCTTCTTTGATTTCATTTATTTAATCAGATCCCTTTTGATGGACATCTGGGTCATTTTTAAGGTTTTTACCTATTATGAACAGTGTGGCAATGTATATTCATATTATGGTACCAAAAAATCCTGTCAAATAACTATTCAGGAATAAAATTTTTGAATAAAACCAGACACATGGGCTAGAGAGATGGCTCAGCACTTAAGACACTTGCCTGCGAAGCCTGAGGATCCAGGTTCGATTCCCCAGGACCCACAAAAGCCAGATACACAAGATGGTGCATGTATCTGGAGTTTGTTTGCAGTGGCTAGAGTCCCTGGTATGCCTTTTCTGTTTCTCTATCTGCCTCTTTCTCTCCTTTTCTCTAATAAATAAATTTAAAAATATGAAAACAGACATGTTTATTTTTAAAGAGAACAAGTAATACTTTGCACATGTACAAAAGTTAATATTTTTCCACAGCTTTCCCAGTCCCATATGATACTGCCCTTTTAATTTTTGTCAACTTGAAGGGCATAAGAAGACACCTCATGGTTAAAATTTGCAATTCCCTGCCGAACACCATGTTTACTGGACTTTGTTTCACCTCTGAGAGCAAGTGTCTGTCAGTCACTTGCTTCCCTGCTATTGAATTGCTCGTGTTTTCTCATGCATTTGCAGGAACATCTTATCTTAGCAATATGACTCCTCTGTGCTGTGTGAGCTGTAAATGCCTTTGCTCCTTGGTTAGGATGTTTTTTTTTTCCATGCAGGCATTTTGAGTTTTGTGTAGTTGAACACAGTCAGATCTTTCCTATATGGATGGTATCTTAGTTAGCAGTCTTGCTCAAGAAGATCACCTAAGCGCTAAGGTATTTCCTCTATCGACTTCGCATCCTGCTTCTATAGCTTCACTTTTGCATTTTTGTTCCACTAAATTTTCAAATTTAGAAAGTGATTATTACTTCTAGATAGAGTTTTGTGTTCTAATTATATTGACTTAAGACCTCTCATATTTTCTTTACTCTTCTCATTGGCTCTGCCTTAAATAAAAGCCTTTTTTTCCTACTTCTTCAACTTGTTTTTGCACTGCCACTGGAAGATTGGGGTATTTATTTGTCAATCATTCTTGAGTTTTTTTCTAAACCTAAAAGCTATGTGCTCTCTCTGGCGATGGGGAACCAACAACAAGAGAAGAGAGGTACCATAAGAATGTTGGCTAATGTTGCATTCATGAGCTCACAGAAGCTGTCATGACCTGTACCAGACCTGCACAATATTAACCTTCTGCCATGGATCATGGAGGAGGGCAAAATCAAAGTAGAAGAGGGACTAGTTGGAATGAAGGTCAGTGGAAGGCAGGAGAGAAGGGGAATAAGAGAAGGTAATGGCCAAAACGCACCCAACATGGCTTGGGGAAATTTGTGGAAGAGGGGCCGGAAAGACTGTTTGAGCCAGAAGTTGGGACATTACACACAGAGATATTGCCTCTTCCCCATAACTGATGGCTACCCCCACAATGCACGACCCACAATCCCTATGGGGATAACCGGCATCCCCAACAAGGAGGATCCCTTTGGAGGGAGGAGCAGGGATGAGGGTAAGGACGATACCAAAACGTGTGCTGTTTACATACTGAGTATGTCCATGTCTAATAATAAAAAAAAAGAGAAGGTAATGGGAGGAGATTATGATCAAAACACATGTATGAAATTTACCAATAAAAATGTTTTTTTAGGGGACGGAAAGATTGTTAGAGCCATAAGTTGGGTCATTATGCATAGAGTCATTGCCTCTCCCGCATAACTGATGGCTACGCCCATAGGGCATGACCCACATTACTCATGGGGAGGACAGGGAGAAGGCTGACCATGGTACCATCATGATACATACACGCTATATACATATCTAATAAAAAATGGACAGAGAAAAAATGTTTTCTTAAAAAAAAAGTTATAAATTACATGTGGCAGAACCTGTAATGCCAGCACTCAGGAGGGTGAGGAAGGAGAATGGCAAGTTTAAAGCCAGATGAGGCTACCTAGTGCAACCCTTTATCAAATAATTAAAATCAAATAAATAAAAATTAAAAATTTTAAAAAGTGAGTGTCTAGGGACATAGTAAAGGGCTTGCTTCACAAGCACGAGGGCCTGAGTTTGATCCCTAGAAGTCACATAACAATTCCCAATGTGGTGGGGTGCCCCTACAGGCCAAGCATGGAGGAGGTGGAGACAAGGGGCTCCTTGTCTGTGGTCCCTGCCAGCCAGGCTAGCCTAGTTGGTGATCTCCAGGCCAGCAAGAGACCTTGTCTCAAATGACTGCTGCTCTCAGAACTCATAACTCACAACTCCATGGTGAATACCAGCAATCCCACTAACGGCAGGGGCGGGTGCAGTGGAGTGGGGGCAGCAAGGAGGCAAATGATGGTACCAACACATGATATGTAGATACAAAGTTTCTACTTAATATTTTAAAAAAGGAGCTGGGCGTGGTGGCGCACGCCTTTAATCCCAGCACTAGGGAGGCAGAGGTAGGAGGATCGCCATGAGTTCAAGGCCACCCTGAGACTACAGAGTTAATTCCAGGTCAGCCTGGACCAGAAAAAAAAAAAAAAAGGTGAGTGTCATTCTTGACAATGACACCTGAGGCTGTCCTTTGCCTCAACACAAATATGTACACATGCTGACATGACATAAAATATTTTTTAAAAGAGGAACTATGCCTTCTTAGGGCCAGAAAGTTTATAACCTTCTGCCTAAAACTGAAACAATGCCTAAAAGTAAACGATGCCCCTCATAAAGCCAAAATTTCATGTACAAAAGGAAACTCTTTTAGGAGAATTAAGCAAACAAGCTCATATATCTTTACTTAGTCTTTAAACTTTAATTTTAAACTTCACTTATAAATTATATTCTTTGAGCAACATAACTTAGACAGTTAAAATTTCATATTTATAGCCATTGTACAAACATCTACAAAACTCTCAGGAAACACACACCCGTGCCTGGGAGTGTGTACTGCCCTTTTACTGTCTGTCTCTGTGTCTAAATACTTAATAAAGTCACGAACTGTCCTTCAAAATCAAAAGAGTGTTGTCTAAGATGGCAGGTTCAAACGTGCCACAAACCATATCTTGTCCCCAGGGATGTATAGGTCTCTGTGCTTTTAGGCCTGTTCAGGTACAAGCAGAGGAGGAATAGGCCTCCTCCAGCAATTCCCCCTTCTAGGGCAGCCTTCTTCCAAGCCTGAGATTCAAACTCCTGTCTTCTTAAAATTATCTTCCCGGGCTGGAGAGATGGCTTAGCAGTTAAGGTGCATGTCTGCAAAGCCTAAGGACCCTGGTTCAATTCTCCAGGTCCCATGTAAGCCAGATGCACATGGTAGCACATGTGTCTGGAGTATGTTTGCAGTGGCTAGAGGCCCTGGTGTGCCCATTCTCACTCTTTTTTTTCTCTCTCTCCCTCCCTCTGTCTCTAATAAATAAATAAATAAAAATTTAAAAATAAAATAAAATTATCTTCCCTGGACATGTTGAAATATTGAGTCATTCAGTGTACTCCAGGTCCTGCTTGTGTCTTCAGTGTTCACTGAAGAATTGCAACATGCAGGTGCTGCTCATGTGGGGGTTTCATACACAGAGGAGTTGAGGTGTCTGGAATCACTGGAGTGAGGGTTGTCAAGCCAGACAGGAGCTAGAGGCTTATAATACTCATATACTCCTTAATTCCTCCTAAAAGCAATATTGGTTTGACTCTTCAATTACAAGAAAGGTTTAATTTTCATTTTAATATTTCACATTGCCCAATCTTTATCATTCTGAGGTAGTGCATAGGGAAGTTTCACTAAATTAGCATTAAGATCAGCTGAGAAGGGGCTGGAGAAATGGCTTAGTGGTTCACGAGTTTGCCTGCAAAGCCAAAGGATCCCAGTTCGAGTCTCCAGGACCCACATAAGCCAGATGCACAAGGGGCACATGCATCTGGAGTTCGTTTGCAGTGGCTAGAGGCCCTGGCGTGCCCATTCTCTCTCTGTCTGCCTCTCTTCTCTCTCTCTCTCTCTGCTTGCAAATAAATAAATAAAATGATAAATAAAAATTTAAAAATTAAAAAAAAAAAAAAGATCAGCTGAGAAGATGCAGCAGTTATCTTGTTGTTGGGATAAAGCACTGAACCAGAAACACACATGAGGAAAGGATTTACTTCAGCCCACAGTTTCGAGGGAAGGCCTCCTTATGGCAGGGAAAGCATGGCATGAGCAGACAGCAGGGGCATCACATCTTCACATATCTGCAGGAAGAAAGTAGTCCGTGAACCAGCTCTGATGAACCTGAGGCCATTCCCAGTGGCGTACCTCCTCCAGAAAGTCTCTGTCTCCCAGAGCCCAACAACTTTCCCAAATTGCCACTAGCTGGGGACCAAGTATTCAAAACACATGAACTTGTGGGGAACATCTTGCTCAAACCACCACAGAGGTAGTTCCAGGATATTGATCTGTGTTATAAAGCCATCTATCAGTGCTTCCTTCCTGCCTTGCCATTGCATAGACCCTTCCAAACCTCACTTGAATCCTTTACACAGCAAAGCTCCCATCATCCTGCAACATGCATATGGTGGGTATTCCTAGGCCAACTTTATGTATGGGAAACTGAAGTTCAGAGACTCCCAAGAAAATTGCCTTGCATTATGTTACATGTAAGTAAGCATAGCTGGGACCTTACTTATCACAAATTGAGTTGATTTAGAAGTCATCTGTAATTTTTGTTAAAAATAATCCATTCATTCATCTACTTACTTTAAAAGTAATTGGGGCCTACCATGTGTAGGTGCCACCTAACACATATAGTATTTGATAGTTAAAGCCTTTGTGTTGTTCCTTCTATCACACCTCATCCAAACTACGAGTTAACCTATCTGTGTGTGTGGAAAGGGAAATTTCCTGTTATGTATGGACAAGTTGAGACATGTTTGTATTAGGCATCTATCAAAAGCTGAGGGTGCCGGGCGTGGTGGCGCACGCCTTTAATCCCAGCACTCGGGAGGCAGAGGTAGGAGGATTGCCGTGAGTTTGAGGCTACCCTGAGACTACATAGTTAATTCCAGGTCAGCCTGAGGTAGAGTGAGACCCTACCTTGAAAAACAAACAAACAAAAAACAAACAAACAAACAAAAAGCTGAGGGTAACAGAATCTGTTCTGCCTGCAGATGAGGTCTTTCTCCCTCTCCCTCTCCCTCTCTCTCTCTTTTTCTCTCTCACTATCAGACCATATGGCCTTCGCTTCATTATATCTCAGAACACCTGTGAACACAGTTAATAGCATTTTGGCATTTTGTTACATTTACTCCACAGAGAATGAACATTCAGCCAATTCAGGAAAATTCACACTCTAAAATTCAGTGCTTAATGGGAAATTAAAAAATACCAGACTGTACTGAACAAAGTTTCTTTCTCAGAAACTTTCTAAATTCTTTAAATTCTTTTCAGGTAATGAAAACTGCATTGAGGTACTTTTGGAGCAAAAGTGTTTCCGCAAATTTGTTGGCAATCCCTTTACTCCGCTGCACTGTGCAATGTAAGTACAAATTCTGGAAGATAATGGTGTTGCTTCCGTTCTCCTAACTGCATGTAGAAAAACTGCCTTGAAAGAAAGGAAAAGGCATTCAGATAACAGATAAGACTAAAATATTCCGTTTTGCTGGGAAAGACAAATAGATCTGCTACCCACACGTGGTTTCTCATATTAATGATTTCTCAGGAACTTTGTGTGTGTGTGTGTGTGTGTGTGTGTGTGTGTGTGTGTGTGTGGAGTACCATGGCTCCAGGTGACTCACATACCACAATGGGAAACTGCATGAGGGTGTAGGTGGAGAGGCGCACTTCACATGATGAGAATTCAGTGGTAGCTCACAGTTGTCTCCCAAAGTCTAAAAATAAGTCAGGGTTAACACCAATGTGCCTATGGATGCTTGACGTTTTTTACCAGGAGGACTTTTCATGTAATTCTTCACTCTTCATATGGATCTTTTTTTGGATTTTGGCAAATTTAATTTTTTGCCCAATCTCATAGAGAGAATTGTTAGGATACGTGACTTTAAGTCAGACTTCCATAGGTCAGCTTCAGGGACCAAGACTTGAAGAAACTTGATCTTTACATAGTCTGTAGCCTTCTCATGAAACTGGGCCAATTGACTGGAGCGATGTCGTAGGCATAACATGTATGTGGAAGGAAAGGATGGATGAGAAATAATCAGGGTTATTTTAAATCTGAAGTACCCATGTCTTTTGTACTTTAGTATCTCTGAACTACCTAACATGATACCTTGTATAATTGGTAATCAGGGAACTCCTGATACAAATACAGAGGTTATTAAGAAGAGAAGGGATTACAGTGTAACCTGTTAAAACACACACCACAAATATTAGCATCAGGTGTTTAAAAAATTCATTTAATTGTTAAATATCTGGTGCATACAAAGATGAGCTACAAAAGAATAAATACTTTTTTGAAGTGAGAACTTTACATTAAAATCTGCTTTAATTTTAGAATAAATGATCATGAGAACTGTGCCTCATTACTCCTTGGGGCCATCGATTCCAGCATTGTCAGCTGTAGAGATGACAAGGGCAGGTAAGTGAGCCAAAGAAACCATGCCTTTTGTGTTGAGCCTCAGTCTCTGTTTTGGGTTGTCTGTTTTTATTTATTATACACTTGTCAAGGTGACGGTTTCTCATTTCTGTGATCAATTACCTGACAACTTTTTCAAACAGCAAGTTAAAAAAAGGGTCTATTTCAGCGTACAGTCAAGGGGACAGAGGCCACAATGGTGGGAGGGATGTGGCCACAGGAGCATAAAGCAGCTGGTTACATTTAGTCCATAGTCACAAAGCAGAGAGAAATGAATGTTTTTTCCTTTGTTCAGGACCACAGCCCATAGAAGGGTGCCACCCACCCTTAGGGTGGGTCTTCCCATCTCAGTGAACCTGATCTAGAAACTCCCTCACAGACATGCCCAGAGATTTGTGACAGCGACTATAAATCCTGTCAGGTTGACAAGCGAAATTAACTATCACAATACTTGTCTTTTGTGGCACTAGGTATTGAACCCAGGGCCTTTCACAAAACACACAAGTGTTCTACCACCAAGCTTACATGCCCAGCTCTTATTTTGAGACTAGAGATTGTTATGTAGTTCAAGCTTGCCTTAAACTAGCTATCAAGCCCAGTTTAGCTTCAAATTCTTAATCATCCTGCCTCTGCTTCTGAATGATGGGATCCCAGGCATGCATCACCAAACCTGGCCAAAAAAAAATCTTTTTTTAGGTAAAAAGTAATATATAAATATGGTTTAAAAACTTAAGTATTATAAAGAATATAAAATTTAAATTTTTTTCTTTCAGTCACAAATACCTAGCTTCTTCCTTAGATAAAACAACTGTAGACTACATCTTCCTCCTTTCATAGTCTTTTAAATATCTTCTACACATATCTACAAATATAAATATTATTTTATGCAAATAAAGCTTTCTATAACCATGTCCCATTTTTTAGTATATCTTGGGGGCATTTCCATATCAAAATACATAGATTTACCTTATTTTTAAAGTTACATATTATTTCATTGAATATATAAACAATATTTTACTCAGCCCAACTTCTTCTGAAGAACATTCAAGTTGTTTTCAACATTTTACTATTTCAAAGAAGTAACACAGTAAAGACTGTCATATATGTGTCCATATACATGCCAAGTATATATAGGAGATCAATTCCTAGTAATGGAACTATTTGATATAAAAGTCAATCTTTTCTCATTTTGATAAATAATGCCCAATTGTCCTCCCACACAAAGTCAACCATCTGCATTTGATAATGTAGCCTTAAAATTTTTTATTTAATCATCCAAGTGCCTAAAAATTTAGACTCAATTTTTAAAGTATCTGTCTCAAAGATGAACACAAACTCAAAATTAAAGAGTCAGTAAAGATATTAATTTATTACCAGAGCCATTACAAAGCCCTTCAGATTTAAAGAGTGTCACTCACATCGGTGACATTTTGGTGCCCATCTTGAGTGGTTCTTAGGGGAGATTTGATTGTTATCTGTGCTGACTGAGAAGTTTTCAGTCTTTAGACAGCACCATGCCAGTGCTTCTTGGCAATTAAGCAATTAACTTAGAGGAAACTGGGGCGGAGAGATAGCTTAGCAGTTAAGGTGCTTACCTACAAAGCTCAAGGACCCAGTTTCGATTCCCCAAACCCACGTAAGCTAGATGCAAATGGTGGTGCATGTGTCTGGAGTTTGTTTGCAGTGGCTAGAGGAGCTGGTGCATCCATTCTCTCTCTCTCTCTAGTAAATTAAAAAAAATAGTTTTTAAAGTTTAATTTAAAGGAAACCAACACCCTCTTTGTTGGAAATCTATAGGACACCCCTTCACGCGGCAGCCTTTGCGGATCACGTGGAGTGCTTACAGCTACTCCTGAGACACGACGCTCAAGTGAATGCCGTGGATAATTCAGGGAAAACAGCACTGATGATGGCTGCCGAGAACGGGCAGGCAGGCGCTGTGGGTACGTACTTGAGTTGTGTGCCTTGCACATATGCCTATCCGAAACCCAAAAGTATGTCAACCAGAGAAACCAGTGATCTAGTTATATACATTTGAAAAAAGGACATCTCCAGCTTGGACAAAAGCAGCCTGTCATCTTCATTTCTCTTTGCCTGGACCGTTGATGGCCTCACCAAAGTGAGCCAGTCCTTCTCCAGCCAACCTTGTCAGCATTTGGAAACCAAATACAATTGCAGAATCATTTTGATGGGAAGTAATAAAACTGTACTGGATCTTAGTCAAGAGGCGAGAAGTGATGACATAATGATACTGTAAGAACAGTTAAAACTATGTTTGTCAGCCTTCTGTGTTGTTAGAACAAATAAGCTGTTCTCGTCTATAAAAATCATTCAGTGTGATTATGTGAGCTGTACTGACTTAAATGCACGTGTGTCTTGTCTATTCTGAATAACTGTCTGTGGCTGGCTTTCTTTGTAGATGTTTTGGTGAACTCTGCCCACGCCGACTTGACTGTGAAGGATAAGGACTTGAATACTCCCTTGCATCTGGCTAGCAGTAAAGTATGTACACGAACTTGGAGCCCTTCTTTTTAAGTGCAGTGATCATGCCAATGAATTCTGTCTGCTTTGGAAACATGTAGCATGGCCTTTAGTTAGAGTGCACTCTTCCAGAGTGCTGTCACCTGTAAGTGAAACTGAAGGAGGAGGACAGGGTGGAACCCCCAGGTTGATGAGGATCTGCTTTGTCAAACTGAATGAAGAAGACGTGCTTGTCCCAGCACTTGCCCCTTGCAAACCTGCCACATTCCCCCATTGTCTTTGATGTTGCCACCATGCCTGCTTCCCTGCTCGTGGTGCCACATTTTGGCACCACATAAGTTAAGACATTAGTTACACGGCTTCTAAACTGTCAGCCATTTTTGTTTTGATTCATTTGAAGACATTGTAATGACACAGCCTCCAAATACTATACTGTGTGAAAAAAAAAAAAAAAAAAAAAAAAAAAAAATGCATCCATCGACATTTCTACTCTTCACTCTTCTTCCTGGTGTATACTTCAGTGCAAAGAATGTGGTTGGGTTTTCGGTCAGATGGCATTGTGTTTGCCCCTGCTTCCATAAAAGATACATACACACTCATTTGCATGTAGGAATGATTTTACTGGGGGCATTGTACAATAACGCCAGCTGTAGCCACTGCTGTCGGTCTCCTCTGTTCCCTTCATTGGTTGTATTGTCACTCATGCTCCAGGAAGCCCATGTAAACCACACAAGTGCTCAGTGTCACCAAAGTTATGTCAAAGTGTAATATTTCAGTGAATATAACTACAGTACATTTCAGAGCTTATTGTGCAAAGAAGTCATATGAGGACTTACCCGGCATGATAGTGCACGCCTGCAATTCCAGCACTGGGGGTGGGGGTGGGGCTTGGGAAGATCAAGGGTTTAAGGCCTTGATGACATAACAAGACCCATCTCAAAAGCGAATAAGCAAACAAGATAGATAAGTCAAATTTTTAAAAGTATGTATTTTCTAGTTTATTGCAGTCTGGGTTGGCTCAAGATTTTTTTTATTTCTTCCTCCCTTCCTTCCTTCCTTCCTTCCTTCCTTCCTTCCTTCCTTCCTTCCTTCCTCATTCTCTTTCTTTCTTTCTTTTTTCTTTTTGGTGGTGGGGTGGGTATTTGAAGGTCTTCCTGTGTGTCCCAGGAAAAAGATTCACTATTTCTAAGTCCCAGACGCTGTCAATGTTGCTGACCTATGGGCCTTGTTTAGCCAATGCTTAGTAATCTTTGACTTCCAAATTTGAAGTCTTAAAAGGATCTTAGACTTAACAATTGATTTTTTTAAAATTATCAACCATCTATTGTCATACCTACCTTGGTTGGGGGTGGGGTGGGGAAGAAAGAGCCTTCCTGAAACAGGGCTTCTTCATTGTATTAGGAAGTAAATGATGATGACTGATAATAGGTGTAGTGGGAATTCCAAGGATAAATGGATCACTGGAGTGGTAATTGAAAGCTTGACGGAGGAGGAGGAAATTGATGTATATTTAAAAGGCAATGCTGAAGGATTTAAGGGATATTGCTAATTCTGCTCTCCATTACCCACTGACCCAGCTAAACTAGCATCTGCTTTAGCTCTCTGGACATTAATTTTAAAAATTATGTTGGAAATATTAACATTAAATATGCATATTTTAGATCAGATGTATGTTAATCAAATCCTGTAAGCCTTATTTAGAATCTCAGAGTACCTTGGGCCCATTTACTTTTTAGAAAAGAAATTACTCAGAAATGTTTCAGAATGTTTTTAGGCAGAGGAAATATATTCTTTTTTTTTTTTTGTATAATCAAATAAAAATTTTAGGAACTTTTGTGTATCCCTGTCTCATGTTTATTTGTTTTCTTTATTAGGGTCATGAAAAATGTGCCTTGTTAATACTTGACAAGATACAGGATGAGAGCCTCATTAACGCAAAGAATAATGCTCTGCAGACGTAAGTGTAACAGCTAAAGTTTGACTTCAATCCAGAACTGTAATATTTATTCAACAAATATTAAGAGCCTGCTATATACCAGGCTAGCTCTGAGGAGGAACACAGTGGTGAGAGATGCAGACCTGGCTTCCTCTTCAGCATGTTAATAGCCACCTGCTTGGCTAGCTACACAGTCTGAGTTTGGACCCTTATTTTGATAATGATTTGTAGAATTTTGTAAGGTCTTTGTTTCCTTTGCTGGAATTTCTGTGGTAACATTGTAAATTTAGTGAGCTGTTAGAAAAATCTTACAGGCTTGTGAACTGACATATTTGGGGAAAGTATTTGTATTATGTATTAGTGTTATGTATTCTGACTGGAAAATGACAGTTTTATAAATCAGGTTCCCAGAATACATTTGAAGAGTTTCTAAGCTATTTGTCTTAATTATATTTTAATAGAATTCAGTGCAACCCTAAGTGTGAAGGATCTAAAAGCTGCTTCATTTTCTGTTTTGGGAAATTATTTATGCATTTGTTTTAAAGGCAAAGGAATATTGGATTTTTTTAAATTTAAGGGTCCTAAGCAGTTTATAGCTTAATATACTCAGTGTGACACTATTCTATAGGATATTGTGCATTCAGTGAAACTCTGTGCACATTTAATAATCATGAGATTTTAGAGTACATCTCTGTGCCATTCATCTCGGTGAACTGTGTAAAACAGTGAAAACAGTGACTCAAATATTGAAGTAGAGATCAGCTGGCAACGAGCCTGCTCTAGAATCCAGCAGAGCTTGCACTCTTCCTCTGGTCTGTCATTGAGATTGCTCGAGAGGCAGAATGTTCAGAGCCATAACCCTAGAAGAAAAGTCTGAGCCAAATATGTGAGAAAGTTGGATGATTAATACCTGGAAAAGATCTGGCCAACACACCTTTTTTCAAAAGTGAAAATGTCCATGTACTGTTTGTAGGTTCATAAGTACATCTTCCTTTTAGTGACACAAGGTAGCCAAAATGTCACATCTTTGCCATGTTAGTCAGCTTTACATGACTATGTCGTATACCTGAGCTAGTCCGCTTCAAAGGGGAAAAGGTCTGGGCTCACAGTTTTCGAGCTTTCAGTCCGTGCTCCATTGGCCCCTTTTCATTGCATGAGGCAGCACATCTTGGCAGGGAGCATGTCGCAGAGCAGAGCTGTTCATTCGTGGCTAGGAAAAAAGAGAGAAAGAGGAAGGTTGTAGGGTGCTATAAATCTCCTCAAGGACACGCCTCCCTGAGTGGCCTAAACTTCCCACTAGATCTTACCTGTTCTACTGTTTCCCATCTGCAACAAGCTGGTGGACCAAGACTTTAACATGGAGACATTGGGGGAATCCAAGCTATATCGCTCACACAAATACATAAATCATAACTAATGCTTAGTGGTGGTTTTTTTTTTAGACCTCTCCACATTGCTGCACGCAATGGCTTGAAGGTGGTAGTCGAGGAGTTGTTGGCCAAAGGAGCCTGTGTACTTGCTTTAGATGAAAATGGTAAGTAGGAAAAAATTATCAGCTACTATTACTACCTTCTTGGTTGAAGTCAGAGGACAATGAGTAAGATATGAGCCGATTAAAAGCCAACATGAATTTTCTCCTACTTGGAAGTTCCTTGTGTGCAATAAATTTAGCCAGGATGATCTGTCTGTCTTTCTGTCCGATACATTGTCTATCTGTAGCCCACCATTGCTGTCCATTTTGCATGTAATGTCAGCAGCTAAGCTCTAGCTCTTCAGCATGGTGGTTCAAATGTTTTTGACATACTAAAAGTCTTTCAACTTGGCATTGAGAATTGTAACTTCATATGCTGAGGAGTTAACGATTACCTGTGTCATAAGTGCATGCTCCAGGGCTCAGTGGAAGCTGAGATCTTTGATTGCATTTCAGTTCATTCTGAGAGCAAACATTTTTGTAAATTCATATTCCTAGTATAGAAATTTGGGGGGACATGAATAAAATTTTGAATTAAGGTCTAGGCTTGAAAATATCTCCTGACATATGTCACGTTCCTTTTCTTGATGAGCTAATTCTTAGCAAAAGCTTTCTACTCTGCTTCCTAAGACAATATAAGAACTAATGAATACTAGAGCTATACTAAACTACCATCATATGAATGAGGCCTTAACCTTGGGGAGCAAAAGAGGAACTTCTGGCTATTTATGAATTAATCAAAATTTAAAATGTGGGATTTAATTAAAGTATTATAATGTATTAATGTAACAAATTAACTGCTTATTACAGGTATTGGAATTAGCAGCTCATGCCTATTTCTCAGAAGTAAGCAGCCATGCTGACATTTTAGCTGACTCCTTTTAGTTTTGGTTTTGCAGCCCCATGTATCCCAGCATGCACCCTACTCCATCCCCAACCTGGCTCATCTAGGAAGCACAGAAAGTCCTGTTACTCCTTCTCCTTGGTTTTCCCACCTCACCTTTCCTCACCTTTTGATCACCACCATATATCTTAAGGTTATAAGAATCCAGAATGAAATCATTTTCTCCCTCTCTGGTATAAATGTGCTACATCTCGGGTTTATTTAACCTGTAGTAGTGTTAGAAGAAGAAAAAGCCATATGCCCGTGGCCACTGCCTTGCTTGTTCAGAGTTTAGATTCATTTCAATGGCCTGGAAACATATTGGGACAATTTTGTACAGAAGTGCCTTAATAATTCCTTCATTAGGGTTGGAGAAATGACTCCGTGGATAAAGTGATTGGCATTCAAGTGTGAGGAATAGAACTCAGACTCCTCGCTCCCATAGACATGCTGGGTAGGAATATTGACTGCCTTTAATTCCAACACTCAGGAGTCAGATTAGCTGAGTCAGTGAGCTCTGGATTCAGATGAGAAACACTACATCAGTAAATAGAGAGAGTGATCAAGGAGGACGCCCAACATCAACCACTAACCTCCACATGCACACGCACATGTATGCACATGCACATCCACATGCATATGAGCACTCACGCATCCATGCAAGCAAATAAATGCCACAGAATAAAAATTCCTCTATGAATCACTGCCCTTCCTGGGATGGAATGTTCAAATACCTGTCCATTCTCATTTGTTTTCACACAGTAAAGGAAAGCCATCTCTTAAAGTAGGTACGCATCAGGTCCAGTGACAGGAAACAGTAAGTACGTCAGTGAGCAGTTTCTGTGAATGCCTGAGCAAGTGGATTGCTTAGTGTATAGTGAGAACTTTGGTCTACAGAAAAGTTGGGCAAGGGTGTCAACCAAGTCCTAGGATTAGTCCGCTTTCCCAAAGCACCCATATTAAGTGTTGAGGTCTAGTTTTCTTATTTTGACTGGAAGCCTCAAGTCTAAGTGGTGGAGAAAAACACTACCTAATTATGTCAAGCTTAGCAATTTCCTCACGTCTGTCACACTTCCAATTTGGGGCGGCCATTGATAAAGTGATTTCTTTTTAAGGTCTGTGAAAGTTCTCTTAAATGGTAGTACATTATTAAGTATAGAAAAGGAGTGCCCTCCTGTGCCTGATATTTTCACATAATTCCATTTCCAGAACCAGTTAATTGGTGTATACTTTATGTAAAATATATATAAAGTGACATCGGTTGTTATGACAGTCGTCTGATTTTTTAAAAAATTATCTTTTCTAATCTAACACACAACCACCTGCCAGGGAAGGTCATTGTTCTCAGAATGAGAGTCCTCCTTGGGCTGGGCTCTGAGGCTCATGGTATGCGTGAAAACATCGTCCTGGTTGTCCTATTGTTGTTTCTCTGTGGTATTGTGTCCCACCATTCCCCACCCTCCACCTTGTGTTTCTGTTCACTAGATGAAGGCTGGAATTCTGACTAACTTGAGATAATAGTGTGCTTTCATGTGAGCTGAAAGCAAAATGAAAACCTCCATAGATCGTCTCACCCTGCCTGCCCCCTCCAGCCTCATCCCTCGCATGACTTGTGAAATGTAACTCCTTTCACCTGGCATGAACGCTAACTCAACGTGCATCGCCTCTGCGAGGTCTTAGGAGATGCACTGTGGAAAGCTCGTGCGGCTCTGGACACCGGGACTAACCACTGCCTTGTCTGCGTTTACGCCCAGGTCATACCCCGGCCCTGGCTTGTGCTCCTAACAAAGACGTGGCTGACTGCCTGGCACTCATTTTGGCTACCATGATGCCTTTTTCTCCTTCCAGTACAATGACGGCTGTCAACTTGGTTTGTTTTAAAAAAGACAATTTGAGCAGGACGACCCTCTCCAATCTGGGTAGCATGGTTAGCCTGTGCAGTAACAACGTAGGCTCCGAGGATGGGTACAATGACAATGACTCCGATTCTGAAACGTTCTGAGTTTGGACTGTAGAAGCTTTTCCTTGATCATCTGTGCTGGAGAAAGGGAAAGAAGCTTGAATTCCAGGTTTACACTGTGTTCAAGTACTGGGGACCCAAGCTTCCAGAAGCCAGGAAGAAAGGAGTCAGTCCATCCCAGGGAGAGCAGCTAGGCTGTAGTCTGAAACACACACAGATGGGCCCAGATTTTATTTTACTTTGTTCCATGTTTTCTTTAGATCTAAGGTACTTCCATGAAAGTCTACCTCTCATTTTAAGTAAGGAATTTTTTAAGTATTTAGTTCTTTTTCTTTAGGGATAATGCAACAGAGAGGCCACTGTTTATGCTATAAAGATCTTTTTTTTTTTTCATGTACTTAGCAGTGAGTTCTAAGTCTATCAAGGTGACACTTACTTCCCCTGGGAGGGGAGGGAAGAAGTGGATAGGAAATGCCTCAAACCTCTTCTCACTTTGATGTTTACTTCCTCATAGAAGCCAAAGGTAAAATGTGCATCTTCAGAAATAATGCTTGTAATCATCTTTTTAAGGGAGTTCAGCTAGACCTATCCTCTCTGTAGTAAGCACTTAAATATACAGAACTTCTTTCCAAAGTTCTTTGTTAAAGGTGACAGATGAACGGAAAAATTGAATGTGTTTGTATTGTTTAACACAAACATGGCATCCAATGCTCCCTGTAACACATCTGTGACTAGTTTTTCACCCAAGTGATTGAACCCAAATTTAGCTAATAACATTTCAGATGAAAACCTCATTGCACCAAGAGCTTAAGGCAATATCCAAATTGAATATGAAGCTATCCTTTGTTAATTTCTTCTTAAATTACTAACTTTTTAAGGACATCAGGATCGGCAGCATGGTTCATCACTATTCAGTTATTAAGTGAGATTCTCAGTCAAGGTTAGGCCAAGGGAGTGAAAGTGTGACCATAAAAGAAAACCAAGAAGTTGAAATAGAAGTGGGAGTTACAGAAATGAAAGCCAATTGTCAGTTGCTTAGTGATGAAACCAGCATAGTGAATTCTGTGTCTGCTCCTTCTGCCAAAGCTTCTAGGTCGAATGGACCTCGTTCTACACCTGGAACAGCTGTACAGAAAGAAGAATGAGACTTTAAAAATTATGCACCTACACATGTACACACACGTGTGTGTGTGTGTGTATATATATATATGTAGTTCATCAACCAGCTATCCACAAGGACCAAAATGCTTCAGTCTAAAATGGAAGATTTTCAATTATTTTTCCTTCAACATGCAAGTGAGAACTACAGTAGCTTTTCTATGGAGGCAAAATGTAATCTGTTTGTGTACTAGTCTTTACTGTATTTTATATTTCTTATGACACAGGTGTCTAGTTGATGGCATAACATTTGTAACTGATCATGTGTTGACCACAGTTTATTTTTTTTTTTGCCAAACTAGAGAAAATGTCTGTATACTTTTGATGTAAGTGTGTTTATATTTATTGAAATGAAACAAATACTGAGAAACATCCACTGTTCTTTTTCCTCTATTTTAAGTGCTACGTACCTTATTTGAGGTAATTTTTTTAAAAAAATAGAAAACAACCTTTATCTTGGGCTAGTCCATTGCCCTGGAGACAAGCCTAGCATTTCCACTAGTACTGTTCCCAGCCAACCTTCAGTTGATCCATTGTTCAAGCCTATTCTGTAGCCAGCTTGGAGATTATACAGCATCCCTGTCCATATGCCTACTGTGAGATGGAAACTGGTGTGTAGTGGATCATATACTACACAAAGGTGGCCCAAGAAAGACCCCGAAATTATCTGAAATACACTGAAGATCTCACATGATCCTGGGTAGAGTGCCAAGAAAAGGAATAAAAATCACCAGCCCAAGTGCTATTTTCAGCTTGAGGAAGGTTCGAGAAAGAGATATGTAGCACTAGGGCAGCACTTTTCAACATTTTGCACTAGGTTTCATTTTCATCACGCAATTTTCTATCTTCTGTGTATATGAGTTATTTCTTACAAAGGTCTTCTCTCTGGATCAGACACAGATAATGTATTATCTTTTTCATCAAGCTGTAGAAGATGTTGCCCATATTCTTAATATCCTAGATTTAATTAAAACTCATGTTAAGTTCTTCACAAATGAGAGCTTGTTCAAAAGTCTTATAGAACTGGTTTTAATTTCATCAAGATTTTTTCACACCAGCAACATTATTTTATTTTTTTTTAAATTTTTAGTGTGGTGTTTTCTTTCTTCTTTTGGTCTGCTCTTTTTATTTAGAAAAGGTGTGTTTTTAAAAAGTATGCAAATTGCTAATGAACAACAGTGACCTTATCTTTACCAAAACACTGAAGAAGGGAGCTCTCCTGTTGAAGAAGCATGATGTACTGCAGTGTCTTCTTCTCAAAGTGAGTGGAAACCTTGCTCAGCTGGCATTAAATGCCAGCATTAGTGAAGATGCAGCATTAAGATCTTCCTGTAGAGTAGCAGGGCACAAGGATCGCTTCCGCAAAGCTGTGACCTAGCTGGAGACCTCGTCTCCATGGAGCTGCCTCTGACTTCCCCACACTCTTTCTAATGGAGGGAAGGAAAAGGAACAAATGGAAATCATGCTTATAGTGAACCATTCTCTGTCCTCCTTTCTCTCCGTTCTCTCCTTCTTTCTCTCTATTTCTCCCTTCCCTGAAAGACCAAATTTCTTTTTAAAAAAAATGACTTTAAAAACTACACTTTCTGTGTATTTCAGTTATAGCTCTTAGAAATAAAATTATGTAAACAACATGGCTTTCTAAGGAAAAAAAGAAACAAAACATGTTGTGTGTTTAATCCGGTCTTAAGTTGATCAGTGCTTTTACCTAACTGTATTATTCTTAGTCTGTGTTTTAACCATAGCTACTAGGATCATGTTTCATTGCACTTACCTGTCCACCAGTATCTGCCTATCTTTGGTAAATACATTATTATCTCCAAATTGCCTAAAATCTGCTATGATTCTACAGTAAATAGCTCAGGGGATTTCTATTTATCACTACTAAAAGGGCACCATAGTATGTTTTGGTACTTTCAGCAGTAAACAGCTGCTTGACATTATTTTATTATGAAGTTCAAGAGCATCAGATGGGTTTGCTGCACTAGTTAGTCTTTGTACTGTTGAGCAACTTGGTTTGCTTACCTATTGCGTTGGTTGAAGAACTCATCCCTTTTTTGGTCTTGTAACATAAAGTTAGAGTGCCTTTTTATATTTGTATATTCTGGAAACGTTCTGTGAAATGTTTTGTATTTTTGAGTGTTATCAGAGCAATATAATACCATTAAGTTTTTATTTGTATCTTCTTTTGAATGTACAAAGTGTCTTTTTTTCTTATTTCCCCCTTTCTCTGCTTTGAAATTAAAATGAAAATTCTGAAGTTTTCTATAGAAATTGTTTGATTTTGCAGTGCTAAAATGCTTTCTTCTTACAAAACTGTAAACCATTGGTCAGTATTATAGAGGAAAGGCATTTTAAGATAGTGACAATCTGGGTGTGTGTATAAAATGTACCTCTATATGTTTCTTATGCAGTGACCTAAGGATTCAATGCAAGTATCTTTTGTTTGGTAGCTTTGTCGACAGACTTTATGCTTTAGCATGTGCAATATATCCTTGCAAAGCACGATAATACAAATCTGGTGCCAGTGTTATATTTTGCATAACATATTTGTAACACAAAATATTGTTTGATGGTTTCAGTGGGATTTTGTCTGTCATGTTTTCTTATGTAAATTGGAGTTGAATGGCTCTGGTAAATGTCATGTGTGTAAAAATGAGGAAAATGGCTTTCAGTTCAGTGAATGACTTTGAACCAGTCTGAATCTTCCCAAGCACAGTTTAATACTTTTGGAACTACTGAATGCTCTAATAACATGATGAAGTACTCAACTGTAATATTCTATGGAAATGCATTCAGATGGGTATTTTTGCAAATAAAAACGGTACAACTATTGTTGCAGTTTGTGTTTGCTTTAATTTTTTTTCAATTTATGCTTTTTCCCCCAAATTAATGCTAATTTAAAGCTTTGTCCTCCCTCAAACCAAATTGAGTTCTAAAAATAATCAAGACAGAAGGTTATCTCCAGATTTTCTATTTCTGCTCACATTATCACAGTTAGAAAAACAAGATTCAGATATAGATGTTTGTATTCATTATATTTACTTATGCCTCTAACATTTGTCATGAAGGATTTCAGTTGGCTTACAACAAAAGATATGTGATAAACTAAAATCAGAAAAATTAACATGGGGAAAAATTGTAATTATGGGAACCAGAAAACTCGACATAGTAGCTATAACTGAAAGTGAATTTTCTCTAAACATCCTTGCAGGCAAGGTAAGAGGAGAAATGTGGCCAGTGATAAATGCTCATATATCAAATTGCAGTAAGTCAAGCAGGTCTTCAGAATTGTGAAACCAGCTGGCTTATTCTTGTTGCTCTCACCACTCTCATTATTTGCTTCATAGCAACATAAGAACCTACCTCTACACAACTTCAAAGGTATCCATGGAATTTCCTTCTCCATCTTTCTTACCATCCTAACTTTCTCCCCTGAAGTAGTAACTTCAAGGACAGTCCCTGGAACTGAGGTACAAGTTCCCAGTGGTGAGGCGTCCAGCCAATGAGAAAGAGACTTGAGGCTATGCCTTGGCTAACTAAGTTCCTCAGGTCACAGTGCCATAGAATATATCATGGCAGTTCCGTGTGTGTGTGTGTGTGTGTGTGTGTGTGTGTGTGCTTATGAGTGCATAAATTGGGTGCATGTGTGTGTTGTAGGTGCATGGGAAGCCAGAGGACATTCTTGGGTGTTTTCCTCAGGAATGTCATTATTCTCTTCTCTTCTCTTTCTTTTTTATTTAATTAGGATTTCTCACTGGCTTGGAGCTTGCCAATTATGCTAGACTGGCTGACCAGTAAGCCCCAGGGATTCTCCTGTCTTTGCCTCCCTATTACTGGGATTACAAGTGTATGCCACCACACCTGGCATTTTTACATGGGTTGTACTCAGGTCTACAGGACTGTACTCAGGTCATGGAATGTACTCAGGATTTAGGAGGATTGAACTCGGGTCCTCGTGCTTGCAAAGCAACCAGGAATCCTGTATCATAGCAATTCTTAATATTCCAACCAGTTCTATCACCAACTTTTTCATGATAAAACTGACTTCCATGCTCAGATTTTCAGTTACTGATATGACTATGCAATGTCTCTCGATGCTCTTTCTTCTGTGCCATTCTGCCATATAGTGTTTGTTTTCTTCTACCAGACATATTCAGAAAAAATTTGTGTTCAACTTTGCCTCCGTCCTTATTCAAATGAACAAATCTGAATGCCATTCAGTCTCAAAGACTATTTGTTGTCATGAATCATATCAGAATCAATTGCTTCCGGACAATTTAGAGCAGATTGGATATATTAGTTCTCTATAGCTGTTTAACAAATGACTCTAAAACCTAATGGTTGAAAACAACAAATGTTTGCTGTCTCAGTGAATATGTCATACCCATAGTTTCTGTAAGTCTGTCACGGCTTACTTGGATCTTGTGCTACAGGGTCTCTCAAGGCCAATAATCAAAGGTTGAGCCATTTCCAAGGCTATGCACGTGGTTAATGGCATCATTCTTCATGAATTGTTGGAACGAGGCCCTCAGGAATGTCTGTTGAATGTCCTTGGTGGATGGGCCTTTCCACAGTGAAGCTCAGGACATAGCAGCTTCCATCAGAGAACAGACAGGGTAAGAAAACCCAGACAGCAAAACAGAAGTCTCAGCTTTTTTGTAACTGAGTCTTAGAAGTCACCTTCCCCATATTCCATTCATTAGAAACAGGTTGTTAGGACCAATCTCTACTCAGGGGGGAGAGGATCAGGGAAGTTAAAATACCTTCCCTAATCACTGGGCAGCAATCTCTGGAGCTGCTTATCACACTGGTCTATCACAGTGTCCTTTGAGGAAGTACCATCATGCTATTACACCTTCTCAGGAGTGGCTGAAGAAATTGTTGCCTCCATGAACTCCTTTTGAGAAAAACATCAAGCTCCCTAATTTTGCCTGTGCCCTCATAAGCAAGCAGAAAAGAATAATGGCCTCTGTGGCAGTAATTATATTGTGGAGCACTGATGAGGCACTTTGTCTCCTAAATGCTTGTTAAAAGAGCCCACTCTGTAATTCCATTCAGCAGGTTTAGATCCCAGACCTCCATCCTTTACTTAGCACACTTAATGTCTTCCAGAATTAGCTTGCAAGGCACAAAAGCATTAAGCTTAGAAGGCTATTAACATAACATAAAAACATTGTGGATAAAATTGATGTATGAATTGTCTCCTGAGCAAATTTCATTCTGAAGGTACATTTGCTGTATAATGTAAAGCATAAAATGGTTACACCATTCAATGATTCTTAAGCTTCAGGAAGTGGCTAGAAATGTGTGGGCATTTGTGGTTAACCCACTGTCCGGGAGCTGGGGCATGGGAGGGATTCCCCTACCCCTCTGTTTATAAACTTCTCTTGTTCTGAATTATTTCTTCAACTTATTACCTCTGAAACCAGTCATATGTCTTTATCTCCACAAACAATTTTGCAAACATACCCTAAATGTGTCCCGTCACAAGGAAAACTTATAAGCTTATAAAGACGTACTTCAGAAAGCAAAGCTATGCCTTTGTGCCCTGGTTTTCCCCCAAGAGATCACATGCAGGCGAGCGCAAGACGAAAGCCAAATGTGTTCAAAACAAATATTTAGTTCCTTTATTACTAACCACAAAATGGATGCATCAAAAAGTCTAGGAAGATAGCACTAGACACCTAGGGACACAGTCAGTTTCAAATATGTTCAAGTAGTAGTTAAAGCACAAAAAGCATACTTGTGTTCATACTCATTTGATAAGGTACCCAGCAAGCTTGAGAAACTTAAATTACTCCTATTTTCCTCTTCCTCATCAAGATGGTTGGTCTTGAACTCTCCATTTTCCTGCCACAGCCTCCTGAGTGCTAGGATTACAGGCAGCACTATCATACTTGGCATAATGACTCCTAGTTCTTATCATTGAGTTTCTTCAGAATTACAAGCACTGGTGCTCAGATCTTACCCACAACCGTATAAAGCCCAGGGAGCAAAGGTCACCGTGGAGGGAGGGGTGTCAGGTGTATCTCAGTTGCTGAGGGAGATCAATTCAGCTGTGACTGAGATAGCCGCCTCTGGATTTGGCAACACAGAATCGGAGACTTTTGCAAATACAGATCCATCAGGGTAGCGAGGGCGGCAATCTGAAGATTGTGGGTTAAAGACAGAAAAAGAAAAGGCAAAGGGAAGAAGAAAAATGAGGCGGTCACCGGAAGGACATGTGTTTTATTAGATAAGAAATGTAGTGTATGGATGGTGAAGAGGTGATCTAGAGAGAGCAGGAAGTAGGCATGGGAAGGGATGGAAGGGTAACTTGGGAACTAACATTGTATTTTGTGTATGTGCTTTGTGTGCATACTTGCATGTGTGGGCACATGTGTGTGGATCTGCATGCACATGTGTGCAAAGAGTAGAGGTTGATATTGAGTGTCTTCCTCGGTTGGTCTCCACTTTATGCACAGAACCCAGGGCTTGCCACTGACCAACTGTCTCAGGAAACTTTGCCCCTGGGGAGAACAAATGCATGTCTTCACCTCCCATAAGGCCAAGATGGCAGACCAAAGTACAGCTCCAGCAATGCCAGTTCAGTGAACCAACGAGTTTATTGGGGATCACTTACAGAGCATGGAGAGGGGTTGTTTTAGGAATGTGGAACCCCAAAGCAGCCACTTGGATGGGGCTTCCTGTGTCAAGATGACTCCTTCGACACTCCTCCCTCCGCCTCAGGATGAGGGCTTCCTTACAGAGCATCGGGACCCCAGAGCAGCCTCACCATGGCAAAGTCTCATCCTACCCTGAATGATGACTTTCCTTGAGGCCAATTCTAGAAGCTCTTTGTCCCTGCCTAGGAGTATAAGACCCCAGAGCAGCACTTCAGCGGGGCTCACTATATTGAGATTACTCCCCAGCGCTCCTCCCTCAGTCTGGGCTGAGGGCTTAGTTACAGAGCATGGAGACCCCAAAGAAATTGATTAGATGGAGCTCACTGTTCCTTGATATACTCTACATACTCTATCTATATATCTATATCTATACCTCTATTACTCTCCCTCCCCCTGAGGCCACAAGACCTCATGCATTCATGTATACAGCCAGTGCAGGAGCACCTGAATCTCAGGTGGGGTAATGATGACCCTCCCCATATCTTCTCTTGTGAGTTGTCCCAGCTGCTTTTGATAAAGCTGGCAATAGTTGTTTACACCTTTCACTGGCAATAGTTGTTTACACCTTTCAATACACAGGAAAGTTGCCTTACAACACCAGCTTTGCCTTGGGGATTCCCATCTCTACCTCCCAAATGCTGGGACTACAGGCAGGCCACCCACTCAGCATTTACTTTGTTTTGTTTTTTTTTTTTCAATATATATTTTTTATTTATATTATTCTGATTTTACATTCATAGTATTGGTTCCATTGTCCTCCTCCCCTTCCTCCCACTTTCAAAGGGGCCCTCATCAATGGGGAATGTTTATCATGCATTGTGAGTTTACTCAAGAGTTCTGGTGGATAGGCCCCAGTCTCTGTGCATAATGCCCCAACTTGTGACTCTAACAATCTTTCCCCCCCCTCTTCTGCGAGTTTCCCTGAGCCACATTGGGGTCATTTTAGTTCTGCTTCCTTGATGAGGTTTTGGGAGCCTCTGTGTCTCTGGATATCTGGCTAATGACTGGAGTTGGATGTTCTCTGTATTTATCTCCTTCAGCCTTTTTCTGGTGTTGTGATCGCCTTGAGCGCTGTATTCTTGCCCTTCCCCTGCGTTGTTCTATGCTGCATTTACTTTGGATCTTCATTCTGGTCCTCACACTTTCATGGTAAGCACGTTATGTACTGAGCCATCTCCCCCGCCCCCACCCAGCCACTGGGAGGTAGCATTTCTATAGCAAAAGAGGATGATTGCTGAGTGGGCTTTAGAAAACCTGAGACTTATGACCATGGATTTAAAATGATGGGTCTTTCCATGAGATTTTTGAGTGCAGGCATAGAGTAAGTTGAAGGTAATTTAACCAGTACTAGATCTTTGCCAGATGAACACAAGTAGAAAAGGGGCTATGCTTTCCATAGCTGTGTTTATGAAGCTAGATTCTAAGCTGTGAGTAGGAAAGCTAAGACAGGGAGGTGATGACGAGTAAAACAGAAGTGGTACAATCAGTGAGTTTGAAGGCCTTGAAAAGATGGTCTTGTTGAGTTGTAACCCCAGAGTTGATGACCTGGATGTGGGGTTTTTGTATGAAAGATTTCAATAGCAGTATATTTGTTTAATGACAAAACCCAGGCTATGCCATGGGAGTGTGTGGTTGAGGGTGTGTAAAGGAAAAGGTTCTGGAGATGAAGAAGACAAAGCCTGGATGGTCAATGTGACAAATGGCTAAAGAACCTTGTATCACAGAATTTGAGCTTCACTGATGATATTCGTCCACATCAAAACATGTGTTATTCAAATATTTCACTACTGCTAGACACATACTCACATCTGCTTTATTGTCAGACTGAAGTTTGGTCTTAGGATCAAGCTGAAGCTTTTAAAGAAAGAATATTTGAACGTATTCCCGTTCAAAAGAAAAAAAAATGAATAGACCTTGACTGTAACATAATGACAGGTTTTATGGCCATATGGTTTAACCTAAATGTGTTTATTAGGCTCTCCAGAAAGCATGACAGATGGCTAAGAGCTGGAGTATGAATAAAAGGAGCATGAAGATCAGACAAATATCTTGAGATAATCATGAAAAAGTGATTCTTTCACAGTGGGTATTCTACAGAGAACCAAAGATAAAAATCACCAGGATTCTATATTGCTTTTCAAATGGAAACTAAATTTACTTTAAAATATGTTTCCTAAAAAATTTCAACTCTAACTAAAAAAAAAGAAAGGAAAAGAAAGTTAACTCTATCCTATAATTCATTGTTTTCAGAAATGATTTTTCCATTTCTAAGGCCATATTTTCTTTTTCTGTTCTTTTTAAGTTCTGAGATTTTTCTCCTTTCTCTTTTATTATTACTTAAAATCTGTGAAGTTCTGCTAGAGGGACATTACCTGGTAATTCATTGCTTTCCCTTTCATCAGGGGCTGCCCCAAGCATGGGAATGTTGCCATCAGTGCTTAAAAAAAAAGCAAAAAACATGGATAAAAGGCCCAGTTGGTGCCATCTGGGAGCTTGCTTTGTGATATCACAGCTGACACTAGAAATTAGATTGAGGAAAAAAACCAATTAATTTCCAACAATGTATTTCAGATATTGAAAAGGGAAAGCCTATGGAGAGCACTAACAACAGTGCCTAGATAAGAACATCTCTTGTGGTGTGTATTCATGATCCATCCTTGTCATCCTGCTGCCAGGCGCACAGTCCAAGGGGGAGCTGGATGGGGGGAGCCAAGGACACTCTTGCTAAGAGGTCACTTGTGACTGAGGCTTTTGTACCCCAAGCAAAAACCACCTTAATGCAATATATTATGCACATGTAATACTACATAAGTATATTATTACATGCTATTACTGGCTACATTCCAGTTGGAGCAAATAATTAAAGACAGCTGGTGGCACCCCCGAGTGCTTAGGATGTGCCAGGCACCATTGAGTGCTTTCTGTCTTTATAAGAGCCCTAGTAGGGAGATACTATTGTTCCCAAGAAGACATAGCTAACTAGAAGAAGTAAGTAGATCTCAGGTTCAAACCTAATCAAAGTGTCTCCGAAATTCATAACCTTGACTATGCTGAGTAGAAAAACAATGCTTGATTCTGTTTTTTTTTCTTTTATAGACTTTTTTTCTATTTTGCTGTTTTAAAATTAATATGTCATGACTTTGCTTCTATGTCAGTAAATAATGGGAGTTTAGTTTGGATCTGGAATGTCTCCTGAAAGCTGGTATGTTCAAGCCTTGGGTCTGGCTGTTGACACTGGTAGAATGTGGTAGAACCTTTAGGAAATAGAGCATAGTGGGAGCATGCCCTTAAAAGGGGTTGTGGAACCCTTACCCCTTTGTGTTCTTTCTCTTTTTCTTGTCCTGGCATGAGAAAGGAGCTTTGCTTTATCACAGTCTCTGAGATCTGCCCCAAGCAAAGTGATCAACCAACCATGGACTGAAACTTCCGCAGCTTTGAACCAAAAGAAACCCTTTGTCTCTATAAGTTAATTACTATGTTTGTTGCATTAGTGGAAAGCGGACACAATGGGTCTACAATAGGCAGTTTGTCAACTATGACCAATGGGCCCCGAACCAGCAGCTACTTGAAACAAATACCAGTTTTATTGAGATATGACTGACATACCATAAAACTGGCCCTCTTAGGTTATGTAGTTCAATGGTTTTTAGTAATTTTTAAAAGCTGTGTAATTGCCGCCACTAATTTCTCAAAATTTTTATTATCTCAAAAGATACTCCATACCTAATACTAGTCATTCTCTATTCTCTTTTCATTCTGTGGCAGCCATGCATTACTTTCTGTCTCTATAATTTTACCAATTCTGAGTCTTCATAAAACTGAAATAATATAATATGTGACATTTTGTGACTGGCTCCTTTGCATAATGCTTTAAAAGTTCTCCACATTTTAGCATATATCAGTACATCGTTCCTTATAGTCAAATGATATTCGATTATGCAAATATACCATATCATACTTATCCCTTCCCCACTTGGCCCACATTTGAGTTGCTTCTACTTCTGAGTTGTAAGTAAGGCTTCTATGGACACTTATGTACAGATTTTTGTGTGAACATGTATTTCAATTTTCTTGTATAGGTTTTTGTGCTATATTCAAAGAAAGATTGATCTTTAGTTTCCTTTAAAGTTTGTTTCTGTCTTTGGAATGAAGATAACACTGGTCTCATAGTAAGTTCAGAAGGGTGGACACATCACAGGAGTATATAGCCTCTTTCCTTCAACCTGTGGCTCATGACTCACTCCCAACTTCCTACCTGAGCTTCATCTTTCACTGAACAGACTTGCACTCTGCCGTCCCCTCCATGACCATGCATGGTGCCTTGTGCACCCTGGACTCCCTTAGCAATTATTTGCAACTGGTGCACAAGCAGCCCTCAATAAGATAAACCGGGGGAAAAGACCTATTTAGAGAGTCTAGGAGGTTTCAGGACCTTGGAGTTGAGAACTTCAGCATCTTAGATGTCACTGTAGTTCAAAAGGAGGTCACAGACGAACGGGGCACATCTCCTTTGTCCCAGAGATTCTTTGCCTTATGGGAAAGGATGTAAAGAGAAGGACCAAGGCAACTATATTCTACTATGGGGCCCAGATCTAAGGGTGCTAGTACACTTTTCTACTATACAAAAGTTAAATATTAATCCTTCAGAAAAGTAGAAATGTATACACCAAAATATATTTTTGGTAGTAGAAAAAAAAAAGATATTTCAATGTAATTCTAGTGCATTTCTATTGTGGAAAATATGCAGCTATTTAATATTAATAACTTTTCAGACCTAGCTCAAATGTCACCATGGCTTAATTATTTAGGAGTTATTAAGCATGTTTTTAGGAAACAAGTTTTAGCAAAGTGTTTGTGGTTACAAACTTAAAGACATCAAAAAATCTGCATATGTGCTTTTTTGTCACAAAAGTAAGTAAAAATTGACTATCTATGTCTATTGACAAGAACTAGAATATAATAGATTAACTAAAATATTGATTTAGTCAAATGGCAGAATTGTGGGAAAATTTTCCTCTGAACTTTTGTTTTTGTTTTAACAATAACTTTTTTATTAGTTATTTCATATTTATTTATCTATTTATTTGTAAGAGACAGAGAAAGAGAAAGAATGGGCATGCCAGGACCTCCAGCCACTGCTAACAAACTCCAGGTACATGTGCCATCTTGTGTATCTGGTTTATGTGGGTACTGGGGAATTAAACCTGGGTCTTTAGACTTCACAGGCAAGCACCTTAATTGCTAAGTCATTTCTCCAGCCCAACAATAACATATTTTTAAAAGAAAGAAAACAGAGTGCATGAACAAAAAATGGGAGGTAAATTCGTCATTCTTTTTAAAAAGATTTATTTATTTTTTGACACAAACAGAGAGAATGGATGGGTGTGCCAGGGCCTACTGCCTCTGCAAATGGATTCCAGATGTATGCACCATTTTGTGCATCTGGCTTTATGTGGGTACTAGGGAATCAAATCCAGGCTGTCAGACTTTGTAAGCAAGTACCTTTAAACACTTGAGCCATCTCTCCAGCCCTAAATCATTCATTCTTATTGCTAGGTTAGTATGTTTCGTAGAACCTATTCCATGCTCCATAGCCAATGAGAAATGAATAAAACCTGTGTGTGTTCAAGAAAAAAATCACAGGTATATTATGAATTGAAGAATATATTCTCTCTTAAAGAATACAATTAACTGAACCTAAATAGCTTAAGGTTTTGTTCAAATATAAAAATTATAGAAATTGAGAAGCAATTTCTCATATCCTGCTGGCTCTGACATTTTTACTCAGATTAGTTCTGTTAGTCAATGGACTAGTTATCAACCATCTACGACTTCTAAAGAGGTTGAAGAGGCATCTACAGATGCCAGGGAGTCATCATGGTTGAAGGGTGACCACAGCACTAGTCCTTCTACTGTAAGAAAAATTTAACCAAATTAAAGGGATATGTCCTTTCTCTGAGCAAATAAACAGGCTTTAATCTGCAGCATGATAAATTTAGAATGGTGAAAATTATCTGAAAACTATGTAATAAATACAGACCAACTATAAAGTCCTCCTCAAAATGATTTTCATCAGCTTGTTATTCCACAATGACATTTTTCCTTTATTTATTGAATAGCCTATAATTCCTACCATATTCGCCCTCTGTCTACAAGCTGAAAACCAGAAATACTGGACTTCCCCATTTCTTTCATTAAGTATGTGCATTTGGCCTTGAAGACATGTTCCTTCTGCAGCTCCGAACTGTCTTTTGAAGAAATCACCAAGTTTCCTTATCCATTTCTATTTCCACCCTTCACCATAGACTATTAATATTTTTGCAAGAACAGCAATACTAATCTCCTTGTCTGTAGTCTTGTTTCAATCCTTTCTCAAAATTGCTGCCCTGAGCTATATATCTCTTAAAGTTCACACTATTTAATCTGAGAAGTCATCTCCACTTTCTCATTGTTATTTCCCATCATTTGCACTACTCATCCACCCTAAACTATGACATTATGGGGGTACTGAAGTACTTCTTAATATATTCTTGTCTTTCTATGTGCTTCCCCTCTTTCATGCCTGTTGAACTCAATTTTTCAGACCTAGCTCAAATGTCACCTCTTCTCAAACCTTCACATAAAAGCAAAAAGCAGAAATAATAGTTTCTTCATTTACACTTTCAAGCCTCCTTATATGTAACACTAGCAGTTTAGATTATAAATCTTTTGTATAAACTCTTTTGTAATTACATGATTAAACAAGTGATGGAGTTCTGGGTCAATGCTCCTTACTCTCCACATACCCCCCTGCCACATCCTCTTAAAGGGCAGTTTTAGTTGGCCTAATTCTGAATCTTTTCTGGAATGGAAGAATAAGGAGTGATATAAAACAGGATCAGAAAGAGAAAAGAAGATCCAAGGACCCCTGAAGGCAGCTAAATCTATCCGCAAATGAAGAACTCAGAGAAAGTGGGATTGCCACCAAGGCTGGGAAGTTTAGGAGGATTAGCAAAGGAGGAATGCCTGGGTAAATAGTATGCAAATACAGTAAATTAAATCAAGATTCCTTTAAAAAAATTTTTGTTTTGTTTTTTTCGAGGTAGGGTCTTGAAGCTGACTAGTACAAACACTCAACAACCATTCAGTTCCTGAATGGTTTGATAAGTTAATATACGAGTGACAGGAATATGAGCATGTTGTATGTGGTTCTTTCCAAAAACATGACCTGGGTTTCTCAATGGGCATTAATGAACATTTCCAGATGGTAGCACTTGGCTGAATACCAAGCATTGGAGGTCCTTGAGGTCATACCAGCAGAGGGAAAGTTGAATATAGGCAGAGAGGCTTATGCAAAAAAGAAAGAAAGAAAAAATCCTAATGGAAGGACAATAGTTAAAATAATGAGGATAACTATGAAAGTGACAGCCAAGAGAAAGACACTTATGAGAGAATGAGCCACAAGATCAGTGGCAGGAAGGAGAGTCTAAAATATGATGTCTGAGTCCCAGGCGGTTGATGAGTGAGAAATCTGAGAAGGGGAAATTCCTCGGAATGTGTTCTCTGCTTGGGCAGATGGAGCTATTTAAAAATACTGCCTGCCCCTCACCACCTATTTGACAGGGCAGTGCAGAGTACCCAAGGCAAAGGTTAGTTATAGCACTGTTGGTGCTTTAGCGCAACTTATCTTACTGTCCTTGTACAATGCTGGCAATGACTATAGTCTACACCATCACACGCTTATGCTAAGAGAAAAAAAAATAGATGACATAGTGAAAACTGTCTCAGAACTTGGCCTGGTATGGTGGCATACACTTATAATCCCAGCACTCAGAAAGAAGGCAGAGGCAGGAGGATTGCTGCAAGTTTCAAGCCAGCCTGGGTACACAGGGAGTTTCCAGGCCAGGCTAAGTGACAGAATAAGACCATGGCTCAATAAAACCAACTAAACAAAAACTGCCTAAGAAGCCTCAAACTCAGACTCTGATGTACTTTTCCTGCTAATGATCAGTGGTGGGACCAGTTCCTGGAACCAGTTTTGTAGAATTTTTAATGAAATCCAACATGCCCACATTCTCAGTCAACCATCTCAATTTCCATATTTGTTTTTTTTTTTCTTTCTGGTCTTCCATCAATACTTTTCCTTATAAAATAGATTACTTAAACTTCTATTGAGTTGATATAGAAAACATGAAACTGTGAAAAATCACTTTCCAGATTCTTAATATTAGCACCTCTATCCACTGAAATAGTTTCTTTGCTAATACAGATAATGTTAATATAGGATAGGGTCAGCATTTGTTGCCAGTGTGTAAATCGAGTCCTGTGTTTTTCAATGCATACAATTATTTGTGTAGTTAATTTTTGAATGGAGCATTGGTATCACATGTTTACAAATATTTTCCTTGCTCAAGCACTCTCCATCTCCCTTTGAGGAAATTAACATAAGAACAAGGTACTAGAAACAGAAAATAGAAGACAAGAGTGTTTGCTATGGGAATTACAGAGAGCTGGCTAATATTTCTATAGCATTCTGGAATCCTTTCAGGATATTATAAGAACACAAATGATTTCTTTTATTGAATTGTATTCCTATTCTTGACAACTCTCCAAGTGAAGCCCTTTTTAGTTTTCTTTTATTTATATTTTTATAGTCTTAGGGTTCTGTAGGCCATGAAGTAAAAAGAGAATTTCATACCGTGGTGATGGAGAGAAGCCAGGGCCCATAGAACCAGCCTCTGGCTAGCGTACCTTTGTCCTCCGTTTCCCATCACATATGAGGGTATCCTTCCAGTTGGACAAAGGTAGAAGGGAATAAGGTGGGTGGAAAGGTAGGAAAAATACTCCCCAGTGTGGAAACCAAGTGTGGTGTGGAGAACAAGAGATGTGGATAGAATGAAGCCCCTCCATGTGGGGGAGAAAAATGAATCCTGTCTTAGAAACTGGAAACAGAATGAATGTGGAAAGGAATGTGATCATATTTTGAAATGAACTCTGAACTATACAAAATTAAAGTACATTTTGCAAACTAGTGCTACAGAAAATTCTCACTTTTTGTTTTGTTTTGATTTTATTTGGTTTTGAGATGGAATCTCCCTATATAGCTCAGGCTGGCCTAGATCTCACTATATAACCCAAGCTGCTCTTAATCTCGTGATCCTCTTGCCTCAGCCTCCTGAGTGTGGGATTACAGGTATGCATCACCATGCTTGACTGTCATTTCTTAAAGAAATAGCTGTGGGCACCTCATCCTAGCTTTTAAATGAATAATAACAGTCATGTCTGGGAATATGGTTGGTACCCACATTTTACTGGCTATGTGAGCAAAAGTTCCCAAGAAGCAGCCGCACATACTTCAGACATCCTGATTCTGAAGGCTGATTGACTGACAGAACTGTTGAGATTGTGGAGAGATGGAATGTTGCATGTTCAGAGCCAAAATATCTTGGACTATCTTTAGCTCCTTAATAATCATTTATTGTCCACCTCTGTCTGACCTAATATCCTTGTGACTATCAGGTGATCAAGTGAAACCTTTCTGGAATGTGCTAACAGACTACCAGCTGTCCCCAACCCAAAGGCCAGGAATGTCATGAGCTAGCATCCGCAGCCTGTAGCAGAGATTCTGTGGCTCTGCTGTGAGCCTGCCTACCTGGTGTTTCCATCAATGTATTAGAAAAGTGCTTTGGATTATAACCTTCATGTAATTGTTAACATGTTGCAACATTGAATTTGGGGTAACCTGAATCTGTGTTCCCAGGCCATGGTCACTCATATTTGACTCCATAATAAACTATTTCCTTTAAGGTGAGAGTGTATTTTTGCATCAGCAATTAATGACACCTGAATGTGGAGCCCCAAGGACAAAGCTACTTTCACTGAAAGCATCACCCAGATTAGAAGCAGTTACCACCAGCATGGGCCCTTTGGGCCCAGCTGCATGGAATTGTCTCCATAGGTGCGTTGCTGAGTTCTTTCTAGGGGCTTGGGCCGCCCTTGGTTTGGTCAAGGGTCTCTTTGTTTATTCTGAACATGGTTTTAGAATCCTGTTTGTTGGATTTCTTTTTGGTTGTCAGAATATTTGGTTTCAGGGATCTGTGTTGTTTGCTTTTAAAACATTTTGACTGTGACTACTCAGTTGGTTTGTGTCTGCTGCGTATTTTGGTTAATCTCCTGGCACTTTTTTTTTCTTACCAGTCCTCAAGTATTTAATTCAAGAACAGGGGTGCTGGAGAGATGGCTTAGCAGTTAAGGCATTTGCCTGCAAAGCCAAAGGACCCTGGCTTGATTCCCCAGTACCCATGTAAGCCAGACGCATGCTTCTGGAGTTTGTTTCGGTGGCTAGAGGCCTGGCACACCCATTCTCTCTCTGTCTGTCTCTCTTCTATTTCTATTTTCTCTCTCTCTCTCTCTCTCTCTCTCTCTCTCTCTCTCTGCTTGCACATAAATAAAATTTTTAAAAAAGTAGCCGGGCGTGGTGGCGCACACCTTTAATCCCAGCACTTGGGAGGCAGAGGTAGGAGGATCGCTGTGAGTTCAAGGCCACCCTGAGACTAAATAGTTAATTACAGGTCAGCCTGGGCCAGAGTGAGACCCTACCTCAAAAAAAAAAAAAAAAAAACAAACAAAAATTTTAAAAAAAGAAAGGGGGAAATATTTGAAGAAAAACTGTTATTTGGTACCCCACTTGATAATTATGTTAATTCAATTTGCAAATAATTGAGAAAAATGGGGAAATCTAACTAAAACTCATTTTAAGTTTCCCACAATGGGGAACATTTGATTCTAAATTGGGGTTCATTTAAATTTTTTGGCATGCTAAATGAGTCATAAGCAATATAATTTTTAAAAATCATAAATGGGTAGCCTGCTTTAATTAGAATTAAAAATATCTAAAATGGCCAGACATAGTAGTGCATGCCTTTAATCCTAGCACTTAGGCAGCAGAGGTAGGAGGTTCACTGTGAGTTCAAGGCCACCCTGAGACTACATAGTGAATTCCAGGTCAGCCTGGGCTAGAGTGAGACCCTACCTTGAGAAAAAAAAAAAATCTAAAATGATTAAATTGGTAACTTACAAACTGATCAATAAGAGTTCTAGAAGCTATATCTAAGGTAAAGGACATATTAAATGTAAGAAAGTAATGAGAAATCTGAGAGGTTATATCAGAACTAAAGGTAAATTCTGAGAAATGTCATATTCTTACACCTTTCATGCCTATCCTTTAATCCCTGCACTCGGGAAGCAGGGAAGCAGAGGTAGGAGGATCACCGTGACTTCAAGGCTACCCTGAGACTACATAATGAATTCCAGGTCAGCCTGGGCTAGAATGAAATCCTACTTTGAAAAACAAAAACAAAACAAAACAAAGCAAAAAAAAAAAAAAAGATTGCTGTTGTAAGGTAAAATCTAGAGGAAAAATAGATCCCATGCTAGGGCTGGGATGTAGCTTAATTAGAGT
The DNA here is from genome assembly GCA_036365145.1 of Orientallactaga sibirica. Taxonomy (NCBI): domain Eukaryota; kingdom Metazoa; phylum Chordata; class Mammalia; order Rodentia; family Dipodidae; genus Orientallactaga; species Orientallactaga sibirica. The sequence continues at coordinate 22,052,866 of JAEOAD010000004.1, forward strand.
GCTTGCTCCGCATACATGAAGCCCTAATTTTAAAACCCAATGTTACATAAGCTGGGCATAATTGCACATGCCTATCATTCCAGCCCGTGGGAAGTGGGGGTAGCAGGATCAGAAATCTAAGGTCATCCTGCTACATAAGTGATCCCATACTATATGTATGTGTATATGTGTGTGTGTGTGTGTGTGTGTGTGTGTGTGTGTGTGTGTGTGTGTGAAATCCCCACTTGTAAAGGCAATTATTGCCCATGTTCTCAGGTATGCTTTCATTCTCCTGAGCACTCATTCTTTCTCTTAATCCTCATGCTGAAGCCTGTGTTAAAATATCTGTAATAAAATCTTCAACTCTGCTTCATACAGGCCTTTCCTAGAAATCCATGAACCCTGGCTATAACTGAGCTGAAGTCCCTAAAAGTCTAGGGAAGCCCCTTAGGCTGTTGAGAATGACGGTGCTGGAGCTGTGTCTTAGTCCCCTCACTGCTGTCATTTTCTGGGGACTCCAAAAGTGTAGGCTTTGATTTATAACTTCCTTTTGCTCTGTAAGTATAAACATTTCATGAAAATGTTACATGTTGGAATTGTGATAACTTGAATCTGTGTTCCCAGGCCATGGTCAGTTGTATTTGGCTCCAGAATAAACTCTCTCTTATTCCCTTTGAGGTGTGTGTATTTAGCATCAACTGCTTCAATGCCTTAGACGTCCCCATTTCCCTCTAAGTGTGTGCAGTAGACAATTTTCACTCTCACCAAAGTTCTTATCAATCTCACTCAAGGATGCAGGCTCCTGGATTTTTCTGCTTCCAGTTCCCGCCTCCCAACCCCCATACTTTCTCTATCCCAGCTTTTCTTGACATGTTGGACGACAGACATTTGATATCCCGGAGACCTTTTCCTAAGAGCTTGCCAGGCTGAAGACTGTTTCCATAATAATTCTAAGACTAAACGCCTTTGTCCTGCTGGCGCCAAAGCATCATCCATGTATTTCATAGCAGGTAAACTGCTAGTGCCTCCCATGAAGTGAACTGCTGTCACTGTAATCTAGACTATCACACTCATGGTTAAAAAAAAGAGAGAGACAATAAAAATCTTCAGTTTTATGAAACCTGGGTCCTTGAAGAAATGAAAGTATTGCCACTGAGGTGGGGTGGGGTGAGCCCTGATTGTAGAGATGCACACTGAATTGGCTGCTTTGTCACAGCACCTCATTGTCACTGGAAAGTACAACTGAGGAGATGGGTTATGGTGCTTCAGGTAGAGGTGCTCCACTTTTGCCCAATTTCTCAGGAGTAGCATTTCTCAAACTTGTTTGAACATAAAAAATTTCTTTCTTTTTCATATAACCTATGCCTATTCTATGTAACATACTTTGAAAATGCTGTCATACAATTTTTCAATATTTTTATTTTAGCTATTCAATATGAGGTTCTGTTATAAGAAATGCTTACTCTTCAGGATGTAAATGGATATGATAAATAAATTATAGGGACCTATCATCTAGATCTGAATTCCATTCTTCTGTTAGCTCACAACAGAAATTGCTGTATGTTCTGGTTCAAATTACTTTTCTGGTTGTTTCTGATTTTTCTGTTTCTATAATATTTGCCCACAAAATAGATACCTAGTTTCCTACGTGGAGTCTCAGAGATTGTCCCTTTAATGCAGAAGCTCTACAACTTCTGAGTATACTCATCAGTCAACAAGATATAGTGAGTACTACTTTTTTAAAAAGTAAAGTTTTAATTTTCGAATAAAAGATACAGAAAAAAATACAAGTCAGAGTTCCCATATAACTTTCATGTAGTTTCCTTTGATAACATTACTATGACTTGTCTGTAAGTTTTACTTTTAAACTTTCTAATGTAAAAACACTAAGTTCATTGATTATTTTCTAAATTAAGATAATATTAAATATATTTTTTAAAGCCATACATACTCCCACACCCCACTGGGAGAGTCATTATTCTAGTTGTTCCTTAAGTACAGTGAGGTGAGGCTGTACCATTTGTGTCCAATACATGTCTACATACACTCGTCTCAGTGTGTGAGCGGCTGGACTGGCAAGATTGACGCTTGGACTCTATAAGCAGGCAGCACTGGTCTCAAGAAAATGGGGATAACTGAGGTCCTTACACCCAGCCAGAGTCCAGGTGTAATAACAATGAAGTTTCAAAGTGAAAAATCAACAATAGAATACAGATAAGACAGGCCGAAAGCTGAAGAAACTGTTTGAAGGAAAGGAAATGCAGAGGACACAGCAAGACTGGCTTGCAGATAAATTCATGAGTTAGGAGGCTATTAAAGACGCTGAGCTGGTATGGATGAATTATGCATTCTCTATGAGGAAATAGTTCATTAAAATCACATATATTGATTAATTTGTATGCTGTTTTTCTTTTTCTCTCTTAAGAGAAATTCATGTTTATTCATATTTATGTTTGTGAATGCATATATAAAAATAATCTGGAGGGCTGGAGAGATGGCTTAGTGGTTAAGGCACATGTCTGCGAAGCCTAAGGACCCCAGTTCAATTCTCCAAGTCCCACGTGAGCCATATGCACAAGGGGTGCACGCATCTGGAGTTCATTTGCAGTGGCTAGAGCCCCTGGCGTGCCCATTCTCCCTCTCCCTCTCTCTCTTTCCCTCTTTCTGTCTCAAGTAAATAAAGCCAGGCGTGGTGGCGCACACCTTTAATCCCAGCACTCAGGAGGCAGAGGTAGGAGGATTGCTGTGAGTTCGAGGCCACCCTGAGACTGCATAGTGAATTCCAGGTCAGCTTGGACTGAGTGAGACCCTACCTCCAAAATAAATAAATAAATAAATAAATAAATCTGGAAAGACATGCACCAAACTTTAGCTGATGGTTATTTCTGGGTGTAGGGGCTGGGATTAGAATGAGGTAATATGAAGAAGATATATTGTAGTTACCGTCACATTCCTGGGACAAAACACCCAACCAAAAGCAGCCAGTGGTAGGAAAGGGTTTATTTTAGCTTACTGTCTTGAGGGGAAGCTTCACGGTAACAGGGGAAAGCATAGCATGAGCAGAAGCTGGACATCACCTCTGTCACAGCAGATGGAAGCTAGCAGGAATAGTGTCTGAACTAACACTGGCAAACTGATGGATAAGAAACCGGAAGGTCTGAAACACCTTCTTCTAGCATGGCTCCACCTCCCAAGTTGCCACCAGCTGAGGACCAAGCATTCAAAACACATGAATTTAGGGGGACAATTGATTCAAACCCACCACAGGGTGTTTTACTTTACAGTATTTCAAGTACTTAGAGAACATAATAAAATAATATTTAGGAAAATAAAATAAAGTGACACAAGATTTTTTAAATAAAATTAGGGAGCTGGAGAAATGGCTTAGCAGTTAAGGCACTTGCCTGCAAAGCCAAAGGACATAGTTTTGATTCCCCAGGACCCACGTAAGCCAGATGCACAAGATGGCACATGCATCTGGATTTCATTTGTAGTGGCTGAAGGCCCTGGTGCACCCATTCTCTATCTGTCTCTCTTTCTCTCTGCTTCTTTCTCTCTCTCAAATAAATAAATAAATAAATAAATAAATAAATAAATAAATAAATAATTTTTAAAACCATTTGAAAGTAAATAAATAAAATTGGGAAACACTGAAAAGCATGAGGAAAAAATTAAATGTATATTCTCATCCCCACCCCATCAGGAGAGTGAGGTGAATTTTTAGTGAGCTTTTTCCCATTCATATCCCACTCCCTCTAATACTTTTAGCTAGAGAAATGCAGTCGGCAGTAATGCTGTTCACAGGTACCTGCAGCCCTTCCCTGTCCTGTTAAACCTATGTTCAGAGCCAGCTCAGAAGTCCATGTTTTCCTTTCTCTGCATCTACAGTTGTGGAAGCTTAGGATGGAACCTGTGTTACCTGCATGGTTTCCAGAGAGTCCATGAGGAATACAGAAACTCCTCTGACTCATGGCAGATGGGCAGTAGGTTGGTGTTATAGTTTGAATCAGGTGTCCTCCATAGACTCATGTGTCCTGAATGCTCGGTCCCCAGTGGCAGTTTGGGAGATGGACCCCTTCTGGAGGAGGTGCATTACTGGGATGGGCTTTGGGGTGTATAGTGAGCTCCTCCTTGCCAGAGCTTGGCTCACTCTCTTGCTGCTATTTCCCACCTGCTGTGGCAAATTGTGATGTCCAGCCTCTGCTCATGCCATGCTTTTCCTGCCATCATAAACTTCCCCTAGACACTGTCAGCCCAAATAAAATCTTTCCTCCCACCAGCTGCTTTTGATTGGGTGTCTTGTCCCAGCAACAAGAAAACTGCAACAGATGGAGAATAGGCTTTGATGCTGTAAGTGGCAGAAAGTTCAGGGTGTATCACAATTCAGGGTGTTCCCTGACTGACAGAAAAGATAGACAGGTATTTGTGTTTGGGTATAAATGTAACTATATGTATACATTTATGTAAATTGACAGAGACCCCTTCATTATTATGAAGGTGAGTTTATATGGTGTCATTTGGTGCCTACTATTTTACTTAAAAAGTTTCATCACCTTGCTATATAGTTTTTGCTTTTGCCTTTTTAGTATTGATTTTATAGCTGGATGTTTTGAATGTAAAATGTCCCCCATAGGCTCTAGGCCCTAGTGTCTGAACACTTGGTTGGTCCCCAGTTAGTAATGTTCTGTGAGAAGGATGTGGAACCTTTAGGACTTGCTGGAGAAGGTGGGTCACTATGCATTGAGGTTTTGTGGCTTAGCTCCACTTCCTTTCTGCCTTCTGCTTCCTGGCTGTGAATACAATGAGAACAGCTCTGCTTCAATTCTGGCCTGTCTTACCTTCCCTAACCCTGATGGGCTGAACTCGCTGGAACTATGTGCCATAGAAACAAGAAAGTTGACTGACACACTAGCCTAGGCTGGCCTTAGACTCATGATCCTCCCGGCTCGGCCTCCCAGTTGGGTCTGTAGGCATATGCTGCCGTGATCATCTACCACATAGTTTTTGAAAATATGATTTTTAATGGCTGTATGTATGTTACTTCACAGGCTTATCTCAACATTTATTTATCTCCTATGGGCAAACATTCAGATTGTTTCCACATTTGATTCATAAATTGTCAGTAAAATGTTGGTCCACAGCTCTTACCTAGGATAAATTTTTATTGCTAGGATAAATACCAAGACACAACCATGTTTCCATGGTTGCTACCTTCCCACAGGGCTCATCTGTGACAACAAGGTGAAACCTTCATCTGACAACCTATAGACACAGAGGATTAAACCTCCTGCCAGCTTTAATAGATGGGCTAAAAGTCCCTTTTCTTCCATTTCCTTTCTCTTCAGCAAAGACAAGGTTAAGAGTCTTTTCACTTAAGAATTTTCATTATGGGGCTAAAGAGATGGCTTGTCAGTTAAGGCACTTGCCGGTGAGACCTAAGGTCCCAGGTTTGATTCCCCAGTGCTCATGTAAGCCAGATGCACAAGGTGGGGGCATGCTTCTGGAGTTTGTGTGCAGAAGCTAGAGGCCCTCATTTGCCTATTCTCTCTGGATCTGCCCCCTCTCTCAAATCAATCAACAAATAAAATTTAAAAAAGAATTTTCATCATGAAGCTAAGAGTAAAGGACAACAGTATTTACAAAATGCAGCTTCCTACCAGCCAAAGATTGTTCTTCAGTGTACCTACTCCTAAGCCTGCTAGCCACTTCCTGACTGGTTAGATGCGATGGTTTCCACACTCAGATTCCTAAACTCTGAGGCTTCCCCGTCAGGTGTGCTCTTCCTTAGCCCCAGGGGTCTCAGGGATCTTCACCCATAAAAGAAGCACTTTCTCACTCTACTATAAATCAGAGGTTATCTTTTGGCTTTTCTACCAGGTTATAGAGACTATGATTCTGAAGGCACAAACTATATTTTATCTTCATAGCTAGAATGATCAGCATGGTGCCCAGAACCCAGCTGACTGAAATATTGAATGATTGCATGAATGCAAGCCTGAATGTGAATGAATGTGTCAACAAATAATAACAAGGAGACATGAGGAATGTGCTTTCCTATATGTAGGGTATGAAAAGGAGCATCTTTCTTCCTCCAGGTAGTTAAAGTTCACAGCTAAGTGAGCAGTTTATCTGTAAAATGCTTGTAACATATATATTTATAACTTGGACTAATCTACTGTGGTTTGGGAATATGTTCTGTCCCCCTCAAGGGTTTATCTGCTGAAATGTGACCTCTATTCTGAGGTATTTAGAGGGCAGAAAGATAATTCAACCATGATTTTTTTAAATTTTTAAATTATTTTTTAATTTATTTTTGGAGAGAGAGACAGAGAGAGATAGACAGAGAGGGAGACAGAGATGGGTGCGCCAGCAGTCTCTCAGCTGCTGTGAACGAAATCCAGATGCGTGCGCCCCCTTGTGGGCAAGTGCGGCATTGTGCCCTTGTGTCACTGCATCTGGCTAAACGTAGGACCTGGAGATTGGAACAGCTGGACATTGGAACCAGCGTTCTTAGGCTTAGCAGGCAGGCGCCTTAGCTGCTAAGCCATCTTTCCAGCCCTCAACCATGATATTTAAAGGTAGAACATTTGGAAAGTGGTAAGAATTAGATAGTGCTGTCAAGGTAGAGGCCTCTTGATTGAACACTGGTGGCCTTAAAAGAAGAGAAAGCCAGTTTGGGCTTCATAGTTGTGTTCAAGGCCAACCTGAGCTACATTGTAAGATCCTGTGTTATGGTTTGACTCTAAAATGTGCCCTCACAGGCTCATATTTTGATTGCTTGTGCTTTGAAGGCTGTGTAGCCTTTAGGAGATAGGACCTGGCTGGTGAGAGTAGACCGTTAGGGACAAGCTTTTGAAGGCTATACCTGCCCCTGGTTCCAGCCACTTATTCTGCTTCCTGGTTACTCATGATGAGAACAATGGCTGTGCCTCATGTTCCCACTGCCACAGACAGAGTGACTCCTTCCTACTTTCACTACCATGATGGACTGAAATCCCTTTGGAACTGTGAGCCACACTAAACCTTCTAGTCAGGCATTTGTTCACAGAGATGCAAAAGTAAAATCCCAGAGGCTGAAGATGTAGCTCAGTGGCATTACATTGGCCTACAATGCCCAAAGCCCTGAGGAGTCCAACGCCCAGAACCAGCCCCCTCCATGCACACATTCTCTGTCTCTTGCCCTCTGATACTTAACACTGGCTTAGGATTCTGCCAGCCAGAAAGCCATGACCAGATTTAGCTCTATCACATTACATCTGTAGAATTATGAGCCAAAATAAACCTCTTTATAAAAAAATAAATAAATCAGGGCTGGGCGTGGTGGCACACACCTTTAATCCCAGCACTCGGGAGGCAGAGGTAGGAGGATTGCCAAAAGTTTGAGGCCACCCTGAGACTACATAGTGAATTCCAGGTCAGCCTGAGCTACAGTGAGACCCTACCTGGAAAAACCAAAAATAAATAAATAAATGAATGAATTAGCTTCCCTCAATCATTTTAGTATAGTAATATGAATGGACTAATACAAATGCCTATATCTTCTAAGAACAGATTGGAAACAAAATGTGCATTTCTTTCTCCTTCCCTTAGAACTAAATGGAAATTACAAAAAGTTAAATGAAAATAAAGCAAATTAGAACACGAGGTAAGACCGTCATCACAATGTTTTTGTGAGGCAAGAGACACATCCCCAAATGAACTAGTCAGTGCCTTGGTACAAAGTATATGGAGCACCGGAAAGACAGGCCATCTCATTCATTAGTAATGGGAGTGTGTTAATTGGTATAAACACTTAGAAAGTAATTTGGGAAATATTTATTAACAGTATAAATGCATATAGCATATGATCAGACAATACAATTTCCAGTGGTTTATATCCTAGAATGCTTATATAATGCACAGATATGAATATATACAGATGCTAGTTGCATTATAGTCTCTAATAATCAAAAATTGGAAATAACCCAAATGTACATCAATAGGGAATTAGATAAATAAATAATGTTGTGTCAATACAGTGGGATATATACAAACATTAAAATGACATAAATTTTATTTACTGACATAGAAAGGGATGCAATTTAAATTATTTAATGATGAAAGTCAAATTGCAGAATAGTTTATATAATATTAATCCATATTATAGAAAAAAGATACATGTTGTTGCAGTTACCTTTGTGTTGCTAGCACAAAGCACCTGACCAAAATCAGCTTGTGGGAGGAAAGGGTTTATTTTGACTTACACACTTGTGAGGAAGTCTCCATGATGGCAGGATAAAACATGCCATGAGCAGCAACTGGACATCACCTCCTGGCCAACATGAGGTGGACAATAGCAGCTGGATAGTGTGCCCAACACTAGCAAGGAGGAAGTGGCTATAACACCCATAAGCCCACCCCCAAAAGCATACCTCCTCCAGCAAGCCTCCAATTCCCAAATGCCATCAGCTGGGGATCAAGCATTCAGAACACATGAGTTTATGGGAGACACTAAATTCAAACCATCACATTCCACCCCTAACCCCATAAATTTATGACCATTCATGATGTAAAATGCTGTGCATTCAGTAAACTTTAAAAGTCCCCATAGTTTTTATCCATCCCAGTAGTGTTCAAACATCCCCATAGTCCAAGGTCATTTAACTGTTAGCTTAAAACCAACCAAACAAACAAACATAATGGCACAGAATAAACATTCACACTCAAAAGATGCCATTGAGCATTGCAAAGAAAGACTGAACCAATACAAGATCTAAAACAAACCAGGCAAACATCAAGTCCTGTAGCTCTAAGTCCAACATTTACAACCAGTGACAAGTCTCTAGAATTCCACTTCCACCCCTCCAGCTCAGATGCTCACAGCCAGGGGAACAATCCATCCCATGCTTGCAGCTCTCCTTGGCAGACATCCTATAGTCCTGGCAGCTCCACTGTGTCTCCACTGCAACCCACAGTTCATCCTCATGGCTCCATTGGGTCTCCACACAGGGACTTCCAATAACCCTGCCTCACATCACTATTTCTAAAAAACTAAAACTGTGCTGCAAATCCAATGACCCTCTCTTTTCTGCACTTGTTACACTCCATAGTACCAGGTGGGCTACCAATTTGTTAATGCAGGGGAGAATTAAGCCAACTTTGAAGTGCAGGACACTCCTTCAGCAGTCATGCTCCATACTTTCAAAAAGGTCTGTCTCCTTTCTGCAGAACCTCTGGCCAAAACTCAATGATGATGATCTCTCAAACAATTGCCACTAAACCTAGCTGTTTGTCTTTAGCCTGCTGCCTTCATTTCTTTTTGTTTCACATCTATTTGCTCACACCAGTCCATTTCTATGCAATACAATGCTACACAAGTTCTCTGTACATGTGCTAGCAGAACACAGCAAGCTTCTCACACAACTACTTCTAGACCAGTCCCAACAAGGCTCTTTCTTCCCTCTCAGAAGCCAAACCTCACAATTCTTAATACATTCTGGTCTTTTAACTCTGACAAGAATAGTCCATGAAATTCTGCCTCCAGCACCACAAGGCATCTCTTAGACCAAGGTTTCGAATCCTTCCACATTCCTCCTGCAAATCAGATCCAGAAGGTCAGGATTTTAGCAGCAATGACCCCACTCTCAGTACCCATTTTCTGTTGCAGTTACCTTAGAGTTGCTTATAGACTTGAAGGGAAATTCCATGATGGCAGGGGAAAACATAGCGTGAGCAGAGACTGGACATCACCTCCTGGCCAACTCAGGTGGACAACAGCAACAAAAGAATGTGCCCAACACTGGAAATGGGGAACTGGCTATAACATCAGTGGTAGTTTGAATTTATGTCTAGAAACTATAGAAGTGAATTTCAGGTAAGCTTGGGCTAGAGCAAGACTCGACCTCATAAAACAAACTATATATCTTTGCATGTGCATGTGTGTGTGTATGAGTGCATTTCAGGGTCTTTTGCTCCTGTAAATGCACTCCAAATACATATGTATGGCTTTACGTCAGTACTATGAATCAAATCCAGCTGGCAGGCTTTGCACATAGGTGCCTTTAACTGGTTAACCATCTCTTCAACCCTATATATTATTTTTAAATAAATATTTTAAAGTTAAAAACAACTGGGATGGAGAGATAGCTTAGGGGTTAGGTTGCTTGTCTGGGAAGCCTAAGGACCCAAGTTCTATTCCCCAGTACCCATGTAAGCCAGATGTACAAGGTGGCACATGCGTCTGGAATTTGAGTGACTAGAGGCCCTAGTGCATCCATTTTTTCTCTCTCTCTTTCTCTCTCTCAAATAAAATTTTTTCATTTTTAAATTTTGTTTTAGAAAAAGTAAGAGAGAAAGAGAGAATTGCATGCCAGGGCCTCAGCCACTGCAATCAAACTCCTAAAAATTAATAAAAAAATAACCAATTACTACTATTCCAAGCCATGGACTGAAAATTGACTTATTCTTGCACTTTAGAAAACTTTCATGATTGTAAATATTTCTTTTGAAGTAATTCAAATGATAGAAAAACAAAATTGAGCAAACTTGCCAGAAATTACCTAATTTAAGCTATTTGATCTACATTCTAGTTGAAAATGCATGCGACCAGATATTACAGACATCATAACTCTGTGCTGGGTTCCTTGTCATAGTAAAGAGCTATTGATGTCTTCCATGGATCCTCACTTATGTGGCACATTAGACTTGGAGTTGGCTGGATTTATTTTAACTTATCAGTAGTTCTCACAGAGCAAACTTCTCAGTAAAAGTGTTTGATTGGGAGAGTGCCCGTTTTCTTTGGTTAATTTTGTTTTGTTTTCATTGCTGTTGGAAGTTGCTACATGCTCTACCAGACAACATGATTCCTCAATTATGTAAGTTGAATTCTATTCTTGACCACATTTAAGCTTTGCCCGGAAGCTTCTAAAGATAGCTGTATCAGTTATCTTTCTCATTGCTGTGAACAAATCCCTGACCAAAAGCAACTCAGGGAAGAGTTTACTTTGGCTTACAGTTCCAGAGAGTAGAGAGTTCATCATAGCAGAGAAGGCACAACTGGCCAGAACAGGAAGCAGAGCTGGTCCCATTGTCTTCATAGTCAGGAAGCAGAGAGCAAACAGAGCTTAGAGCCAGGCAACAAAACTTTAAGACCTGTTGTTGGTGATCTACGTCCTCCAGCAAGGCTCCCCTGCTTAAAGGGTCGACAACCTTCCCAAACAGTACCACAGGCTGGGGTCCAAGTGTTCAAACACATGAGCCTATGGGGGGCATTTTACATTCAAACCATGACAGTAACCAAACCAAACTTTTCAGTTTCCATAAGAATAACTTGTTACTTCTGACTCAGCACTATGCCGTTCGAGCTCTCTGTTGTTCATATTTACCTCCAGATTAAGTCAACTATGATAAAAGGCCCTATCAGCCTGCTAATGAAGGGCAGAGTTTCCAGTGCTGCTACAGTGTGCTTTATTACCATAGCTCTGGGCAGAAGTTCCAAGTGGTTTCATTTCCTATGCTACATTGCAAGACAAACTTTTGAAGTATGCCACATAATACCAAAGGCCATTTCTACTCAAGTGCAGACACTCCTTGAATAGATGGTGATACAGAGACAGCACCCATGCCTCATGAGCGCTTGCTTTCATTGACATGCCCAGGTGTTTTATTAGGGTAATTGGAGCAGGTCAGAGAATAGGGGTGATATGAATGATGGATGGGTTTTAAATCTCTGGAGTTATAGAACTTAATTTTACCTTTCTATTAAGAAGCATTGCTTTGGGGCCCAGAGTAGCATTGGCACATAGCATTTTGGGGACATTGCAAGAAAATATTTTTGGCATATCTTTTTTCCTTATTAAATTGTTTCTTCTGGGTACTTTATTTATTTATTTATTTATGAGAGAGAGGGAGAGAAACAAAGGGAGAGAGAGAGAATGGGCACGCCAAAGCCTCCAGCCACTGCAAATGAGCTCCAGACGCATATGCCACCATGTGCATCTGGCTTTATGTGGGTACTGAGGAACTGAACCTGGGTCCTTGGACTTCTCAGGCAAGTACCTTAACTGCTAAGCCATCTCTCTAGCCCTCCTTAGCATATTTTGGGGCGAGTGCTTCATTGTGAATTTCCTCGGCAGAGGTGGTGATACAAATTCATTCCATCTATTACTAGCCTGGCGTGAGTGCTGACAAATGACAGCTTCACCATGTAGAGAAAAATCCTATGATGTCCCAAGATGGCCAAGAGCAAGGAATCTGCCGTATCCCTGCCCCTGCATGCAGTAGGTGACAAGTCCTCAGTACATACTAACTGAATGGATAAATGACTCCAATGATGAAAGCTCTGAGATTGCTTTGTAGATATGAGGAAATCACATATCCAGGGCTTTCCATAAATAACCAGAATCAGCTCAGAAAGGGGAAAAAAAAACCCTCCTATTTAAAGACAATGGAACTTAGATGCATTATAATTTATGCATACCTATGATGTGTGACCACATTTGTTTTGGCAAGTAAAGAGAGGCAGTAATTGGGTTAGAATATTTTATAAACCAAAATTAGTGGAATAACTTATTGATGAGGTGGTCTCCAGTCTCATTATTATTTATTAATTCATTTATTTGGGGAAGGAATAATGTCATTTATGAGTTGGACTGTATCCATGTGGTCTTGGTTAGATTTTTCTATAGGAAACAGGATCTATAACTAAAATTATCGAGTTTATTTGTTTTGGTATGTGCATGTATAGTATGTGAGGGGTGTGTGTGGTACATACACATGTATGGGGGGCACATACATCTAATGTATATGTATGTGGAGGCCAAAGGAAGATGTCAGTGTTCCCTTTGGTTGATTTGCTGTGACAGAATCTCACAGAAACTGGGGTTCCCTGTTTTTTTTTGGTGATGATATTGGGGCCTCAGCTCTTCTCCTGTCTTTATACTCCCCACCCCCCAAAAAGCTGGAATTACAGGCATGTATGCCATGTCTGGCTTTTTAATGAGGTTATTTTAATTTACAAGCAGAAAGAGAGAGAGGGCATACCAGGGCCTCTAGCCACTACAAATGAACTCGAGATGCACGAGTCACTTTGTGCATCTGGCTTTACATTGGTACTGGTGAATCAAACCCAGGTTGTTAAACTTTGCAGGTAAGTCCCTTAACCACTGAGCCATCTCTCCAGCCCCTTGCTTTTTAAGTGGATGGTAGGTATCAAGCTCAGGTGCCCCTGCTTTCACAGCAAGTGCTCTTACATACTGAACCATCTCCCTGGACTCACATCCTGGGTTTTTTTCTTTTAATGTAGTAATTTGCTTAAGAGACAAAGGTTCTGTGGATACAATATGATTTATAAACACTGCTGTTCTCTTCCTGGGTTAGCTGAAGCTGAAGCAAAAGAGAGGACTATAGGTGCTTAGATATATAAAGATTTATGCCAGAATCTTGTCAATGATACCAACCTATGATCTAGTTTTTAGACTAGAATCATCATACAACTTCATGTTAGCATCTTAAATTCTATTTCTAGATGAATTCCTGGCTAAGGATGAAAATGTAAGCAAGGAAGGTAGATACTGTCTGGCTGTTAAGGTCAGGCAGTCAATTTGGCAGCTGGGCTTACATAACCTTTAACTTTTCCTAATTAGAATTTTTCAAAGTACCTGGCTCTCCCCAGGATGCCAATTTGCTAGAGATCCTGCTTTCAACCTCCATGTGAGAAGTCAATTTGAAGGCTTAGTCAACAAAAATAAGAAAAACTTCAGTTTCTGAAATGAGCTTTTCTGCATGGTTTGATTCATTTTGAGGCTGATGTTCTAACCTGACTTAATTTTAAACTCATTTACCTTGATTAATGTACAACCTATCCAATCACCCCCATTCTTCTTCAAATAGATTCAACTTCCAAAAACCCTAGGGCCAAAGACAGTCATAGAGCAGATGTTTATTTTCTCCCACAGGCATGCTAGTTACTTTTCCACTGCCGCGATGACAAAATACCTAATGTGAATAACTTCAAAGAGAAAAGATTTATCTGGGCCCCGAGTTACCAAGGTTTTAGTCCATGTGTGGCTTGTTACATGACTTTTAGGTCTATGGCAAAGCAGAAGCATCTTGGTGGAAGAACATGGCACAGAAAAGCTGCTCACTTCCTGGCATCCAGTAAACAAAGAGCAGTAACAAAAAAGGGGCAAAGCTAAGTTAGATATAGTCTTCAAAAGCAGCCTCAGGCTGGAAAGATAGCTCAGCAGTTAAAGGCGCTTGCTTGCAAAGCCTGGGTTTGATTCCTTAGTACCCACATAAAGCCAGATGCACAAAGTGGTGCATGCATCTAGAGCTCACTTGCGGTGGCAAGAGTCACTGGAGCGCCCATATTCATTCTCTCTCTCTCTCTTTCAAATAAATGAAAATATGCTTTTAAGAAATCAGCCTCAATGGCCCACTTTCCACAGTTCCTCCACCACCTCCTAACAGCCTAGTCAAACTTCACATTTGGGCTGCACTACATGTCTCAGCAGTTAAGAGCACTTCCGGTGCAAGCATGAGGGCCTGAGGAAGCCTGGGAGACCATTGAAGTTCAATCCCCACTAAATAGCTGGGCATAGCCACACATATCTGTAACCCCAGCTCCTTAGGGGAGCAGAGAATCACCTGAGTTCATGAAAAACCAGCAAGCTCTGGAATTAGTCAGAGACTATGGCTTAAATAAGAACAAGTGGAAGAATGATGGTGCAGGATACCCAGAGTTCTGCTCTGGCGACTGCACGTGAGCACACTGTACTGCAGGCAAGTGTATGGAGCATACACACATGCATACATCACGCACAGAAGCAAAAAAACATTATTATTTTAATTTTTTATTTTGGGTTTTTTTTTTTTTTAGGTAGGATTTCAATCCTAGCCCAGGAATGACCTGGAACTCACTCTGTAGCTCCATGCTGGCCTTGAATTCACTGCAGTCCTCCTACCTTGGCCTCCTGAGTGCTGGAATTAAAGGTATGTACCAAAAAGCCCAGCACAATTTTTTTTTAATTCATCAATAGCTCTCTTTCCACACCAATCACTCTTTCTTTACTCCTATTATTGGTAACTGGCATCACCACCTGTTTGATCCTGTAAGTGGAATATCTAGATTCTTGCTATAGAAATCTTTCAAAATTAAACATAATGGCATGGGGAGATGTTCAGTTGGTAAAGCACTTGCTGCAAAAAGGTGAGCATCTGAGTTAGGATTGCCAGCATCCACATAAGTGTTGGGTGTGGTGGCACATCTCTGAAACCCCAGCACTTGGGAGGCACAGACTGGAGAATCCCCAGGGCAAGCTGGCTGGCTAGAGCACCCAAGTCTGTGAGGTGAGACTGTCTCAATAAATAAGGTGGAAAGTGATTGAGGAAGACACCAGACATATATGCCTGGCCTCCACGTGTACAAACAGACATGTACAAACACACATGTACACATGCACACGAGGCACCCCCCCAGACATATGCATGCTTATGAACATACATCCACACATGCACACATACCACATGCACCCCACGAGCATACAGAGGCTTTTGAACATACATACACACATGCATGCACATCACGTACACATGCAAACAAAAATAGAAATCAACATTAATGAAATGTAAGTCACATATATACAACTCACATTCCATGCAACTCAGTTTTTAGTGTATTCACAGAACTGTGCAACCATCACCACACTCTAGAACATTTTGGACATCTAAAAAGAAGCCGCAAGCTGGGTGTGGTGGCGCATGCCTTTAATCCCAGCACTGGGGAGGCAGAGGTAGGAGGACCACCATGAGTTTGAGGCCACCCTGAGACTACATAGTGAATTTCAGGTCAGCCTGGGCTAGAGTGAGACCCTACCTTGAAAAACAACAATAAATAAACAAAAAGAAGCCGCAGACCCACTAGCGGAGACTCCCCATCTCCTCTCACATTCACAACCCTACTTTATCTCTCTATATATTTAGCCTGTTCTGAACATTTCATGGGAATGTGGATGTACTCACAATGTTTGATCTTTTTGACTGGGTTCTTTTCTGTGTTCAAGATTTATCCATGTTTTACTGCAGAGCGACATTCCATTGTATGCATGTACCACATCTATTTATAAGTTGATAGATATTTGGATTTTTTCCTTTTCTTTCACACATTAAACTTATCTTCGTCCATTGTTTCATTCTATTCGTCAACATAACATTGGTAACCATTCACGTGGCTTTTACCAGTGGCACCTTTTTTCTCATATGCAGGCTTCCTTCCTGTTGCTGTAGCTTTATTTCACTATGTCACTATTTGTCATCTGTATGACTACAACTAGCTTTCTGTAGTTCATCTTCCAATCTTGCTTGTTTCCTTAATCCATCCTAAACATTACAGTTACAGTGTTGTTTGTAGTTCCTTAAAACAGCCAAGTGAATTGCTGTACCCTATACTGGTCCAAAATGCAAAGTCTATGGATGAGACTGGAAGAGTTTATATATTTAAATATATAAATATGTAGTTATATAATATGGTGTCACAGGAAACTATTTTCCTGGGGAGACATGAGCACACCTATTCAAGGGCAGGTAGGGCACAGATGACAGACCAAATCCAGCTTTGAACCAATGAATTCACTGGGGTTACTTACAGAACAAGGTGAGGGGCTGCTTGCAGGAGCGTGGGTGACTCAAAGGCAGCTGCATCACCTCAAAGCCCACCCCAGCCTAGGTGATGGACGACTCATGAGAGCAGAATCTCTCGAGCATACTGCAGACTTCCAGGTGGCCGGCAGGGCAGGCAGGAGCGTCTCAAGTACAAGGCAGCTTGCAGGCAGCTTAGCTGGTTGGAAAGAGCCTCTTAAACCTCCCTCCTCCCCACAGGAGGGAACTTGTCAATTGCTACACAACACTGGTCAGTCAATAGTTGTTTACCACTCCTATAACCCTGGGGAATGGTCATGTGACCATTTGAAGTTTCAGTTCTTCCAGTCTGGTTGCTCTCTTGACTCCCTCCTCTCTCGGTGGGAATGTTTTAATTCAGAGGAATCTTCTATACAGCATAGGGTATAAATATATTGTATATTAATTACAAATAGACACAATTATATAAATCATATATTTATATGGGGTAATTGAGATAGGGCTTGCTATGTAGCTCATACTATCCTTGAATTTGCAATTCTCCTGCCTCTGCCTACCAAGTACTAATATATATGTGCATATACATACGTGTACATGACATATGTATACATATACATACATTATACATACATATATATGAGAGAATGGCCCATATTTTGTAAAACTGGATAGAACTGAGGAATCTGCTTTTAAAAAGATAGCTTCATAAGGTAATTCTATTAAACTGTAAAAGATTAAATAATTGTAATACTCTTTAATCCAGTTGAGAGCATTGGAAAAGATAGAAAACACTCCAAATCTCTTAAGAAGTGAGTGTAGAATTAACATCAAACCTGACAAAAGACTAATAGAAAAATCCTAAGTATCACCAGAGTACTGACAACATGTTTAATTTTATTTTTTGCTCTCTTTACTTTTGAATTAAATTTTATTTTTTAAAAGTTATACCCTGAGCTGGAGAGATGGCTTAGCTGTTGAGGGGCTTGCCTGCAAAAGCCTAAGGACATATGTTCAACTCCCCAGATCCTATGTAAGCCAGACACACAAGGTGACATATGCACAAGGTTGTACATGTGCACAAAGTGGTGCACACACCTGGAGTTAGATTGCAGTAGCTAGAGGCTCTGGTGTGCCAATTCTCTCTCTCTCTCTCATAAAAAAAAAAAAAGGTTATACCCTTATATCCTCTCTCTAACCCTCCTTCCACTGAGTGCCCTCCTCAGTGGGGTTATTAGTATTCCCTGTGGGGTCCTGAAGGCTTCAGTCAGTCTGGGGGGCATGCCTCAAGCTATCCTTCCCCGCCCCACCACCGTGGCTCTTACAATCTTTCCACCCCTCCTTCAGCTGTGTTCCCTGTGCTTTGGTGGACATGTTAGAAGTCTGATGCAGTGTTGAGTTCTCTGTAGCCTCTGTATTTTTACTTTGATGACTTTGGAGTGCTCACAGTGTCTGTCACCATCTCCCTGGAACTGGTTGTTGGTCAAGCAATGAGGGCAGTACTTGTGTAGCTGCTTCCTGTGTAATGTCTCCTGGACGTTGGCAGATGAGGTTGGGGTGACACATCTTGTGGTGGGAAATTGCCGTTCTTTTCTAGTTGTGTTGGTGGATCCTACATCTCCTCAGTGATGTCTGCCACCTGTACAATCAAACAGGTTCTCCAATGAAAAGGGAGAACTTGGACTAAAAGGATAAGCATAGTTATCGGAGGGACTTTTGGATGAATACCCACTCTTCTTAGCCAAAGGGCAGTGGAGGCTCTCTCTGAAGCTTAGGCTTCCTATCCATGGGATTCTGACTTGGTTCCAAGTACCAGGTACGAGTTCTCTTCCATTGAGAAGGTCTCATATCCAATCTGAATTGATTATCCGCATAGGCTGTGTGCCACTATTGCACATGTGTGTACTTCTTTCCCAGCTGGTACATTTAGTAGCTTGCCAGATTTCCTGCTTATTCACACTGTTGGTGACCATTATCTGCAGTTCCAACAGCACTTTCCAGCATTAGGAGGGCTATCCAGGAAGAAACTGGTTTCCCTCTCAGTTCCAGCATGGTCTCTTTATGAACTGTGACTGCAGCCTATTGTATCTGCAGTAATAGGGTCTTACCTTTTAGCTCTGGCAGGTAATCAATAGCCAACAGATCATTTAAACATAATGCATTATTACAATGTAAGTGGTTCCACAGTAGGATATCAGTTAACACGACTCATAATATTAATAAAACTACAGAGGGGACTGGAGAGATGGCTTAGTGGTTAAGGTGCTTGCCTGCAAAGCCTAAGGACCAGGCTCAATTCCTCAGTACCCATGTAAGCCAAATGCACAAGGTGGCATATGGGTCTGGAGTTCATTTGCAGTGGCTAGAGGACTTGGTATGTCTATTCTCTTTATATGCCTCTCTTTCTTTCCTCTCCCTCTTTCTCAAACACAAAAACAAATAAGTAAATGAAATATAAAACTAAAGAGAGAAATCAGATTACTGCTTCTATAAATGCCTGCATCTGACAAAATTCAACATCCTTTTATGTTAAAATAAATATAAATTGAAGAATACTTCTGCCCAAAAGGTAACTACTTTTTTTGTTTGTTTGTTTGTTTTTTTGAAGTAGGGTCTCACTCTAGCTCAGGCTAACCTGGAATTCACTCTGTAGTCTCAGGGTGGCCTCGTACTCACAGCGATCCTCCTACTTCTGCCTCCCGAGTGCTGGGATTAAAGGTGTGCACCACCACGCCTGGCTTCGGTAACTACTTCTTTAATGGGAAAACATTACTATAAGTAGGAAGAAGACAAAGATGATAACCAAATCTATCATTATTTCATGCTGGAAATAGAGGTATCAGCCAATGCAACTATATCAAAACAGCACTTTGCCATACAACTGGAAAAAAAAGACAAGAAAACCCTATCTCTGCAGATAACATGATTATATGGGAAGAAAATGGAAAATTAATAAAAACAATAATATAATTTGGTAAATAAATAGGATATAAAATTAATATTAAGAGTCAATAGCCTCATATAAATAAATAATAACAGAAGAAATAATGGTTAGTATCTACCCACATTTCTGTTTTTGTAATATGTTCTATCAATGGAAAAAAATCCATGGTTGAATAGGACTAGATGGTTAAATAAGGAGATAGAAAGAACAATGTTGATTTTTATTTTCCTGATTTTATTAGTATATATTAATTACACAAACACTAGGTTTCACTCTAACATTTTCATACATGTATATGATGAGCTGTAATCATATTCACCCTCACATACCCTCTTTTATGCCCCCTTCACAACTTTTAACTTTTCATCTTATCCAGTTTGAATTATTGACAGAAAATTCATGACTTAAAACAAAACTAGTTGATAATATGGAATAAGAAGAACTAATAGTGTTTTTTTAAGTTTATAGAGGTGTGTGATAGATGAGATAAGGATGTAAGACATTAGCATACAAATCCTGGGTTGTCTGAAACCTCCTGATTCACCTCTTACCACATCTCACCCCAGGTCCTTATGCCAGCTGAGCCCCATCACAGTAGTCTCTGTTGTACAGGGTGGCTTCATTGCTATGTGCCTGACATGCTCTTCCAGGACAAACACAGGTGATATCTCTTCAAGTGTCACAGTCACTGAAGCCTCTCTTGAGTACCCTTTCCTCTCCACTCACCCATCCACAGCTCCAGAGAGAATGAAAGACTTCTTTTTTGTGTGTCACTAAGAATCTTGCCTGGAAAATAAAAGTAAAATAAAAAGAATAATAAGGGCTATAGAGATGGCTTAGCTGTTAAGGTGCTTGCCTACGAAGCCTAAGGACCCATGTTTGACTCTCCAGATCCCATGTAAGCCAGATGCACAATGGTGAGACAAGTACAAGGTCACACATGCCCACTAAGTGGTTCAAGCATTGGAGTTTGATTGCAGTGGCTGAGACTCTGGTGCATCAATTCTCTTTCCTTTCCCTCTCTCTCTCTCTCCCTCTCTCTGTCTCTAAAAAAAAAAATCTTGCCTGTTTCCATGGAAGCTTCCTCCAAGAAGACTGTCTGCCACATCTCCAAGGATATGCCTTGCCCTAGCTTAGTTGGTCAATAAATCGAATGTGAGAGAAAATAAATTGCTCAGCTTAGGGGCTGGAGAGATGGCTTAGCAGTTAAGGCATTTGCCTGCGAAGCCAAAGGACCTTGGTTCGATTCCCCAGGATCCACGTAGGCCAGATGCACAAGGTGACACATGTGTCTAGAGTTCGTTTGCAGGGGCTAGAGGCTCTGGTGTGCCCATTCTCTTTCTCTCTCCCTCTGCCTCTTTATCTCTCACTCTCTCAAATAGATAAATAAATATAGTTTAAAAAAATTTAAATGTTCAGCTTAAATGCTTGATGGTTGATATCTCGATTTCTGGAATAAATGAACTATGAATATCCCTTTTAGATTTTCAGTCAAAATATTTGTCACATATCATGATAGTGCATTGTTTTTGTAACAGCATAAAAGAAATATGCTTCTTTGAAGAAAAGAAACTAACCATGAAAAATACCTTTCAAATTTTATCAACTAAAACCAAGAGATAGGAAAAGTTGTATAACTTTTTCAATTGTCTATAACTTAAATGCAACTCTGATCTTGTATTTCAGATCAGAGCTACACCCTATGGGAACCCTGAATTAGCTACTTTCTCATGGCTTGGACAAAATTCTGGACCAGAAGCAACTTCAGGAAGGAAGGGTTTTTATTGGCTTATAGTTTGAGGTTACAATCCATCATGGCAGGAAGGCCTGGCAGCAGAAGCTGGGGCAACTGTCACATTCAGTGCACTCTTTTCATTCAGTCCAGGACCCAAGCCATGGAATGGTGCTTTCAATTAACCTACTCTAGAAAATCCTTCAAATGTCTAGAGATTTGTTTCCATAGTAATTATAAATTCCTGTAAAGTTGACAACATATTAACCATCACAGACTCATTAAATGCTATGTCCTCCAATGCATAGAGGCCTTAAAGCACCAGTGTGGTCTAGGTGCCTACTCCCAATCAAGTCAGTGCTTTCCATGGCATAGATGTCTCGCTGTCAGCAATTCCATCAATGATCCATTGGCTATCAGAGACAAGTTTTTGTTTATTTTTTTATGGGAATTAACCTGAAAGTTCTAGTGTAGAGGTAGGAATTAGAAGAATGGGTTCTGGTTAGATTTTGGAGTAGGGAAAAATAGGAGAAAATTAGATTTATTTCTGATAGCCTCAGTTAGAACTTGGAACACAAGTTTTCAGAGAAGCAATGTGATTACATGTGTTGAGTTTTTTGTTACTTGTGCTGCTTTTCAAAGCATAATTAAAGCTAATGAGTTACTTTAACTAGAAACAGAAATTTTCTATGCAGTCTGAATTCTATGGGACTCACAAGCAGATTGTGCTCCAAATGTTCATTTGTAAATTGAGGACTTAGTCCTAATCAAATCAGGAGGAAAGGGCAAATGAAATAAAATATATTTCTAATCAGCTATAATTAGAAAAATAACTTAAAAGTAATTGCCAGAGGTGAGAGATTTTTCATTAGCTATGCCTTATGCTTTTTGAATTCTATACTATGTATATATGATATTTATTCCCTCTAAATGGTTTATTTTATTTTAAAAAATGTTAAGAGTAATGGCTAAATATATATTTGGAACATTTTCTCTAGTGTGAAACTGAATATATACTCCTTCTTTAAATTCTGGCCTCTTTCTTGTACTGTTGAACTTAAGTCTGTCTGTTTATGGTGACAACAGATTTCAAATAGTAGCCATCTCAATAAAAATTGTTTTATATGCTGGGCTGGGCACACGCCTTTAAACCCAGCACTTAGGAGGCACAGGTAGGAGGATCTCCAAGAGTTCGAGGCCACCCTGAGACTACATAGTGAATTCCAGGTCAGCCTGAGCTAGAGTGAAACCCTATCTTGGAAAACAAAACAAAAAAAATGTTTTATATGCTAGCTCCCCTCCCTGTAAAAATAAGTATGCCATTGTGGGATAACTTGTTTTGCCTTAACTCTTGAATGGATAACTTTCATAGGAACATTTATTCTTTACTCCTAGTGTTTTTTTTCTAGGTGAAGGGACATCAGTTACCATGATTCTCTTGTCTTCTGTACATCCCCACACTGTACCCGACAGAAGGATAAACTTGGACTGTGAATGTGGAAGCAGGAACTGGGCAGTGAGAGCACCTGCTTTGCTTCTCCTAGGGGCCAACCGACTACAGGAATTCAAAAATCATTTGTGCAATAACTGGGGGAGATGACTTGGTTAGTTTCAAACCTAGATATCCACATAGATGGCCAGCAGTGGTCCAGACCTGAGTGGAAATGCCAGGCTAATTTTAGGCTTAGTGTTACCCTCAGATGTAGCCTGTACTTTCCAAGAGCACTTCTGTCAGAAATCACAATGAAATGTCCATCTGCATCTGTCCAGCCGATCTCTTCAAAACTGAAGCGGAAAAACAGGCGTGCTATGTATTTACACCAGTTATATCCCATGCTATGCCTTGCTTCACTGATGCCTGGAAAAATTAAGAAAGAAAAAGATACAAATAACATATAGTGAAGGCATGTTGGTAACTTGAAAAAATATGAAAATGAGGAAAATCTCATATCAGGCTGAATTCCTTGTGCTTTGTTCATTTGTCCCTCTCTCTATTTATCTCCTACTATTGCCTGGCTCTAGCAATAATCTTATTTCCATATTCACTGTTCCCTCACTGTACTCTTTCATTGAAACATTTAGTTAATTTCCAAGTGCCAAACTAAAGATGCAGCGTTCCAAGATCCAGAAGAGAGTCTGGTGGGAGTGACACTGAATTGTGTGGTGGTAGAAAAGCAAGCCAGAAATTGAGACAGCATCAAAGTGTGACATCTGATCTGGCAGGAGGAAGTCAGTGAGGGCAAGATGCATATTCTGAGAAGTTTCTTAAAAGGTGAGTGGAAATATTGATTCTGTGAGATAATTGAACATCTTTTTCATTGCTACTTTTATTTTCAAAAAAAGACTTTGCATAATCATTTTTTAAAATGTCAATGTGTGCAGGGTGCATGCAGGGTTCGTACATATATGGGCTTGAGCTGCAAGTACTTTACAGGCAGCAGCCGCCCCAGCTACTGCAAAGATGATTGTTTTAAAATGCCTCGCTGTAGTCAGGCATGGTGGTACACACCTTTAATCTCAGCACTCAGGAGGCAGAGGCAAGCAGATCACTGTGAGTTCGAGGCCAGCCTGGGACTACAGAGTGAATGCCAGGTCAGCCTAGGTTAGAGCAAGACCCTACCTCAAACAAAACAAAACGAAAAGGCAACTGTGTGTTGCAAACCCACTTTTCAAATGTGGCTTTCATGCTGGTTGTAGTGGGTGCCTTGGTGCAACCTCCCTCTTCTCTCAGCCAGAAGTGGCTGTGGCATACGGTCTCACGCACGTGGTCAGGATCTATTTCTTGAACCATTAAATACACAGCGCCTTTTCTACCCCCGGGCTTCCGTGTAAGCCTTGAGCCTAGTTCAAGTGCTGGTGTGGCCCACAGTGGTAGCTGAGTTAGCACACCCAGGACCAACTCAACCAATGGGGCAAAGCCAGTTAAGTGAGCTATGTCTTGCTCTTCCGTAGGAATGAGTGGGTGTTAAATGTGCTTCTTAGAGGTTTTGGTAGAGCTGAGTTATGCCTTCTTATAGCAAACACCTCAAGAACACATTTTACAGGCTTTTCTTCTTTCTGTGCATCAGTCTGTCTCCTTCCCTGTCTCACAAGGCAGCTGCCTGGGGTCACCCAGAAAATACAGTCTTCTCCCAATTGATGTTCAAGGGAGCTCAAACAAAAACAGTCATTCAGAAATAAAGAGTAATGGGGCCCCCACTTCATGGTATATGAATTCTATTTAGAGAAGTGAACTCATATCAATCATACCAATTGGAAATATTTGAGTAATTTGCAGTCTCTGGTTTTTTTTTTTTTTTGAAAAGATCTTTAACTGTGAGAAACTTCCTTTTTATAGAAGACTGCCTTTAGGATAAATGTATAATTTAAAGAAGAATAAAATAAGCATCCATGTACCTAGGCCCAAACTTAAGAAACCGAGCATAAACAATGGCTTATAAACCCTTTATATAACCACTGCCTTTCACCCTCGCAGGTAGAACCTCATCCAGTGTTACTTGCATTATTATTGTTCATTGCAGTATAAGTGCGTGTATCTCTAAATGTCATTGAGCTTTGTCTTCTTTCTTTCATTTTTCTTTTAACATTGTTTGTCTGATTTCTCTATGGAGTTCATCCATTTTCACTGGAGTACAGTGCACAAACTTATAACTCTAGCCATCCTATTGTTGATGGGCATGTAGGTTTTTGCTGTTAGATTTTTTGCAATTACAAACAATGCTAATATGAATATCCTTACACATGTCTCCTAGTATGTGTGTGTGTGCACATGCATTCACATGAGCATGCATATGTGCCTGCATGCAAAGGTTGCACTCCACAGGAATGGAAATATTATCTCATGCTATGTTCATGATCAACTCTGATATGTGCTGCCAAGGCATTGCACCAATTTACACGCTCATTGAAACCATGACCCCGTCCAGTGTTCTATAGCCTCTCCAACATTTGCTATTGTCTCAGTTTTTGTTCATATGGTAGAGCTTTAATGGTTTCTCTTTGTCATTTTATATGTCTCTGTTTACTCAAACATTTTTTTTTTATTCTGAGATGTAGAAATGGCTTACTGGTTAAGGCAATTGCCTACAAAATCTAAGGAGCCAGGTTCATTTCCCCAGGACCCACATAAGCTAAATGCACAAGGTGGCACATGCTTCTGGAGTTTGTTTGCAGTGGCTAAAGGCCCTGATATGCTCATTCTCTCTTTCTCTCTGTATCTCTCTCCCAAATTAAAAAAAAAAAGTGAAAAAAATAAAAAGTACATTCCATTTGTGCTTTCACTTCTGTGACACAGAGGTTTTTAAAAAATATTTTATTTATTATTTGTGAGCAGAGAAAGCGAGAGAGAGAGAGTATGGGTGCACTAGGGCCTCTTGCCACTGCAAACAAACTCCAGATGTATGCACCACTTTGTGTATCTGGCTTTACATGGGTACTGAGAAATCAAACCCAGGCTGGCAGACTTTCCAACCAAGCACCTTTAACCCTGAACCATCTCCCCAGTCTGATTTTTTTCCCCTTAATCCATGGAACATCATATGTTATCATTTCATTTTATTTAGCTTTTCTTTATGTTCTTTCAATAAAACTTATTTTCCCATAAAAAGCTTAAGCATTTGTTGCCAATATTTATTCCTAGGTACTTTGTTGTATTGCTGTGGTAAGTAGTTCCTTTAAAATTATTTTCTTTATTTGTCTTTATTATTTGAAAATGCAATTTACTGTTCATATGTTTATCTATTTAAGAGAAAGAAAGAGAGGCAAAGAGAGAGAGAGAATGAGTGCACCAAGGCCTCCAGCCATTGCAAACGAACTCCAGACACATTGGCCACCTTGTGCACCTGAATTTATATGGGTCCTGGGGAATCAAACCTGGGTCCTTTGGCTTTGCAGGCAAACACTTTAACTGCTAAGTCATCTCTCCAGCCCCTTACATGTTGATTTTTGAACCCAGTAAAATAAATTCATGAAGTCTAATAGTTTATCTGAAG
Source organism: Orientallactaga sibirica (assembly GCA_036365145.1). Taxonomy (NCBI): domain Eukaryota; kingdom Metazoa; phylum Chordata; class Mammalia; order Rodentia; family Dipodidae; genus Orientallactaga; species Orientallactaga sibirica. Next base: position 22,079,123 of record JAEOAD010000004.1, read on the forward strand.
ATATTTTGAGTTCTTCCACACAGGAAATTATATTGTCTGCAAATGACATTTTTAGCTTTTCTTTTCTTTTTTTATTCTTACCCCTTTTACTTCTTTCATCTTAAAAAAAAAATCTTATCATACTGGCTAGTATCTCTGGCTAGGAGAGTGAACCTCTTAAAATAGAAAATACAGTAAAAGTCATGATAGTATCTTTGCCTTATTCCTGATCTTAAAGAGAATGCTTTCAAAACTACCACTAAACATATGATCTGTTATAGATTCTTTGTAAAGGCTCATGTCATATTAAGCAAGTTCCTCATAATTATAGTTTACTAAAAGATTTGAGAAGAGAAAATTGAATTTTGTTTAAAATTGTTCTATCTAAATCATCTTTTTTTTGCGGGGGGTGGGGGTTGAGGTAGGGTCTCACTCTAGCTCAGGCTGACCTGGAATTCACTATGTAGTCTCAGGGTGGCCTCGAACTCACGACAATCCTCCTACTTCTGCCTCCCGAGTGCTGGGATTAAAGGCCCGGCCCCATTTAATCTTTTAAGGTAACAAATGCACTTTTAATCTTTTTTTTAAGTGGGGAGAATATATTTATTTATTTATTTTCAAGCAGAGTCAGGGAGAGAATGAATGTTCCAAGGGTGTCTTGCCACTATTGACACATTGCCACTTTGCGCATCTGGCTTTACATGGGAATTTGGGATCGAACCCAGGCTATTAGGCTTTGCAAGCAAACACCTTTAATCACTGATCTATCTCTCCAGCCCATGGTTGGAGGACATTGTTTTAACATTTTATTTTAACAGGTTATACTATTTTGTCCCCTTGCCCTTGTTCCTCTGTTCCTGTTTCCCTGGTGACTCCTCAGTGGGGTTATGGTATTTGCTGTGGGGTCATGAAGGCCTCAGTCAGTCCCTGTGGGGTAGCTGGGGACCATGACTCAGAATGTTTCTACCCACCCTGTTGCTCTTACAACCTTTCTGCCCCCTCTTCCACAATGCTCCTTGAGCCATGGCAGGACTGTTGGCAGTCTATTTAGTGTTGAGTTCTCTGTAGCCTCTGCATATCTGCTTTGATGGGTTTATATTAATCACCATGTCTGTCACCATCACCTGGAGCTGGTTGTCAGGCTAGCAGTAAGAGCAGCATTCATGTTGCTGCTTCCTCTCCAATTTCTCCTGGGCCCTGGCAGATGTGGTAGAGGTGACACATCTCATGATGGTGGGCAATCGGCTTTTTGTCTTATTGATGGACCTTGGATGGATCTTGGTTCTCCTTTGTTTTCTCTCCCTGGAAACTCCTTGTAGTAGGTTGTGACCTCTGCATCTCAGAATGTGATTGTATTTGAAATAAGTGTCCTTCCAGAAGAAATTAAGGTAAGTATCTCAAGAAGAGATTATCCTGGATTAAGGTGAGTCCTAAATCCAATAATGAGCATCCTTATAAGAGTATATCCTTGTAACCTAAACAAAGAGGGGTAGGCAGGCTGAGCAGAAAAGCAGAACTAAGCTGAGTGGGGCACAGTCTTTGACAGGAGTCAACTTTTAATCTTAAACCAATCTCATATTTCCGATAAAAACAATCTAACTAGTTAAAACATTTTTTTACATTAGCAAACTTTTTAGCATTTTTGCTTTTAAATTCATGGATGAGATGTATTGTTTTCTTTCTATATTACATCAATATATAATATATTGGTATATATTAAGTCAATATATTATATTAGCAAACTTTTTAGCATTTTTGCTTTTAAATTCATGGATGAAATGTATTTTTTCCTTTCTATATTATATCAAGGCACTTTAATCATATAATTGAGCTGTGCAGTCTGAACAACCTTTCTATTGTCTGGAAATGTGTGAGCATTGAAATTATCTTAATCACATTTTGCCTGTTTGATCTGTCAATTACTGAAATAATTGTGATAACTTCCAGTACAGTTGAATATTTTTCTCTAGATTATTGTGTTTTTAAGATTTTTTTTTATTATTTTTATTTATTTGACAGAGACAAAGAGGGAGAGAGAGGTGGGCACACCAGGGCCTCCAGCCACTGCAAATGAACTGCAGATGCATGCGCCACCTTGTGCATCTGGCTAATGTGGGTCCTGGGGAATCGAACCTGGGTCTTTTGGCTTTGGAGGCAAACACCTTAACCACTAAGCAATCCCTCCAGCCCTATTGTGTTTTTTGTTACAAGTATTGGGCATGTAGGTTTACTCCAGTCTTTTTATATTTTATTTAGTGTGAATATTTAGTGAATATTTGCTAAAATATGCCTGAAGTTTTTTTTCTGGGAATAGTGCTCTTCTTTGTGGAATAGTTTTTAAAACTTTGCTTGACTTTTAACAGATACAGGGACAGTGGACAGACCAGCCTTCCTCATTCTTCTTGGGAATTTTGTTAAATTAAAATTTCCAGCCAGGCATGGTGGCACCTGCCTTTAATCCCAGCACTCAGGAGGCAGTGGTAGGGGGATCACTGTGAGTTCATGGCCATGCTGACACTACAGAGTGAATTTCAGGTCAGCCTGGGCTAGAACAAGACTCTACTTCAAAAACCAAAAAATAAAAAAAAAATTTCCTAAGAATTTATCCATTTCCTATATTTTAAAGTTTAAGATATAAAATTGTTCATGAGAGGAGCTTTTGAGATGTCATAGAAGTTAAGGTGCTTGCCTGCAAAACCTAATGACCTAGGTTCAATTCCCCAGGACCCATGGGCCCAGGTTAGATTCCCCATTACTCACATAAAGCCAGATGCACAAAGTGGCACATGTATCTGGAATTGATTTGCAGTGGCTTAAGGCCCTGGCACACCTATTCTCTCTCTTTCTGTATCTCTCTCCTCACTATCTAATTCTGCTTGCAAATAAATAAATAAATAAATAAATAAAATCATTATTTAAAAATTGTTCATGAGAAGTATTTGAGGATATTCTATTCATCATACGTTTATACTCTGAATCTAACTTTTCTTCTCAAAGGACTTTCTAAAAAAGTTTTAACTGTTTTTAAAGTCTTTAAACAGCTTTGTTGAGATACATTTGACAGGTAATAAATAAACAACACATATTTTAAGTGAAAATTTTGATGAGGGCTGACATATGCATATGCCCATTGTGGTAGTTTGAATGCATATCCCCCATCAGACTCAAGTGTTTTATGAAAGCTTTTCTCCAGCTGCCTAGCTGGAAGAGGCATCACTGGGGACAGATCCTGCAGTCTAGCCCTAAGGTATTAATAGAGGCTGATTTGAATTCTGGGCCAAAGGTATGCAGAGATGTTTTGAGCTCTGCCTGGGTCCCTGCTACTTATTAAAGATCCCTGCTTCTTTGCCTGGTTGTGCTTGCTTGTGGCACTGGCAGTTTGGTGGTATCACTCTGCTTGCATTTATGAATGGGAGCCAGCTTCTTCCATCATTTGATGGAACTTCCCCTGGATCTGTAAGCTTGAAATAAATCCCTTCCTCCCGTAAATGGTGCCTGGTTTCCATGTTCATCCCAGCAATGTGAAGCTGACTACAATGCCCATGAAACTAAAGCCACAGTTAAGGTAACATATACACCAATCACCACTGACAGTTTTCTCCTGTTCTCTTGTAGTCCCTTCAGAATACTCCATGCAGTGAACCAGAAGTTCCAGACTGTTTAGTACAATCAGGCACCATTCCTGGCCGTTGGACACTAGTTCCTCTAATTTCTGCAGATTTCCCTTTTCTGCCTTCAGGTGGTCTTCACATTGATATCAGATGTCCTCAGTTCTCTGTGTAATCCTGTCCTCTGTCCTGCAAACTCAAATTTCTTTGGTATCCCCAGATTCTCAGCTCTGTATTCTAGGGAGAAGCAACTTCTCAGCCAGTTGACAAACCCACTGCCTTGACCTTCCTCCCTCAGCTGTGGCCTGGAAGCCTTCCAGACGACAGGTTGGAGCATACATGGGGCTCTTTTGTTGTCCATTGCTTAGGAATTACTCCTTCATTCCTGATGCACAGTGTCTTGAAAAAAATCATTGTTTTAAATATCTTTCTTTTTTACAAAATCTTGGGTTGGGGAGATTACTCAGAGGTTAAAGGCAATTGATTGCAAGGCCTGATGGCCCGAGTTTGATTCCTGAGCTCCACGTGCAGCCAGAACAAAGTGATGCATGCGTGTTCTGAATGTTAGGACCTCAGCTGGTGGCAATTTGTAAATTGGAGCCTCCTGGAGGCAGTGTATTGTTGGGGGAGGGTTTATGGGTGTTATAGCCAGCTTCCCCTTGCCACTGTTTGGCACACTTTCTGCTGCTCTTTTCCACCTGGTGTTGGCCAGGAGGTGATGCCCAGCCTCTGCTCATGCCATGTTTTCCTTTGCCATCATGGAGCTTCCTTCCCCTAGAGTCTGTAAGCCGAAATAAACCCTTTCCTCCTACAAACTGCTCTTGGTCAGGCACTTTCCACTAACAACTGCAATTGTCCCCATAAAACTTCATCTCTTTGTAAGCAGCTAGAACTGTGTCCCTAGCACTGGGAAGATGCTATTCAGGCTAAGAAACATCATCCCAACCTTCCCTTCGCAGGAATTCAGGCAGCTGGCACCACTACCACTCTGAAGTATATCAGTATGTGGAAGAGAAAGCTCAATTTATAAAGAAAGAACAAGGTTTCCACTGCCTTTCGAAAGACACAACCAAAAGAGGACCCATTAAAATAACAAAAACCAAAAACTCTAGCCCTAAGAACACACAGCTCCTTGTGTACCTCTGGGTCTCTGGGGAGTCACTTATATAATGGAACTACACCAGAGATTGTCTTCTTAAGAGTGTTGGGTTCAGAGATTACAGAGGGCAAGGATTTGCATCCCCCAAAGAGGTTATAGCACATAAACTCATCTGCAAGACATGGTCCAGAGTATTCCCTCATGATATATTTTAGGGAAATTACTAACCTGGTCATTTCTCAACTTCAAGTACATCCTCTAACAGAGGAAAACTGAAAGTATTCATTTATTTCAGTTTCATTGAAATATTAGTTGCCTCCCAAATTTATTCTCTTTATTGAGTTTATAGGTAGTAAAAAAAAATTGCATTCCATCCTATCAGCTAGCTCCAGCTTTTCATCAAATGAAAGGACAGAACCCTCTTGCTTCTCTTGCAACACTTCTTGCTCAGTGCTCTGAATAGAAGATACTGCATAATATTGCAATTGCAAACTAATTAATTCACTTAGGAAGCCTCTAGAGCTGTCTTTCTCCCTCTCTAGTAACCACTGGAGAGAAGGCTCAGGAGTAATCATTTCCATAAAAGCAATATATATTCTTATACTTTTCTCTATAAATCACCTGCCACAGGATAAAGTGGTTTCCATGGTAAGTTGGGAGGATCAGAATGGCAGGGTATTATCTTGGCGTTGTTCCTAAGATTCAGACTTCAAAAGGCTATATACAATAGTGGACAGGTAAATTGAGTTCACAGAAAAGCATCAGAGATAGATGCTAGGTTGCCAAAAGAAATGCTTGCCCTACTGGCAATGTGCTATGGTACTGCACTAAACCCTCATGTACACATCAATCATCTAATCTTCCCAACAACCCCACTGTGTTAGTTCTATATTACCTGAATTTCATAAATGAAGAACGTAAGGTCTGAAAAGGTTAAGTCACTTGACCAAAGGCATGCTATAATTCTAGAAAGTGATGTTATCAGGATCACACAGTACCTTGGTAGAAATGCAAAGGTGTGGGCTCAGGAGATGGCCCAGTGATTGAAGCACTTTCCTGCAAAGCCTAACGACTCCCACGTAAAGCCAGATACACAAAGTGGCACATGTATCTGGAGTTTGTTTGCAGTGGCTGGAGGCCGTGGAATAACCATACTCTCATTTTTTAATTATTTATTTAAAAAAATATTTTTGTTAGGCCTGGAGGGATGGGTTAGCAGTTAAGGCATTTGCCTGCAAAGCTAAAAGACCCAGGTTTGATTCCCCAGGACCCATGCACAAGGGGTGCATGCATCTGTCAAATAAATAAAAATTATTTTTGTTTATTTATTTATTTGAGAGTGACAGACAGAGAAAGAGAGAATGGGCGCACCAGGGCCTACAGCCACTGCAAATGAACTCCACATGCATGTGCCACCTTGTGGCTTACATGGGTACTGGAGAATTGAGCCTAGAACCAGGGTCATTAGGCTTCACAGGCAAGCATTTAACCACTAAGCCACCTCTCTAGCCCCTCATTTTTTCCCTTTTCTCTCTCTCCTTGCAAATAAATCCCCCAAACAGAAATACAAAGGTCTGGTCTCCGCCCAGGATCCATTGCAGAAGAACCTCTGAGTGTGGCCATAATATCTGCATTATAAACCTTCCAGGTAGTTCTGATGCAGGTGAAAGTATACTGTAGAGAGAGCATATGGATGTAGTTTAGGCCTCCTTCCTCTTTTAGAGGGTCATTACACCTATAGGTCAGAGGTGGTGTGCATGTCTCAGTTATCTCTCTTGCCTTCTGTGATGGTTAAGTTTGTGTCAACTTGATTTGTTTAGGAATCCACAGACATTCCTCATAAGTGTGTCTCTGAGGCTGCCTCTAGGAAGGATTAACTAAAGGAAGAATCCTTCCCCCAGGGGTAAGCCCTTCCCCCAGAGTGGGTGGCCCAGAGTGGGCAGCCCCTCTTGGAGGAGGGGGCTGGTTGATAAAAAGAAGCTCTGGGAAGAAAGGCTCTCTCTCTCCCCCACCTGCCTGCTGGTGCTGCTCGCTGCTTGCCATTGGGTGCTTGCTGCTTGGTGCTTTCCACTTGGTACTTGCTGTTTGGTGTTGCTGCTTTCCAGTATGGACTGAAGACCAGGGTGGACTGAAGAGCAGCATCTCTCCAGGAAGCCTCCAGGCCTTCAGTGCCGGATTGGGACTGCTGAGGCCTCCAGCCTCGTGGACTGAGCAGCTACCGGGTTTCTTGACTCTTGGATCTGCAACCTGCTATTGCTGGACTGTGTAAGCTAATCCAATAAATTCACTTTTAATACAATTCATTTTATCCGTTCCATTCCTCTAGAGAACCCTGACTAATACACCTTCTTTATATTTTTATGTATTTACTTGAAAGCAGAGAGAGAGATAGAGCTTTGGGAAAGAGAGAGAGGGAGAGAGAGAGAGAATGGGCATGCCAGGGCCTCCAGCCACTGTAAACAAACTCCAGATGCAATGGCCACTTTGAACATCTGACTTTACGTGGGTATTGGGGACTCAAACCTGGGTCATTAGGTTTTGCAGGCAGTGTCTTAAACACTGAGCCATCTTTCCAGCCCTCTCTTGTCTTCTTTTGCACAGCATTAAAAAAAAACTCTCTTAGCCTTATTTTGTTTCACCATGTCTTCTCCTTTGAGCTTCTACTGACCAACTGTTGTTAAATTTCATGGACCTTGCTGTGCTGGCTGTGAAAGCTCATGGATTTCCATTGCAGGGAACTGTTACTACATTTTCTTCTCCTGCCTCCAATTTAACACAGCCTTCTGCTTTTCATTTCGTGTTTTAGTTTGCCTCTTTTTTTCTGCATGTTTCCCAAGAACACTGTGCTCTGTATGACACATTGTCCTAATATCTTTTTCTCTCCTGCTCTCTTGCATACTGGAATAGGCTCTTAATTATTCCTCAGGAAAGTGTCATTTGGGCAGAAAAGTACTGGCTCCTTGGCAGTGTCAAAAAGAAGACACTTCCATTAAAAACAATTCCTAAAAATTCTAAAAATATAATTTTGGACTTTGTGTGAGTGTGTGTGTCTTCCTTAAGTGGTACTCCTCTGCCCCTCAAAAAAATGCTTACTCGGGCTGGAGAGATGGCTTAGGGGTTAAGGCGCCTGCCTCCTAAGCCTAAGAACACTGGTTCCAATCTCCAGCAGTTCCAATCTCCAGGTCCCACGTTTAGCCAGATGCAAAAAGTGACGCAAGGGCGCAATGCCGCACTTGACCACAAGGGGGCGCACACATCTGGATTTCGTTCGCGGCAGCTGAGACACTGCTGGCGCGCCCATCTCTGTCTTCTCTCTCCTCTCTCTCTCTCTCTCTCTCTCTCTCTGTGTGTGTGTGTGTGTGTGTGTGTGTGTGTCTCCAAAAAAATAAAAATAAATAAATAAAATTCTTACTCATGTTTTTCCTACCCTTCTTGCTTGGGTTGCTTCAATCTTTTAGCTATTATGAGTCGTCATGCTGGTATGAGCCTGGATGTACAGTATCCAGTTATAAACCATAATATACATATACAGATCATTTAGCACTATCAGCTGAGGAGTATGCCCTATATTTAGGATGGAGAGGGAGGTGTAGGTGAGAAGGGGTTACAACAGGACTACAGTGGAGTGCTTGGTAGCCAACTTAACGATCAGCACATTTCCAGCTCCCTTTGTCCTCGGGCTGTGCAGTCATCTCTCTTTGTTCCTTAGACTCTGGTTCCTGTCTTTTTTTCTGTTCACTTTTGGGTTTCTGGTGGTTGGCTTTGTTTTGCTGCTCACTCTGCTTTTTGTTGGCTAAACACTGTCAACCTGTCATCTTCCTCAAAATATAACTCTTTTTCATCCTTAGTTTTGTATTCTTTTCACCAACTGAAGGGATCCATCTCTGCAACTATCATGTACAAAAAGAGTGATCCATCACCTTCCACCCACCAAGTTATCAGAGTAAGGAAGAAGCCCTGGAGTAAGGAGACGTTGGACAAGGATGAGCAGACATGGGTGCCTGCACATGGGTGCTTGACTAAGCCTGTGCCATGTGACCCACCCACAAGTTACAGGAAAAGAAATAACAGCTTGAAAGTGAGGCTAACCTTCCCAGACAGACTGCCTGCTGGCTCTGTGTTTCCTCAAGGAAACAAATGGTCATTAGTCATGTAAAACCTCCAGAGGGGAGTTCTTGGAGCCTTTATACCATGACTCACTGAATTCAGGGTTTTAAGAACAGCAGAGACAGGGGCTTTTGTGTACAATTGGCCTCTGTAACACCCCCCAATGTGAGCCTAAAATCTTTTAGGGTTTCATTACTCAGATGTTTTGAAATGGTACACATCTTTCCTCTTAGATATCCATCTTCTTCCATTAAGCCAAAATTTATGAATGTCAATTTTCAAGTTTCTTTTTTTCTTTCTTTCTTTTTTTCTTTCTTTCTTTCTTTCTTCTTTCTTTCTTTTTCTTTCTTTCTTTCTTTCTTTCTTTCTTTCTTTCTCTCTTTTTGAGAGAGAGGCAGATAGAGATAGAGAGAGAGAAAGAGAATGGGTGCACCAGGGCCTCCAGCCACTGTAGACAAACACGAGACACATGTACCCCCTTGTGCACCTGGCTTATGTGGGTACTGGAGAATTGAACCAGGGTCCTTAGGCTTTGCAGGCAAATGCCTTAACCACTAAACCATCTCTCCAGCCCCCATGAATGTCAATTTTGTCCAATGCACAGTGGTAATCTTTTGGTGATGGACTTTGTGTTAAGTGAACTTGTTAGTTTTTCCTTTTTCTTTCTCTTTTGGTATGAGGAAAATTTTTTTCCTTTATTGGGACAAGTATTGGTTTTCCTAAACAGGCACGTGCTGTGAATCTCACAGAAACAATAGCTACCTTTTTTGAGCCTACCACACACTCAGGATTTTTTTTTTTTTTTTTTTTTTTTTTTTTTTTTTTTTGGTTTTGCAAGGTAGGGTCTCACTCTGGACCAGGCTGACCTGGAATTAACTATGTAGTCTCAGGGTGGCCTCGAACTCTTGGCGATCCTCCTACCTCTGCCTCCCGAGTGCTGGGATTAAAGGCGTGCGCCACCACGCCCGGCTACACTCAGGATTTTACACAGATTTCCATAATCATTTTTTCAGTGTATGTATGTGTATGAAGGAGTATGTCATAGGTGCACATGCACATACATATATATGTATATGTGTAGAGGGCAGGTATTATTCCTCAGGAATACCATCCACATTTTTTTTTCTTTGAGAAAGGAACTCATTGGAGCTAGACTGGTTATCAAGCCCCAGGGATCCTCCTATCACAGTCTCCCTGGTGCTAGGATTACAAACATGCACCACCACACCCAGCATTTTTTTTAAAAAATATTTTATGTATTTATTTATTTGAGAGAGTGAGAAAGAGGCGGGGGGGGGGGAGAATGGATGTGTCAGGGCCTCTAGCCACTATGAACAAACTCTAGACGTGTGTGCTGCCTTATGCATCTGGCTTTATGTGTGTGCTGAAGAATTGAACATGGGCCCTTAGGTTTTGCAGGCAAGCACTTTAACCACTTAGCCATCTCTACAGCCCCACACCCAGTATTTTTATGTGGGCTCTGGATATATAACTCAGGTCCTCATGTTTCCTTTTATCTTTTCAACAGTCCAAAGATAGAATTATTCTTCCCATTTTGTGGGAATAAATAACATCCTAACTTTTTTTAACAAGTGAGTCACTAGGCATGGTGCCTCATGCCTATAATCACAGCACTTAGGAGGCTGAAATAACAGGATCACTGAGTTCAAGGCCAGCCTGGGCTACAGAGTGAGTTCTAGGTCATCATAGGCTAGAATGAGACCTCCATCTAAAAAACCAACAACAAACAGACCCTAAAAATAGTGAGTGAGAGGTAAAAACTGAACCAGGCTTCCTTACATTATGAGTTGGAAAAGTTCATTTGAAAGTCTGAATTCCTTGGAAACTTCCTCTGCTTCTTACCAGGTCATAAGTAACTTGGCATTAAAAAGCTGACTAACCTAGGGCTGGAGATATGGCTCAGTGTTAAAAGTACTTGTTACACAAGCCTGATGACTGTAGTTCAGGTCCCCAGAACCCACATAAACGTGGATGCAAGTAGCCTAAGCATCAGTAATCTCAACACACCATTGGCAATGGGAGTCTAGTTCAGAAACTGGCTGGCCAGCTGGTCTGCACTCACAGCAACAAAACAACAAAACACCCTGTCTCAAACAAAATGGAAGGCATGGACCAACACCTCAAGTTCGTCCTCTGTCCTCTACATCCATGCTATGGCATGTATGCACCCACACCCACACCCACACACAAAGCTGACTAACCAATGAAGATAAAAACACCCATAAAAATCCTTCTATAAATATTAATTTGCTTCCACCATCAGCTCCTGTTTACTGAGTTCTTCAAGTATAATAGAAGACCCACAGTGTGGTAGTTTGAATGAATATCTAACAATATATGCAACAGTTTATGAAAGCTTGTAATTTAGATCTCCAGCTGCCTGGCTAGCGGAGGTGTCACTGTGGGTGGATTCTAGGGTCCAGCTCTAAGATGTAGAGCCAGTTGTGGAATTTCCAGCCAAAGAGCTTTATCTAGGGTTCTGCCATCATGGGGTTCCTGGAATGTGCTTGCTTATGGTGGTGGTTGCTTTTCTCTCTCTGCTTGGATCTGTGAAAGGGGGCTGACTTCTTCTGCCATTATGGAACTTCCCCTTGAGCTATAAGCTTCAATAAATTCCCCTCCTCCCATAACTTGTGCCTGGTTTGGAAGTTCATCCCAGCAACTGCAGCTGACTATTATAGAATTGGTACCAGAGTATGGGGTGTTGCTGTAATGAATCTGACCATGTGGATTTTGGTCTTTTGGAACTTGTGTGCTAGAGAAATGGGAAATTTGGTGCTTGCAACTGTAGACACCTTCTGGAGCAGTAAGAGGCTTTATGGACTAGTCTGATAAGAGTTTGCTAATGCAGCCAGGCATAGTGGCACATGCCTTTAATCCCAGCACTCGGGAGGCAGAGGTAGGAGGATTGCCAAGAGCTCAAGGCCATCCTGAGACTACCTAGTGAATTCTATGTCAGCCTGAGCTAGAGCAAGACCCTACCTTTAAAAAAAAGTTTATGGGCTAGAGAAATGGCTTAGCGGTTAAGGCATTTGCCTGTGAAACCAAAGGATCCCGGTTCGATTCTCCAGGACCCACGTAAGCCAGATGAACAAGGGGCACATGCATCTGGAGTTCGTTTGCAGTGGCTAGAGGCCTTGGCATGCCAATTCTCTCTCTGTCTGCCTTTCTTCTGTCTCTCTCTCTGCTTGCAAATAAATAAAATTTTTTTTAAAAAAAAGTTTACAAATGCTAAGTGCTGAGAGAATTGTATTTGGAAGGGTTGCCTTATGGACTTTCTAAGGGGAAGGAAAAACTGCAGAAAACCTTGTTTGTTTTCATTCTGGATGGTTTCATTCTGCTGTCCAGGCCCAAAGAGTTTGATCAAGGTTAAATTTGTAATGGACTGATGTGCTTAGCTAAAGATATGAGACTCAGACATAATATTTAAAATGGGAGAAATTAAAACAAGTTTAAATTTTTCTGGCACAGAGACTAGTTTTATGTGGCTGAAGCTGTTATTTTCAAGTACATTAGCATCTGGAAGGAAGACAGTCCAACTACTTAACACTGAAACAATAGAAAGGATGCCTGAGGTAATTTCACCCAGGAAAAGATAAATGGTAAAGATACAAACTGCTTTGTAAGGAAGAAACCTGTTCTTTGAAGTAATTGATTTATTTTGTCTCTGAATTAAGAATATGACTGTGTCCTACACACCTGGTATTGGTTTCTAAAGCATGAAAAATGCATGGAGTGGGTCATGAAGGGCACATGGTTCCAGGAGCCACTGCTGAGACACAGAATAAGGTAGGGTATGATGAGCCTGATAGGATGGCAAAGCCATTGGAAGATGGATTGTGGTTTTCATGGAGACCCAAAGATGTTTTGGATATACCAGGCTGTGCAATGGCTATGATAAGTGCTACTCAGCCCAGCTGGAAGGGTAGAATTGGAAAATCTGGAGACTGTCAGTCACTGGTTAAGATATCAGACTTGTCTGATGTTTGCTTGATGGTTATGAGTTTGCATTGTTCTAGTCTCTCCTTAGTATGCCTTATAGCAGTTGGAAATGTTTACTCTGTGCTTTTACATGTTGAAAGTATATAGTTTGTTTGATTTAACAGGACTCACATCTGAGTCCGTCTTAAATCTCAGATGAGACTTGGAACTATCTTGAGTTTGTAAAGACTATGGGATCCTTTGAAGTTGGACTGAATACAATTTACGATGTAGATGGTTATGAATCTATTGAGGGCCGGGGGTGGAACATGGTAGTTTGAATGGATGTCCCCCAACATATTTAGGAGTTTACTAAAGCTTATAATTTAGTTCTCCAGCTGTCTGGCTGGAGTTCTGCCATCATGGGGTTCTTGGAATGTGATTTCTTATGGTGGTGGTTGCTTTTCTCTCTGCTTGGATCTGTGAAAGAGGGCCAACTTCTTCTGCCATTATGGAACTTCGCCTTGATCTGTAAGCGTCAATAAATTCCCTTCCTTCCTTAACTTGTGCCTGGTTTGGAAGTTCATCCCAGCAACTGCAGCTGACTACTACACACAGGTAACCTTGTTTTTAGCATAATTAAAAATGTATTTTCCTTATCACTGGCCTAGGAAGAAATACTTAGATGGTAAGAATGGCAAATGTGGAATTCTATGTAGTTTAGATTTCTGAGGTTATTGCATAAATGTCTAACATTTAACTTCGATCCTTGGGTGTCTAAGAGCTAATAAAATTGAAAATAAACTTAAGGCATTCCCTTTGTCTTAAAGTTCCATAGTTTCTATATCCACATGTGTTTGAATATGTTTCAGAAAGTATATTAGGCAATTATTTATACTGTGGCTCTATTAATAAAGCCATTCATAATACTACATCAAATTGTCAAAATATTTCATAGATGCACAGTGATATTAAATAGAACTCTAGTTAACTTGACATATTTAGCTAAAGTTTGAATTTTATAAGCCTCCCCGTTCCTCTGTTAATCTCTCTATTGGTCACATTTCTTCACTGATGTTCAATGAATTTGGAAAATAAGAACATCCATGTTGATTAATAATAGATAACAGTTATAGATAAAGAATACTGAATCTGGAATATTGAATTAGTTATTTCCTATTTCAGGGGCTAGTAAGTCCTGGCCCACAGGTCAAATTGGGCTCCTCTAATATTTCCATAAATAAAATTTTATTAGATCACAGCCAATCATATATAACTCCTTTCATGCCACAATGGCAGAGCAGATTAGTTGTAAACAGAAATTTTATGACCTAAAAGGCTAAAAATATGTATAAGAAAGGCTGCTATTGTAGTTACCTTCTAATTAATGGAACAAAACACCTGATAAAAAGCAGCTGATGGGAGGACTTTTTTTTATTAAGAATATGATTTGTGTGGTACCATAATTTCCTTCATCCCTTTTCCCCAATCCACTGAGGGCACACTTTAGTGGGGCTTCTGGTATTCTCCATGAAGTCGTAGATTATGCACTGTGAGAGCAGAAGTCAGTCATTGAGGTGGGGTGGGAGATGCTTCTGAGTATGTCCTCCCAACCTGTGGCTCTCACAATCTTTGGGAGGAAAGTTTTTTATTTTGGCTTACAGTTTCAAGGGGAAATGTCAGGATGAACAGGAGAAAACATGGCATGAGCACAGACTGGACATCACATCTGCTGGAAAACAACAGCAGAAGAGTTAGCCCATCTTTGGCAAAGAGAGAGCTGGCTAAAACACTGAAGTATTGTTGGGGAAGACCCTGGCATGCCTATTCTCATTCTCTCTCTTAAAATTTTTTAAGTATTTTAATATTGTAAATTTTATACTTCATAGCAAGAGGCTCCAAAATGCAGGTAGAGCCTTTAATTAAACCATAGGGTGTTACTTAAATTAGTTAAGAGATTTATTCAACATAAATGTGGAATGCTTTCAATTGTAAAGTCCTATACCAGGTGTTTTGTGACATGGTCCACTGAGAAAAACAACTATTGCTATCTGTTGCAGTCAGCTTCCATTACTGGCAGAAAACACCTGATCAAGAGCAGCTTGTGGGATAAAAGGGTTTATTTTGGCTTATAGACTCAAGGGGAAGCCCCATGATGACAGGGGACAATGACAGCATGAGCAGAGAGTAGATATCACCTCCTGGCCAATATCAGGTAGACAACAGCAATAGGAGAGTGTGACAATGACAAAGGAGAGCTGGCTATAATGCCCATAAGCCCGCCCTCAACAACACATCACCTCCAGGAGGTTTTAATTTCCAAATTGCCACCAACTGGGATCCTAGCATTCAGAACACCTAAGTGTATGGGGGGGGGGAACACCTGAATCAAACCACCACACCATCTTTATCAGAAGTAGCTGTGACCATACACAAAAGGCTTTTGAGATTGGGCCTATTGATGTTTCCCCATAGAAGGAGGGGGGCCAGAAGAGTAAGTAGTCAAGCACCCCCTGTACCCATTGTGTGCT
Source organism: Orientallactaga sibirica (assembly GCA_036365145.1). Lineage (NCBI taxonomy): Eukaryota > Metazoa > Chordata > Mammalia > Rodentia > Dipodidae > Orientallactaga > Orientallactaga sibirica. The sequence continues at coordinate 22,094,389 of JAEOAD010000004.1, forward strand.
GTGCTGCATGTGATCTTGTGGCCTCAAGGGAGATGAGGCATTTAGATGTTGGAAGACCAAGGGATAGAAAGCTGCATTTATACAGCTGTTCTGGCATTAGACCTTTCAATGCTATGGCTGCTTTGGGATCTCCACACTTCTGCAAGCAACTCCTTGTCCTGCCCATGCTCTGGAAGGAATTTCAATCAACTCATCAGTGCACCAGAATGAACTTTGGTGGAATCAGACTTTAGCCTATTGTGGAGGTGCCCTACCTGTGAGGAGCAAGCACTTGTGGGTATCACCCCAGAAAAAGAGTTCACACAATGCTAGGCTTAGGCATAAAAATGAAAAGATCCTCATATAGCCTATGCTTTTGAAAAGTTTGAATACTTTGATGAAAATACATAGTTAAGCAGAAAATGGATATAAGGAAGTCAGAAAAAAAGGATTACATTAATCATGCTTTCCCATTTGAATTATTACCCAACTTTTATTATTTTCATCTGAAATTTGGGCCTCTAAAACTACATTTCCATTAAAGCACATTTCCATTGTGCACTTCACCTCCCCCCCCCCAAATTCCCTGGCTTTATCTAAACATTTTAAATGGAGGAATAATGCTATTTTAAAATATACATCATCACTGGATAGCACAAAAATGCTAAACCAAGCTTTTGACAACTATTTTACAAAATATCTATAGACATTATTCTGGGGGATCATAATTCTATCCATAGTGGATACAAATCTGTGGAAGAAGGAATGATATTATACTGGCATTTTACCTATTTAAATGAAAATCCAATTATTCTCCCATTGAATCCTCTCCTGTTTGCATCCTGATTGTTCTCTCCTTATCTCTTAAAATAAAACATTTTGTGCCAGAAGTCTTTATCATTTTCCTATAAATTTCCATTGCTTTCCCATAACCAGTACCAAGAAATAAAAAAAAAATCCAAGATTCAATAACGTGTACATTTGCCAGCTTAGTGATTAAAATGTATTAACATATTCAGTAACTGCACACAGTGCTTTATATTCACCAGTGATTTTTCACCCCTGTGAAGGAGTTTTGCTCTCTCTATAAGCACACCAACCTGTAACCCAAAAGATGGCATTTTTGCCTGGTTTTAATTGTGAGAGACAACACGAACAGAATGAAATTTTGGATTGCAGGGCTGAGGTTCTGTTGCCTTTCATTATGCAGCAATGGAGACTGAGCTGGTGAAAAAAAGGGTAATCAGGTTGAAAATCCTTATTTTGTTTTTGATGATCTACTCTCTGTTTCCTTGGAAACAGCTGGCAGCTACGGAGTTGCCAGCATTAAATTTTCTTGTTTTCTTTTTCAGCTTAAAGCATCAAAGAAAAGGTGAGGTTTTCTGACTGTAGATGTACAATCTGGCTTATTTTCAAATTATTAAAAACAAATATTTGTTGAATGCATACTGCATGTAAGGTGCTAGAAGTATAAGTAACCAGTTTGAGAATGCTCTAAACCATTTGAGTGGGATAAATCTTAGTTTCCAAGGGCCAGCCTATTGTATATTGGGTTCTTTAAAAAAAAAAGAAAAAAAGAAAGAAAAGAAAGAAAGAAGCTAATTTTAACTGCTGAGCCATCTCTCCAGCCCAACAAAGCTTATTTAAAAAATCTATAGGGCTGAGGAGATGGCTCAGCAGTTAAAGGCACTTGCTTGCAAAACCTGCTGGCCAACGTTTCAATTCCCCAGTACCCATGAGTTGTAGTCAGGTTTGCATTGCTGGCAAAAATCACCCGGCCAAGAGCAGTTTGTGAGAAAAAAAAAAAAAAAAAAAAAGGTTTATTTTGGCTTACAGACTCGAGGGGAAGCTCCATGATGGCAGGAGAAAATGATGATGTGAGCAAAGGGTGGACATTGCCTCATCACCAGCATCAAGTGAACAAGAGCAACAGGAGAGTGTGCCAAACATTGACAAGGGGATACTGGCTATAATACCTAGAAGCCCGCTCTCAAAAATACACTGCCTCCAGGAGGCATTAATTCCAAAAGCTCCATTAGCTGGGAACTTGGCATTCAGAACACCTAAGTTTATGAGGGATACCTGAATCAAACCACCACATTCCGCTCCTGGGCCCCATAAACTGATAACCATCCATGATGTAAAATACAATGCATTCAGTTTAAAAGTCTTCATAGTTTTTAATCAAAAGGATATTAAAACGTTCCCGTAGTCTGAGATCTTTTAACTGAGCCATAATACCAAAAAAATAAAATAAAATAAAAATCCCCCCCAAACCCATAATGGCACAGAATAAACATTCACACTGCAAAAGATGGCATTGGGAATAACAAATAAAAATTCAACCAATACAAGGTTCAAACAGCACAAATATCAAACTCTGTAGCTCCAAGTCCAGCAACTCTAGTTAGTTGCAAATCTCCCAGTCCAATAATTCTAACCAGCAACAAGTCTGGACTTCCAATTCTGCCCCTCCACCTACACTACTCACAGTCCTGGAAAACTTCATCTGGGGTCAGCAGCTCTCCTTAGCAGCCATCTCATGGTTCTAGCATTTCCACTGGGTCTCCAGTGCAACCCACGGACCATCCTCACAGCTCCATCATGTATCCATGCAGGTATCCAGCAAACCTGCTTCACACTGCCCATGGCCATTTCCAAAACACAAGACCATGTTGAAAACTCAATGACCCTCTCTCTCCTGCATTTCTATACTCCATAATACCAGGTGGGGTGCCAATTTGATAATCCAGGAGGGAATAAAGCAGACTTTGAAGAATAGGACACTTCTTCAGTATTCAGTTCCCTTCAAAAGACTGCATTATTTCTGTTGCCCCAGTGCAGGTCAGTTGGCCCAATCTTAATGTTTGTAATCTCTCAAACAATTGCAGCTGAACAGGCAGCAGTTTGGGCCCAAAGATTTCATTTTATCTATGCCATATCCCTCTGCTCACATTAGTCTGCTTCTACATGTATAGCAACCCTGTACAAGTTCTCAGGACACGGCCATAACAGCAAGCCTTTCACACAAACTGCTTCTAGCCCAGTCCAGGCAAAGCTCTTTGTGCCCTCACAAGCCAAACCTCACAGTCCATAGTTCTTACTGCATACAGGCCTTTCAACTCTGAACAAAAGAATTCATCAAGCTGTACTTACAGCACTGCAAGGTGTCTCTTAGGCCAAGGTTTCAAGTCCTTCCATGTTCCTCTTAAAAATCAGTTCCAAGGGGCTGGAGAGATGGCTTAGTAGTTAAGTACTTGCCTGTGAAGCCTAAGGACCCTCGTTCGAGGTGCAATTCCCCAGTACTCATGGAAGCCAGATGCACAAGGTGGCACATGCATCTGGAGTTCATTTGCAGTGGCTGGAATCCCTGGTGTGCCCATTATCTTTCTTTCTCTCTCCCTCTGTCACTCTCAAATAATAATAAACCCCCCCCAAAAAAAAATCAGCTCCAAAAGGCCAAAGCCACACAGTCAGGTGTCTAGCAGTAATCCCACTCCTCTAGTATGAACTTTACTGTTGCAGTCAGGTTCACATTGCTGGCAGAAATCACCTGACCAAAAGCAGCTTGTGGGAGAAAAGGCTATAATACCCATAAGCCTGCCCCCCAACAGTACACTGCCTCCAGTAGGTATTAATTCCCAAATCTCCATCAGCTGGGAACACCTAAGCTTATGGGGGACACCTGAATCAAACTATGACACCATGTAAAGCCAGAATCACAAAGTGCCAAATGTGTGTGGCACCCCCATAGTCCGTCTGTCTCTGTCTTGTCTATCTCAATCTCTCTCTCAAATAAATAAATAAATAAATATATATATTTTTAAAAATCTATAGTGTATCATTGAGAACAGTATAATTTAAGTGAGGTGAATTTTAGAAGATTACTAGATTTTTATGCCAGACAGTATGATCAATTTTTCTTCTTTCTGTATATAAAATCTGGAAAACATGAGAGTACTACCTTTCATTGAAAGGAATAGTCTTAGCCAGATGTGGTGGCGCATGCCTTTAATCCCAGCACTCAGGAGGCAGAGGTAGGAGGATCACCATGAGTCCAAGGCCACTGTGAGATTACATAGTGAATTACAGGTTAGCCTGGACTAGAGTGACACCCTACCTTGAAACAAAACAAAACAAAACAAAAAAAGGAACAGTCTTTACCTCTAGCAAATAAACAAAAATTAAAAGTAGCCTAAACAAACATAAAAGGTGTTCTGAGAAAGTGATATATTCATAAATATATTATTTCAACTGAGGGGTGGTTATTAAATGGTTCTAATCTGGTCTTTTCCTTGATGGAAGTTTACATTAATGGAAGTTTTAAAAGTTTTGCTATATTTAACCATGAGCCATGAACGTCCAGAAATCATCAGTTAAATAATGTCATTTTACACAGGAGAAAGACATGCTGCACAATGTGTATATAGTTAACACTATAGTACTGTAGGTTAAAAATTATTATGATCACATATTTTGTTATGTTTTCTACTATAATTTTGAAACAGAATAATGAAACTTTTTTTTTTTTGCCTTTTGTTTCATATAGATGAAAACCAAGAACCAACCAAAGATTTGTGTCTTGAATCACAGTAGGATGGAAGAACTGAATGTTCTAGAACTCCATTCTCTGATCTGGTGATCTTTTAATTACTATTTCAGTTTCACAGAACTGTGAAGAACTCTCTTGTTTTAAAGCACACTATCAGAAACAAAACACTGTAAGAACATGGGTCCAAACTGAAAGAACTGACCAAAGTGGCCCTAACCCTCATACTTCAGAAGACAGACCAAAGTGAACTACGAATCTGCTTGCTTTTCACAAAGTGGCAGGAGCAATCACTGTTGGAAACATTCTTCAAGTTTTAATCATGGAGACTTCACTTTCTCTTCTTTCAGCTATAGCCATCTGTCTATCCATTAACTCCTCCCTTAATAATTCAATAAGCACTCCACGAGCCCTCACAATATTCTGTATACAATGTGTTCTTCTCTGGGATCATCTTTCCTCTGAACAGTTAAATATTTCCTATATTTCCTCTTTTGTGCCCCAATACTCTTTGTTCATGTCTTTGCTCTAACGCTTGCCACACAGTAGTACACTTATGTTTTGTACCCCTTTTAGACCATTAGTTATTTGGTGATAGTGGCTTTCTCATTTATCTCTCATTCCAGTCCCCATTACAGAGGCTGACAAATCATTGATTGTTTTGTGACTTCTATTTTTGTTTTGCTTCATGAGAGACAGAGAAACAACAAATCAAGAATTGGGTTAACTGAGAACAGGAATATTGGGAGACAGAGGTACAGAACACTGATGATGAAGTCTTTCTTTTTGATTGGTTCTCACTAAAATTAATTTCTCAAAACAGTAGTTCCAAAGCATTCTTGCTGCCCCTGAGTATTGATTCTCACTGTAAATCCTTATTCTTACCTGTTGGACTCCTACAGAGATTAAGACTATCCAGTGGAGAGCTTCCTCACTTTAATTTTCTCCAACTCAATGAATGGCATAAATAATAAGTGCTAGTTAAAAGAGCATGAATTGGAAGATAGGGTTAAGCAACTCATTCAAAGCCCAGCATAGAGAAATTAAGAGGTATGAGAAGATTAGAGATCAAGGGAGTAGAATAAGCTGCTCCAAACTCTATCTCATAGTCTTCAGGAGGCTTGGGAATAGGAAGTATGTGAAATGATAATGGCCAATAAAGTTCCAGAATTGGACAGGTGAGTCTTCAGATTTACAAAGCATTCCAATTCCCAAGAAGAACAAGTGAAACCAAAGCCATGCCTTTTTGTATCATATTGAAATTTATAGAATGTTGTCAAAAAAGAGAAAAATGGAGCTGGAGAGATGGCTTGGAGATTAAGGCACTTGTCTGCAAAGTCAAAAGACCCAGGTTTGATTCCTAGGACCCATGTAAGCCAGATGCACAAGGTGGCGCATGCATCTGGTGTTCAGTTGCATCAGCTGGAAACCCTGGTGTGCCCATTCTTCTCTCTCTCTCTATCTCTCTCTTAAATAAATAAATAAATAAATAAATAAATAAATAAATAAATAAAAATAGTTGGGCGTGGTGGCACATGCCTTTAATCCTAGCACTTGGGAGGCAGAGGTAGGAGAATGGCTGTGAGTTCAAGGCCACCCTGAGACTACATAGTAAATTTCCAGGTCAGCCTCAGCCAGAGTGAGACTCTACCTCAAAATAAATAAATAAATGAATAAATACAAAAATAAAATATCTTTAAAAATAAAAAGAAAATAGAAAAATCTTTTGAATGTCAAGAGATAAAAGGAACATTTCCACAAAGAAATGGCAATGTGACCAAGGATATACTTCTCATTAGCACCAACAGATGCCAGAAAACAAGAGAAAAATATCTTTAAAGTACTGAGGGAAATGAACCTTCTATGTAGATTTGTATAATCAAATAAATTATTCTCCAGTGGCAAAGCATAAGCATTTCAGCCATGCACATTCTAGAAGCATTAATCCCTAGTCTCTTTTTGAAAGAACCAAATTCAACAACAACAACAAAAAAAATTGTTTTCTGCAAGGAGAAACAGTATCAGAAGCAATGGCTGCTGCAACACAAACATGGTATCAAGTATATTAGCAGGCTTTCTGCCTTATCACTGTTAATTCAAGTTTAAGAATGTAGCCTGAAGTGATAGGCAATCATCTACTCTCCAAATAAACCAGGAAACCTGAATCTTAAATGTCAAACACAGATCCATAAGCTGAAGTTTAATGAAGTACCTATATATTTTAATAGATTTGAATGTATCATATAGTACATACGTTTAAAAACTTCTAACATAGGCTGGAGAGATGGCTTAAAGGTGAAGGCGTTTGCCTGTGAAGCCTAAGGACCCAGGTTCGATTCCCCAGTACCCACATAAGCCAGATGCACAAGATGGCTTGTGTGCCTGGAGTTCGTTTGCAGTGGCTACAGGCCCTGTCATGCCCATTCTCTTTCTCTCTTTCTCTTTCTCTCTCTCTCTCTGCCTTTTACTTTCTCTTTCAATAAATAATATGATATAATGCATTACAGAGGATATTTCAATAAATATGTCTGAAGTAATTTAAACTTATTTGATAATATACATTGAGTATACTAGTAATAGTGATTAAAGAGTGATTAAAGGGGGGTTTGTTTTTTATTTTTGCTGACGATTAAACTCAGGACTTTTTTTTTTTTTTTTTTTTTTTTTTTGGTTTTTCGAGGTAGGGTCTCACTCTAGCTCAGGCTGATGTGGAATTCATTCTGTATTCTCAGGGTGGCCTCGTACTCCTGGCGATCCTCCTACCTCTCTGCCTCCGGTGTGCTGACATTAAAGGCGTTCACCACCATGCCCGGCTAAACTCATGGCTTTGCACAAAGCAAGTGCTCTACAAATGAGCCACATTTCCAGCCCTAAAATAGTCTTTTAAATTATTTATTTACTCATTCATACACAAACACACACACACACACCAGGGTCTCTTGCTACCGTAAATTGAATGCCAGGCATTTTTGCCACTTTTTTGATTAGGCTTCACATGGGGAATTGATCCTAGACCAGTTAAAGGCAAGTAAGTGGCTTTAACTGCTGTACCATCTTCCCATTCCCCCTAAAATAGTTCGGACTTAAAAATAAAGTTATTGTAATAATTTTGGAAAGTAGGAAAAATACAAAGATGCTTGAAACAATTAGCCATTGTACCACTTCTGTGACTACCAAATGTAAGTAATGCTAACACTTGCTCATATTCCTTGAAGACGTTTTGAAATGAATTTTGAATAATTGAGAACATGCTATGAATATAATTTTGGTTCCTATGTTTTTACATTACAAGTACCCCTTTTCCATAAAACTCTTTAACATCACATGCTATGATTGTAGGACACTGAGAAACCAAGCTTGAATAGAACTAATGGCTAGCTGTCATAGTGCTGGAGAGTGCTATGCAGGCTACTGGAGAGAAAAGTTAATCAACCCTGCAACCTACACAACTAGCCTGCCAGGCAAGATGTGCCAACTGGTACAATAGTGACATGACTGTATGGGGGTAACCATCTGCTTTCTGATTGGCTTTGAGGCCTGTTCCACAGGAGGGAATTCATGGCTGGTACTGAAAACCTAGTCAAAAGCTTATAGCTAGAGAGGTCATAGGTCCTGGGGGGGGGGGAGGTGGAAGGATACATTATGCCCATCAAATTGCCTCTAACTATCTGTTTATGCCCATACATTAGTGCTGGTCTCACTTTTGGTCAGAGAAGCTTCTTTTTGCAGATGGCAACTACAGGAGAGACCCCAAACTCATCAAAGTGCCAAGAAGTGACGTTTGAATGTTCAGCACTAAAGAAGGCATCACTATGACCCCCTTCAAGGCTCAGGGAGCACTGTGGAAGAGGTGGTAGAAAGAACATTAGAGCTAAGCTTGGGGAAGAATGTGTGGGAACGCTGTCTTCTGGATATCAAGCAATGATTGCATTCATGACTTCATAGAGGCCATGATCACCTGCACAAGGCCTGTACAATATTGGTCCCGTGAACATGTCACAGATAGAAGAGGGTAAAAAGATGAACATGCTATCATGGATGTGGAGGAGGGCAAAAAAATGAGAGACATCAAAAAAAAGAGGGATGAGCTGGAAAGAAGAAAGGGTTCGATGGAAGAGCAATTGGAGAGGGGAACAAAAGAAAGTGGTGAAGAAAAAAAGCCAAAAAGGCACAAGAAAAGAATGAATAAGTAAATAAATTTTACACCATGAGCAGTAAACATGATATATACAATGCTGAAACATGTTTTGCAAGTTGTCACAGTATATAATCTTGCCATATCCAATTTGCTCAATTTTTCTACTCTATTATATTCCACTTTTTTTAAAAAAGCTGGATCAAGCATTAAAAATAAATAGAATTACTTGAAAACATCACTTGAACAGCTGCATAGTGTTTCATAATGTTTACTAATCATTAGATTAGTATGAATGGCATTTCAAACATTTTCTATATCATAAACATTACTGAAGTTACTGTATTTTTACATAAAGCTTATGAGTTATTCACTAAAGACAGATTTCCAGATGGGAAATTGCTAGTGTACCCAAATTCATTTGGTATTTTTCAGTGCCCCCCACCCCCGTCTGTGTGGTACATGACCTCTTTGACACGGGGGTGTACTGTGTGATCACTCTCCTAATTCTCCGTCCTCTCTGGAAAGCGCTGGCCAGTCTCCTTGTGCTTTTCTACCATTTCCTTAATCATATGTTCTTGAGGTTAGAACTTTGGTCTCTGTCTGAACTCTCATTTGATATTACTTAAATGCTAAGCTTCAAACCTAACATGAGGATTTTACTAACACTTTTTCTGGTATTCTGAGGAGACTGAGCTCTTCCCAATGGTTAGGCTTTAGATTTCTCACTGCCTTCTGAAAATATCCAGTGAAAATTATCTCTAAAAATAGAAAGCAACTATCCCATTAAAATTGCCTTTTTTTTCTTTTCTTTTTTTCTTTATATAGCACTACAATTCTTCTAGGATTTGAACTACAGAGTCATTGCTGAATTCTTTTCCTGGTGTAAAAATATGTTCAATCAATGGACCTCTTGATTTCTTTTGCTTTGTTCCATTTTTTTCTTGTTTCAATACTGACTTTATATAGGTTATTATCATCTTTCCCTTTTTGGAAGTAAAGCAAGTTAAACCATTTAAAAACCATTATAAACAATATAAATTTTAGATTAGATGAGCATTACAATGTATGAAAATAGATATACTTTTTAAAAATAAGTATTGAATTTTTTTCTTTCTTACAGTCCTTTTGGGTTAATAGTCTATTTTCCAAAACCTACTACTTGGAAGATATGTAGACTGCAAAACCTTTATAAAATTTCTTTGAATGTTAATTGCATCTTTAATCTCTTGCACTGAAAAATCATAATTCTCATGCAATAGTTAATCATAAGAATTTATTTTATCCCATAATATAAGAAGGACAGTTCCCAAATAGCAAAGCCATATATGATTTACAGTATAACTACTAGAGATTAAAATTTCTTTGTAGTTCCTTTTGAGAATTTTGAGAATGTGTCTCACTACTGAAATTCATACTAATATGTCTAAAATCATTTAAGCTAAATTTGTTTGTGAGAGAGGTGTGCTTTAAATAGATATATTATATTATAATTATTTTCATTGTTCAAAAAAAATTTTAGTCAAGGTCTCATGTAGCCCAAGATGGCCTTGGACTCAGGGCAATCCTCCTGCCTCAGACTCCCTGGGATAACAGGTATAAGCCACCACACCTGGCTCAATTAGATTTTTTTTTTTGAGGTAAGGTCTCACTGTAGCCCAGGCTAACCTGGAATTCACTATGTACTCTCAGGGTGGCCTCAAACTCATGGCGATCCTCCTATCTCTGCCTCCCAAGTGCTGGGATTAAAGGCTTGTGACACCATGCCCAGTCTCAATTAGATTTTTTAATCATGGGATTGCATTTAGCTTATTTCACTTTTGCCTGGCTATTGTATTTTTATGATTCAAAGTAAAAATTAAGATAAATAAATCCTGCCTCCATCCCATTTCCTCTGTGTCTTCTAGCATTTTAATTTCATTTATTCTCTCGGTATTTCTCTCTTTGTTACACAACATATGAACAGGACACATATGTATTGTTCTGTATCTTAGTTTTCCCTTAACAATTTGTCTTGGAGTTCTTTCTATATTGTTTAATTTCATTAGTTATCTAAGTACTCTGCTTTGTTCATTATACCAGAGAGCAACAAAAACTCCCCCTTTTCTTCTTCCTTCTACCTAAACTAAATCCACACCTTCCTTTTGGTCTAGAGAACCCTGTCCAGATGGGCACTAATGCAAACAACTGACTTGGAATATTTCTATTTATAAATGCTCACTAGCTTCTACTTTTCTACCACGTAAAAGTTGAATAGCTGGGGCTAGGGAGGTGGCTCAGCTGGTCGAGCACCTGCTGCACCAGCAGGAGGACCTGAGTTCAGAATCTCAGCACCCGCATAAATGTTGGGTATGGTGGCACACACTTATGATCCCAGGACTTGGGAGGTAGAGATTGGCAAATCCCAGGGGCAATCTGGCTAGCTAGCTAAATTGATGAGCTCTGGGTTCTTTGAGAGATCCTGAAATAAATTAGTGGAGACAAATTGAGGAAGAGACCCAACACTGACTTCTGGCCTACACATGTACACATAAACACACACATGAGCAGGGATGCACACATGCGCACACACTAAACATTCATATGTAAAAACCCAAAGCCCTAAATTCCTTTGTCTACTATAGTTCTAGCTCCAGTTTATCTTCCCAGTCATATATTCCAAATCCTTATGAAGCCTTTCGTGTGTGAGGCCTGCTTCTAAAGGACCACCTAGACCAGTGAGAGGCACTTCCCCTTTCTCAAAGCAGGATTCTGAACTAAATTTATATGACAGGCATTGTAATTTGTAATTAGTAGCGACTGGCTTAAAGATCAATTGGATTTGGAGTTGGAACAGAGCATAAGGAAGCTTTGTATATCCTTTTTCCATTCAAGACCCCTCTATGTCCAATGAAAACACTGCAATTTATAAAAGGCAGGAATCTTAATTCTGAGTCTCGGTGTTTCAGGCACATGAGAAGCAAGTCCAGTGGAAAGTGAGCATGTTGTGTGTTAAGAGCCAAGGCTGCAGTGAAGTCTTGCAAAGCACCACCAGTGAGTACTGTCAGAAATACTTGGAGTCATTATGTGTTTGATTTTTAGTTTGGTTTTGCTGTTGCACATTAGAAACCTTATTTTGCTGTTGTTGCCAATTCAAAAAATATACTTTTATTTATTTGCAAGCAGAGAGAGATAGAAGAGAGACAGACAGAGAGAATGGGTATGCCAGGGTTTGCAGTCACTGCAAACGAACTCCAGATATATGTGCCACTTTGTGTATTGGGCTTTATGTGAATACTGGGAATCAAACTCAAGCTGTTAGGCCTTGCAAGCAAACGCCTTAACTGCTGAGCCATCCCTCCAGCCCTGTTGTTAATTTTTTGACGCCCCCATTCAGTTATAAGGCCTTATATGGAGTCACAATGCACAGTTTAAGAAGCCCTGCTATATGGCTTGTTGCTTCATTATGAAGTCCCAAGATTCATGCTTATTTATATCCCTATTCTATCTCTTTCTACCTCGCTCCACCCCTTCCCTCTTTTAAGCTTGAGTTTAGTTTGTGTTTCTTGTACCCAAGAGAACACTGACTCCAGTCCAGGTACTAGACTTCTGAAGGAATTTATTTATTTATTTATTTATTTTGGATTTTCAAGGTAGAGATTGCACTGTAGTCCAGACTGACCTATGGATTCACTATGACTTATGTATTCACTATATAGTGTCAGGGTGGCCTTGAACTCATGGAAATCCTCCTACCTATGCCTCCCGAGTGCTGGGATAAAAGGCATGTACCACCATGCCTGGCAGAAAATTTTAATCCTAGCTTTTTTATTTTTGAATCTTTTGAAACACTATGTTTACTATCTAGGGTAGCCTCAAACTCTCAAGTTTGTAGCCTCAGGTTTCTGAGGGCTGGGGTTACCACTCCTGGCTACTGAAGTTGTGTGTGTGTGTGTGTGTGTGTGTGTGTGTGTGTGTGTGTGTGTTATGTTGGAAAGCAGATGATAGCTGAGAAAATCATGAGAGTAGTTAACAATTAGGGGATGGGAAAAAAAGAAAGTTATATGGCATAGAGATTAAGAGGCCACTAGGAGAAGAACCAGTGTAAAATGGTGTTATCAGTCCTGGCCTGCTGCTTCATTATGAAGTCCTAAGATTCATGCTTATCTGTCTTCATGTAAAGAATGCAGGGGAGGATAGTGTTTTAAAGAAAAAACAAGACCAAGGAAGGCTGGAATATATCAATTAGATTTGCTAATTAGGTCAGTGGTTACCATAGCAAGGAACATTTAGTTGGGGTTGGAGACAAAATTTACTGTTTGCTAAAGCTAGAGTGTCAGGTAAAGAATGGGAAATAATTATACATTTATCTTTAGGGACCCTCACTGGGATGAGAAGGTGATTACTACAGGGAGGATTTTCCCTTTTTTTTTTTTTTTTTTTTTAATGAATAAGACTTAAGCATGCTTTGGGAAGAGAAGACAAAATATGAGAGATTGATTAGAAACCTAAATTTTGTAGAATTAAATTCCTGAAAAGAAAGAGAGGTGAGGAGGGAAATAGAAACCAACTAGAGATGTTTGCTTTTGATGTCCCCCAAGGACAGCATAATACAGTAATACTGCCTAGGACAAGCCAGGTGCTCTTCCAAATGTGTTAGACATATTAACTGGATTAAGACTGGGTGGAAATGAGGGACTTAGAAAAAGAGATGCTGAAGTAAAGTGTTCCTGGAAATAACAGTTATATAAATTATATAAATATGAAGGCAAAGTTATGTACTAATAATCAGAAATAGAAGATGGAAGAGATGTAGTGAGCTTAAAAAGTACTGGCTTGAAAATAGGAACAGAAGTTGATATGAAACATACACAAGTATTTTTGGATGGCAATTCCTGAGTGAACAACCAAGGCAGTAGGAGGCCACAGCTCATGAAAATCACCAGATGATTTTTCTGTCACCTTCAAGTCAGGGTTTTCCCTGTGTAGAGGAAGTCCTCAGGGAGGACACATCGTTGGTAGCCCAGCGACTAGCACCATTAATGCCACCTTGGGAGTTTGTTAGACATGTAGCAACTAGGGTCCTATCCCAGAACCACTGAATCAAAACCCACGTTTAAATAAAAATTCTAAATGCTTTGTGTTTTCACCAAGTTGGAGAAACAGTGAATAGATTGAGGAGAGAGTGTGGAATCGCCCATGGTTTATTTGTCATAATATTGCCTATGAGATGTTGGGAGAAATAAGGAGCAGATGTTCTGTCTGTGATGTTCCTAAGCATGTAGACTCAATGTACTTCCCCTTTTAAATCTTGAATCTAAATCCATCCCCACATGATGGTAATTTCATGTTACACCCAAGTGCTATCTATTTTGTGGGTTTAACAATGTAAAAAAAAAAAACCCGCTAAAGTAAATTCTTCTTTAGCATATTCCTCTCTAAACTTTGTACTTGCCATCAAACAGGTTCTTCTTGATGTGCCAGTCATGTTGGTGCACGTCTACAAATCTAACCTGTTCTATTCTTATCAACAGAATTTAAGAGACATAACATTCCCAAGTGAAAGCCCTACCACATCAAAAACTTCAAATGTGGGACCTGGAGAGATGGCTTAGCGGTTAAGCGCTTGCCTGTGAAGCCTAAGGACCCAGGTTTGAGGCTTGATTCCCTAGGACCCACGTAAGCCAGATGCACAAGGTGGCGCATGCATCTGGAGTTTGTTTGCAGTGGCTGGAGGCCCTGGTGTGCCCATTCTCTATCTATCTGCCTCTTTCTCTCTCTGTCACTTTCAAATAAATAAATAATAAAAAAACCTTTCAAATGCACCTCACATATTATTTAACTATATTACTCTTCTGGCTAATATTACCCACTGGTACCCCACCTTGTTCTGTGGTCCTTCAACTCTATCTCCCTAGATAAAAGGAACTTGCTTCTGCATTTCCCATTTCTTTCTGTTTAAAAAAATTATTTATTTGTTAGAGCGAGAAGAGAGAGAAAGAGGTAGAGAGAAAGAGAATGGGCATGCCAGGGCCTTCAGCCACTGCAAACGAACTCCAGACACATGCACCACCTTGTGCATCTGGCTTATGTGGGTACTGGGGAATTGAACCTTAGTCCTTAGACTTCGCAGACAAGTGCTTTAATCGCTAAGCCATCTCTCCAGCGCCCCCCCCCATTTCTTTTTTTCCTCATCAAAATTCCATATCTAGTAGTTTAGCTGTATTTGCTTAGACCTGCAAATGTTTCTGTGTTGGGTGAAGAATAGATTGTCTTTCTTTCATAGGTTCTTAATGTGAACACCAGGGTGTTGTATAGGATAAACTATAAGGTTTAACATTCTTTCATTTCATATATTATAGTCAAATTTCCTCTGAGCAGAAAATATGCTAGAAAATTAGCCCAAGTAAAATGAAATTGAGACAGGACCAAAACCCACTCTAAGGGAAATTCTGCTGTTCGCAACACAGACACACATGCACACCCCATCTGCTCCTGGGCCAGCTTCAAGAACTGCTTTCTTGGGCTGGGGAGATAGCTCAGCAGCTAAGAGTACTTTCAGCTTAAGCATGTGGGCCTGGGAAGGCCGGAGACCTCTTGAGTTCCCAGAGGACCCATGCAAACAACTGGACATGGCCACGCATTCTGTTACCCCAGTCCATTTGTGTGTATGTGTGTGTGGGTGGGGGCGGGGTTCAGAGATCAGAGAATTGCTGGAGCTCCAAGACCATGGATAGCAGCTAAGGGTTTAGGGACAGACCTCATCTCAAGAAAACATGCAGCTGAGCGATAGAGAAGAGCAAGCGAGGTTCTCCTCTGGACTCCGTGCCTCCCTTACCCCATACACATCCATATACCACCCCCCACATGCCTGATACATTGTCTTTCCCCTTACCATTCCAGTGTTTTGAAGCTGCCACCATCAATTATAAAATGGCTTTGAGCTGTGGGCCAAATCGAAATCCTTCAAAATGAATGAAGTCACTAGAGAGTATACGAGTGGAAGCCTGAGCAAAATTGCCTCCTCACGTTTATTGTGGAACCAGTTCTCAAAGGTGGAAGATGTGGAAGGAGAGAGCCCTGCAAATCAGCTCCAACCTGTTGGGGACGTCAGTGTTAGCGGCCATTATTTATTTATTTATTTATAGACTAAATAAGCATCTTGTGATTCAAGACTTTCATTTACACCAAGAGCAGAATGTAGCCTAGCTGCAATTTTGTTTCAACGAGCCGATGATTTTAAGCGCTGATGCCTATGGGGGTCCAAGTGGGTGGTCAGAGAGGGAGGGGAAAAGCCATTTGTTGCCTCATCACGCTTAGCGGTCCAGGGAGCTGGGAAGGTTTGGTTTAGCAGCACGGGAAGAACCGAGATTGCGGAGGCCTCGGGCGTTTCGAAATTGAGGCGGAAATGATTTTTTTTTTTAAAAAACTCTTGCGGAGACAAGCGTGGACGAGGTGACAGCAGATGCCACGGGCCTTTGATGTGCGGCAGCCCCAAGCCGTCTGCCCTCAACCCTCCCAGGGTTAACTCGGGTGGTACCCAGCCCTTCCCCCGCCTCGCCTCCGGGGCTCCCATCCCCCTCTCCAGTCCTCTCTCTCCCTCGAGCCTGCCTCTCGCCTTGCTCTCCCGCTTCCCCTCGCCCCCCTCCTCTTCCTTCTCCAGCCCCTCCGAGAGCCCAGCCCACTCGACTCCTCGCTCTCTCTTTCCCTCCGAGCCCTGGGCTCCCGCGCACACCCTCCCGCCGCAGATGCCACCGCCTCCCTCCTCCTCCTCGGTGGGCGTGGCCTCGGCGGGCTGGCCGCGCGCGTGCGCACTGCGCGGCGGGCGCTCGCGGCTGGCGGGATCGGCGCAGGCGCGCGCGGCGCTCGGCTGGGCTCTGCTCCGGCTGTGGCCAGGCGGGCGCGTCTCTCCCTCGGTGGCTGCGTGTGCTTGTGCGTGTGTGTGTGTGTCTGTGTGTGTGCATGTGCGTGCGTGTGCGTGTGCTCCGGGAGGTGAGGGTACCCACAGCCGCGGCGGCGGTGGTGCTGGCGGCGGCATCACCATGTTTCTCCACTCCGTCAACCTCTGGAACCTGGCGTTCTATGTCTTCATGGTCTTTCTGGCGACCCTGGGGCTGTGGGATGTCTTCTTCGGCTTCGAGGAGAACAAGTGCAGCATGAGCTACATGTTCGAGTACCCCGAGTATCAGGTAAGGGGTTCATCCCCTCCCCTGGGCGCCCCCCACCCCACACCTTGGCCGCCCCTCGGGTGGGCTCCTTCCTCCTTGGCTCGCCCGCGCCTCGCGGCTGGCCCCGGGCTCCGGAGCACGGCCGCCCCCCCGCTCTGTCCCCTGCACCCGCCCCTCGCCGCCCCTCTCGTCCCCGCCGCCCGCTGATGGACAGAGCCCCTTCCCCTGGCCTCCCGGGTCCATGCTCATCCCTTCCCGGTTCCAGATCATCACCTGGGAGCAGCCGGGCCCAGCCCCTCTCTTGTGGCCGGAGAAGCTGCCTGCCCAAAGCCCTGGTCCTCGCGGTCCTGATTTAACAGGTGCCCCCCTCCCTCCCCCGGACCCCTTCTTTGCTTCTCCGGAGCAGACGTTCTTTCCCTTCGTACCTGGTCATATAGGCTTGTCACATTTTGCTCTCCTAGAAAGAAACCTCAGCGTTTGCCCCAGGCTTTTTACCTCTGGGCGAAAGGCTAGCTTGGTGAATAATTAAACTGGAAACTATTTCCTTCCCTCCAATGGAGGTTTTTTGCGGATCCACCTGTTCTGTAGCTTCTGAGTCCGTGGGTGTGAACCTGCCTGTATTTATGCATGTCGCTGAGCAGCCGAGGGGCCTCTGGCCATTCGCATACAAAATCTCTTCCTTGGTGTGATTTTAGTTTCCGAGACCGTGTTTAAAGAAATTTCTGTCCTCCTCCTCTTCCCCGCCCCCTCCACCTCCTTTCCATGTTGAATGTTTTCAATTAATTGCTTCATTTGTTCGTTCAGCGTAGTAGAATCCAGAATTTCATTCATGGTAAGCTGTAAAAAGCAATCGCGGCAAATTACACAACCGTCCAGGGAAATTTCTCCCGTGTGATTTTTTTTTAAAAAAAAATTCTAAATGGATCTCTTGATTACGAAATACCTATTATAATATCGCCTAGAAAATTACCTGTACATTATACAAGTTGAAAAAGTGCATTCCTAAAAAACCATAGCAGATTTTTCTTGAGCATGAAAGATGAATATCAAGATTGCTTCTCTGTCCAGGTTATTATAGAGGGAGCATACTTGATGCTGCTTCTATTATTGACATTTAAATATCTGCGATTTTATTTAAACTGCTGAAGAGCTCCCTTTCCCATGGATAAATTTCTGGTAAATTCAAATTTCATTTGTTTTGCCATCTTTACCTTGGTTTTGCATTCATGGTTATAAATGAGTGTGAACATTGGATTTCAGATTCTATTGGAGGAGATTTAACATGTTACTGTTGTCTGTTAATTTCTAAGCAAATAACCTGACAAAATGCTGCTTTGAGTTTTACTGTTTAATACATGAGAGCTTTCAGTTTGTAGTTTGAACTGTAAATAGAGTTCATAATCTCTTTTCATTGCCTAAGCTTTAATAATTGGGAAACTCCCAATAGGTTGAAGTAGGTCACTTTAGTTTTGTACTGCATTAAATGGAGACTTTGGTTAAAATAAAATCCTTTTGGAACAATGGTTTCCATTTATTTTTACATTCCCCACAACAATTGAAGCTATTTTCATATTTGCTGTCGTAGAAATTGCTTTTCTTAGTGTTGAGAACAAAGCATATCCACCTCACAGATGAATTTCCTGCCTTGAAATTGATTGGAAAGACAGAAGATTAGTGTAGCTAATAGAAAAGAACCTTTTTTTGTTGATGATGATGATAAGTAGTGTGCCTTGTGGGTGGTTTACAGTATGCTAATTTGTTGGTACAGTAATAATTATGGTGGCAGAAGTTTTTGGTACACATTTTAGCATTAATACTGTTGATTCACTACAGTATTAATATTTGACTGAGGTCTTCTACTTTCCGTACCAAGTTGTGCTGTTTTATAGAATACCTACCTATAGAAATAAGTCATTTCTAATAAAGTGAGATTTTAAGATAAATGGGCTCACTAGATTAGGAGCCAAATAGTTTTCATATCAGTAACATGTTCTAAAGAGATTTTATACATTGCCTTCTTAGTTATGTTTTCTACAGCTTTCTGATTTTTCGCAGGCTGATATCCAGCATGTGGCATGCCCTAGTCATTTTTCTGAATGCCTTCTTTCTGCTGCCTATTGTAGCTAGTTAGCAGAGGAAAGGTGGTTGAAACACTTATTACTTTTGTTTTAAAAGGCGAGATAAGACTCTGCAAAAATGAACCTTTGAATTTAAAATTATTGATTCATTCACTACCTGTAGTTTTCCTAGATGCTCTCATTCAGAGCTAACTGAACATTTCATAGCTACATCTTAAGTCTAACATGCAAAACCACATCCTTTGAAACCATTGCCTTATTATGCCATCAGGGCAAAACTTTTATTTGGAAGCACATAATTTTAGGCAAATTGCAGAATTTGAGAAGAAACATCTTTTTTTTCTCTCATACTTTAATTTACTCTTTTCATATGTGTGAGCTAATGATTGCTCCCTGAAAGGAAATGTTGATATTGAAAATATGATCATAAACAAAGAAAATAAGATCATATTTTGGAGTGTCTGTTAAGCAAGTTGTTTATTGAATGACTAATCTCTGCGAATTATATTTGGTATGAGAAGGCATTAGTGATAAATCAGTCCTTGTTCCTTTATGTTTTTATAACAAGAAAAGAGACAAGAATGTAAAATGTATTTTTAATACAGTGTCATAAGAGTGTCTACAAAGCTCTTCAGAGAGGAGAGAACATCCAAATTTGTCCTGGGTTTTTAAAAGCTTTAGAAAAGACATGACTTTGCCATTCTGGGCATGTAGTTCACAAAGTGCAGAACAAAATTGCAGCCATATATTATATATGAAGGTTGGAAGGCAACAGGACACATTGTATGATCAGCATTCATAATGTTACCATGTATATAAACAGGATAAATTAATCTATAAACATTTGCTTCTGTGATATTTATGGAAGCACCCATTAATAACATTGGCTGAAGGAACACAGGCAGGAGGCTTTCTTTTCAATGCCTACCCTTCTTGTTTTGAGTTTTGAATGTTAAAATAGACCAAAATAAATTTTAAAACATAGCCTGTGTAAATTAAAAGAAAGTAAAAATAATTAGGGCTAGCTCCTAAAGGATCTCCCACCCTAAAGGCTTTATTACTTACATGTATAGTGTGGAAACAGGTGTAGATTTGTACTTGACAACATGTGGATTATGGATTGTTGCAACAGAGGTTATGGCAGAAAGAAAGACCAGACAGATAAAACTAACTGCATTTATTTTGATTGTGTTCTTTTTGGATAAATTATGGAGATCAAACTTTTATAGTTTTTATTGACAATTGAAAGATTTATATGTCATAAAATAAGCATTTTACTTTCTTAAGCATTTTTAAAGCACTTGGGAATTTGTTATTTTTGCCTTTTTAAACGGTTTAGGTTAGTTATGAGAAGGACCTGTATGGGCTGGAGAGATGGCTAGCAGTTAAGGTGCTTGCCTGGGATGCCTAAGGACCTAGCTTCCATTCCCCAGTACCCACGTAAGCCATATGTACCAGGTGGCACATGAGTCTGGAGTTGGTTTGCAGTGGGTGGAGGCTGAGATGTGTCCATTTTCTCTCTCTCTCTCTCTGTCTCTCAAATAAATAAGTAAATTTTTTTTTTTAAAAGAGATGGATCTGTACTTACGCCTATTCAAGGAAAGACAGACAGCAGAGGCAAGATCATAGAGATAATATTCAAATATAAAGGCAATTGATCTTTATTTAAAGTCTGTTTGGGGGATTGGAAAGAAGGCTCAGAGGTTAAAGGCACTTATTTGCAAAACCTTTTGGCTAGAATTCAAATGCCCAATACCCATGTAAAGCCAGATGCACAAAATGGCACATGCACCTGGAGTTCATTTGCAGTGGCTTAGAGACCCTGGTGTGCCCATTCCCTCCATTTGTATGTATGCGTTGTAGTCACTGTCACATTGTTGAGCCAAGCATCCCAACTAGACACAGTTTAGGTGAGGAAAGGGTTTATTTCAAGCTTACAGATCCAGGGGGAAGTTTCATCAATGGTGGAAGAAGCTTCTTCCAAACAGCCAAGCAGAGAGAAACAACCAAGCAGCCAATGAAACACCAAAAGCAGCAAGAACAAGCCAGCAGCAAGCAGGACCCCAGAGCTCTCACTGCTCTTTTACACCTTCGGACTGGAACTCGGATCCACTCCCAGTGACATCTTAGGCCTGGACTCCAGGATCTGCTCCCAGCGACACTTCCTCCAGCCAGGTGGCTGGAGATCCATGTATAAGCTTTAAGAAAACACCCAAGTCCATGGAGGACATACATTCAAACTACCACAGTGTGCATGTGATGGTGCATGTATGGATGAGGTGTCTATGCTCCTTTGCTATTGGAAATGAACTGTCAGACTGCAAAGGAACACCATTAGGATCACAGGTGCAGGTGCCACTTTGCATCCAGCTTTACTTACATGCTAGGGAATTGAACCCCAGCTGGCAGGTTTTGAAAACAAGCACCTTTAACCACTGAGCTATCTCCTCAGCCCTAAAGATAACAGAGTGCTATCCTCTTAAGCAATACTCACATAGTCATATCAATGTTTGTGTGGTGTAATTGGCAGAGATTATTTATGGTGACATCCTCAAAGGAATACTGAGGAATCTCATACAAATGATAAGATATTTTTTTGAAGAGAGATTTTTTCACCAGTTATTGTCAACAGTCACGGTTTTTGAAATTCATACAATAAAATTTTTCATCAAGCATGTACTATATGGTTAGCATTGCTAGATTATTAATCTTGATATGTATTGTATCTATGGTTCAGTGTGATTGATTTTAGAGAGGCACAGAGAGAATTGATGCACCAGGACCTCAGCCACTGCAGTTGAACTCCACATGCTTGTGCCACCTAGTGGGCATGTGCAACCTTGCGTTTGCCTCAGTTTTTGTGCATCTGGCTTATGTGGGATCTGGAGAGAGATCAAACATGGGTCCTTAGGCTTTGCAGGCAAGCACCTTAACCACTAAGCCATCTCTCTAGCCCTGGTTTTATTTTTAATGGCTGTATACTTAAAGAAAAAAAAAAAAAGGAAAGGGAACTCCAGGGTGATGCAGGATGGGAGAATCAAGAACAGCCACAGGCCATACGGTGAGAACATGCTGTTAAGGTAGAGAAGGGGAGCATCTTTTATAGATGCCTACCCATTGGGGGTGGCATTAAGACCTAATTTATATTATGTTGAAAAAAGTTTGTGAACGATTGGCTCATTGTGTAGATAGTAACTGGAATTGGAGAGCTGCATAAAGGTTGATAAGAAAAAATGTACCTGGTCTATGAAAATTAAAACAGATGCTAATTCACTGGAATGGTTATGGTAAGAAGTATGTGTGTATCCTGATCAGGACATGGCTGTATGGCTATTTTTTTTTAGTAGAATATTTTTAAAATTTTTATTTATTTGAGAGAGAGGCAAAGATGATAGATAGGTAGATAGATAGATAATAGATTGATTGATAGATAGATAGATAGATAGATAGACAGACAGACAGACAGACAGATAGATACATACATAGAAAGATAGAAAGAAAGAAAGCAAACAGGTGTGCCAGGGCCTTTTGCCACTGCAAACAAGCTCCAGACACATGTACCACCTTGTGCATGTGGCTTATGTGGGTACTGGGGAATCAAACCTAGGTCTTTGGGCTTCGCAGGCAAATGCCTTAAACCCTAAGCTATTGCTTCACCCTTTGTACAGCTATTCTTACCTGCATAAGACCTGCATAATACTGGGTTCATCAACATGTCAGGATGATGGAAGTGAGCAAAAAGATATAAAAATTGAAGGGGGGAGCTGGAGAGATGGCCTAGTGGTTAAGGTGCTTGCCTGTAAAGCCCAAGTCCTCATGTTCTGCTTTCCAGGTCCCATGTAAGCCAGATGCACAGTGACAGAAGCACTCAATGTCACACATGTGCAAAAGAGGGCACACACGTCTGGAGTTCGATTGCAGTGGCTGGAGGTCCTGGTGCTCCCATTCTGTCTCTGTCATAAATAAAAGGCCAGTCTGTTGGGCTTGCCGCCCCCCCCCCCAAAAAAAAAGAAGAGGGACTAGTTGGAAAGAAGAAGGGGTTCAGTGGAAAGGAGTAAGGTATAGGGAACAAAAAAGAGTGGTGAGAGGGGATTATGATCTGAGTACAATAGTGTATATGTATGGAGGTTGTCAATAAAAAAATTTTTAAAAATGAAGTCAGCTATTAAACTGTGTACATGCTTTAGAGATTACACAGAGAAGGTATTACTAGTAGTAACTTAATAAATTTGTGTATGTAGAATTAATGGCTTTTAAAATAGACATGGCTGAAAAATTATTCTGTTTAAAATATCATAGGTCAAAGAATTGAGAGGTCATAAAGCTGCATTATGAAACAAACTTCCTTTCCTTGAAGTTATAGCAATGAGAATGTGTAGATGGGCCTGAGTTTAAAAAAGGGGGGGAGGAGCTGGAAAAATAGCTTAGTATTTAAGGCACTTGCCTGCAAAGCCAATGGACCCAGGTTCTATTCCCCGGAACCCACATAAGGCAGATGTACAAGGGGGCGCACACATCTGGGGTTCGTGTGCAGTGGCTGGAGGCCCTGGTGCACCCATTCTTTCTCTCTCTCTCCCTGCCTATTTCTCTTTCAAATGAATTTAAAAAAAAACCCACAAGAGACATGGTTTAAAATGGTAAAGAAATAATTGATTTGATAATCAAAAGCTTTTATCATCATTTTAAAGTATAACTGATATTAATTCCAAATTAAATACATTTCCAATTATGTTAACATGTAACTTACTGACATATACCACTGACTTGTACCCATTTGTCAAGGGTTGCTTTGATTAATTTGTATTTGTTAGAAGTTTGTGTATATATATTTTATGTTTTTCTGAGTCCTACTTAGAAATTCACATCATTCAAGAATATTTCCCTATATGAAATACTGTAAATAGAACTTGTTTTGCACCTTAAGTATGCTCATACTATTAGTAATATTTTTATATTGGACTATTTCAAAGTTGTATAATTCAGAATTGTAAAACTGAGGCTGAATTGTATTAATAAAACTGAGTAAAACAATCTTCTTTGTTTTTTGCTGTAGAAAATAGAACTTCCAAAGAAAATGACAAAACGCTATCCCGCATATGAGCTATATCTTTATGGAGAAGGATCCTATGCTGAAGAGCACAAAATTCTCCCTTTGACGGGAATTCCAGTTCTCTTTCTTCCTGGTAATGCTGGAAGTTATAAGCAAGGTAAGTACAGAAAGAAAAATTTAAAGCTATAAAATTCAATTACAGACTTTGAATCATATGCATACTTGGTGGATAAGTGAAGTGAATGAAATGCCTACTGTGGTTAAGTTCTGTTGGGCTTCCTGGGACACCCAATTATCGGCTACTTCTGAGAGAAAGTATACATGACAGGTACAAGGACAAGAAGAATTAAAGACAACCTTGCAAAGAATGAAAAGGAGAAAAAGAAGATGGAATGGGGTGGAATAAATAGATTATGTAAGTATTTAGGAATGAACAGAAGAAAGAGGTTTATGTTGGAAATGACTGGTACAGAGGATTGAACCTGAAGTATTGATTATGAAGATAAATGTACCAGTGACTTAAGGAAGTTTTTTAGTGTACAGTTTCAAGGGGAAGTATCTACCATGGTGGGGAAAGACCTGGGGCAAGAAGCCTGTGTCACATCTTCATCTTCACTTCAGCAGGCAGGAAGTAGAGACAGCCCATGGGGCTGGGCTATAACCTCTAGCCACCCTCCCCCCACTTCTAGAAAGACTCCACTTCCTAAACTTTCTTAAACATTGCCATCAACTGGGGATCAAGATCAGGTATCCATTCAAACCACCACAGTATGTATTTAAATGGCTTATATTTTGTTGAATCAGAGAAGAGACTGTTTTCCTTCTTTGGAACATAAGGGAGAGAGATCTAGAAGTATGGAGGGGAACACAAAACTTGATATAAATATGAAATAAATATACAAGTTCCATTGTTGACTCGGAAAACAACACTAATTTCTGGCATAATATGCAAATCTGTAAGTCATTTTGTTTTCAGCTAAAATATTTCTTGGTTATTATAAGTAAAATAGAATTGTTATGTCATGAGACTAGAATTGTTTCAATGTGTACTATAATTACGTACATGTTTGTATATTCAACTAGGAAATATTTGTGGGGTATTAACCATGAGCCAGGGTGTATTAGGCAGTAGGGATCCAGAGGAGAGAAAAACAGATGAAGCCCATCCCTCACCAGATCCATATAATTGTTGTAAAGACAGTCATCAAACAGATATTTCCATGTTAAAAGCTAGAAAAAATATAACAGAGTCCAATAAGTATGCTCCAATGTGTCTAGTCTAGATGAGGTGGTGGGAGAAGACAGTGAGGAGATGGATGGCATTTGAACAGAGCTTGACTGTGGCAAAGAACTACATGTTAGTACTGTTCAGGGAAGTCTCTGATACAGGAATATGCTTAGTACAATCAAAGTCGCTATAACTAGAGAAAAACGAAAAATAATAATGAAAAAGTAGCTAGGAGTTATATCATCTAAGCTATGGGGAAGACTTATTTTTTTATTTAAGAGATGAAACTGAAATTGGTTTGGATAAGAAATGATAAAATTGGATATCTTTTGGTAAATTCTCATGCTTGAAATGATAATACATAGAAATACATGGAATATAGATTTTCTGTTTATTTTACTATAAAGTGAATACATTGTCTAGAAGTAGAAAATTGCCAGCATCCTCAAAACCGTGTGTGTGCCTTTACAATAAGAATTCACAATTCTAATTCTAGTCATTTTAAGTTTTCTTTTTATATAGTTTTAATATCTAAGTACGTATTCTGTATCTCTTTTTAGCCCTTTTAAGATATATTCAGTATAAAATTCACTCAGATTACTATTGGAGCTGTGAACTGTCCATTTCCCTAACTATTATTCTATTGTATAATTTGGGCACACATGAATGTTCAGGCCAGAGGTCGTCAGGTGGCTGCTTAGATTGCTCTGAAGCTTATTTTTTTATTTTTTTAAATGTTTTATTTATTTATTTGAGAGAGATAGAGAGAGAAGAAGGAGGAGGAGGAGGAGAGGCAGATAGAGAGAAAGAGAGTATAGGCATACCAGGGCCTCCAGCCACTGCAAACGAACATGTGCCCCTTGTGCATCTTGCTTATGTGGGTCCTGGGGAATCGAACCAGGGTCCTTAGGCATTGTAGGCAAAGTGCCTTAATCGCTGAGCCATTTTCTCAGCCGTGAAGCTTATTTTTTTTGAGACAGGGTTTCTCCCTGAACCTGGAACTTAATGAGTCAGCTTGAGTATCTGTCCAGAAAGGCCCAGCAATCCTCCAATCTCTGCCTCCCTATAACTGGCATTAAAAGTGCCTTGCCACCATGCCTGGATTGTTTGTGCGTGCTAGTGATCCAAATTCAGGTCCTCATGCTTGTGTGGCAAATACTTTATTGACTGAGCCATCTCTCCAGCCCTGAATAGATACTTCGATTCTTAAAATACTCAAAGAATATGACAAAATTCCTATTTCTGTGCCTTCCACTTTTAGCCATTATTGTCCACAATGAAGGAAAGCAAGTAAAGAGAGTGACTTGTTCACTTTTCATTTATTTAACTTAAAATCATTTAGGGCAGATAATTCAAACAACTACTAGGTTAGTTTGTTCTATTAAAATTGGTACTACTGCCAGGCAAGGTGCTGCACACCTTTAATCCCCGCACTTGGGAGGCAGAGATAGTAGGATTGCTGTGAGTTCAAGGCTAGCTTGAGTCTACATAGTGAATTCGAGGTCAGCTTTGGCTAGAGCTAGAACCTACCTCAAAAAAAAAAAAAAAAAAAAATGGTACTGCTACTGGGTGTCATCCTGAAACAAGCTACTTGCATTCATGCACAGTTATTCATTAAGATATTCTGAAGCAAGAT
The DNA here is from genome assembly GCA_036365145.1 of Orientallactaga sibirica. Classification (NCBI taxonomy): domain Eukaryota; kingdom Metazoa; phylum Chordata; class Mammalia; order Rodentia; family Dipodidae; genus Orientallactaga; species Orientallactaga sibirica. The sequence goes on from JAEOAD010000004.1 coordinate 22,121,191, forward strand.
GGGATGAAACTTCAGGCTATTTTGTTTAACATGCACCTCACTGTTTTCCTTGGCAGTTCGTTCCATCGGCTCTATTGCACTTAGAAAAGCAGAAGACATTGACTTTAAGTACCACTTTGACTTCTTTAGTGTGAACTTCAATGAGGAGCTGGTAGCACTGTATGGTGGAAGTCTTCAGAAGCAGACCAAGTTTGTGCATGAATGCATCAAAACAATTCTCAAACTCTACAAGGTAAGAGATAAACATGCAGGTCGGTGGTGTAACCTGTCAGCATCTTTTTTCTTTTAAGGATCACATCCTATTTTAAATGATGTATTTAATCATATTGAAGTTGAAACAAAAATGACAGTATTTTCACTGTATGCAAATAACTGGCATTTTAAAATTAAAAATGAATTTATAAGAAATCTTCTGACTTGAGAAAAATGTCTTTTAATTTTACATGTAAGTTAATATAATGCATTGGTGAAAAATTGCTAGCATACATTTCTACTTCTAGCTATGAGAAAATGGAACTAGGGCAGGCTGCCTGAATGTGTAATCAGCTATGAGACTGGTCAGTATATCTGAAGTGCCCATTCTGGCGAAGGCCAGACATCCATGAACAAAGTGAGTGCCATGCCTGGCTTTCTGTCTGGAGACAGAAAGGAGAACATATTGATGACACTGAGCTGAAGGAAGCAGAGAATGTGACTTGGGACCTCTGAAGTGATTACATGAAATGGAATATGAGAAAGAAGGGAAAGAAAAAAAAAAAAAAAAAAAAAAGGAGCTCTACAAAAAAAATCTTCAAATGTCATACTCCATATGTACAGGGTGAGGAGCTAAAGGTCAATGTCATACCAAGGGAGCTAGTAGGAGGAGTTGTGGAGACATTACAGGCAATTTGAAGGATTGTTCCTTTGTATTGAGATTGACGTGGAACTGACCAGGTTTTTTGAGTAAATGGGTGACATGCTTTTAAGTTTTTTTTTTTCTTTGAGCTAGGTTTCACTCTGGCCCAGGCTGACTTCATTTGGAGCTGTGAACCACTTAAGGAATGGCAATAGCCATCCCAAAATATAAGTTCCCAGACACCATCTGTTGTAGACAGCTTCACATTGCTGGGATGAGCTTCCAAACCAGACACAGCCTATGGGAGAAAGGGATTTACTTCAGCTTACAGATCCAGGGGAAAGTTCCATCAATTGCAGAAAAAGCTGTCTCCCTTTCATAGATCCAAGCAGAGAGACACCATCAAACAGCCAGCACCACAACCAAGCAAGAAACAGCAGAAACCCCACCAGTGCTCAGACTGCTCTGTATACCTTTGGGCTGGAAATCCACCCCCAAACACACCTTAGGGCTAGACCCTAGGATTTGCTCACAGTGACACCTCTTCCAGCCAGGTGGCTGGAATTCTTAAGTTACAAGCTTTAATAAAACATCTGAGTCTATTGAGGGATATACAGTCAAACTACTACACTACCCTAGAACATCTTTGCATGTAGTCTATTCTAAGGATGGCAGTCTCAGGCCTAACATGTCATCTCTTTGACAGTTATTAAAGAACAGGTTTGGCAAGCAAGAGCTTGGTAATAGGACTGAAGATAGTGGTAGACACAAAAGATGTTTTAAAAAATTTATATATATATTAGAGACGGAGAGAGAGAGAATGAGAATGGGCATACCAGGGCTTCTAGCCACTGCAAACGAACTCCAGATGCATGCACCACCATGTGCATCTGGCTTACATGGGAACTGGAGAATCGAACCAGGGTCCTTAGGCTTTCCCATCTCTCCAGCCCCACAAAAGACTTTTTAAAAGAAATACTTATTCAAAACATAGCCATCAAATAAATGATTGCAATGCTTATTTATTTTTAAAGCCAAATATATAGTAGAGAAATACTTTGAAATAAGAGATACTAGCATGATAATATATTGCTACAATTATAATTGTCTTTTGGCTTTAAAAAATATTTTCAATGTCAAATGTTGTGGTTTGGGGGGATTGAGGTGATGGCTATAAGGTACTTGCTTGCAAAGTTTGCCAGCCCAGGTTCAGTTCCCCAGTTCCTATGTAAAGCCAGATGCACAAAGTGGCACATATGTCTGGAATTTATTTGTATGGTAAGAGGGCCAGGCACTCCCATATTCTCTCATACACTCTCAAATAAAAAAATATTTATAAATTCTTGTTTTTACATTTTACAATAACTAATATTTCATTTTGTGTCAAATAAAGTTCTTAGATTACATGCAACATAACAATAGTACAGACATGATTTGCTAGACCAAGCATTCCACTTTGGTTGAGAAATACAAAATGTAACTGTTAAAATGACAACATGTGGACATGGGGTAGGGGAAATGGCTCAGTGGGTGATGTGCTTGCTGTGCAAGCATGAGAACCTGAGTTTGGTTCTCTAACACTCATGTAAAATGATGGACATGGTGGTGTTTGCCTGTAATCCAGGAAGGGAAGGTGCTGGGAAGGTGGAGACAGGAAAATCCATGGGGCATACTGGCCAGCTAGTCTAAGGCTTAATGAGAGACTCTGTCTCAAAATCTAAGGTTGAAAATGACTGAGAAAGACAGCTGATGTCAACCTTCGGTCCCATATATGCACAAACATCCATGTCCACATGTGCTCCCAAATACATACAAAACATGCATACATACACACACATTCATGTGTACTACACACATACATGCCAAAAATGACATAACACAGTATTAAAACATTGATTAGCCGGGCATGGTGGTGTACGCCTTTAATCCCAGCACTTGGGAGGCAGAGGTAGGAGGATCACCATGAGTTTGAGGCCATCCTGAGACTACTTAGTGGACTCCAGGTCAGCCTGGGCTAGAGTGAGACCCTACCTTGATAAACCAATATAAATAAATAAATAAATAAATAAAATAAACAAACATTGATTAAACAAGCTAGGTGTGGTGGTGTACGCCTTTAATCCCAGCACTCAGGAGGCAGAGTTAGGAGGATCACTGTGAGTTCGAGACCACTCTGAGATTACATAGTGAATTCCAGGTCAGCCTGGGCTAGAGTGAGACCCTACCTGGAAAAAAAAAAATCTATTAAACTATATAACAGTGTATTTCTGTATCTTTTGATAGAGGTTTATATGATTTTCTTTTGTTACTAGATTGCTAATGTGCAAAAAGAAATACATAATATTTTTCTTATGAATTATGTCATGGTGATTTTTTAAATAGGGTCAAGAATTTGCTCCAAAAAGTGTGGCAATAATTGGTCATTCCATGGGTGGCCTTGTTGCAAGAGCATTGCTTACACTGAAAACTTTCAAACAAGATCTGATAAACCTTCTTATTACACAAGCCACACCTCATGTCGCCCCTGTGATGCCGCTAGATCGTTTCATTACAGGTGAGTACTGCCACGTACACATGAGTGTGTACCCCTTGCTCAGGGTGAAATAAACAAATCTTCACAGGTGTTCATAGAGTGTGTCACAGATGGTTCCATGTCTAAAGCGGCTCAGGTGCAGTGGCACCTCCAGTTCTCACTCTGTCCAGTGTCATTCTTTTTAGGTTCATTCGTTGAAACTACTACTAGATTTCTTTGTCTGTGACATCTTAGAATAGTCAACATGTTGTATAACTCCTAGATGGTTGAATTTCAACTCAGTTGTTCTTGAGGATAATTCTTTAATTTTCAACAGCTAATTAAATGTAAAATTTTGCAAATATGAATCTTATAATAAGCAAATTAAGATTTTTTTAAATTAAAATTGTTTAAATCTATGGTGCTGCTTCTAATGATTATGAATGAATGACCTTAGGTTTAGAAAAAGAAGCAAAGGTTAAAGGTCACAGTATTTGTCCCCGCTCTTCCTATTGTTGCATTTTATATGGTACGTATACATGAACCATGTCGGTTAAATTAGAACAATTCAAAATATATTTAAAAATATTCTTTGAAGAATGAACTTTTTCTTTTGATGCTGGGAATGAATCCAGGGCCCTGTATTTGCTACAAAAATGTCCTGTCTGTGAGCTATATCCCTGAAGAATGACCTTCAATAGAATCAGGTTTTATAGTTCTGAAGGCTGGCAATGTTCTACCTCTAAAAGGGCCAAGCTAAAGTGATTCTTTTTATTTATTTATTGTTTGTTTGTTTGTTTGTTTGTTTGTTTTTCAAGGTAGGGTCTCACTCTAGTCCAGGCTGACCTGGAATTCAGGGTGGCCTCAAACTCACGGCGATCCTCCTATCTCTGCCTCCCAAGTGCTGGGATTAAAGGCCTGTGCCACCACACCTGACTGAAAGTGATTCTTAATGTTAAGATGCTTTTCCTGTTTTCTTTTTTTTGTTTGTTCAAATTTGTTTATTTACTTTAGAGAGAGTGTATGTGTGAGTACCTGCACACCAGAGCCTCCTGCTGTTGCAATGAACTCTAGACAGACAGACAGACATACAGACATACAGACAGACATACCCCACTTTGTGTGTCTGGCTTTATATGGGTATTTGGGAATTGAACCTTGGCTAAACATGTTCTTCTAGCTGCTGAGCCATGTCTCCAGCCCTGTTTTCTTTCTACTTCATGTTTCTTTCTTTCTTGTATTAGATCATGATTAGAATTTTTTAAAGTATTCAAGTGGTTATGAATTTCCCTTTTTGAAAGGGATATAAATCCATATGACTTTAGAAGTAGATTCCCCATTGATTCTTGGTGGAAACACTGCCTTTAAGTAGGCAAAGAGACCCTGCACTTTAGAGGACCATCTCTAAGAGGTGTGTAGGCCAAGTGGCCTCTCCACTTGCAGCTGTTGATGTAGATAACTGAATCTCTAGACTCTTCCTCTCTCTATCTCTTTTGGAGACAGAGTCTCAACCCTGGTTGGCCTTGAACTCCTGATTCTCCTCCTTCTACGTCCCACATGCTGGGATTACAGTCATATGTTACCATGCTTGGCTACACACACACACACACACACACACACACACACACACACACACACATTTTGTTTAGCTATTTGCCATATGCTCCTCTCAAGGCCTAAGTTCATTTGTAGGCCAAGCGTGGTTCTTCAAGAACTCCAGGCAGACCTTGGATGTACACACAAAGCTCTCGTGATACAGGATGGAATTGGGTTAGGAAGAGAGAGGGGATGGCACAGTAGTGAATCAGTGGTCTGTTCTTCTGTGTTGCCATAACCCAGCATCCAACTCTGAGGTCTCAGAATTCTTAATAGGAACTCAGCCTACTAGGTTACTTTAGTAATATATTTGACTAGGTAAGAATGGAAAAATAAATATAATTTAGTAGTTCCTTAGCTGTGTTTTGACCTTTTTTTTTTTTTTTTTTTGGAGAGAGACAGAGAGGGAGAGGAAGACAGATAGAGATGGGCGTGCCAGCAGTGTCTCAGCTGCTGTGAATGAAATCCAGATGTGTGCACCCCCTTGTGGTCAAGTGCGGCATTGCACCCTTGCGTCACTGCATTCTGGCTACCTGTGGGACCTGGAGATTGGAACCAGCGTTCTTAGGCTTAGGAGGCAGGTGCCTTAACTGCTAAGCCATCTCTCCAGCCCTTGACTTTTAAATATATAGGCATCTATGTGGCTTATGTGTTCCATTGATTCTTGACCAAGGTTGTACAAATGTCCAGAGCATGTAGGTTTGGGGATGGCCTAAGTACCTACTAATAAAATCTTTAATGAGGAAAGCTTTCTATGCCAGTTATTTAAAGCCATGAGTAGGATCTAATGCCAGTATAACAATGCATTAAGTTTTGACGAACAGAAAGAGAAGTGAGAACACCTTTGCCCTTGACTCAGTTAAATAATCTGTGTGCATATGTATATGTGTGTATACTTTTGTGTGTAGTATGTGAATGTGTTTGTGTGTGGGTGCATGTGTATCCATGTTTGTATTCATGTGTGTGTGGAGGCCTTGAGAGTCATTCCTCAGGAATGCCATCCACCTTTTTGAGGTGAGGTCTCTCATTGACTGAAGCTCACTAGTTAGGCTGGACTGGCTGGCCAGTGAGCTCCGGGGATCCTGCTGTCCCTGCCTCCCCAGTGCTGTGATTACAAGTGTATACCACCATGCCTGATATTTATGTGGGTGCTGGGGATCAAACTCAAGTCCTCATGTTTGTGAGGAAAGTATGTTACCAACTGAACTATCTCCCTTGCCCAGTTTAATAATCTTTAACATTAAAGATTTCTCACTTTCCATAGATGAAGTAAAAAATTGTGCCAATTAATCCCTCTGAATTACTTGTAAAACTTAAAGAAGAATCCTGACCCTGAGACTTTCCACAGCAGCACAGTCCAAAAACTAATGTGGTACTACCCAGAGAGATTGTAGTATAAGAACTTACGTAGTGCTGTGTGCTATGGTGGTTATCCAAAGGGAAGTTATTAAACGCTCATAAACAGGGACACTTCCATGACTGAGAGAGTTCTATATCCTTCTTAAAAACTGCCTTATTAGTTTGGCAAGATGGTTCAACAGTTAAGAGTGCTTGCCAATTTAAGCATGAGGGCCTAGGAGGGTCTGAGACCACCCAAATTTGACTCCCCATAACCCATGTTAAAAGTTGGGCATGCCATGTATGTCTGTAATCCCAGCTCATGGAGGACAGAGCCTGGAGAATTGTTGGGACTTGCTGACTAAAAACTGAAGCTCTGGGTTGAGGGAGAAAACCCAGTTCAAGGAAGTACACAGACAAGCAATGGAGAAATACACCCTAAGTTCTCCTCTGGCCTCCTCACGCACACATGCATGGTGCATTTGCATCTGTACACACATATGCATGTACCACACAGAATAATAAAATAGACACATACAAAAAAAATCTACCTCACTGAGGGTACTTGATGCACAGAAGACTGCACATATTTAATACACACAATGTAGTGGGTTTGAATATGGTTATCATATTAATTGCTTTCTTTGTGGTGACAGAATATCTGTCAAACAACTTAAAGGGAGAAAAGGTTTATTTTGGCTTACAGTTTGAGGACGTATAGTCCCTTATGGTGGGGAAGGTATGACAACAGGAGTGTGAAGCAGTTGGTCACTTTCAATCCACAGTCAGGAATCAGAGAGCCAGGAAGCAATGCCATGAGTACTGGTAATCAGCTTGCTTTCTCTAGGACCCCACCCCAAAGAATGGGCCCACCCCAAGCTATGGTGGGGCTTTCTATGGCCTTAACCTAAATCTAGAAACACCCATATAAATGTGCCCAGAGACTTGCCTCCTAGGTGATTCTAGATCCTATCAAATTGACAGTAGTAACCATCACAGGCATACACCATGAAACCAAGATCACAAATTTCTACAACTTTTTAGCAAAGTAAATTCTTAGGAAGAATTTTAGGGTTTCTTTGTTATACTATAAGAAACATTATTTTGGTGAAATGTAGAAATATATGGATTTTTGAAAACTGGTAAAATTTGGCTTTTTTTTTCTTTGTTCATACCTTCAGTAACTCTTAGTATTTGTAATTGATTTATTGCAAAAGTGGGAAGTTTACAAAACTAACAGCTTTTCTTACAGTAGGGAAATGTGAATAAAATATTGTTTTTAGGCCAAATAGCTACAGCAAAAATTCAGTTAAAGGTTAGTATTACATGAAACCCTACCTTGAAAAATCAAAAAAATATTTAGGATTACAAGCATAGTTGCAGGGAATGACTTAATTTTTAATGACTTTCTTTGTTTATTCCCTACCAGAGTTTTATATGACTGTAAACAACTATTGGATCTTAAATGCTCGACACATAAATTTGACGACACTCTCTGTAGCAGGAGGATTTCGGGATTACCAAGTTCGTTCAGGATTGACTTTTCTACCAAAATTAAGCCATCATACCAGTGCCTTATCTGTTGTGGTAATTATTTTTTAAAGATTCTACTAGATAGTAATATGGTGGATACAATGGAACATGAAAAGGGAGATAATAAATAGCTGCATGGAAATGCCTGCTAAGTTGGTCTACAGGCTTCTTGTAGTATGTGCTTGTGCATGTTCTTGTATGTGCTTATATGTGTAGGCAAGAGAATGTGAATGGATGAATATGAGTGTGTTCAGAGGACAGATTCATCGGTGCTTAAAGGATGTTAGAAGCTTTTTCAAACTACCTCTTATGAATAATAGTTGTTTTTTATCCAAGTAAGAGCCTCTCCATTGATTATAGCTGTAACTAGAGGAAAGCAGGAGTGATCATAATATGTATATTAGTAGTAGAATGTCAAACATATTACATAGAACTCATTAGTAACCTTGAGTAAAGCTTTACCAGTTTCTAAGTAAAACTGTTTTGGTAATTTAAGTATAAATAGAACCCTGCCTAATCAACTTACTCATTATTCTTTCCTAACAGAACATTGAGTCTTTTACTGGGATACATACCTGTGTAAAGTGAACTTAAGTTTCTTTTTAGAACTTGTTTCTTATATAATTCAACCCTGAATTTGTCGGTTAAGATGCCTTTACTCCACATACACAGTATTTCTAAATATAACAGATCTAGAATATGGGCTGCCTGTCCCTTTTGTTTTTAAGAGATGGGTGGTAGACAGTCACTGCTTCATAGATGCTCTTTGTTTAGCTTACTGTGCATTTCTGCTTATTCATGAAATATTCGCTGAATTCTTGCCATATGCAGATTATTATGCTATTCTACTATTACCATTTTCTTATAACTGGAAACACTGGAATGTAGCCATTGTAGCTTTGGTATTAAATTAGCAAATCTCTCAAACCTCATTATTAGTGGTCTGAACCTTTTTATTTAATATGGAATATTTTCAACAGATACTGACTGGAAGTACTCAAAAAACTAGATGGCACCTCTTTTTTTTCTTTTAATGGAGGGAAAGGGTTTATTTCATCTTAAGGCTTTACATGTCACCTCTTTAGCATACACAGACAGTTAAGTCATGTCAAACCAGTTACAACTTATTTGCCATGCTTGGCTTATAGTACAATGTTATATTGATACTGCATGTCAAAACTTGTCTTCTGTGTTGGTCACATGTGCACATGTGTGTCTTTCCCTATCTTCTCTAATCCCTTTGATAATATATTCTTATCAAGACAACTTGTATTTTGATATCTCTGATGAAAAAAATTTCATTTATAGAATTTTCTTAAGACCATCTATCATATAATTTGAGGTTTATCTTTCACATATGTACATATGTAGTCATTTTACAAACTAAGAAGTAACAATTTTTGAATGATTATTCAAGAATACTTAAACAACATTTATATTCATTGGTACTACAAAAGTGATATAAAAGCACAATCATGTTAGTGGGGTAGGTTCAATTGCTATTATATACACTTATGCAGGTTATAGTAACTTAAGTTCAACTGAACTTTAAGTTTTAGTATTTAAGTTATTTAGGTCGGTGGGTGGTTTCCACTTAAGGGATCCAGGCAGACAGCAGTTACCCCATCTGGAATGCTTTCCTTTCAAAGTTATAGGAAGAAGAGCGCACAGGGATGGGCACATGGCAAAAAATGGAGCACATTATTTCTTTTACACCATTAGAAAAGATATAGTTACTCCTTAAGGCAAGAGAGGCCAATGGTTTTGGTCATAGCATTTATGCGGAAGAATGAGAAGCCACTGCAGTATATTGAGCTCCATAGAGACAGTGCTTGGGGCAAGTGAGAGCCAGCAGATGGGCAGTGGGCAACTCTGCTTCACTGAGGAAGAACAGCTAAACCTGGGCAAAGGAGACCCTAAAAATCTGAGAGGCAAACCATCATCATGTGCATTCTTTGTGCAAACTTGCTGGGAGGAGCAAAGAAGAAGTACTCAGATGCTTCCATCAACTTCTCGGAGTTGTCCAAGTACTCAGAGAGAAATGAGACCGTGTCTGCTAAAGAAAGGAAACTTTGAAAACATGGCCAAGTTGGACAAGGCTTGTTATGAGAGAGAAATGAAAACCTAGATCCCTCCTAAAGGAAAAACAGAAGAAGTTAGAGGATCCCAGTGCATCAGTGAAGAGGCCTTCTTCGTCATTCTGCTTGTTCTGTTCTGAGTAGTGCCCAAAATCAAAGGAGAAAGTCCCGGCCTGTCCATTGGTGATTGCAAAGAAACTGGGAGAGATGCGGAACAACACTGCTGCAGGTGATAAGCAGCCTTATGAAAAGAAGGCTGCCCAGAGGAAGGAAAAGTAGGAAAAGGATATGGCTGCCTAGAGAGCTAAAGGAAAACTTGAGGTTGCAAAAAAGGAGTTGTCAAGGCTGAGAAGAGCAAGAAAAAGAAGGATGAGCAGGAAGATGATGAAGAAGATAAATAAAGATGATGAATAAATTGGTTCTAGTGCAGGTTTTTTCTTATCTATAAAGGATTTAACTCCCCAGTATACTACTAACTCCTTTTATAGAAAAAAATTGAGATGCAAGGATGTGTAAGATTTGTTTTTAAGCTGTATAGTGTCTTTTTTTGGATAGTGTCTTTAGATAGTCCTGTCTTGGTATTTTTCAGTAACTACTAAGCTTGCCTGGTGCAGTATGGGGTTTGCAAATAAGCATGGAAATTTAAAGCAGGTTCTTGTTGGTGCACAACTCAAATTAGTTATATATGGGGATGGTAGTTTCATTTTTTTAAATCTTCTGTTGTCTCTGATGAAGCTTATATGAAATAATTGTTCTGTTAACTGAACACCACTTGGTAATTGCAAAAAAAAAAATGCAGCTGTTTTGTTGACATTCTAAATGCTTCTAAGTACATACATTTTTTTATTTAAAAAAAGAATGAATTTTAGTGAGCACTTGGCAATTTTCATGACAGAAGTTATAAGTAACTACTTTTTTGTTGTTTTTAAATTTGTGCTGCCTTTACTTTTATCAACTCCAAGAAAACAAACCAAGTTTATAATCCTGGTAATAGTAAATGTAGGATTATCCATGCCTGTTTTTCCTAATTCATTTGTGACTGAAACCGTTCCTGTGTCTGTCTTGTCTTTCTCCTGTTCTCATCTTGTTTTGACAGTGCTGATGATGGCAGCTCATTTTGTCTGGTGGAGACAGATGTTATGAAAAATGAAATAAGGTTTTCTTAATGAGCCCCTCTTGAGTGGACAGTGCTATTCACAGAGAAGTCCTTGCCTGCTTTGCAAGGACTTTGGTTCCTGAACAGTGCTGAGACATTGTTAGCAAGTCTTCTGCAAATAGTTCCGTTTTTCAGGAGCCCTTTGCTCTTACATTGCTAAGCAGTCTGTACATCCTATCATCCAGGGATTGTTTTGAAAAAAGAAGTAAGCTTGGATCTCAGTTATGACAGTCTAGTTCGGTTGTTTTGGATTGTGACAGGCAAATATTTGTTAAGTATTTATTTCTTAAAGCAGATTCAGAAAGACAAATACTGCATGTTTTCTCTCCTATGGAAGCTGAGAAGGAAGGCCATGCAAAAGAGGAACTACTACAGATATCAAAGGGGAAGGAGAAAACAGAGGGGGGCATTAAAAAGGGTAATAGAGAGTACACATGACCAATGTACATTATATGTATGTGTGTAAAGGTCATAATGAAACCCCTAACTTTGTACACTCAGTGTATACTAACAAGTATCCCTTAGGCATGTCCCTGATTACAAAGCTACATCTTAGAGTTCATCAAGTGGTAGTGAGTCAAAACTAAAGTGACTGAAATTGGAACTTAGGCACAATTATGCTTTATTAAAGGAATCTTAAGTTCAATCTCCGAGTTTTCAATAAGTTAGATGTTAACCCTCAGTACAGAATCTGTGGAAATGTTACTGATTTTTAAAGGATAATGCAAGTTTGACTAACTAGTAATGACATTTAAAGGAAATTATGTTATGTTTTACAAGAAATGATATTTTTGGATCAGCTTTTATAAGAATGTATCATTTAAAAATGTCTACAGAGCCAGGCGTAATGGTGCACATCTTTAATCCCAGCACTCGGGAGGCAGAGGTAGGAGGATTGCCTAGAGTTCAAGGCCACCCTGAGATTGCATAGTGAATTCCAGGTCAGCCTGGGCTAGAGTGAGACCCTACCTTGAAAAACAAAACAACAAGTGTCTACAGAATATGGTGAAACTAATGCTTTGTGTTTTCTAAATTTTAGCTTATAAGAATTTTAAACCTTTCAAAGAATAGCAAATACACCTGAGTTTAATTTTTTTTCTTTTAGAGTTCAGCAGTGCCTAAGACCTGGGTCTCAACGGACCACCTCTCCATAGTGTGGTAAGTTACTATAACTTAGTTTGTGATTTGTCATGGCCTTTGTTTCTCATGTGTGCAGTAATTGGTTTGCTGGCTTTCTTAGAGTCTTATCCACAAATATGTCCATAGGAGAAAGATTAATAGGGGTTTAGAATGCTAAACTTGGTTCTTGTATGTATAACCAAGGTTTTCTTGATAGTCTGTGTTAAGAGCTAGTAACATCAGTGTCAGATGAAAATAGCAAATTTTAGAGTTGATTATATTAGACAGAGTCAAACATACCCCTGGTGGGACTCTGAGCTCCTGGCCAATCACCATTCCCAGGTATGTAGTACAGCAAGTGAGTATTCTAGGGGACACCACTGGAAACCAAGCAGGGTTAGCTTGACATCTATATAAATGAAAACATGATTAAATTGGGATCAAGAACTTCACAGGTCCTAGTGTCTATTTGCTCCTTGTGCTTTGGTTTCCAGACTCCCTTTTGGCTTTCTTCTGGCTGTGCAAACCAAAAATATCTATAAGAATCACACAGGGATGACAAGTAGAGATGGAGCAGATGTGGTGTGTCCAGCTAGACGACATAGGGACCAAAGAAGGGCGGGTCTCCTGTCAAACATCCAGGAAGATTTAATTTTCTTTGCTTTTATAGGCTTTAGCATTTAAGATATATGCTTACTGAGAATGATTTGTTAAGTAAATTTTTGCTTACATCATTAATGAAAGCATATTCCATTAAATAATGGAATAATGCATGTGTGGATCAAAAATTATGTGTTTTAAGAAAATTTTTTGTAACACTTTTATTTTTTAGGTGTAAACAATTACAACTGACTACAGTTCGAGCATTCTTTGATCTTATTGATGCTGATACTAAACAAGTATGTATTTTTGTTTTGTTTTATTTTGTTTTTGTATTTCAAGTTAGGGTCTTACTCTGGCCCAGGCTGAACTGGAATTACGTAGTTTCAGGGTGACCTGGAATTCATGGCAATCCTCCTACCTCTGCCTCCGAGTTCTGGGATTAAAGGCTTGTGCGGCCACTCCTGGCTACAAATATGTATTTTTAAGCTGAAACTTCTTTTAGCACAGCAAAAGCATTTGTTAACAGCAGTAATAGATTTAATGTGTTTTTAACATTGGTAACTAACAGTTCTGATATGGGAATATCTTTATTTTCTTGGATATAATATACTGACCATTATTAATAATTCATAGACTGCAATGAAAAAGTAAAAGAATACTTTAAGTCTTCCCCCAATTCTCTTTCCATTCACAATTTACAAGTTTGACACATTTTTTTTAGCTCTTTCTAGCTCTTATTTTTTAACTTAAAGGGCATACTTATTAGGAACTATTTTATGGTTTTTTCTTAGTGATGTATTATAAACATTATGACCTACTATATTTGATAGTTGTGAACCATGTCTTTAGCTTCTTGACAAAATCAAAGTATGTACATTCATTGAATAACCCAAGGTCACAGAACTTAAAATGTGTGTTTGTTTTTGCACATTGGGTCTTTTCAACAATGAGGTTTCATAGTGTAAATCTTCACACTGTGATTTTTTGAGTTGTTTGGTTAACAGAAGACATGGAAAGAACCATATATACCCTCAACAGAACAGCACACTCCCTCCTCTCTTCCTTCTCTGCTAGTAGATAAATCATGGCAAAGCTCCAATGGTTTCAGCATAATTAAGAGGATTCTATTATTAATTTAAATTTCTTTACGTGAATTGGGAACAGATTGCTATTAATCATGCTAAACAGTTTTCCCCTAGGAAATCTTGCAGTGTATCACTGCTCAGGGAAAAACGTTTGAGAACCGTGGCTCTGGTTTCTTGTTGTGGAGGAATCATCACTGGTTTTAGGGAGACTTTTCATTGTCGTGAAGCAGCCCAGGCCAGATGCTTCAGAATCCTTTTCCTGAAGGCTGCAGTTCTTTGAGACCAGTGTGTGTGGCAGTTGTCAACATGCCTTTAGGGAAAGCTTTCCTTCTCTTTGTGTTTTAGAGTGCATTCTCTCATGGGTAGGAAGAAGCACCTGGATATTTTGCATAACTCTTCGGGAAAGTTGTATAAGCACTTTTAAAGAGAATTACAGATATTTTGCTTTCTCTTGAAAATCCAGATCATTCTGTGTTTGCTGTATTCTTCTTCTAATTTTTTTAAGAATCACAAAACTGTATTTAAAAGTAACTTCACTACGCATTTACAATCTGGGTAAACCCCTTGATCCCACCCAAAACACTTATAAATGTGGATGGTGTGAAAATTTTCAATTTAAAAAGGTCCTGTTAAAAATGGTAACAGACAATATCCACAAGCCCTAGCCCTCCTCCTGAGAGGCAGTGAAATCCTCAAGCTGTAGTACACTGGAATGTAATCCAGATTTTGTGGCTTAGTCCCTACAGTAGTCTGGAAGGAGTCAGGGTCAGGGTCAAGGTCCCTAGGTAACACTCCCGGTTGGATTTCCATGTGTTCAGATTACTGTGGCATGAGCATTTCTGTCCCAACTAGCCGGTGACACTCATGCCTCGTTTCCTCTCTCTATTTCACAACAAAGTTAGTTGGAAACCAACTTTGAATGTAGCATGACACTGGGATGCATTATATGTGATTGAACTTGCAATGAGACTAGCTAATAGGTACACATAAACCCTGATGTCACAGTATTAGGATATAAAAGAAACCAAAGAAGAGCAGCTGTAGCCTTGGAAGAGCTCCCTGAGCTGAGAGCACAGGTTGTCCACCATAGGTGCTCCTCTTACTTTGACCTGGAGCCAGGAGGCTGTTAGTACAGGATATAGAGACATTAGCTAGACCATGAATTGTCACAGAAAGCACAAGGAACCCTCCGAAAACACAAAAGATCTTCACTGTGGCTGCAAATCTCAGTCCATGAACTCACAGGAAACAGAAAATCTGTTTTGCCACATTTTAAGGTAGCAGATTCTCTATTAAGTTAGTATATGTATTAAAGCAAGTCAGTTTCATGGAGTTGATCCTGAGACACAGTCAGGAGACAGTTTTTGGTTGATTAACATTGTTTTATTTGTGAGGCTTTCCTGGGCAAAAGATTTAAGTCTGCTTGAGAGAGTGTAACTGGACGCATTAATGATATAATGGATTAAAACCAGTTTACAGGGGCTGGGGATTTAGCTCAGTGGATGAGCGCTTACCTAGCAAGCGCAAGGCCCTGGGTTCGGTCCTTAGCACCGGAAAAAAAAAAAAAAAAAAAAACCAGTTTACACTTTAATTGAGATTTAGTAGATTTAGGAAAAACTTTACCACAGTCGATAAAAGCAGGAGTACTTCAGGTAGCTAGACATGTTCTATTAATAATTATATATAAAATAACAAATCTATATAAAATTATATATTAATAATTATATATAAAATAATTTTAACTTAAAAGAAGATGTTTATTTTGGCTTATAGTTCTGGAGGTTTGGAAGCCCATGGACATATCTTTAACATCTGCTTAGCAACCTTATGGTGCGTGATAACATGAAAAACAGGGCAGATGGGTATCATTTCTTTCATAAAGTAAATTTTAATAACTAAAATCATGTTTTTCCAGTAACTTCAAAAGCAAAAATCTCTGATATTAGTAGTGCCCTTTAACTCTGAATACGTAAGTATTGTGTAGTTATTTTAAGGAGAAAACAAGCAGTTCTTGATAATTATAACTGCTACAAATCAAAATATGATTTGTGAAACTGTATTCTGTCTAGCAAACTCACCACAGCCTCCCTATGAATCCATGGATTCCACATGCATGGATTCAACCAATAGCAGACTGAAAACATTAGTGGAAAAATGGTGTCTGCACTAAACACGTATAGATTCTTTTTTGTCATTGGTCTCTAAAAGGTTTCTAACATTTATATTATACTAGATATAATGAGTAATACAGGAGGGTGTGTGTAGGTTCCATGCCAATTACCATTTTGTCTAAGAGACTTGAGCATCTGAAGATGTGGGTATCTGATGGGTATTTTCCATGGATACTGAGGATGACTGGGTATATATATAATGGACTAGGGTAATCTGTGATTCTTCACCCTTAAGCATATAGCTTAAGAGTAGAATTGAACATAAACATATCTATACAGAAACTGTGACTCAGAGCTTATTTAGTTCCAAATGTGGTGCTGAGGCAGGAAAAGTTCACAGTCCTCCACTACAGGTACACCATATTTGGAAAACTATATTTAACTTTGGGTTCTGTGTTTTAAGGTCATTATCAACAAACTTTATACAAGGGAGGCATTTGGGATGGCAGAAAGACTATAAAATCTATAAAAGAGTCAGTGTGTATGAAATTGATCTGTAGAAGACATTTTTCATTTAGAGAAGGGGACACAGTAGTCTTCCGATTTTTGAATAATTGTTCCTAGTGCCTTGCTATGCTGGGCAGACTGTCTGCCACTGGACTTCATCTCCAGCCCTTTAGGCTGGCCTTGAACTGGTTATCCTCCTGCCTCCACCTCCCAAATGCTAAGTAAGATTAAAGGCTTTTGCTGTCATGTTCTGCTCTGATTCTGTATATCTTTATAATATTTGTTATGTGTTAGTCAAGAGGCCCTGTAGCATACAGTTAAAAGCATGAACTTTAGAGCTACTATGCCTGGCTTTGAGTTCTACCTCAGAATTCATAGCAGTATAACAGGTAAGTCCCTTAGTTTTTCTGTGCCATAGTTTTTTCATATTTAAAATACAGATTAAAAGGTTATCTCTTAGAATTCTTGTGATGATTAGAGTTAATAATGTTATGCCTCACAAAAGTTCTAGACTCAGAGAAAATAAATGTTGACACTGTTATTTGAAAATGTTCCATCAAATTGTGTTAAAAAAATAATACAGACTATATTGATGTTCTTTTTAGATAACTCAAAATTCTAAGAAGAAATTGTCTGTTTTGAATCATCATTTTATAAGACACCCAGCGAAACATTTTGAAGAAAATCCGGCAATAATTTCTGACCTAACAGGTTGGTGGTAATAACATTCTAAGTATTATTTGTTTTTAGGTAAATTTTTAATTAGTAAACATTTGTTAGTGGCATTTGCTATTACTACAATACTCTAATACCTTATATTTTACTAATTTCCCTGTCATAGTGCTATTGAGATTCTCCATGTAGAAGGAAGAAAGTAGGAAAGCAAGTTGTAAGTTGCTGATAAAAAATTATCTATTGAGAAGATGACAGAAAGTTTTTAGAGTTAAATGTACCTATTTTCCTAACAGTCACATAAAATAAGAGCTGTGTTGTTTACAATACCTTTCAGTTTTTCATCATTTGGTCTTCATTGTTGTGGATTACCAGCATATTTCATTTGATACATTTTACTTTTAAATATATAATAATGTTACATTTATTTAAATGTCTTGTTTGAGAAGTGAAATACTTATTTCCTTCTCTTGTGAATTCCTTTTTTGTTAAAGATGACAAATAGATTGCTAATGCTTTACTTGATATAAATGCTGGTTTGTTTAAGCAGAAAGAGAAATGTCCCTGGGTTTTCCCTTCTAAAGTAGCCAATGTTCAGGAAACTACCTTTTAAAGAAGTATTTCACCATAATTCAAAAAAAGTAAAAAATTGTTTAATATGGGAAACAAAGCAAGACAAATAAATTAATTTCCTTCACATTAAGGCACATCTATGTGGGTTCCAGTAAAAGTGTCCAGGTGGACCTATGTGGCTTACAATGTAAGTATTCCATCAGTGTGTGTTTTTCCAAACATTGTAATATTCATCTTTAAAAGCTAAAGACTTTTAAAAATCCACATATTGTTTTCTCACAGTTTAATAATAACACTTTAGTACTATCTCATCACTGTTCTGTACAGTGTTTAGTACTACCTAATCCATTTCCTATTTTATTAGAATTTTTTTATCTCTTAGTTTTTCAATTTAGATAAGAATCCAAAACAAGGTCTTTACATTATTGGCTGATTCCTCTTTAGAACATTATCTTTGTAGTTTTCCTTGAAATTTGATGACAAAAGTAGGTCATTTACATGACAAAGTGCATACTTGCTTAATTTTGCAAATTGCATTTCTGTGGTCATTTGAAATATTTCTTTGCCAACTCTTTTCCTGTGATTTAGTAGTAGAACTAAGTGCTTGCTTAGAGTTTTTTGATTGCTATATGCTTTTGCTAGACTATCACTTACTGTGATATTAGCAGTCGTTAATGAGGAATGCCCAAGTGAATTAATATATTTACTAAGATCATCTGTTCTCCCTTTGCTATTAATTAGGATATTATATAGAAAAAATTACCCTCACCTACCAAGTTGTCAAAAGTCAAAACAGATCATAAAGGGAAAGTGTAATCTTTTGATTTTGCCTTATATTTACTGGCTATCAGCATAGAGTGTTGGCTTGTGAGTACCTTGCCATGAGATGAGGTTCCCTCCAGTGTTATGAACTCATAACTTAAATATGTTTTAGTGTACATCCATTGATTGTAAAATTGCTTTGTGTTGGTCAAGTTGAAGTTATTTCAAGTTTCACTTCTTATTCTTTTAGATATAGCTATTTAACTGTCCTTAGTAGTTTCCTTATTGTCCAGACAAATTATTTGGGCATATTTTGTCCCATTTCTTAGAGTTTGAATTTGCTATGTCTTCAAGGAGTTGTTTTATTTTGAAAATAATATCTATAAATCATAATCTTGTTGATTCTAAAGCCTTGCTTATGGTTATTGGGTTGACATTTCCAGGCCTTTTAGTAGTAGTCAGAGCTAAGAACCATGTTTCATTGTAATTGAAAGGTCAAATATCACAACCAGTGTGGTGGCATATGTCTGTAATTCTAGCACTTGGGAATCCTCCATCAGATCACTGGAAGTTTGAGTCCAGTCTGATCTACATGGTGAGTTTTTGACCAGCGAGATCTACATAGATCCTTTTCCCAAAGTAATAAAGAAGAAAAAATTAATCATACACATAAACAAATGCATTAATATTGACACTTCCAGGACAATATCACAACCATAGTGTTTTTATTTTTAAACCAGTACATTACATTGTCAGTTACAACTCCAAGTCAGCTCTGTTTGTCCTTCTGCCCTTTTTTTGTGTGTGTGTATGGATGGATGCATGTACACATGAATGCTCATATGTGTGGAGGCCAGAGGAGAAACGTGGGTATTAGCCTCAAGACCACTGTTTACCTGCTTTGAGACAGAGTCTTACTGGTGTAAAGCTCACCAGTTATGCCAGATGGTTGGCTATTGAGCCCAAGACATCCTCCTGTCTTCACCTCCCCTATGCTGGGATTATGGGCATGTGCCACCTCACCTGGCATTTTTATGTGAGTGCTAGGTACCACAACTGCAGACTTTATTTTATTTTAAATATTTGTATGTATTATGAGAGAGAGACCACATGGGTGCACCAAGGCCTCTTGTCACTGCTAATGAATGCAATATGCATGGCCCGCTTCATGCATCTGGCTTTATATGAGTACTGGAGAATTGTACCCCTCCAATAGGCTTTGCAAGCAAGTACCTCTAACCACTGAACAATCCATCCACCCCTACTGAAGAGTTTGTACCTAATCTCCCTTATCATACATCTCCTTTATTTTGCCCCTCTCATTCCTAGCAGATTATTTTTTAGCAGAACCAAAAATAGGAAATAGAATAATTACTTATTTATCTTATTAAGGCTTTTTTGAATGATGAAATTATCTACTCATTATAGCTATATTGAGTGTTTTCTTTCTTTTAGGAATCTGACAAGATATATTTTACATTTCCTCTCGCAAATCACAGAAAAATCTACACTCATGTGTATTGTCAGAGCACCATGCTGGTAAGATAATTGGGACATTTTATGTAATTTGAAAGAAAAGGCTATTATTCATTTTTAGATTCAACTAATATCTAATAGGTGTAGCTATGAAATGTTATTAATTTTAGTTGTAAAATATTTTATGAAACTGTTTTGATTAAAAAGTATTAATCACAGTCTTTTTTAACTGACAGTAAACTATTAACTTGTACTTTTGTTTGTATACCTGTTTTTCAACCATAGTTTTACTGTATTCAGGAGGAAGAAATTAATTTCAAAACCCATTTAATCCTAAAATTCTATTCATACTCAAAGAATAGATGTGAACATTTTATAGTGAATCCTATTTTACCGTTGTCTTACACACTAAAGTCTGAGGTACTTGTTATATCAGATGGCCTTTAAGACAGTAGAGTAACTACTATAAAATATATGGTTCTGTGCTAAAGCAATATTTATTTGTGTCTCTTTGTGATGAATACTTGCTATGGTAGGCATTGTTTAAAAATTCTACATGCACACATGCTAAAATTGTAATGACACAGATTAAGATGGCCCCTGTGAAATTTGTGACATGTTACATATATTTTTAAAAATATTAAATACTATAGTATGTTTTTGTCATACTAAGAATGGTAAAAAAAAAAATCACTTGATAATTTTTCAACATTTCCATCTTTAAGGAATTTTTTCCCTATTTGGGCTGTTTTTCCTATGCTCTGAATTTGGATTTTGATGTTTCTCCAGATCCTTCACATTACTTGTATCTTTTGTAATTAATTCCTTCTCTGTTCTGTTAGGTTATTAGTATTTGTTGTTTCTATTATTTATTTATTTATTTTGGTTTTTCGAGGTAGGGTCTCACTCTGGCTCAGGCTGACCTGGAATTCACTATGTCGTCTCAGGGTAGCCTCGAACTCTCGGTGATCCTCCTACCTCTGCCTCCCAAGTACTGGGATTAAAGGTGTGCGCCACCATGCCCAACCCTCTATTATTATCTGAAGCTAGGTCTTGCCATATAGTCCATGTTGCCTTCAGACTCAACATCTCCCTGCTCAGCCCGTTGAGAAGTTCAGATGACAGGTCTGCATTGCCATGTCCACTGTATTTATATCTGTTCAGAACCCATACCCAGCATATTACTTTGCCAGTAGATGGTACTGTCTGATACACAGTATATCATGTCATCTTTAGAAAATATGGTAGACAGCTATTGTGGGCATGGTGCTAAACAGGTCTATATTTTCATGGAATTACCAGTTTTACATTTTTCTTTCATATACTAGCATGTCTCAGCCTAAAATCTGAATGGGCAGTTTATCCAGAGAGAATTTGGTTCCAAGAATGATGGCTTATAATATTCATACTCCCCCAATGTTAAATTTCAAGTTAAGAGGCATACTTGTTATTTTTTTCTCATCACTGTGAAAGAAGCAATTTCAGAGAAGAGAGGGTATTATCTATCATGGCAGAGAAGGCATGGTTGTAGCAGCAGCTTGTTGCTGGCATACCTCATCTGAAAGCACATCAAGAAGCAGAGTTTTTGGTCCAGAAGTGGGACTGAGCTAAAACCAAGCAAGCCTACCTCTCAGCAACCCACTTCCTCCAGCAAGTCCCATCTCCTAAGGGTTCTTCAGCCTCCCAGATAGCAACAGCAGCTGGGGATCAAATGTTCAAACTTTGTTGGGAAACATTTCACATTCAAACCATAATAGGGGAGGCCAGCATTAATATTGAGAAAGATACTTAGCAAAATACAGATTATCCATTTAGCAGTTAGAGAATACTTTTCAGTATTTATTATGTGAGGATAAGTAATGATAAAATATGTGAAGATTTTCAGTTTTTATTGTAGAATTTTTGAGGCCCATTAAATATAGAAAATATAAAAATAGAGAGAAAATACAATAAAGAACTCTTGTAAGCAGAAAAACTATCTAGCTTTAACAACTATCAATGTTCTGCCATTCTTACTTCATTTATTCTTTTCCTCCTGAGTTCTGGGATTATAGGCACATATCACTACACAGAGGTACAAATCTGTCCTGTTGGCCTGTTTTACAATGTCATGTTACTGTTTGGGGAAGCACAGAAATTCTGTAGTGGAGATTAGAGAAATATTATATTACTTTTTATTTGTTTCTTCTCAGCATTTTGGTATTCTTTTAAAAACATCTTAAAATTGTATTTAAGTAAACTCTATGAAGGCAGAGACTATGTTGGCCTGACTCTTCATTTTTCCTGAGGCCTTAATAAAATAAGTTTTTTGGCCCTTGAGTGGACGTTATAAAAATTATTTTGGCCAGTTATGGTGGCACTCAGGAGCCTGAGGTAGGAAGATAACTGAGTTTTATACCAGCCTGGAACAACAGAATGAGTTTCAGGTCAGTCTTGGCTAAAATGAGACCATACCTCAAAAAAACAAACAAAAAATCATTTAGATAATAGGATTGATTTCTTCTTTATCTGTAATTCTATTTTTTAATTTATTTATAAGACAGAAAGAGTGAGCAAGAGAATGGGCCCACCAAGGCCTCCTGCCACTGCATATGAACTCCAAATGTATATACCACTTAGTGTGTCTGGCTTTAGCTGGTGTTACAGTCAGCTTCTACGCTGCAAACCGGAGTCCATCCTCACAGCTTCATACAGTTAGTTAGTTACTTTATTTGACTTCCAATTTAGGCTTTTATTTCAACCCTGTTTCCTATTGTACATCTCAGTAGCAGCTTCTGAAACGTCATACAATGGCCTTACTGGGCCTCTCTCCACAGCCTTTGTAGGCATGCACTAAACAGTTCTACGTTTTAATGGAATTGTCACTTTTACATTTTTCTGTCAGATACTAGCATCACTCAACCTAAAATCTGAATGGGAAGTTTATCCAGAGAGAATCTGGTCCTGGCTCATGCAGCTCCTAGAACCATGTGCACATCATGACCCACTTCCCTGCATTTTTCTTATTTCCAAAACCAGCCTCAGGCATCTTTTCCATTGTTTCAGTGCAGAACAGTTGGCCCACTCTTAATGGTGGTAATCTGCTTATAATTGTAGCTTTAGCAACCTAAAACCAGTCTCTGTGCCAATAACTTTAAACTTACTTATTTTTTTTTCTGTGATAAACCATAAATGTTTCATCTCTTTCTTTTCCGTACCTTCCACCAAGCACACCAGTCCATTACTTTTAAATTCAATCTTGATCAACCTTTCTAGGATGGGCTGAAGAATGCAGCCAGTCTTTATGCTACTAGCCCATTTCTAACAAAGTTTCCTCCCCCTTGAAAAGTTTATAAGCGAGGCCTTCATAATCCACAATTCTTTCGGCATTTAGCATTTTCACACTCACCAGAATAGACCAGCAAGCTGTGCTTACTGGACCATTGTAAAACTTCTCCCATTCAAAGACCTTCCACATTCCTCTAGCACCCAAGTTCCAAATGACTGAAATCCACAGAGTCAGATTCATTGCAGCAATGGTACCACCTCTCTGGTACCAATTTATTGTTGCAGTCAGTTTCGAGTTGCTGGGACAAACACCTAACCAGAAGCAGCTTATGGGAGGAAAGGGCTTATTTGAGGCTTACAAAATCCAGGAGAACACTACCAATGGTTGAAGAAACTGGCTTATTTCCATAGATTCATAGCAGAGAGATGCCAAACAGCCAGCACCAAAAGCACCAGCACACATGAACCTGCAGAACTCCAAATGCTCTCCACACACCTTAGGGCTGGACTTAAGATCCCCACCCCCAAACACACCTTAAGGGCTGGGCTCTGTGATCTGCACCATTGACAAACCTCTTCCCCAGTAGGGCTCCACCCGCTGGAGACTCAAGATTTAAGCCCGAGTCTATAGGGCCACTCATTTAAACCATTACATCTAGGTACTGGGGAATTGAACTCTGGGCAGGCAGGCTTTGCAAGAAAGCATCTGTAATGGCTGAACCACCTCCCCAACCCTTTTATCTATGAATCGAAGGGCACATGATTCAACGATCTGACAGAGCTGCTCATCTTTCTGTATTCTGGTAGGATGTCAATGACTGGATCATCATATCAGATCCTGGGACATTGCTTTTATTTTCATGAAAGTTGGAGGAAAGATCATGGATGGTACTGCTTCTAAGAAACCAAGGCTGAAAATGGAACACTGTTAACATGTTGGAATCCTCTCTGCAGCATTCTAACCCTCTGCTGATGAAGGAGTAACTAGCTTTATTTAGTCTTGACTCTTGCAGTTATGTTTCAGTCTAAGTGCATTCTTGGTTGAATATATATTATTTTTTGGTAGTCAAGTGAGAATGTAAGTGATAAAGTGAAAGGCTGTGTATAGACTAATTTTTAAATTTAATTTATTCTAATTATTTCTAATTTCTTGGCTCTGGGTTTTTGCTTGCATAAAAGTCTGTCTCTTGTCCATACTTGCTTTTGTTGAAAGATAGGCTACTGTACGTAATTCATACAGTATGCAATTCTGTATGTAATTCAAGTATGGACATCACTGGACTCTGAAAACTTTAGTGCGACAATTAGAAATGTTTGGGCTTCAGGCTGTGAAGATTCCCATCAGACAATTCTCACGTTGCTGCTCTAGGTCAACTACTTACTTTGCTATCCAAGTTGGCAGTGTATTTCTTTGCATACTCTTTGCCTGTTTGACTTAAAAAATATTTTTATTTATTTATTTATTTATTTGCAAGTATAGATAGCAAGAGGAAGAGAGAGAGGGGGGGAGAGAAAGAGAGATATTGGGCACACCAGGGCCTCTAGCTGTGGCAAACTCCAGATAAATGCAGTACTTTGTGAATCCAGCTTTATGTGGGTACTAGGGAATTGAACCTAGGTCACCCAGTTTGTTAGGCTTTGCAGGCAAAGGCCTTAACCTCTAAGCCATCTCTCCAGCTCTTTTTATTTTTTTTAATATTTTTATTTATTTATTTGCAAGTAGAGAGAGAGATGACTTTTAAGAACATCTTAGACATGATTCTCTTTCTCACACAACTACCTACCTTATGCTTCCTTGGGTCTATTCATCCTATCATTTATAGCAAGAAAGAATTGGAGGTGCTTGTTTTATATCATTTTCTATACTATTTAGTGTGCTTTGTTTTCTGTTATTATTCAACAGGACACAAACAGTTGGATTTTTGGCTGCATAAACAGTACTTCAATGTGGTAAGTCTTTTGACTCAACAGACCTGTAATGGGTCTGAGGTCACTCAGAGATTCACCAGTCTGACATGAATATGATATTAATAAATAAGGGCATTTATTTCTGGCCAGGACTACACCTCCAGCTGGGAACTTGAGAGTGCAGCCCCCAGTTACACCTGGTCAGGGTTTATAAGGACAAATTGTTAAACAAGTTTATGTGACAACAGTCACAAGTCTAGTTACAAAGGAGAAGAGAGAGAAAAAAAAAAGGTTAGAAGTTACCTCATTCACGCAGATGGCCTGGTATTCTGCACACCAAAGATAACATTTGCAAGGTACCCCATCCTGCATACCACAGGGAACCTTTATTTATAACATTTCCTTATCCACCACATTCCCTTCCTGCCAGGGCCTGGAGAATGTTGTTGGGGCTGAGGAACGACTCTCAGTGGCTGCCCCTAGGGTCTCCAACCTGCAGTCAGAGTAGAATCCCAAGAAATCAAGACTCTGTGAGACCAGATTCGGAGAGTCTCAAAAATACATCGAAACAGAAGCAAGACTTACCTCTGGAGAACCTCCCTGTCACTCTAAAGAGGAGGGAGGTTCTGAAGCCTCTTTGTCTTCTTTAGTCACAGAAGGCATCTAGGCATTAAGATCCCAGAAACTTTGTCAGTGTCAGGCCTTACCGACATTGACATTCGGGCTGAAGTGAAAGTTACCTCATCAGTTGCTCCCGGGGGTTCAGCCCCTGGTACTTCACTGGGTGTTTCCCAGGCCCTAAGGTCAGTTGGAAAAATATATATATACACAGGAGTGAATCAGGCTGAGTGCCCCTGGCAGATCCCTGACAAGTCCCCAAATATAATGGGTCTGGGGTCACTCAGAGATTCACCAGTTTGACATGAATATGATATTAATAAATAGAGGCATTTACTTCTGACCAGGATTACACTTTGAGCTGGGAACTCGAGTGTAGCCCCCAGTTACACCTGGTTATAGTTTATAAGGACAAATTATTAAACAAGTGTACATGAAAACAAATCTACGTGACAACAGTCACAAGCTTAGTTACAAAGGTGAAGAGAGAAAAAACAAGGTTAGAGGTTATCTCATTCACGCAGATGGCCTGGTCTTCTGTACACCAAAGATAACATTTGCAAGGTATCCCATTCTGCATACCACAGGGAACATTTCTTTATCACATTTCCTTATCCAACACATTCCCTTATCCATCACAACCCATTAATTTTTCTCAATATAATACCTACAAGTTACACCCTTTTTGGTCTTTTGAGGTAGGGTCTCATCTAGCTCATGCTGACCTGGAATTCACTATGTAGTCTCAGGGTGGCCTCAAACTCACAGTGATCCTCCCACCTCTGCCTCCAGAGTGCTGGGATTAAAGGCATGCGCCCCCACACCCGGCTCAAGTTACACTTTTATAATAGCTTTATATCTTTACACACATACACACACACACCCACCCCACCCCACCCACACACATAGGTTTTTAGACAGGGTCTTACTCTGTAACATAAACTGTCCTAGAACTTGCTATGTAGCCCAGACAGGATTCAAACTCAGTTATTATCTTCTCTCAGCCTTTCAAGTGCTGGGATTACAGACATGAGCCAGAACATCTGGCCAGCTTTATAACTCGTATACTTGCTTTGCTGGTATATTAATTTATATTATTTATTTTTAAATGAAAAGGATATTAGCAAACCATTACTTTTTAAACATTTAAGTAGTTGTTTGTTTAAAAAACAAAGCTTTTTGCCAAGGAAACTATGTGAACTTGTATATTGGATTTTCCTTCTTAGACTTCTGTTCATTATAACTCTCCTGTAACCCCTCATATCTAGGTCTATAGATGGTTTCTTTTTCCTCTGAAGCTTATGGATGACTTATAATACTCTAACATATCTGTTCTCTAATTATGTTTTCATACTTATTTTAAAGCCGGCAAGGGGTGGATCTGTCATGGAAAGCTGAACTGCTGCCAACAATTAAGGTACATGACAGTTTTAGAATTTAAATATTCATGTGAAAAAATAATTGAGCCAATAGATGTTTTAGAATATGTTTTTATTAATTTTGAAATTAAACTTGAGGATTACTAACCTACATTTTAGAAGTGTTTTGTTTAGAAATATATTTGAGGAATAACATGCAATTATGTATATATTTTTCCTTTCAGAGATTAAAAACCAAGTAAATAATTCTAAATTTCTATGACAGCATCATACTAAAAAGAGCCAGATAGACTTTTAAAATTAAATTTGAGAGTATATTTAAATAGTCTGTCTTAAACCAATTAATATATTGTATCCATAATTCATTTGGTGAAGAAAAACCTGCATTTGGGAAATGAGTATGTCATAGAGACATTAAATAATTTTCTAGATCAAGTTCAGCATCATATTGTGGTCAAGCACTTAGACAGTTCTCCTTTGTCTGATACTCAAAGATGATAAACCACAGCAAGGATTATTTTTCATAGTTAGTGATTGCCTTAAGCAACTCTGTTAAATTAGCCAGTCTTTTTAGTAAACACTGATTTCTATAATCTTGAAATCTGTTGTTGAAATGCAAAATAATTATAGAATTTAATGAAAATAATTGTTCTAATTTCTGAATTGTATTGATCACAATTGATAATCTTATACTTGGATTTATAATTTCATTATTCAAGTAAATCAGTATGTCAGTGCATTACAAATAAGCTATATTTTTCCTAATGAATGGTAGACTCTTTGACTTGAAAGTAAAGCCATCTGGTTGGTCCCAGTCATGTCTCAATTGAAACCAATTAAATTATTTTTGCTCATGATCAGTTAATATTTTTTTATGGACTGGGGATTGGATCTTATTCCTTACACATGGCTGTCAAGTGCTCTACCACTGAGCTGAACAACCACCCCCCCCCTTTTCCCTTTTGATTTTGAGAGACCTTTAGCTGATGTGTATGTTTCCTTATTCAGGCTTTGAATTTGTGATCCTGCCTTGATCTCACAGGTAGCTGAGATTACAGGCCTGTACCTCCAGGGCCAGCAAATTAATACTTATTGTATAAATAATGACTCTGTACTATATTAGCATGATCTCACTCTAGCCCCAGCTGACCTGGAACTCACTTTGTTGCCCAAGCTGACCTCATATTCACAGCTCTTCTCTACCTAAGCCTCTTGAGTTGTGGGATTAGAAGTGTGAACTACTGCCTTCTCCACCCCCACTCCACTCCTCAAGAGAGAAACTTGAAAGCAGGAATGGTGACAGAAGGAATAGTCATTTAGGCTAGATTCTGCAATGATCTTTTCCAAGATTCTATTGCCACGGTCAGTCTTCCTGTGTACATACTGTGTTTTTGTATTTGTGAAGCAGTTTGACTCATGGATATTTTAAGGTCTCTCCCAGTGTCTCCACTAGCCTTCCAGGAAGAAGCAGTACGAAAATATATTAGGGTATACTTAATGATCTGTTATTCATAAGATTTGGTCCTGTATTCTGAAAATGAGTGTAGAGACAATACTGTAATGCTTTGTTTAACAAATAGCCAAATTTAAAAAAAGAAACATGGGGCTGGAAAGATGGCTTAGCAGTTAAAGCACTTGCCTGTAAAGCCCAAGGACCCAGGCTTGACTACCCAGCACCCACATAAGCCAGATGCATAAGGTGACACATCATCTGGAGTTCGTTTGCAATGGCTGGAGGCCCTTGTGTGTCCATTTTCTTCCTCCCTCCCTCTCTCTTTCTCTTCTCTCTGAAGTAAGTAAATAAATGAAATATTTAAAAAGAAAGAAGCATACCATATTTGGAAATAATTACATAAGATAACTAAATGCTGTGTTGGGTGCATTTGTTTTATATGAAGAGATATTTCCAGGAATAGCTTCAAGTTCCAATTTGGATATTCAGTCTATCTTAAAATTTCACATTTAAGAAGAAACAAATGATAAAAGACCTTATAAAATGTTCTCTGCTCCTGTATTGTAAAAGGCATTTCCTGGCTGGTTACAGTAGTTTGCACCTGTACCCCAGCACTTCAGAGGCAAAGGAAGGAAGATTGACACAAATTCAAGGCAACTCTGGGCTACATAGTGAGGCCCTACCTTGAGAAAATTAAGTTTATTAAATCATTAAATTCCTATGCTGTTTTTCCAAATATTGAAAAAAAATGCTTATCAAACTGTACTTAAGTATCCAATGGCTGAGTGGCAAGAGACATATGTTCTAGCTGCTTATTTTTGTTGATGTTATGTGTGTGTGTTGAGTCTGTGTGTGTGCGCTAGTGTGCACACACATGCACACACATTACTTTTAGGCATCTCTGCTGACTGTGCTGTTAGTAAGTGAGTGGAGTACTCCAAGAAAACACTTAGAAACTCAGTACTACCTCACTGAGAGTGGTTGGAAGGAAGCTATTAGAATGGATATCTACAAAGCATCTATGCTCTTCCTATGTTGATATGTCTTTCCTGCTATCTGCCATTTGTTTACTTTAGGACAGCAGAGTTTGCTGCAGAGACTGCTAATTTGGGCATCTGATCAAGTAGGCAGACAGTTACTGTTTTAACAACTTGTTTTTAGCTTTGGCACCGCTGTTCTACTTGCTCTACATTATTGTTTCTGAAAAAGAGTGAAAAAAACTGTGCAGAAAGTTCTTGTGTAAACATTTTATATATGGGTAAACATTATATTTTAGGGCCTAGGAGGTAGGTAGTTCAGTAAATGAAGTGTTTGTCTTGCAAAAAGGAGTTGCTGAGTTCAATCCCCAGTACTCACAGACATGCTGGTCCTATGTGGTTCATACCTGTAATCCAACTGTTGAGGAGATGGAGACAGACAAGTGCCTGGGTTTACTGGTCAGCTAGCATAACCTAATCAGTGAGCTACAGACTAATCAGAGACCTTGTCTCAAAAATGTGGACAGCATTCTTGTCCTCATAATGTCTTTGTCATGTTCTAAATAAAATCTGTTGAATAGCGCTCATATATCTCAACAGCAAGTGATTACCTGGATTAAGTCAAAACCATTTGAGATTAAATTATAAATCTTCCATCATATTAACATCCATTCATTGACTTTGAATGATTTTGGTCATCTATTACCAAAATGAATATAGAGACAATACTGTAATGCTGTCTGTAACAAATAGCTGAGTTAAAAAAAAGAAACAGAGCTGGAGAGATTTGCTTAGTGGTTAAGGCACTTCCTGTAAAGCAAAAGACCCAGGTTTTATTCCCTTGTAAAGCCAGATGCAAAAGGTGGTGTATGTGTCTGGAGTTCGTTTGCAGTGGCTTAGAAGACCTGGTTCACCCATTTTCTTTCTGTCTACCTCTGTCTCTCAAGTAAATAAATAAATAAAATATTTTTTAAACAAATAAACCTACTAAATAATTAAATAAAATAACCAAATGTAGTATTAAATGTCATTTGTTTTATATGAAGAGATATTTATGGGAATTTTGGGCAGTTTATATTTAATAATTGTTATTAAGAATTTGACATTTGAAGGATTATTGACCTGGAAATGTCAATATGGGCATTTTATAAAATATGGAACATAAATGTGTTATATATTTGTGTGGTACTTAGGGTTGAATCCAGGGCCTCACACATGTTCTATTTGAATGTTCTATAATTTTTTAACTTATTGTGAAGTAAGTGTTTCTAATTTATCTTTCTTTTAACATAAATTCTACTCCAGGAAATAAAAGCAGCATTTTATTTGCATTCTTTTTTTTTTTTTTTTTTAGTTCTTGACATTACGACTTCAAGACTATCCCTCCTTGTCTCATCTTGTTGTTTATGTGCCATCTATTCATGGAAGTAAGGTAACAAAGGGGTTAAGATTTTTATTATAACATTTTGGGGCTAGTCATGCTAAATATTAAAATTATTTTTGATAATTTCTACAGAGATGCAGGTGTTTATAAAACAAAGGTTAGTTTGGTGACCCACCTAATGTCATTAGGATAATCTACTCCAACTTGAACTAGGCAGAATAGACCTGTATTCTTTTGTTCTAGGTGAAAATGGCTCCATTTTCAGTCTTTTCAAGTCTGAAAATTACTAGGTATTTTTTCATGTATAAGACTTATAGCAAATACATAAATGACACTGTGTCACTTGTCACCCAGATAAGCAAGGGGAGAAAGGAGTAATGTTTGGTAAAGAAAAAAAAAAAAAACCTGGATAGGTATGATAAAAATAGAACATAGCAAGTATATAAAAGTGTGAAAAGGAGTGATATCTCTATTTAAGAAGCAAGAGTGGTTTTACATTGGCCCTGAATCCAGGCTGGCAGTTTCTAAAGCTGCTGGTTTCAAATAGGAGCCTAAATAAATGTTTTCCTATGGTCTGTTGGCCATTTCAGAAATTTGGAAATGTGATAGTGAATTTGTTAGAAAGAAACATCTAGTGGGGGGGTAAAAATAAGCAAAAATTTTGGGGGGGTGGAATGGTTTTATAGTGAGGTGTCACTTAAGATGGCCTTAATGAATAGTTAAGGACTTTAATAGGAGAGTTGAATAGTTTGGACCTGTGCTGTCAATCCCCAAAATACTACCATATGTATAAATTAATTAAAATTATTTTAAAATCCAAATTTTGGGCTGAGAGGTGGCCCAGCAGTTGGCACTTGCTTGCAAAGCCTACAGACCTAGGTTCTATTCACCAGTACCCATGAAAGCCATTTGCACAAAGTGGCACATGTGTCTGGAGTTCATTTTAAGTGACTAGAGGCCCTGGTGTAGCCATTTTCTCTCTCTCTCTCTCTCTCTCTCTCTCTTTCTCTCTGTCTGCTTCTTTCTCTCTCATAAATAATTAAATATTCTTTTTAAAATCCGGCCTGGAGGGCTGGAGAGATGGCTTAGCGGTTAAGGCGCCTGCCTCCTAAGCCTAAGAACGCTGATTCCAATCTCCAGGTCCCATGTTTAGCCAGATGCAAAGTGACACAAGGGCGCAATACTGCACTTGACCACAAGGGGGCGCACGTGTCTGGACTTCATTCACAGTGGCTGAGAGGCTGCTGGCACGTCCATTCTCTGTCTTCCTCTCCCTATCTCTCTGTCTCTCTGTGTGTCTCTCTCCAACATAAATATAAATATTTTAAAAAAATTTTAAAAATCCAGCCTGGAAAGATGGGTTAGCAGTTAAGGTGCTTGCCTGTGAAGCCTAAGGACCCATGTTTGACTCTCTAGGTCCCATGTAAGCCAGACACACAAGGTGGTACACACATCTAAAGTTTGATTACAGTAGCTGGAGGCCCTGGCACACCAAGTCCACCCCCCTCCCCACTCTTGCTTTCTTGCATAAGAGGCTTGTCTGAAAAAAGTAATAATAAAATCCAAATTTCAATTCTTTCTTTGCATTAGACACATTCCAGAAATTCAGTAGTAACATGATTATCAAAAGCTGCAGTGAGAAGCACTGTAAGAGGAAGGTAGTGAGAGCAGAGCAGAGATGTGGGAAAGCAGGGTGTGTGTTTAGAGAACAATGAAGAGGTAAATCGTCTGGAAAGGATGACCATCGGGTATAGCATAATAGTGGCAGAACAATCTAGAAATCAACTGTTCTTGGTGATGTTGTCTAAGGTTGATTAAAGCTTTGATCAGAAGGCAATAGGAAGCTGTAAGATTTTTTGCCAGAGTAGTAATGGAGTCATTTATTATGGACGATTAATCACTTTGTGGCACAGGATAGACCTGAAGTAGGAGGCCTAAACACATTGGGGTTTTGAGGGGCTGTACTAGGAAGCGAGAGTGGAAATAAATATTGGTGGTTTTGAGTCCTTTAGAATGAAAGGATGTAGAGTTAAGAAGCTCCCCACACTCTTCGTTTCCCATTTAACCAGCAGACTTTCCCTCAAGAGCCAGTGCATCTTTCCTTTCCTTTTCCAGGCTCTTCTAGCAGCTTTTACTTTATCCCGTGATACTGTGTTTATAACTTCTTTAGGAATTTATTATCTTGAATTATAATTCATTTGTTTATATCTTTACTGCATCACCATATTGTAAACTCTGAGTAACAGCCAGGTAAGTTTTATGCTACATTGCATCCTCAACCTGTAGTGACTGCTAAATAAAGGCTCAAAAAAAAAAAAAAAATACCCCACCAAAACCATTTCTTGAGAAAATTAAAATTTGTAGCCAAAATAGTTAGGAAATTGAGAAGAAATTAGGGAGAGAAAATGTGAGCTATAGTTGGGGGTCATTCCAAAGATTCACAAGTACCTCATAATAGATTCATTGTTTTGTTTTGCTTGGCTCAGGTGAGTGATAACTCAGCATCTTTAGTGCTAAATGTTCTCTTTAAGGGTTTTTCTTTCAGGTAAGTTGGTTTTGAATGGATCTTCACATCTTTTCCCAAGATTGAAAAAGCCTTCTCTGGTTATCCCAAGAAATCTTTCTGCAAACAGGCAATCTTAGCAGACTAATAATAAACATGTAATAGGTCTTACTGTTCTTGAGAAAGCAACACTAATATCTCTTATGACTGCACAGCCCCGTCTTACTAGGATGATAACTTAGGTCTTTGATGATTTTTGCATGTCAGAAAATTGCAAATATTCAAATAGACAAATAATGAAAAATAAAGGGAGTCAACTGATACCTTCATGTTTTATTAACTCAAATGTGGAATTTATTTGCCTATTTTTAATGATAGAAAACAAAATATAGGGGGACTAGGAAGATGGCTGTATGGGGAAGAATGCTTGCTATGCAAATATGAGGGCCAACACCCACAAAAGCAGCTGGGTGTGACCACACACACACACACACACACACACACACACTCACGTATCCCCAGTCCTGCAGGGAATAGAGACTGGAGAATCACTGGGGCTCTCTGGTCAGCAGCATGACCAAAAATGTACGCTCCAGGTTTAGTGAAAGAGACTCCATCTCGAGGGAATATGTGGGTAAGTGGATAAAGGACAAGATGTTCTCCTCTTACCTCCTCATGCGTGCACACAAAACTCATGCATCTCCACACACATGTGCACATACCACATGTACACATGTTCCCCCAAAAGAAAACAAAGTATAAACTTATTAGAAATTCCTTTCCTTAGATGTTTCAGAGGCAGACCTTTGAATTCTCTGTTGGTTGAAGATTTATTTCATTATATAATGATAAATACACAGCTTAATTTTTAAAGCAATAAAAAAAAAAATCTGGCCGGGCGTGGTGGTGCACACCTTTAATCCCAGCACTTGGGAGGCAGAGGTAGGAGGATCGCCATGAGTTCAAGGCCACCCTGAGACTATATAGTGAATTCCAGGTCAGCCTGAGCTAGAGTGAGACCCTACCTCGAAAAACAAAAAAAAAAAAAAAAAAAAAAAAAAAAAATATGGGGTTTGGAAGATGGCTTAGCGGGTAAAGGAGCTTTCTTGCAAAGACTACCAGTCCTAGTTCAATTCCCCAGTACCCACATAAAGCCAGACACCCAAAATAGTTCATGGACCTAGATTTCCTATGCAGTGGCAGGAGGCCCTGGTGTGCCCATTCTCTGCCTATTTCTTTGTCTTGCAAATCAATAAATAAAAATACCTTAAAATCTAGTATTTCAAGTATCTTTGCAGGGTGATTGAAATTACTTTAAAAAGGTACTTCCCTATCTCATGATGTACCCAAAAGTACATTGTAAAAATATTATGAATGGCCGGGCGTGGTGGCTCACGCCTTTAATCCCAGCACTCGGGAGGCAGAGGTAGGAGGATTGCGTGAGTTCGAGGCCACCCTGAGACTACATAGTGAATTCCAGGTCAGCCTGAACTAGAGTGAGACCTTACCTCGAAAAACCAAAAAATATATATATATATTATGAATGATCCTGTTTAAGAAATAATTTTTTGAATCTTCTTTGCCTTATAAGAGGGAGGAATGAAAATAAAACCACATAGCAAGAGTTATTGTTTTAGTGTGCAGCATATGTATATTATACTAATAGCAGTTTCTCTCATCTGTTTTTCACTTTCAAAACAATTGAAAATCTACCCATGACTGAAGAAATAACACTGCTCTAACTCCCAGGGTTTTGTTATAAAGAAGCTTAGAATGAACTCTGGTGGCTTTCTGGAGATATCAAACAACTTCCTTTCTTTTGTTAGACTTATTTTTTTCATCAGCTCCTATTGATCAAAAATGATGTTAATTGGTTTGTGGAGATTATAATCTGTGTACCTTTACCAGAAATAATGCTTACAGCTGGTTGAGAACAAGATTTCATACCCTGTTTCAGAAATTTTATTTAAAAAGAAATGTCAGGGGCTAGAGAGTTGGCTTAGTGGTTAAGGCACCTGCCTGCCAAGCCTAAGAACGCCTGTTCAATTCTCCAGGTCCCACGTTTAGCCAGACACATAATGCAAATGATCAATGCCAAGCTTGCCCACAAGGGGGCACATGCACCTGGAGTTCTTTCACAGCGCCTGAGAGGCCTCTGGTGTGCCTATTCTCTCTCTCTGCCTCTTTGTTTCTCTCTCTCTCAAAAAAAAAAAAAAAGAAAGAAAAGAAAAGTAAAGAAATAAATGTTGGGCTGGAAAGATGGATTAGCAGTTAAGGTGCATGCCTGCAAAGCCTAAGGACCCAGGTTCGATTCTCCAGGTCCCACATAAGCCAGATGCACAATGGTGGCACATGCATCTAGAGTTCATTTGCAGTGGCTAGAGGTCCTGGTGTGTCCATTCTCACTCTCTGTCTCTCTCCCTCTCTGTCTCAAATAAATAAATAAATAAATAAATAAATAAATAAATTTAAAAAGAAATGTCACTATAAAAATTGTAGTGGTGGGCTGGGAAGATGGCTCAGTGGTTGTATGTGCTTACTTGCAAAACCGGTTGGCCTGGGTTCAATTCCTCAGTACTCCTTAAAGCCTGATGCACAGAATGGTACCTGCCTGAGGAGTTTGTTTGCAGTGTCAAGAGGCCTTGGTGCCCCTATCCTTTCTTCTCTTCCCCTTTTCACCTCCCCTCCCCCGTGTCTTTCTCTCTTAAGTAAATAAATATTTTGTTGTTGTTTTTTCAAGGTAGGGTCTCACTCTAGCCCAGTTTGACCAGGAATTCACTATGTAGTCTCAGGCTGGCCTCGAACTCATGGTGATCCTCCTACCTCTGCCTCCCAAGTGCTGGGATTAAAGGTGTGCATCACCACACCCAGCAAATAAAATATTTTGAAAAAAAATGTAGTGCTGTGTCACATTATAGATAGCCTACTTTAAACTGTATGCTTTTTGGTATTTAACTTTTTCCATTTTCTGTAAAACTGGTTGACCTGAAATAATCTCACACAAATATTATATATGTGTAGATTAATGACAATAAGTCTCTAAATTCATTTTATAGTCTAATCAGACAAGATGCTTACTAAATGTAAGATTTAATGAAAAAGTTAAGTAGCAGAGTTATATTCAGAGACATCTAAATCCTTAATTGATTTTGAATTAGCTTTGTATCTTAATGCTTTGATCTGTTCTTTATGTAAGAACATTTTTCAATGAATCTGTGGTTATAGAAATGACCTATTAATAATTTGATTAATTTAAGCTTGTTTATCACGTTTTTTCAGTGTAGCATCTTCCTGAGGAATTCTTGCCAGAATTATAGTATGATCAATGGTATTTCCCAAAAGCTGGGGTTATAGACTATTGTTTTCATTCAGATATCAAGAACTTTTACTAAGTTTAATTGTATTTTTCTAATGAATCAATATTTTACATTTCAGTTTGTTGTGGATTGTGAATTCTTTAAAAAAGAAACAAGATCCATACAGCTTCCTGTAACTCATCTCTTTTCCTTTGGTAAGTACTTTCTTTTTTGAACTTTAAAATGTGTTCATTTATTTTTCCAGTTATAATAAAGTAGAGCTTTATTAAAGATATTATATATATTAGCTATATGTAATATTACATATAGTATAATTCACATCTATTACATAACTATAAGCATTAGAATGGTTCAAGTGTAGTTCTTAGAATAACCATATGATGTGTTCCAGTGGTTTGATTCTCACTCAATGCTAGGCCAGTAGTCATCGTCTACAAAGTTAATCTTCAAAGATATTTTTCCATAATCACATATACCTGCAATAATCAAGGATATATGGATTTGTGTATGAAGTTTTCTTATGTAAAATTACTAATACTAACCCCTTTCATAAAGTTTGTATCATAAGGTATAAGTAGTTATCTGTCTTGAAGATTTCAAGACTTCTTTAAATATTCTTTATAAAAATATTTCATTAGTTTACTTGAGAAAGATACAGACACAGAGAGAAGGATAGAGTATGGGCACTCCAGGGCCTCTTGCAGTTGCAAACAGATCCAAACACATGAGCCACATTGTGCATCTGTGTGTGTGTGTGTGTGTGAAAGAGAGAGAGAAACAAGCCCAACAGACTGGCTTTTTTTTATGAGTGAGAGAATTGGCAAGCCAGGGCCTCCAGCCAGTGCAACAAATTCCAGACCCGTGTGCTCCCTCATGCGACTTTGCATTCTGGCATCACTGTGTGTCTGGCTTACATAGGACCTGGAGATTTGAACATGAGTTTCTAGGCTTTGCAGGCAAGCAGCTTAACCGCTAAGCCATCTCTCCAGCGCTCCTCTTGTCTTTTTATCACTTTGAAACCTTTGAAGAATGCTAGTCAGTTTTTCTGTAGAACATCCCTCAGTTTGGATTTATCTACTGTTGTCTTTTGAGGCTCTGCGTTTTTTCCATGAATACCACAGAAATAATCTGCATTTCTTATCTCATATCAGAGTATGTGATGCTCACATATCTAATTACTGGTGGTATTAACCTTGGTCTCTTGGTTAATGAAAGTGGTGCCTGGCAGTTATTTCCACTGTGAAGTCAGTACTTTTCTTTTGTGACTAACAGATATCTTGGAGGAAATAATTTGAAAATGTATCAATATCCTACTTTTCTTCAAAATAACCCACTAATTTCAGCATCCATTGGGTCATCTCGTCTTTAGCAAATAATTACTCTGGCATTCTACATTGATTGAAATTCTTTCTGAGACAGAGTTGCCCTTCTGTCCCATGTTTTTATGCCACTATCAATTCTTGGATATTTATTTTATTTATTTGGTATAATACAATACTCCAGCATTATATATTCTTTTACTTAAGTTGTTCCAGCATTGGCTATTGGGAGCTCTTTTAGCTTGGGTTCTGTGCCCTCTTGGTATGCTTTATCTTTCAGATATGATATGATATAATATGATGTATCATTTGATATACATACAGACATAGAATGCATGCATATATGCATGCACATACATAGTATTTTCCTTACATGAAAAGAATGTGCATTGTTGCATTGTGTATGATTTTTTTAAATAACTTCCTTTAAGGTTTTTATGCTTTGTGCTCCCCTACCCCAGAACCCTTTTGAGGGGTACAAAATGCTCAAGGCAATATGGAAGCTAACAACTC
Source organism: Orientallactaga sibirica (assembly GCA_036365145.1). Classification (NCBI taxonomy): domain Eukaryota; kingdom Metazoa; phylum Chordata; class Mammalia; order Rodentia; family Dipodidae; genus Orientallactaga; species Orientallactaga sibirica. The sequence continues at coordinate 22,159,785 of JAEOAD010000004.1, forward strand.
TGAATTGACTATATCATCTAAGATAACATTCTTTTTAAAAAATTATGTTTTTACAAATTTTATAGTCTTACACTCCCCCCACCCACTATGCCTAAAGGTTCTCCTTAGTCGAGGTATTGGTATTCGCTGTGTGTAATTAAGGCCTCAGTCAGTCTGTTGGGGTGAGGGATGTGCTTCAGTATATTCCCCAAGTGGCTCTTACAGTCTTCCTACCCCATCTTCTGCAATGTTTCCTTGAGTGTTGGTGGGTTTGTAAGCAATCTGGTCTAGTGCTGAATTCTTCCTAGCCTCTGGGCTTCTGCTTTGATGTGTGTTGATTAACAGCAGTGTCAGATCCCATTCTCCTGGAGCTGGTTGCCAAGCTAGCAGTGGGAGCAATACTCATGGCAATGCTTCCTCTGCAAATTTCTCCTGGGCCCTGGTAGATGTAATATATGTGGCATGTCTCTTCTTAGGCAGTTGGGTATCTTTTCTTGCCATATAGATGGATCTTGGGTCTCCCCATTATTCTCTGCCATCTAAGATAAATTTTAGAAAATCATATCTTCCTGAAATTGGAAATCAGTACTTGACTTATAAAAGCACCTTATAAATCAGTACTTGGCTTATAAAAGTGAAAGTCATTATAAATATTACTTTTGGGCTGGAGAGATGGCTTAGCTGTTAAGGCACTTGCCTGAAAAACCAAAGGGCCCAGGTTTGATTACCCAGGACTCACATAAACCAGATACATAAGTTATCACATACATCTGGAGTTCCTTTGCAGTGGCTAGAGGTCCTGGCATACCCATTTTCTCTCTCTCGCTCTCTCCCTCTCCCTCTTTTGCTCTTTCTTAAATAAATAAATAAATAAAAATAAATTGTAGTTTTATTCCGAGAGAATTGGATTTTTTGGGAGATGACTCCTACATTTTATAAATGAAATCTTGTGTGTGTGTGTGTGTGTGTGTGTGTGTGTGTGTGTATGTATGTATGCATATAAAGTGTCACTTTGTAGCCCAGGCTGGCTTTGCACTCACTATGCAACCCAGATTTAAACTCATAATCCTCCCACTTTAGCCTCCAGAGTGGTGGGATTACACTCATATGCAGCACATCCAGTTTTTAAAGATTTTTCTTTTAATTTCAAAGTTCTGTTGGCATAATTTTAATGTTATCTAACCAATTGATATGTTATTGAAAATTATTGGACATTTCTAATTAATACATTACTTTTAATTCAACAGGATTGTCTTCAAGGAAAGTGATATTAAATTCAAGTGGCTTATACTACAATATAGAGCTTCTGAACTTTGGACAGGTAATTATGAGTATAACAGGAAGGGCTTGATTTCAACTTTCTGTTTGATTAAATAAATCTTTGTTTTTTGTTTTTGTCATCAAACTTTGTTAGATATATCAAGCTTTTAAAATCAACGTGGTAAGCAAGTGCTCCGGAGTCAAAGGTAAATGAATTTTCTCAAAAATTTGAAAGAAATAATGCTATTCACTTGATAGGTCTGTACTTGAGTTACTTTTTCATGTATTTTATGTAAAGTGAAGTTAAATATACAATAATGAAAAAATGTTTAGCTTTTCAAAGGGTTTAGTGTAGACTCATTTTTCATAGTAAATTATCTTCATCTGTTTAAATTTAATAGCTATTCTTAAAAGATGTGGTGTATCTTTATGTCTTAATACATAGTCATTCAGACTTAGCTATTTACTATTTTTTAGTTGCTTAGTACTACTTATATGCCTTAATAGCTTTTCCATAATTTCTTACATGATACAATGCTTACTCATTATTTTTTATGAAATAGACAATGTATATGTGAGACTTACAGTGGCTTAAAAATTAAGGTGACATTTGTTGAGTGATCCCTCTCTCCTTTGTGTTTTAACAGAAGAAATAACTAGCATCTATAAACTTCATATTCCCTGGTCTTACGAAGATTCACTAACCATTGCACAGTAAGTATATAAGAGAATTTCTTTAAACTTTAGTGTTTTTAATAAAATAGGTACACTGCTTAGTTTAGTTAAATCATACCAATTATTAAACTGCCTTTTAGTAAAGTGTATGCCTCCTTTTAGCATCATGCCCACTATTTAAGATAATATGTAAATCATATGTAGAACTCATTAACTGAGAAAGTCTTACATGCTTGAAACACGGGCATCTTTCCTCCATCTCCTTTATGCCAAAGTGCTAGAGAGAAAGCTTCCAAAACATTGTGACATGATGAACAAATGTCCTTCCATAATGTGTCTGCTGTCTACCTTGTCTTCATTATTTCATTGTCGTGTTGAGAATTAACTTAGCCATGGCTATTTTCCAGTATTTTCTATTTGAGAACTGATATGTTAATGATCTCTTCAGGGTTCCATCTTCCACAGAAATTTCTCTGAAACTTCATGTTGCTCAGCCAGAAAATGATAGCCATGTGGCCTTACTAAAAATGTACACATCATCAGACTGTCAGTATGAGGTAAGTTGTTGGTTTGTGTAATCTTTAAACATGATACAGTTATAAAATAAAGTAGAAGTATTTTTATATTAGATATATTGTGATATGGAAGCCTAGAAATATAAGAATTGAACATTTTAAATATTCCCATCCTGCCTCTTAATAAGAGACAAAAATAAAACAAAAGTGGAAAATGCAGGTTAACCTTTAAATTTTGGAAGCCTGGAGTCAATAATCTTATAAAATGAAAGCAGCTGGCAAATTACTTTAGTAATTCACATAATGCATCTTGGTTTCTCCTGGTTAGTTTAAGAATTTTCTTTTCACTAATCACTCCAGCTTTGTATGCATTTTAGTGATGATGACACAATAACATTCTGGTGTATGTGAAATGTCTTATTCCTTGTTGTTAGCATTAAATATTCGGATTATTGTATAGGACTGACTATCTTAGGGTAAACTGTGATTGGTATTATCAAATTAATAGAATCTTTTCCTATAACGAAATTTCAGTTAGACCTGTATTATGTGTTAATTTATATATCATAGAATTCGTGAATACTCTGATATTTTTTGCAGTCTTTTTCTAGCAATGATGAGTTTTGTAGGCTTATTTTTTACCTTGCAATTTCATATTTCTGATATTAAAATGTTAGTTAGAACTGTGTTGCCAATTGAACTTCAAATAGTACATGCTCTAAAAAGTCCATGTATTTAACAAAGTTGCAGATTTTCAAGAAACAAATATTTTGACAGAATGTAGTCATGTTACAACTTCCCTAAGAAAAATGTATCTCCTTTTCCCAGGTTTCCAAATATGTAGAGAGAGAGTGGGAGGGGGGGTGCAGGGTGTATTTATGGTAGGAATAATTGAGAATAAATTTCTTCCTAACATATATTGTGGTTATAGTTAGTAAAGGGCTACTGCATACTATAGCTTTGATCCAGTTGCTGAAGACATAGTATAGTGGGAAAATATGCAAAATAGCAAACTGTACTTCTTTATACACTTGAAATACTGTTTCAGAAGACTTTCGGATATCTTGTATAGGAGGACTCAGTGTAATAAAGTGTGAACTAGAGGAATTTAGGAAAATGGATCTTTTAACCTTTTTTTTTTTTTTTTAACTAGGTGACAGTTAAGACTTCCTTTCCACAGATACTTGGACAGGTAAGTGAGATTCATGGTTCCTTGATTACCTCCTTGGGAGGGTCACAGTCTTTATCATTGATTTAGCAGTCCACGACAGTCCCTGGCTTTGCCACTACTGTGGCTGCTTGCTTGTTTCCTCCTCTCTTTATTCCCTTTCACTTAGCAGAATCTAAAAGCCACAGCTGGGCAGTGCTTGCTTTACCATGATGCTTTAATGTTTAGTGTATCCTAGAAACAGGAGAGAATATCTGAGCTCTAGTAAATTAACATGCTTACCTAAATAAATGTCATTTGATCCTTCATAGTTCTTTTAACTACACTGTTTCATAGAATAATGAAATTTACTCATGATAGAAGTGAACATTTTCAAGGAGCTGTTTAAATTATGTGTGCTCAGTTAATAAAAGGCAAAAATGGCTTGTGCCTGTAGTCCTTGCTATTTGGGAAACTGATGTAAGAGGACCACTTGAGCCCAGTTCAAGACCAGTCTGGTCTATTATAGCAAAATTCTGTCTCAAATTGTTTTTTTAACACAAAGAAATATTAAAAGTAAACTTGATGAAATTCATCTGTAAACAATAATTCAAAAACAATTTATTAAATAGTAGAACTACACATAATTATTCACCATCATTAGAATTTTTAGAATTTTATAATTTTATAATCTGTACATAAATAATATTGATAAGTCAAAGAAATTATGTAGTTTTAAAATTCAAAAAATTTTTGATCTTTTGTATGTTGTTATTCAACCATAGTAGTTTTTGCTTTAATTGATAATGCTAAATTAATATTGATAATGTTAATTTCATACTTTGTCATGATTATAATAAACTAATGTCAAAATTGAATTTGAAAAACAATTTATATGCATTATCTCATTTGATCCATAGAGCAGCCTGCTGAGAGCCAGATTTTAATTATTATTAAATTTGTGAATATAATAATAAAGTTCTTGGGGTTGGAGAGAGGGCTTAACAGTTAAAGGAACTTGCTTGCAAAACCTGCTGCCCTGAGTTCAATTCCCTGGCATCCATGTAAAGGTAGATGCAAAAAGGGGTGTGTTGGAGAGATGGCTTAGTGGTTAAGGCACCTGCCTCTAAGCCCAAGAATGCTGGTTCCAATCTCTAGGTCCCACATTTAGCCATATGCAAAGTGGCACAAGGGCGCAATGCTGCACTTGACCACAAGGGGGCGCACACATCTGGATTTTGTTCGCAGCCGCTGAGAGGCTGCTGGCGCATCCATCTCTGTCTTCCTCTCCTTCTATCTCTGTTTTTCTCTGTGTCTCTCTCAAAAAAAAGGGGGGATGCCGGTGTCTGGCGTTCTTTGCACTGGCAGGAGAGCCTGGCATGTACACATACACACACAGATAATTTTTTAATATTGTTTAATTTATTAACATTTTGTGCTCAATTTTGTAGGGATAATTAAATCTAATTTTGAATTGTAAAATGGTATCCTGGAGTGCCTGGAGAGATGACAGTCAGTAAAGTTCTAACCTTGCAAGCCTGAAGACCTGAGTGCAGTCCCCAGGATGCAGAGCAGTCAGGTGCAATGGCCCACCCAGGATTGTAATTGAGTGTTACAAAGGCTGAGACCAGCTGGGGTCAGCTACTACAGCCTAATTAGTGAGCTGCAGATCACTAAGAAACCTTGTCTTAAAAGATGGTGGATGATGTCTGAGGAATGATGTCCACTGGCCTCCACATGCATGTATACATACTACTACCCACACATGTAAATGCAAACACCAATAGATTTTTAAACTACTTAAAATGTTCTACCCTGTTAAGAGAATAGCTAAAAACACTCTCTTGTCATATAAAAGATTTCATGCTGTTGTGCTTTCAGCTTGTTCAAAGGCATGTTACTATGCACAGTGGTTTATAGTACAGACATGGCATCCTCTTTTATCCATTTCTTCCCTGTGGCCCATATTTTGGTTTAGTCACAAGAAAATTCAAGCTACCTTTTTATGCTATAATTAGGCATGATTGTGTACTAGAAGAGGACAAAGTAATATTTTTTTGTTCAGTTGTAGAGATCTTTCTATAAAGTGACTGTATTGGTGTCTTAGGGTCAAAGGTAGGTACTTTTCAAAATATCAAATGAAGAGTTTGTGCTAATTAGATCCTAAAATTCTGAAAAATACAATATATTCTATGCTTGTTTAATAATTTAGCTTATAGTTGCTAAGAAAATTAAGTCAAGTTATATAATACATCTCATTCATTTTTAAAATAATACATGTTTTCATGTTGCTGATACAATGACAGAAAACTGAGGGAAAATTGTAACCACTTTGAAGAATCTTTAGCCTTTGAATATTTTTTTCATAAATTTAATTTTTTCTGAAAAAGATAATTTATATGTTCTTTTGACAATTTGTATGAAAAAAGAGGTTAAAGCAAACTTCAAGTTACTTTCTCAAGAGAATTACCTAAGTTCTAATTAGTGCAAGAAAGAAGTTGGATGTTGCTTGATCTTTAGATCTTTTATTCATTTTTAAAAATTTATTTATTTATTTATTTATTAGACAGAGAAAGAGGAATAGGTAGATAGAGAGAAAGAGAGAATGGGCACGTCAGGACCTCCAGCCACTGCAAACAAACTCCAGACATGTGCACCCCTTTGTGCATCTGGCTTACGTGGGTCTTAGGGAATCAAACCGGGATCCTTTGGCTTCTTAGGCAAATGTCTTAACCACTAAGCCATTTCCCTAGGCCCCCTTTTATTAATTTTTGAGGCAGGATATTACTCTAGCCTAGGCTAATCTGGAATCACAAACTGTACAGGCCAACCAGATTGACCTTCTCAGCATCAAACAAGAGAGACCCTGTTTCAAGCTGGGTGGAAGGAAAGTACTGACTCCCTGAAATGGCCCTCTGTCCCCCACAGGAACATAAAAAAAAAATTGTTGGCTGTGGTGGTGCACACCTTTAATGCCAGAATTTGGGAGGCAGAGGTAGGAGGATAACTGTGAGTTTGAGGCCAGCCTGAGACTACATAGTAAATTCCAGGTCAGCCTGGGCTGGAGCAACACACTACCTCAAAAAACAAAAACAAATTTTTGAAGTTAACATTAAAAGAAACACTTGCCAAACATGCACATTTGAAAATGTCACAGTTAAACCATTATTTTGTACAATTACTATATACCAGTATACAAAAAGTACTTAACTGCTTTTAATACAATCTGTTTAATACAGGTTGGACCAACTACAGTGACTTGAGGTAATATAATGGCTATGAGCTGAGGCTGAGTTTAAATTCTAATTTTATAGATTTTCTAGTTAAGTGAAGGACATAAGAGGTTAATAAATACAAGTACAATGTTCTGCCAACTTGTCATGGGAGTTACCATTCTAAATTGCTTTATAGAATGAGCATGTTCAATCTTAATGTTTATAACCACCTCTACGCACTGTTTGCATCCCATTTTACTGACAAGCACACATAGAGGAGAGGTTAAGTGACCTATTAACATTTGTATTTGTGTAAAGTCTGAGTTCTTTTGCCCTTGAAAAAGGATAAGATCTACCTCAAAGGATTTGGGTTGAGAGGCAAGCATAAGATGCATACAATGCAGATAAGATGTCTTGTATCATGCGTGGAATGTTGGTGTTCAGTGGGCTACTTTGACAAATGCTCTGTAGCATGTGCTGCTCAGTTAGACATTTGATGAAAACTCAGTGCTTCTATTAGGTTGTGCACATAATTAACATTTCTTTTGCTTTCAGTTTTTGAGTCTCATTACTAGAAATATCTTTGAGACCATGTCAGGCAAAGTCTGAAGTCAACACTAACTTTTTGTTTGGTGTAAAAGTACATTTGCCTCATTGACATGAATATTTAGAAGTTGCCTGTTGATTTGCCTGTTTTCTAGGTGGTTAGATTTCATGGTGGAGCCCTTCCTGCCTATGTTGTATCGAGTATCCTTCTTGCTTATGGAGGGCAGTTGTACTCTCTTTTCACTACAGGTAAAAATGCTCATACAAAGTTACTCTTGTTATGAATCTTAAAATAGAACACTTGATTTTCATGTGTGCATGCACCCTTGTTGTTTTTTTCTTTTTCTTTTGTCTTGTTTGGTTTGCATTGTTGGGGATTGAACCTAGAGCGTTGTACATTTTAGGTGCTGCCTCTGAGCTAGATCCCCGAGTCCATGAGTACATTTAATTAAACTATTCAGAATTAGAAGACATAAAAAGAAAGTTCTGTGAAATAACCACTATCAACGTCCTTGGAAACTCCAATATAACGTGATTTTATGGCCAGTCTTCCTTGTTTTTGTTGTTGTTTGTTTGTTTTTTATGTCAGTTCTGTCATCAGCCAGCAACCCAAGACTAGGGCAGCTAGTCTTCAAACCTCTAGTTTGTGTGATTGACAAATTGTTAACATTCTCTGAACCTATCATTTTTGTATCAACTCCATTTATTACTTTTTTTGAGAGAGAGAATTGGCACACCAGGGCCTCTAGCCACTGCAATCGAACTCCAGATGCATGTGCTACCTAGCGTGCATGGGCAACCTTGAGTTTGCATCATCTTGTGCAGCTGCCTTATGTGGGATCTGGAGAATCGAACATGGGAACTTAGGCTTCACAGGCAAGTGACTTCACCACTAAGTCATCTCTCCAGCACTCAAGTCCATTTTTAGTGGAAGAAGATAACTTTATTTTGAATCTTAATTAACTTTTGGAAAATACATATAGGAATTGAGCATAGTAATCTTTAAATAGCTTTTTTTAGTATTTATGTCTTATAAAAAGGACAAATAAGGGCTAGAGAGATTGCTCAGTGGTTAAGGCACTTGCCCGTAAAGCCTAATGACCTGGTACTCACATAAAACCAGATGTAGCCGGGTGTGGTGGCACACGCTTTAATCCCAGCCCTCGGGAGGCAGAGGTGGGAGGATCGCCACGAGTTCGAGGCCACCCTGAGACTACATAGTGAATTCCAGGTCAGCCTGGGCTAGAGTGAAACCCTACCTCGAAAAATCAAAAACAAAACAAAACAAAAAAAACAACAGATGTATAAGGTGGCACATGCATTGGGGGTTTGTTTGCAGTGGTTAGAGGCCCTGATGCTCTCATTCCCTCTCTCTCTCTCTCTTTCTCCTTGCAAATAAATAAATAATATTTTAAAAAGGTAAATAGTTAAGTACCATACACCTCAAAAATTTAATAATGGGTTGAGGATGAAGCTAAGTGGTTAAATTCTGGCCTGTCCTTCATAAAGTTCTGAGCTCAAACTTTAACACCACATAAACCTGGCATGATGAACCACACCTATAATCCCAGCTCTCAGGAGTAGTCTTCACTTTACATGATGAGTTTGAGGCCAGCCTGAGGTACATGAGGCCTTGTCTAAAAAATTATGACCTAATATTATCTGAGTTTCCAGACAAAATCCACACTTTCCATTGTCATTAGATTTCATCATTCAGTTTCTTAAGCTATAGGTTCCATCCTCCATCTCTCTTTTCCACACTCTTGTAATTTATTGATCACATTGTTTTTGTTTTGTGTTTTTGTCACAGTGTAGCTTTTGTGATTATGTCCCATGGTGGAGTCAAACGTGCTCTTCTGTCTTCTCTGGTTCTTGCAAATTAGTAATTTAAAGCTATGAACTTTGGATCCTCTTCTCCCCACACCCATTACTTTCATTGTTACTGCTCCTGAAACAACAGCAAAGATATTTTAGTGTTGAATAAATGCTTCTGTATTAGTATCCACTCTCTTAATGTCCTTGTCATTCTAGTTTATTCTTTCCTCTCAATATTCCCTCTCCCTTCTTTACCTTCCTCTCTTTTACTCCTTTCTTTCCTCCCTTGTATCTTTCTCCTCCTCTTTTTCCTTTCTTTCCTTTCTTCCTATCTTCATCCTTATTTCTATGGGCAAATGCTTTATTAGTACTTTAAAAAAAAAATCTTACATAAGGCTAAAGAAGACGGAAGAATCATTGTGTGTCCCCCAAGTTCTCAAGGAGTTGAATCCTTTAAATCTTGAATCCTAGAGAAATTTCCTGGGTTGTTTGAAATTTCTGTCCTGGGGACCTCTTAAGATACAGGCTTCTTTTGGGCACCTGTTGTCCATTGTCTTTCTGGTGCCTAATATAATTGTCATTCAGTTTGCTGGTTGTACCAGTTGTGTTAGTTTCTGGCACACTGTGAGACTATTTGAAATGTATGGGCAGTTTAAGAGAAATCAACAAGAGGTGAGACAGTGTTGAACTGGCATCTGGCACTCCAGGGTACCAGGGCAAGAGAGGAGGGAAGCCTAGAAAGCTGTAGGAATGGGTAACAGTGGAGCTGAAGCCTTGACTCTAGGTATCCTGCAACCTGTGGGTCAGCAAGGGAAAAGATGAGGAAATATTTATCCTAACCTTCTTCCTTCCCTCTACTTCCATTTACTGACCCTAAAATAGCTTGTCCATAGCTTCAGCTTCCCAAGACAAGAGCAAAGGGAAGAACAAAGAACGGTTCAGAAAAGATGTAGATAAGTGGACATAACCAAGACTTCCCTAGAGGCTAGCAGTCAGAACAGTTTCCCAAGAGGATAAGCTTCATTAGGGTTAGACTTAGACAGTGATCAGAGGAAGTAGGGTATGGAGAAAAACATGAGACCAAACTAACTCACTGTCTATCTAGGTAGCTAGCTATCTTTCTTGCTTAAAAGGCAGTTGTGAATCCTCTCCACCATTTCTATCTTCCCAAATGACTTTAATAAACATTCAAATGGTTTTTCATAGCTTTTAAGGAATTACTGTTCATTTTAACCTGTTAACCTATATTCCAGGAAGGGGGGGCATTGCATGTGATCTACCACAGATACTCTGGTAGTATGACCTCAGCCAGACTTGAATAGATAGCTACTATGTTTTGAAAAGAAAGACTTCATATTTCTTTACTTCACCAGACTTGATAATTTTACTAGCTAGCTGCAGAGACTCCAGGGATACTTGACATAAGCTATTCTAGAGGATTTTAATATAGCATTATGTTTCAAACAATTAAGAAGTAATTCTGTACCAAATGTGTATGTCAGAAATCACCTGGGGATTGTATCCACCAGAGTGACTATAATAAGAAAATATGATAACACATATTAACAAGGATATGGATAAATTGAAACTTACATCACCACTTTGGAAAATAGTGTGACAAATTCCTCAAATGGTTAAGTAGAATTACCATATCTTATCAAGTCCATTCATAGGAACAAAACGAAGAGAAATCAAAGTTTACATTCATATAACAACTTGTTCTCAGGGCAGGAGAGATGGCTTAGCAGTTACAGTGCTTGCCTGCAAAGCCTAAGGACCCATGTTCAACCCTCCAGATCCCACATAAGCTAGATGTACAAGGTGATGCAATCACAAGTTGCACATGCTCACTAGGTAATGCACGCATCTGTAGTTCTGTTGCAGTGGCTGGAGGTCCTGGCATGCCAGTTCTCTATTGTGTGCATATGCACTCTCACTTTCCCTTACTCTCTCTTGCTATCTCATTTAAAAACAAAGTTTTAAAGCATATTTTTAAAAAAATATTTTATTTTTATTTATTTATTTGACAAAGAAAGTGGGGGAAAGTGAGAGGGAATGTGTGCACCAGGGCTTCCAGCCACTGCAAACTAACTCCACACACATGTGCCCCCTTGTGCATGTGGCTAATGTGGATCCTGGGGAATCGAACCTGGGTCCTTTGGCTTTACAGGCAAATGCCTTAACCACTAAGTAATCCCTCCAGCCCTCAGTAAAAAATTTTTACAAAAAGATAAAAAAATGACTTGTACACAAATGTTCATCTGTGTTAGTCACAATAACCAAATTCACAATAATTCAAATTGCCCATCAATTTCCAACTAAATGGATAAATAAAACAGTATATCCATCCATTGAAATATTATTCAGCAGTGGAAAGAAATGAAAGACTTGGATGTAGTGCAGTGGTAAAGCCCTTGCCTAGCATGCTTGAGCCCCTCTCTGGGTTTGATCTCTTAATATCTGAAAAAAATTTTAAAGTATGGATGAATTTTGAAAAAATGTTACGTGAAAGAAACTAATGACAAAGGACCATCCCTTACATGGTTTTACTTATATGAAATGCTTAGAATAGGCATAGCTACAACAGAAAATAGATTTGTGGGGCTAGAGAAATGGCTTAGCAGTTAAGGCACTTGCCTGCAAAGCCAAAGGACCCTGGTTCAATTCCCCAGGACTCACGTAAGCCAGATGCACAAGGTAGCACATACATCTGGAGTTCTTGCAGTGGCTAGAGGCCCTGGTACATCCACTCTCTATCTGCTTCTCTCTCTCTCTCCTTCTTTCTCTCTCTCTCCCTCTCTCAAATAAATAAATAAATAATAAATAATAGATTAGTGGTTGCCCACCAAGGAACAGTTTTAAAAGTGAACATTTCTTTGAGAGTAATGAAAATATTCTGACAAACTCTAGTGATGTGATAATGCAGAGCTGAAGATACTAAACACCATTGCCTTATATGAAGGATATGGCATCAGAATTACATCTCAATAAAGCTATTCTTAAAGGCCACTTTTGAGATTTATGAAAATACAGATTATGAAACCCTAGTTTTGATTCCCTCCATTTGCTTCACAGTAACTGAATGTTTACTCTTGTATAAGAACCACTGAAGCTGGGCGTGTTGGTGGACACCTTTAATCCCAGCACTCAGGAGGCAGAGGTTAGGAGGATCACTGGGAATTTGAGGCCACTGTGAGACTACATAATGAATTCCAGGTCAGCCTGTGCTACAGCGAGACCCTACCTCAAAACTCCCTGTCCCTCCAAAATAATTATAAAGCACCACCGAATGGCAGAGTCACCTTTAATCTGTGATATTACTGAAGATCTTTGCACTTAGGATTTTGTTCTTATTGCATATATGTTACTCTTTGAGATAGTGCAAGATGAAATATACCTCTGACTTAGTTTCTGTGAATTCTCTATTGCAAACACATGTTTTTCTTAATGGACAGGTTATTGCTTAGAGTACGCCACCATGCTGGATAAAGAAGCCAAGCCATACAAAGTGGATCCTTTTGTGATTATGATTAAGTTTTTGTTGGGGTAAGTTTTATTTGTCTTAATTTTTAATTTTGTTTGTAAGACATGTTTGATTCCATACTGTAGTAGAAATGTTCATATAAATTTGACAATTGGTATATCTCATTTCTAAACTTAGATTGTAAATAGACCAAGACTTTACATGTAGATACATGGTTGATGACCTTTGAGTATCTCATTTGACAAAGACAAATTATTATAGGCTATTAATGAAATAGTGCATTTGATTGTTTTCTCTTCCCATAGAAAATACAGTTTAGTCCTCCATAGCTATTCTTGATTTATTTATAAATGGTAGTTTTTTGTTAAGAACCATTACTTATATCCATTATTTTGTCATTAAAACTATTATTGGCTCTCTAACTTTAAAAAGCTCAAGAATATATGACTTCATACAGTGATGATTACCAGTACGTTGTATGATGAGTCAGGACTCAGATATATGATATGTAGGCTCACTTAGAAAAGTCTTGTCCAAAGAATTAGAGCTGGGCATGGTGGTGTATGCTTGTAGTCCCAGCATTCAGGAGGTGGAGGCAGAAAATCAACAGTTCAAAGTCAGCCTTAGCTACCTAGCAAGTTTGAGGGCAACCTGAGCTACATGAGGTCCTGTCTGGAAAAAAGAACAAAAGAATTAGAATAAACTGAGTATTATAGAATTTCAAGGATTCTAAATAAGTGGCCTAATAACTCAAATTGTAAATCCTTAGATATCAGAGGTTGAACTGTTTGTTTTTATATCCCTGGTTTCATTTATCCACAGGTATAAATGGTTTAAGGAATTATGGGATGCAGTATTATTACCTGAGTTAGATGCCATCGTTTTAACCAGTCAGAGCATGTGCTTCCCTCTTGTATCCTTGATTCTGTTTCTCTTTGGAACATGCACTGCCTACTGGAGTGGTCTGCTCTCGTCCACATCTGTGAGATTTCTTTCTTCATTGTGGCTAGCTTTGAAAAGGTAAAATGAATGTCTAAAAGCTTTCTTATTGTTCTTAATTAAGAAAAGAATTAGGCTGGGGTATAGCTCAGTATTAAAGCATATACCTATCATGTGCTAGGATCTGGGTTTGATCCTCAACACTGAAAATAAAGAAAAGAGAAAAGTTAAACTCTGATAGGGAATCTTAAAATTATTTTCAGTAAACTATTTTCTAAGGAAATACTTGTATCTCGCAAAAAGTATGGGTTAGTGTTAGAAGCCACATCTTTATCAAGAGTTATTTATTCATTTATTTATTTATTGCAAGTTACCTTTAATTTTGACCTTAATACCTAAAAGTTTATCCAAAAAACTTGACAGATTTCACAGTTTTAAATTGTTCTCGGGGGGGAATTTTTCTCTGTAGTTCTGACTTCTGTAACAAGAGCCTGCAATCAGTATTGTAGCATCTGAGTAAATAAGATGCAAAAAGGCTCTGGAAACATAGCCTACAGTTGTATTTTAAAGGCAAAGACAGAATTTACAGTTACTAGTGGCTTTTCTGATAGCACCTCCATCTAGTTTCCTTCACTGCTCTGTACTAAATGTGTTTTGTGACCTACCATCAAAAGGAGTTGTGGCCCCATTCTTCTTCACCATCCTTCTGACGAGTTTCTGTCAATAAGACCATTTGACATCTGAGGGATTGCAAAGCTTCAAAACTAGAAATTTGTTTTTCTGTAAAGACAAGATGAATGGCACAGGCACTATAAATAATGGTCGTCTTTACCAGCATGTTTTCTTTCTTAATATAAATATCATCCATAGTGGTCTGAATAGAAAAGGAGATATCACAGTGTGCCATAGAGCTTAAAATCTAATATATGTAACCTCTTACCTTTATTTTAAAGGACTTTACTATTTACCTTATGTTGTGTATTAATAACCAGGAGAGCGGCTGGCCAAATACTTTAGGTATTCAGGTATTTTCAGTGTCCCATATCTGAAATTCTTGACACAATAGGTGTCTCCAATTGCAGACTTTTTGGGATTTTGAAATATTTGAATATTGATGCTGAGAAATCATGAGGTGGGACCACAGTCCAAACACAAAATTTATTTGTTTCATATTACTTTTAATACAAAACCTGCAGGTAATTTTACACAATATTAATGCACTTGCATTTTCACTGAGTCCCATCACAAAAGGTTCAATTTAGAATTGCCCATTATGTTGGCACTGAAAAACTTTTCAATTTTGGAGCATTTCTTATTTTCAGATTAGGAATGCTTAACCTATACATTGTTTTCTTCTTCTATGTGGCTAGGTAATTAACTGTAACTTTGTTTTCTAAGACTTTATTTTTTTCTCCCAGACCTTCTGAACTTCCTAAAGATATCAAGGTGATATCACCAGACTTACCGATTGTAATGGTTGTCTTGTTCATAGTTAGCTGGACAACTTGTGGAGCACTTGCTATGCTTCTTTCTTACGTTTACTACGTATTTAAGGTATGTCACTTCAGTACAGCCAGAAGGCCAGGGCTTTGTATTAGGCACACATAGAATGTCCTGTAGTCGTTTTTAACAAAAAAATTTAAATACCTTTAATATAGCATTCCATTGTGTAGTAGGTTTAAATACAAAGTTTTTGAACATCTTGGTTATTTAACTTACATATAGTTAAGTATACAACTGAAATTATTGATCTGAGTTGTGTTTTTTGGTTAAAACAAAGGAAAAGGAGATTTTGATTTAGATCATGTCTTTTTGTTAAAAGTGTTAACTTGTTGAACATTGTATTAGAACAAATTTATTCATACCTCTTTGAACATGAGTGAGAGAAAATGGAAGGTTTTATTGTGATCAAGTTATTAGTGCTGAAGTAGCATGAAATATTAATGGATGTTGCTGAAAAATTAGAGACAATAATAATTAAGCTGATAATTTTACTGAAGAAGCAAAACACTATCAGTATGTTGACAACATTGCAAGAAAATCCAGGAGGTTATACCTTTAGGGGCATTCTTGTTATGGCTACACAGTTGATATCACAATAGATAATTCTTTTTAATTTATTTTACATAGTAGATGATTACACAAAGATATGTTTGCCTCTGGATTGTAGGGAGGTGCTATGGTTTTGAGTGATGTGTGTGGTGTTTGCACAGATGTGTGTGCTCCTTGTGTGCACATGAGGAGGCCAGAGGAGAATGTTTAGTGTCCTCCTGTAATACCTTCCACTTGTTTCCTGGAGGAGTCCCTCACTGACCCAGGAGCTGCTGTTTATAGTCACACTGGCTGACCAGGGAGTCTCAGTGATTCTCCTGTCTTTAATTCCCACAGGAATGGGATTACAGGTGTGTGAGGCCACACCTGGCTTTTTACTCAGGTGCTAGGGATCAAATTCAGGCCCTCCTGCTTGTGTGGCAAGCACGCTTATCCTCTGATCCATTTCCCAAGCCATGTCTCTGTTTTAACACACATGCATATTGTAATTACTTTTAGGTGTTTTGGTTTTTTTTTTTTTTTTTTTTTTTTTTAGCATTTTACTTATTAGAGAAAGAGAGAATGGGCGCACCAGGGCCTCCAGCTACTGCAAACGAACTCCAGATACATGTACCACCTTGTGCATCTGGCTTTTTATGTGGGTCCTGGAGAATCGAACCTGGGTACTTGCTTTTCCTTGCAAGCACCTTTACCACTGAGGCATCACTCCAAACCAACTTTCAGTTTTTTAAAAGGAAAGTTTTGTTCATTTGAAAAACTGTTTAGAGGAACTTCAATTTATAAGTGATATTGCTAGCTTTATTAATTAGATTTAACAACTGACCTAATAAATAAAATATCAAATATTTAATTTAAGGGAAACCTAATGAATTAAATTTACAGATTTTTCTCAAGTTCCTGTAAATATTTTCACCACCAAGTATAGTTGAATTGAACTTCTTTACCAATATGTTAAATATAATCAAACCTTTGACTTTAAAGACACATAAAAATTGCTATTGCAAGGTATTCAAGCATAGTTGGGCCTGGGGAGTTGGCTTAGTGGTTAAAAGTGCTTACTTGCAAAGCCTGATGGCCTGGGTTCAATTCCCTAGTATCCACATAAAGCCATTGGGTACACAGAGTGACACTTATGTCTGGAGGCATATGTCAGCAGAGGCAGGAGATATAATCTATAATAGTAAGTTTTTGTTAACTTTCCTAAAAGAATGCTTTCAAATATTTAAATTAATTTCTGATTATTAAAATGTTTTTAAATTTCAGGTGATAGTGCTTTTTAGTTTCAATTTTAAAAGTTTTTTCTTTTTGTTTCAAATACAAATAAAATTAGTTATTTCCTTTTCCTAGATTGTTCATCTGCAAGCCAGCCTAACAGCTTTCAGAAATAGTCAGCCTGTGGTAAGGTTTATTTAAATCACTTTAAGAAAAGTAAAGGTAAAGAATATGAAAACAGACTTGAGTTGTTCTAAATGTAATTTGATCTTTGACTAGCTGCATCACTATTATTATTGTTTTAAAAAACCTATGTTTTAAATTGTGTTTTGAATAATTACTTAGGTGGTTATATTCTCAGCAATAAAAATAGGAACTTGAAAAAACAGAGGTGGGTGGGGTCACATATGTCAGTATTTCCAAGTGCTCATGAAGTTGAGACAAAGGGATTGCTTGATTGCAAGAATTTGAGAACAGCTGGTTAACATAGCAAAAATATGTTTGCACTGTGTGTGTGTGTGTGTGTGTGTGTGTCCACACCTCAGTGAAAAGATGGACTTATTATTTAAGTAATTGAGTATGATTTTAAATAATATCTTAAACTTATTTTTTTTGTTTACTCACTATCTTGACATTTTAACTTTATTGCTCTATAGAATCCCAAACACTCTAGAAGAAGTGAAAAAAAATCCAATCACCATAAAGACACCTCAATGCACCATCTTCGTTTGTCTGCCAATGATGCTGAAGACAGCCTCCGCATGCACAGCACTGTGATTAACTTGTTAACATGGATTGTATTGCTCAGCATGCCATCTTTAATTTACTGGTTAAAGAATCTTAGGTATGTTTTATTTCTATAATTATGATTTAAGTGAGTCAGATGGTAAATATCTCTTCGGGAGAGACTTGCTGGATTCTTAATGGTCCATGAAAATTGCTGAAGAACCAGAAAGCACTGACATTTTCACATTTGCCATGAGAATATAAACTTTGGGAATATAAATTTTCACAAAAATCAACCAAAAAAGTGATTTATAGACTTTTTGCAAAGCAAACTGTAAATTGATAAACTTTATTAGCATATATTAAGAAAACCAAATAATGGGTTTCATTTTGACACTTTGGTAAATGCATATACTTTGATCATAGTCACGTGTCCAGTAACCCTCTCTTGTTCCTGCTTCTTTGTCCTCTTAGTAGCCCCTCTCATAGTTTGATATATTCATTAATCTTTTTAAAATATTTTTTTAGCAGTTTATAAACCAGTTTTTATTCAACCCACACTTTTTAAAAATTTTTATTTATTTGCAAGCACAAAAGAGAGAAACAGAAAGATTGGGCATGCAAGGGCCTCTAGCCACTGCAAATGAACTCTAGGTACATGTGCCACCATGTGCATCTGGCTTTACATGGTGTAGCAGACAGCCTCAGGTTCGCTGAGATGAACTTCTAGACCAGGCACCATTATAGAGGAACGGATTTATTGAAGCTTACAGATCCAGGGGAAGTTATATAATGGCAGAAGAAGCTGGCCTGCATTCATAGGACCAGGCAAGAGAAAGAGGGAGAGCCAAAAAAGCCACACAGCAGAGCACACTTCAGGAACTCCAGCTAGGCACACTTTGCATATCTTTAGATTGAAATCTCAAACCCTGGACCACCACATCTTAAGATCCGCCCAGTGACACTGCCTCCAGCCAGGTGGCTGCAGATGCAAAGTACAAACTAATAAAACACAGAATATACCACACATGGGTACTGGAGAATCTAATCTTTGTTGTTAGGATTTTCAGGCAAGTGCTTTAACCACTGGGCCATCTCTCCAACACCATCTTTTAAATTTAATCTACATTGCACAAATGAGAAAAAAAAAATGTGTTGTTTTTCTGAGTCTGGCTTATTTCTCTTAATATGACAATAATTTCCCATTCCATCCCCTCCCTTTTTTTTCAAATAACGTCTTTTTCTTTCTGGCTAAATAACTCCCCAAACTTGCTTTATAAAACAAAAAAGAGCTGTTTTGTTTTTTATCATTTTAAAAAAATATTTTTAGGGCTGGAGAAATGGCTTAGCAGTTAAGGCACTTGCCTTTGAAGCTTAAAGACCCAGGTTCAGTTTCCCAGATCCTATGTAAGCCAGATGCAATTAGGGTCACATACATCTGGAGTTCATTTGCAGTGGCTAGAGACCCTGGTATGCCCATTCATATTCTTTCTCTCTAATAAATAAATAAGAATAAAAAATAAAAATAAAAAACTGTTTTTATTTGCTTGCATGTGGAGGGTGGGGTGGCACACTAAGGCCTCTTGCTCCTGCAAACAAATGTCATATGCTTACTTTAAAATTGAACCTTAGCCTACAGGTTTTCAAGTAAGTGCCTTTAACTATTGAGACAGCTGTCTAGCATTTTACCCATTGCTCTGCTGATGGACATTTAGGCTCATTCAGTTATTTAGCTATAGGGATTACTGCGGCAGTGAACACATGCCAGCAATCTACATTGTATGGAGTGTTTGCTCTGGATTGCTTTGGCTGTTTAGTCATTTGCAGTTCCAAATGATCTTTCCATTGTCTTAACCAGTTCTGTGAAGAATGGCACTGGAATTTGGGTAGAAATTAATTTAATCTATAGATTATTTTCCATAATATGGCCATTTTAATTATATTAATTCTGCTGGTCTGTGAACATGGAAGATCTTTGAATCTCGTAGTCTTTCCTTCAGTTTCTTTCTTCGTTGTTTTATAGGTTTCATTGTAGAGGTACATCACCTCCTTGGTTAGGTTTATTTCTATGTATTTTATTGATTTTTTTTTGATTATTTGTGAATGGGATTATTTTCCTGATTTCTTTCTCAGAATGTTTGCTGTTGGCACATAGTGAAGTTATTAACTTTTATATGTTATTTTTATATCCTACTATTTTGCTGAAAGTGCTTTGGTGATCAAAAGAGGTTTTGGTAAATTTTTTAGGATCTTATAAGAATTGGTACTCCAACATTCCAAATATATGTTATATTTATATATGTGTTATATTTATGTTATATTTAGGCAATCTTCTTAATCTCTTCTGATTTTGGCATGAAGTATGCTTTGTCAGATAAAAATTTAGCTATTTGTACTTAGTTTCAGATTCTGTTTACTTGGAAGGTTTTGTCCATCCTTTCACTTTCAATCTGGTTTGTATCTTTGCCAGGGAAATGAGTGTCTTGCAGATAACATACTGTTTGTGAGTTTTTTGTTTTTTAATCAGCTCAGCCAATTTGTTTCTTAATTGGAAAGTTAAGACCATTTACATTTACTGTAATTATTGGAAGGTACTACTAATTTCTCCTTTCTTTGTTTTAGAGATATGTTGATTTACTGAGTTAATAATGTTAAAACGATTTCCTCATTCTCATTTGCTTATTAATTTTTTTAGTGACTATTCTTTCCCAAGGTCTTGTGCTGTGTGTGTCTTCGTCTTCTCTGTGATACTCTTTAAACATCTGCTGCAGTTCTGGTTTAGTGGCCCTGAATTACTTTAGATAATGTTTATCATGGACAGTCTTATTCTGTTTCACATTAAAAGGATAACTTTCCTGGTTTCAGTGGCAATCTTAGCCATTACTTGGTTTCAGGACTTAAATATATCCATCCAAGTCAAGCATAGGAGTCTGAGATAGGAAGTTAACATGTTCAAGGCCAGCCAGAGCTACATAGCAAGCTCCAAATCTATTTGGGCTGCATAGCCAAACCCAGTCTCAAAAATAAAAATAAATACATCATTTCATGTTCTTAAGTCCTTAGGGCTTCTGCTGAGAGGAATGCTAGTGTTCTGATGTTCTTAAATGCCTTCATAAGTACCTTGGCACATTCATCTTTCAGCATTCAATATTCTTTGTTTATTCTAAACTTTGGCAATTTTAATTGTAGCATGACATAGATACATTCTTTTTTGGTGTGTTTAAGTTCTAATAACTCTTATACTTGGGTGTTCATTTCTTTCCCTAGAATTTGAGGGGGAGTTGCTGTAATTTCACTAAATGGGTGACCTATTTTTAATCTTAGTTCCCTCACATACACCACAAATTAATTGGTTTAGTATCTAAATCATGTCCCAGAGGTCTCATGTTGCATCCATGGTTATTTTTTTCTCTTTTTCCCTCCTTCCCTTCCCTTTTCTTTCTCTTTTAACAGTTATAGAACCTTGTCTTCAATCCCAGATAATCTTTTTTCCACTTGCTCTAATCTATTATTGACGCTTTCCTTTGAGTTGTCGTTAGAACGAGCGAGGAGACAGAATTAGCGTGGTGGGGCTCCAGCCACTGAATTCGAACTCCAGATGCTTGTGCCACCTAGTGGGCATGTGCGACCTTGAGCTTGCCTCACGTTTGTGTGTCTGGCTTCAGTGGGATCTGGAGAGAAGAACATGGGTCCTTAGGCTTTGCCGGCAAGCACCTTAACTGCTAAGTCATCTCTCCAGCCCCTTCTTTGAGGTTTTAAAATATATTTTTATTTATTTATTTGTGAGAATGAGAAAGACAGAGTATAGGGGTGCCAGGGCCTCTGCTGCTGCATACAAACTCCAGATATATTGTGCCTTTTTGTGTTTCTGGCTTTATGTGGGGACTGGGGAATTGAACTCAGGTCAGTAGGATTTGCAAGCAAGTACCTTTAAGCACTGAGCCATCTCTCCAATCCCCACCACTGAGTTTTTTAATTGATTTGTTAACCTTTTGATTTCTAAGATTTCCGTTTGATATTCAGAAATTCCATGTCTTTGTTGAGTTTCTCCTCCACTTTGTTGGGATGAATATCTCTTTTAGTTTCATATAGAGGTCTTCTTTAACCAGTAACCTTCTCTTGAGGCTTCATTCCCTAGTACCATGTACTGAGGAGAAAACAGACTACCACAACACCATTAAACAGCACTGCCACAAAACCACCAAAACCGGACAGATATCATAGTACAATAAAGTCAGTTCAGTGGCTGAGGAGATGGTTTAGTGGGTAAAGCACTTGCTGTGCAGGCATACGGGTTTGTGTTGTATCTCAAGAGCACACCTAAAATCCCGATGCCGTAGTACACATGTGTAACCCCAGTGCTCCTACCATGAGATTGGCGCTAGAGACAGGAGAATTCCCAGAAACTCGCAGGCCAGCTAGCCTGATGTTCACATCAGTGAACAACAAGAGACCCTACTTCAAAACAAGGTGGAAGGTGAGGACTGACACCCAAGGTTGTCCTCTGGCCTACACCCACACACTGTGGCAAGTGTGTGCCCATACTCACACAAAGATTTTTTTAAAAATCACTTACAAATGATCAATTCAAGACAATTCTGTATGACTAGTAACCATCTCAAAGAAAGTAGTAAAAATTGTGTGTAATAAACTAATTAATAAAGATAAAAGTAGTAGCAGTAAAAGAATGAAATAATGGAAGGGGCAGAGAAAGGAGCAAGGTGAAATAAGAAAAGAACACAAGGACAATTGGAGAGAAAAGAACAAGAGATAAAATTATCTGATAACCAAATTTAAAAATTAATATAATTAGATAAAGAAAAGGAACAAAAATACATATATTTAAGAAATAAAGTAAAATATAGTGAAAAGGTAAAAACAAAAAGTCTGAGTCCAGGCATGGTGGCCCAGGCCTTTAATCTCAGCACTCAGGAGGCAGAGGTAGGGAGGCCAGCTTGGGACTACAGAGTGAAATCCAGGTCAGCCTGGGCTAGAATTTTAGCCTACCTTAAACAAACAAACTTCAACGAACTTACTGATTTTATTCTAATAATTTAAAATCGTTCTGCTTTGTTAATAAATACTTTATCTGCTTTTTTTCTAATTTTAGGTATTATTTTAAACTTAATCCTGATCCATGTAAACCATTGGTATTTATCCTTATTCCAACTATGGCAATTCTTGGAAATACTCACACAGTTTCAATAAAATCAAGGTATAGTAGTGTACTGTTTTTTACATATCTGCTCCTACTAAAATTAAATAGGGTATTTAATTTGATGTTCCTAAAAGTAAAGCCATAATATGATTATGGTGTCTATGCAAATATATTATGCTTGTTTTCTTAATTGTAGATTGTATTTGTTGGGATATAATAATGTGAGCTTTTTCTTAACAAAATTTAATCTTTAAGTGATATGTCTAAGATGTCCCAAAAGTACAGGCAGAAGTATAGGTAAGTGAGGTTGGCTGTAAGGAGGTCATTTTTGAAGCCAGGTAATAGGCACAGTTTATTATGCTGCCATCTTCTTTGTGTCTGTGATGTACACAGTGGTAATGGATTTCTCATTCTTTGATTGTCTCTCTGGGAGGACTTATCAGTTGATCCTGAGAGATATTATTTGCAACTATTCTAGAATTAAGCGGACCTGGGTTTTAAATTTTGACATAGGAGCCAGGTATGTTACATACCTGTAATCCTAGCACTTGGAAGGTAGAGAATTGAATTTAATAAGGCCAGCCTAGGCTACATGAGATCATGTTGCAAACAAATAACAATAAATAAATGAGTAAATATTAACAAATAAATAAAGTTGGCCATTTACTAGCACACAGACAGTTCATGGACAGTTTTCTTAACCCTAGTTTCTCTGTTTTTAAAGTAAAAAAAAAGAAGATAGTTTTCTTGAAAGTAGTTTTCCTTTAAAAATATTTAGTGTTGTTATATGCTTCTTTTATTGAGACATCAAGATGGAACCTTTTGTTTGTTTGGATCTTTCTTTTTTCTTTCTTTCCCTTTTTGTTGTTATAAGTAGGATTAAAATAAACATTTCTGTAGCTGTCTTAGAGATCATTAATTATGTTAGGGTAAGTTTTTAGAAGTATAATTGCTACAAGTCCAACTGCATTTTTAAGTTTTGAAAGATTAATAAAAGATATTTTCTCAATATAAATATTTTTCCCTTTTTTCATTCCATAAAAAATTACACCATTTAGAATCACTTAGATGCTGGGAGCAGTAGCACATGTATGAAACCCCAGCATCCAGAAGGCTGAGACAAAGAGGATCATGAGTCTGAGGGCAGGCTGGGCAGAACCCTATCTCAGAAAACTAAAAAGGAAAAAAGTAAATAAATACAAACAAAATCACTTAGTGCGCTATCTTTCCAAAGCTGTATAAAAGACTACCCTATTTCATTTAGGTTCACAGTGTGGTTTGTATAGTAATGCATATTTCTCTGTCTCTTTGCAGCAAATTGTTAAAGACTGCCTCACAGTTTCCACTTCCCTTGGCTGTTGGTGTGATTGCTTTTGGATCAGCACACTTATACAGGGTCCCATGCTTTGTTTTCATTCCTCTTTTACTCCATGCATTATGCAATTTTATGTAAAACTGGACTTAAGGAATGACAGAATAATTTATGCCATTAGAGCCAGTAATAGAGTGAACGTACAGACCCACCAACGTGAATAGCAAGGTCCTTTGGAGAAGACAAGTCTATTTTTACAGTCTTGAAAATAGGAAATTAGTTTTGTAATGCTTGAAGAAAGTAGTGAAGCATGGTTTCATTTTGTGGTGTAGCGTCTGTATAGTAGTCATTTGAAAAGTTAGTGAAGGGATGTGACGACCACCAGCCTTGAGGACTCCTGTGTGCGCCAGCTACTCTGCTTCATTGCCTGTGCATCAGGATGCCTCCTGGAGCCTCCATAGATGCAGCCTTGTTTGTAATCTCACGTGAAGCTTCCATTTGTTTCGTCAAACTTTCTTCTGAAAAATGATTTTGACATTTGCCACAGTTTACATATTGGAAATAAGTCCTAAAAGATTCTTGAAATTGACAACTGATTCTCAGAAATGAAATAACCTTGAAGGAACCTTTGGTCAGGTTTTGGCAGCCATGGTGAACAAAGGTAGATCCTGTGTCTTCTTATATCTGTGGAAAAAGTCTTGAATTATAAGGAGATGGATTTTTGTTAACCAATGCAAAACTGATAGATGGAAATATGATTCACATTCATTATGTATCCATCGGAATCTATCATTTGATTTAATTGTCCTGGTGGCTGCCAAAGTGCCTCGGTGATGATAAATTGCTAAAACAGGTAAATTCCAGTGGTTGGAAACAACTGCATTTGCACCATTTTTATCTTCCTCTTGGGAGAAAGTCAGCTTACAATCAAGCCTAGTGTTATATTGGATGTGAAAACTAAACTCTTCCTAGGGTAACAGTAAGTGACTGCTACCCCATCAATAGCATAAATATGAACATTAGATAGGAATAAACTGGGGACTTTAGCTACTAGGTTTAACAGTGGAGTCTTGATTTGCCTACATGACTCCAAGGATTACTGTCTGACCAGTGAGGGTGACATTTCATTTCTTTTGAAATTTCAATTCACTGTTACCTACAAAAACATGAGGAAGAAAGTCATGGATCAAAGAAGAATCTTGTTACTCTCTGCCTTCCGTTGGAAAGTCAGGCCAAGATGGACCTGGCTCTTGGGGCCCTCCACTTAGATGGGTCTACTCTAAACACCCAAACCTCTCAAGCAAAGTCCTTAAGTTGCAGTGATGCTGCAGTTGCCCTGGAGAACAGATGTCCTTGCTCATACCAGGAATGTCCTACTTGTCATATCTGTTGCTGCCCTGCCATCACGGCCTCTCAGCAACTACTGCCAACTAGAGGTTTCTCCTCCCTTACTCGCTTTCCAAGCTGCCTCCTTGCCCCTGTCCATTTTTCCTCTCGTGTTATCTATCACCAGTGAGGTTTGTGTGTGTGATCCCATTGTCCTCTTTTCCAGCTTCAAGCTTATTGTTCAGGATTCATATTTTCACTTACTAAGATCATGAAAGGAAAGTTTCAGAGAAGTACGAAAAAAGGCAAACTTAGAGCACTTGGGTGCTAAGTGTATGTGAGGAAAGAGAATGTAATCAATTATACACTTGATTCATGGCATCTCCAGTGTGTGTTTAAGTAGGAACCTATCTGCTTACATTTTGGCCTACACATACAACATTTATACACATGGTATATTTTATTCTGCCACTATATACAGTTGTATCTCAAGTTAGAGGTTAAATGTGTCATTTAACTTTATGAATTCAAACTTAGGCCTGTATATTCATTACTTTATATTCATTAACTTGGACCTTTATTGACAGCCATGATCATTCATGAAATCTGAAGTCTCCTTGTTGAATGAGTACTAATCATGAATAAAATGTAGCAGATTTGAGTCTGTCACTCATGAATAGGACATTTGTTTTGAAAGCAGCATATTAGGCACACTAATTTTTAAAAATATCAATAATGGCCTATTTAAGTAAGGAAAACATTTCATTTCAAGGACTATAAAATGGATTCTAATGAACCATTCTATCAACAATAGAACTTGGACCTTGAGCCATTCAAGACACATACACAGATACACATACATATATACAGACAGACATATTTTGACAGAGCCTTCATCAAGCACTTTACACAATAGCTAGGTAGGTTCTGCCTGAAGATTAGCAACATTTCTGTCATGTGAAAAGAAAATTCCTTCCCCTCAAAATTATGTACTATCAAGCTGGGTGTGGTGTCACACACCTTTAATCCTAGTACTCGGGAGGCAGAGATAGGAGGATCACCATGAGTTTGAGGCCACCCTGAGAAAATTCCAGGTCAGCCTGGGCCAGGGTGAGACCCTACCTCAAAAAATTATGTACTATTATGTTTACACCTTATATTAGCAGCTGATAAAATAGTCTTGTTAACAACATTCCTAAAAATGAAATTATTTATTGGCAATTGAACTAGAGTAATACAGCAAATTTCTGATTTCCAGTGTTATAGTATTTTAAAAAAAAGATATTGGGGCTGGAGAAATGGCTTAGCGGTTAAGGCGTTTGCCTGTGAAGCCAAAGGATCCCGGTTCAATTCTCCAGGACCCACGTAAGCCAGATGCACAATGGGCACATGCATCTGGAGTTTGTTTGCAGTGGCTAGAGGCCCTCGCATGCCCATTCTCTCTCTGTCTGCCTCTCTTCTACATCTCTCTCCCTCTGCTTACAAATAAATAAATAAATAAAATTAAAAAAAAAAACATATTGGAGGGCTAGGGATAGTTCACTTTGTAGAGTGCTTGTCTAGCATGCCCAGTCCTAGGTTGAATCCCAGCACTGCATAAGCTAGGCATGGTGGTATACAACTATAACCCCAACATTTGGGTTGAGGCAGGAAGATCAGGAGTTCAAGGTCAGCCTTAGCTACATAGGGAGTGTAGACTACATGAGACCTTATCTAGAAATAGAGTTAATTTGGAGAAACAACCTTATTTCTCAGTATTTCTGAAGCTCCCTGTTAGAATTGCCACTAAAATAATAGAAAATGCTCATGTGTGTGGACATGTGCATGCATGTGCACATGTGCATACATGTGTGCGCACATGCACACCAGGGATTGAAACCAGAGCCTTGTGAATGCTAAGCATGCACTCTGCTTTTGAGCTATACCCTAAGTCCTTATTTATATGTTTGTTTGTTTGTTTTTTTTCTGAATTGATTCATGTCAAGAGTAAAACCAGTGCCACTAACTTTTTTCTTGGTTATCCCCATAATGAAAATATCTTAAAGTTATTCTAAAGAAACTTTTTATATGTAATTAACATTGATTTTGAATCTGTTCTATATATAAACATTTTCATACTTTAGTCATAATTTTAAGCACATATCTTTTATTGAATGAACTAGCACAGTATCCATATAATTATCTAGTGAAGAAGAAGAAGAAATGAAAACCATAGTTGGCAGGCCTATTATCACTCATGTGTTCATCACACACAATTTGTACGAGGCAGATTTTGTTCATATCTAGTCCCTTTATGTTCCTTAACTCTTCATATTTCTCACTCATAGCATAACGTATTCATTTCATCTTGAAACTCAACACCACTTATAAAATATGGCCAAAGGGACTAAAAGGAAGTAAAACTGGGTTTTCAGTTTAGCTCCTGAAAGCTCTAGGAAAAATAGGGGAAAATACAAATACCATAAGGTTGAACTAGGGCTATTGATTCTGGAACCCCAGATAATCAGCTTGCCTGTGTTTCATCTTAGATCTAAATTAGTATACTGTCTTGCATTATGACTTGGCTTAATGCAAAACTTTCTAAAGTTGCATTTAAAATTTAGGAACTGGTTAGAAATCATTTGGAAAACATCCAAAAATGTGTTATGACTTTGTGCTAGGCATTTGGTGATTGTTTTCCTCAGTATGTAGGATTTTTGACTTTTTATATCATAGGATACAAAAAAACCATGTGAAGTCTATTAGGTGAAAATCAGCTTGGGAGTATGAGGCTTGCTCCAATAAAGGAAGCAGCAAGTCTCTTTGTTTTAAAAAACAGACTTGCCAGCAAAGCTTCTTTATGAATGAATGCAAAGGAAAGAGCTGCTTCTACAAAACTCTATGGTGATTGGGAGTGGACATTTTATCCCAGTCTTTTTGAGCAAAGAACATTTTAAATTCTATAGTAAACTTTAGTTTACATACATTACTAATGAATTCTTTCACAGTAAGGTTTAGTACTTGAGTAAATAAACAAGTGAGGTACTCATGGTATTTGCTTTTCATAAACATAGGAAAGAAAAGTGAGATCAGTAATCCAAACATGTATACTATGAAGGCTCAAAAAATAACATTTTTGAAAACACATTGTGAATAATCAAGACTGGATTTTATATGTAGTAACTTAGTTTTGAGAACAGAATAAAATTAGAAATTGTAAAGATAATTCATTAATAACATAAATGTAACAGTATACTAAATTGATAACATGTTTTTCAGAAGTTAGGTGATATTCTAAGCTACATCTTGAGTAAGTTGTCTGTGAGTAATACTTTGTATTTCAAAACCAGTTCTAAGAATGTTTGGCATCTTATGATGCTGGAACATATGTTTTGAAATACTGAGAAACTGGTTACTTTCTGATAACAGTACGAGTTAAAAATCAATCTGTAATCATTCTGTACATTGTAAGTAAGTTCGAACATTTGAAAAAATGTATTTGTTTATATGTTCTGATTAGTTAGTGTAAATTTGCATATCTGAATTCTAATCTTCGTTTAGGAAGTCTAAAGTAGTCATTTTGTAAAGTTCATATGCTATTTTTAATGTTATTTTGATTTTTAGTATTTATATCATTAATATTACTAGTAAAAAAATTATGGACAAAGTATAGATCTATTAATTGTGCAAAAGCCTAAATGATGGCATATTTTGTATTTCATGTTGCACTTGTTTTGTTTCATATTGGACTTTTTACATCCCTTTTTTAGGAATAAAAGACATTTGAATTCTTTTTAGCATAAAGCTCTGCATTAAAATGATAAATGTATTCATATGGTTGTCAAAACATTCTTTGCCACCAAAGCTACATGAAACTGTAAAATACCTCTGGATATTTGTGCCAATGAACTTTTCTTAGTATATTGGGATTGGGATTAAAACAAAAATAATCTTTTTAGTATTTTCATCTAGAACTTATAATAAATGTGTATATCATGAAAACTTATATTCCATACTCTTATCTTTCTTTGAAAATATTCCTAGTTATAGCATAGTGAGTTCTAGTTGTCTGGTTTCTTGAATATTTCCTGACTTTATTGGGTAAAAATTACTTCTCTCAATAATAATCTTTTAGCCATCCATTGAAGTAGTCATTTGAGATAATTAGTTTTTCAGGTTTGTTTTGAGACTTAAAACATTCGTGTTTGTTATACAGGCCATTTTTGGTCTAGGCACATTTATATATTTGAAAATTTGCTGTGGGATTTATTTTGTTTTCTATATGTACTTACATCCATTCCCTTTATCACATATTTCACAGGGAAAAATCATTCACTAGAACCTAACATACTGCAATGAAAGGAAGATGTATATCTTACAGGAAACTATTATGTTAATACTAAAGTGCTATCATTAATAAGGTATTTTACTTGTGAGAGGAAAGATGAAATACAACAGGCTTGGAAACTGCAGTTTATCTGCTTGAATGACTTAATTTCTCCCTTTAAAAATGTTAAGGACTTGCAGTGTCTCCTATTACAGTTTTCTAATCATTTTTGGTTGTTCCTGCCTGGTAACATTAGTACATTTTGCATAAATAG
Organism: Orientallactaga sibirica; assembly: GCA_036365145.1. Lineage (NCBI taxonomy): Eukaryota > Metazoa > Chordata > Mammalia > Rodentia > Dipodidae > Orientallactaga > Orientallactaga sibirica. The sequence continues at coordinate 22,189,726 of JAEOAD010000004.1, forward strand.
CCTTGGAAGTGAAGAGGTAGCACAGAAAGCTAAAAACTGAAAGATTTGTCCCTGATTTAGTGACTTTTTACCTAATGACCTAATGGGGACTGTAGTTAATAATAATAACAACAATGTGACCTACAAAACACTGTCCTTTGGAATGAGTTTGTCCTCTGTAATGGAAGAATTTTAGCCTGAATTTAACGTAATTGTGCTTTCTACATAATCAAATATATAGTCATTGGAGTTTTCCTAAAGCTAACCTCCCCTTCTCTATGTGACTGGGAGAGGAAACTCCGATCTGTATTGTATATAAACTAGGAAGTAACAGAAATGCATTATTTTGAAGCAATTGTATTACAGTATCTTAATCTTAAGACTAACTATAAATGTAGTAAAAGACCCACGAGAAACCAGACCAAAATTGAGTATAAATGATCACTGTGACCTTGAACTTATTTGGGATAAAACAGACTGTGCCTTAAGATGATAAAGCAATGCCCTACAATTTTCTAACTGTATATTTTATTGCGGGTGGCCTTCTCAAATTCATCTGAAATCTTTTTCTTTAAGGTTACTGAAATAAAAGTTTTAAGTGAATGTTGACCTATACTCCCCTTAGCGTTCACACAACTGTTGTCCTGGAGGCCTCCCATAATTTTTGGAGTTCTGAATTAAATGACTTAGGCTGCATACACGTAGAACACTAAGTTTGGCTAAAGTTTCCAGTGGGAAACTATTTTAGGAGATAGTCATGGCACTTCTGCTCTAGGCTTATTGCACATGGAATACCCAACATTTGAAATGTATTTTGTTTTACTAGTGAGTAATCTAACAAAGATGTGCATTCTTTCCTAAGACCTCTGCCCATTTTTTACAGATTATTAATATAAATATATATAAATATGTATATCAAGTAAACTGCTAAATGATTTTTCAGTGACTAAATTCAGATTCATGTAGCATATTTAAAAATATTTCTTCATTTCATTTTCCTCCTTTTCCTTCCTAATCATGTTTAAGATTCTATCAAGAGAATTGGCTTCACTGTTTTTTTATGTAAACTCTTGCATTTTACTGTGCTTATTTAAAAAATGTATGTTTCTGTTGAAATTCAAATTATTCCATTTACAGGATAATCATTTTCTCTGTTAAAAGATGTCAACATTTCTGTACTTAATTTGTTAATTTTTCAAGTTAATTTAGAGTATAATTATTTCTTCCTTGCTATTTCACCTCTGCTACCTCCCCTAAAGTGGGGGAAAAGTTTTCTGTAAAAATTTGTAGAAAAGACCACATGTCTTTCTGTAAAACTTAGTCAAATTGACAGAACACTTTTAGGCAAGGGTATATGATAAAAATCAGTGGTTCTCGACCTGTGTCAATTTTTATCCTGTAGTTCAAAATATATAGAAGACAAACTACACGTTGATGCTGAGATAGACTCAGTAATCATTTATTTGCAAATTAATTTTGTTCTCATCCAGGAAATATAGTGCATAGTAATAGTACTTAGCAGTGCAAAGACGGTGTCCTAAAGTATGTACCGAAAAATGATTGTCATCTTGAGATCTTCTCATTTCAACGTGCATGACCTTCTCCGGTACTTTGTATAATGTATGGTGTGCTCCAATACACTTGTGTGTAACTGTGTGTGTACTTTTGGTATAGTATAACTAACTTTACATTTAAATGATTGTGATTTGAGGAAAGTGCTGCTTACTGTACTTTGTAGAGTGTTGTGAGTGTTCTTTCCTGTGCTTCCACATTATCATGTAGTCTAGTAGGGGAATATTTGCCTTTAGTCTCCGCTCAGGAATTAACGTGTAGCAATTTTTGGTGCTTTCCTTTTAGTTTGTCATAATCTGATGTTCTGAATGTTCAAAAATAAATTTGGTGAATAAGCACATATGGTACAAAGATTGCTTACCAGTTTGAAAACGCTACACAAAACTATTTCTGAGGAGAAGAAAAAAGAACTTGAAAAAATGATTTTGTTACTGCATGTGTAGCATTTCAGAGATTAGAATGTCTTTTAAATATGGGACATAATACCTCACTTGGAAGCAAGAAAAATTAGACGCTGCATTGTGCAGCTTTACATATACATTTCTGTGAACACTCAGAGACCATGTTCTTATGTTAACTTGATATATTGCTAGGTGCTCCATTTATCAATGGTTTAAGCATTCTAAGTGTATTTATAGGGCACTCTGGAGCTACTAAATTGATCCTTAGAGGAGAGATCCGGGATCTTGGTTTAACAAGTGTCCCCAAAGTAATTCTCAGTAACTTTCCTAGAGCCCCATCTCTGATTATCATTGCATTAGGGACAAGCCTTCAATACATGAGCCTTTGGGGAACATGTCAGCGTCAAACTGTAAGGCAGATATAACTCAAAGCTTCACAATTTTATTTGGTTACATAGAATTTTTTTGTTTGTTTGTTTTGTTTTGTTTTGTTTTTGTTTTTTTGGCCTTCCAAGGTAGGGTCTCACTCTAGCTCAGGCTGGCCTGGAATTCACTCTGTAGTCTCAGGTGGCCTTGAACTCACAGTGATCCTCCTACCTCTGCCTCCCAAGTGCTGGGATTAAAGGCATGCACCACCACGCCCGGCTGAGTATTATTTTTAAACTAATCCATTTTTGAAATTGCTGAAGTGGACATGAAAATCTGTGAGCTTTCCCACTAGTTTTTCTCCCTCTTTTCAGTTCCCTTTTCTTTCCTTCCTTCCTTATATATATGTATGTCAGTTCCCATATAATAACTGCACAGTGATTTAATACAGACTTAGCAGCTTAATACCATCATCTGTTCATTTGCTCACAACTGTAAAAATCCAGATAAATTCCAGCTGGTTTCTCTGCTCAGAGCCTTCTGAAGCACTTCTGAAGTCAGTTGTATAGTGCTAATCTGTCAGAGGCTTGCTCAGGTTCTTGGTAGAATTCACTTTGAGCTATAATTCCTGTTTTCTTGATGACTATTTCCCTGAGCCAACAACATGCACTCCTCTGGTACCGTGCCCCATAGCCTAGCTTACTCTACAACATGGAAATATGCTCCTTCGAGACCAGCATAAAATTTTCATATTTTAAGTCCTTTTACTTCTGCCTCTGACCTTTAGATTACAATTTAAAGAGTTTAATTTCATTGAGATAATTCATCTTTTGATTAGCTCAAAATCAAGCTTAATTATACCTACAAAATCTTTTTTTTTACCAGATATGGTAACAATCTTATTTCCATCATATATGGAAATAATATATATACAAATCTATATCATATATATACAAATACATATATATACATCATATATATACAAATTCCACTCACAGCAAGGGGGGATTAATTATACAAAGTGTGTGCACACCAGGGAGTGAGACAGATGGCCAGTTTAGAAATACCTCCATAACAGGATAAAGATGCTTTGCATAATTGTACTTGATCCATCGCTTTAATTCAAAGAGTTGACGAGATCAGTTAACGAAAATCTATGAAAGAAAGGTCCCTCTGTGCATTGATGGAACTTTAACAACCTTGGAAAGAGGAAACAGTCTCCCACTCTTGGTTTTACTTTTTTGCAAGTGCGTGATTTGATTAAAGGTGGACTCATAATGTCTTGAACAGTCAGAACTTGGATATGGCCTGAAATAAGGAAGAATAGACCAATTTGCCTTCGTTAAGTCAGCTGCAGCCTTTTATAGTACTTGATATCATTTAATATTGGTTATGAGTTGCAAGTAATAAACTCATAATAAAAGGATACAAGATCAAACTCAGTTTTTAAAAGTGCTTCTAGTAATTTTGAATGTACATGAAGAAAGAAATTACATAAATGTGCTAGGTAATTATTCATGAATTTCAAATACATAAATCATTTTCACTATGGAACATTTCTATAATACATGTTCATATTGATACATGCACAATGAAAAAAATTTCACTCACCATGTGTTTTATTTCCATTTAATAGTTTGTGCCATTCTGATAAAGACCTATAGAAGGTTAAGAGGAAAAAAATATCAAATGATCTAAGAATCAGAGTGACTGAAACAATAAAGAGCTTTTCACTGAACCAAAAAGGCTTAGTGAGAAGATCTTTAACAAGGAGTCTTTGTTACTCAGCAATCTGTTTCCTGCAGAGAGGAAGTAGCACTTGGCAGAGAGTATTGCACTTAAGGATACAGATTGGGACAGAAGAGGGAAGGAAGGTAAGTTTTCTGTAAAAAAATTTTGAAGAAAATTACTGAAGAAAAAAGGAATTTAGGGCTGGTTCAGCAGTTAAGGCACTTTCCTGCAAAGCCTGAGGACCCAGGCTTGATTCCCTAGTACCCATGTAAGCCAGATGCACAAGGTGGTACATGCATCTGGAGTTGGTTTGCTGTGGCTAGAGGCCTTGGTGCACCCATTCCCTCTATTGCCCCCCCCATCCCAAGTAAATAAATATTTTTTTAAAAATATTTAAGCTAAGGGACCTGATTTTCCTTTTTGGAAAATATTGTTGCATTTTAATTAGAGCTATGTAATATTTACTATTTTTTGAGATAGGGTTTCACTCTGACCCAAGTTGAGTTGGTATTCACTATGTAGTTTCAGGGTGGCTTCAAACTCACGGCAATCCTCCTACCTCTGCCCCCTGAGTGCTGGGATTAAAGGCGTGCACCACTGTGCTTGGCTTTTTTTGAGGTAGGGTCTTGCTGTAGTCTAGGCTGACCTGGAATTCACTGTGTAGTCTCAGGCTGGCCTTGAACTCACAGCGATCCTACCGGTGCCTCCCAAGTGCCGTGATTAAAGGTGTGGGCCACCATGCTTGACTCTCTTTAATACTTTTTTCTATTAGTTTTACCCATTTTTTTTGTTTTAAAATACACATAACAAGAGTCACCATCTTTACCATTCTAAGTATGAAGTTCAGTAATATTAAATACATTCACAAAGTACACCCATCACCATCTTCCATCTGCTTAATTTTCATCTTCAAAATTGGACCGGGAATGTGGCTCAGAGGCAGAGCCCTGGCCTAGCATTGGATGCCATGGATTCAAGCCCTGATGCCACAAAAAGATGTAACCAAAAACAAACCCCATTGAACAAACTTCACAGTTCCCATTCTTCCCAGGCCTATTAACCAATATTTTACTTTCTAGCCCTATAATGCTGATTTTTATAAATTTAGTTATAAGTTACAAATGCACGATTATTTAGAGAAATCATGCTTTAGCTAGGCATGGTGGTGCACACCTTTAATCCCAGCACTCAGGAAGCTGAGGTAGAAGGATTTCTGTGAGTTCGAGGCCAGCCTGTGACTACATAGTGAATTGCACTACAACAAGATTCAATCTTAAAAAATCAAAAAAAAAAATCTTTTTTTCAGAGAAATAATGTTTTAGACAATGAACTTCAAACTTTTTGCACACCCTGGTTGCTTAGAAAAAAAAGGTTGTGGGTTGGAGAGATGGCTTAGCATAAGGACCCACGTTTGACTCCCCAGATCCCACATAGGCCAAATGTACAAGGTACACATGTGCAAGGTTGCACATGCACAGCAAGGTGGCACACACATCTGGAGTTGGATTATAGTGGCTGGAAGCCATGGTGCTCAAGTCTCGCTTTCACTGTCTGTCATAAGAAAAAGGAAGTTGAATTTATATCCATATCACTATACTAACATGCAAGCAGACAGTTTAGGACATGATAGAGATAACATCTTAGGCCAGGTGTGGTGGCGCACGCCTTTAATCCCAGCACTCGGGAGACAGAGGTAGGAGGATTGCCGGAGTTCAAGGCCACTTTGAGACTACATAGTGAATTCCAGGTCAGCCTGGGCTAAAGCAAGACCCTACCTTGAAAAACAAAAAAAAAAATCTTAAGATTATAGCTGGGTGTGGTGGTGCATGGTAGCACATGCCTTTAATCCCATCGCTTGCACTCGGGAGACAGAGGTAAGAGGATCACTGTGAGTTCAAAGCCAACCTGAGACTACATAGTGAACTCCAGGTCAGCCTGAGCTAGAGTGAGACCCTACCTTGAAAAACCAAAAAAAAAAAAAAAAATTACAGTTAAATAACTCCATATTATCAATAGCTAATGTCTCAAACCCAAGTTAATAGGACAATAGTGGATATAAATTGATTTTTCAAGTCTTAACAAATAGAGGAGAGATGATGTTATCAGATCTATTTAAATTATTTTTAATTCAGGTACAGCTGACAAAGGAGTAGTTGTGTATTTCCCTTTGTTGGTTTATGCTAGAATTACTATTATTTTCAACCTGTATTCATTGAAAGGAGTGTTGTTAGGCTGTTTATTCAATCTAATAAATTAGTTTGCACTAAATATAATAAATATTCAACAATATATTCCATGAATCTTTAACTAGCTCACATATACTGTAATGTCACCATATGCTTTAAATAAATGAACAAGTAGTAGTCTCCTGTCAATGTCTTACACACTACAAAGACTGGTGTAATGACACACACCTTTAGTCTCAGCGCTTGGGAGGCAGAGGTAGGGGAATCACCATGAATTCAAGGCTACCCTGAGACTACATAGTGAATTCCAGGTCAGCATGGGCTAGCGCAAGACCCTGCCTCAAAAAAGCAAAACAAAAAAAATCTCTTACACACTACAGAGTTTCACTTTCCTCACAGGGTCCATGTTCCACCCTTATCAGCCATCTGTGATGCACATGACTGTGTGAGGGCGTTCATGTCCATCCATGCATAAAATACCAGTAACTTTGTGAGATTCAAAACATAAAAACAAATGTTTTCCTAACATGTCTTGCACACTCCCCTCATTTGGAGAAGGTAGGTTTAGTTCTTCAAGGTGGTCTTCTCCCCACTTCTTGGGGCTACAAATGGAAAGCTATTTTGAGCCAAATAGAAATAATAACTTACCTTCTAGGGTTTATGACCTTCCCAGCCATAGGCTTTAAATAGGTTTTTAGTATTAGGCATGAATTCCTCCCATGGAACAGGCTTCAAATTGAATTAGCAGTTGATAAACTTCCATGACAGACATGACACTATTGCAGCAGTGGGTGCATTCTTGCTGGAGGGCCAGTTGTGTAGCTTGCTGGTTAAGGCTGTTTATTGATGACTTTTTACCTCCAGCAGGCTGCCTAGGACTTTCCAGCCTGATGCCACTAGTCAGCAAGTAGGAGGTGTCACGGTGTTAGCTTGATTTCTCAGTGTCCTGTAACCAAAACATGTGCTGCCTTCAGTAACAGGATCTTACCATCTAGTTCTGGTGGGCAACCAAGACCCTTGGCAATAGCATATATTGTTTGGGGACCTCAGGGACCTTGCTGAACAACAACTTACTAGAAAATATCCCAACTCTGGCACTGAAACTTTTTTGACAACTTAAGGCTTCTCGGCACAGTGTTTGTACCCCAAAAGGGTACTTTTGCCCAAACTCTTTTTTTAATTAAAATTTTTTATTTATTTATGAGAAATAGAAAAGCAGATAGAGAGAATGGGTGTGCCAGAGCCTCTGGCCACTGTAAATGAACTCCAGACACATGCACCCCCTGTGCATCTGGCTTACATAGGTCCTGAGGAATTGCACCAGGGTCCTTAGGCTTTGTAGGCAAACGCCTTAACTGCTAAGCCATCTCTCCAGCCCCCAAACTTTTTTTTAACATTTATTTTTAGTTAGCTAACAAAGAAGTTGGCTACTCATTCCTATCTTCTGACCCCTGATCATGACTATTCTTCTTTCCATGGAGTTTGCCTGTTGTAGATTCCACATTAAAAAAAAAAAAAAAAAAAAAAAAAAATCAGCCGGGTGTGGTGGCGCACGCCTTTAATCCTAGCACTCGGGAGGCAGAGGTAGGAGGATTGCTGTGAGTTCGAGGCCACCCTGAGACTACATAGTTAATTCCAGGTCAGCCTGGGCCAGAGTGAGACCCTACCTCGAAAAAACAAAAAACAAAAAAAAAAATCATCAGTTGGTCTTGTCTTTTTTTTTTTTTTTTGAGGCAAGTCCAACAGACTGGCTTCTTTCTTTCTTTCTTTCTTTCTTTCTTTCTTTCTTTCTTTCTTTCTTTCTTTCTTTCTTTTTTTTTTTTTTGAGAGAGACACAGAGAGGGAGAGGAAGACATAGAGATGGGCATGCCAGCAGCTGCTGTGAACAAAATCCAGATGTGTGCTCCCCTCGTGGTCAAGTGTGGCATTGCGCTCTTGTGTCACTTTGCATCTGGCTAAACGTGGGACCTGAAGATTGGAACCGGCGTTCTTTGGCTTAGGAGGTAGGAGCCTTAACTGCTAAGCCATCTCTCCAGCCTCAGACTCGCCTTTTTTATATGGGAAAGCAAGAGTGAGAGAGAGAATTGGTGCACCAGGGCCTCCAGCCACTGTTATCAAACTCCAGATGTGTGCACCACCATTTGTACATTTGCAACCTTGCATGCTTACATCACCTTGTGCATCTGGCTTATGTGGGATCTGAAGAGTCAAACATGGGTCCTTAGCTTTCACAAGCAAGTGTCTTAACCATTAAGCCATCTCTCTAGCCCCAGTTTGTCTTTTCTTTGTACAATTGTTATTTCACTTTCAAGTAATGCCATCCAGGTTATCCATGTTGTCACAGGTGATGTTTTCTTTTGAAGACTGTGTAATATTCCATTGTTTTTGTAAATGTATACATATACAAATAACACACCACATACACCATATGTTTTAATGCATTTACCCATTGTTGGAAACTTCAGCTTATACCATATGTTGGCTACTGTAAATTATGCTGTAATGAACACAAGTACAGGCAGATTTTTAAAATACTGATTTGGGGGCTGGAGAGAGAGCTAAGTGGTCAAAGGCACTTGCGTGCAAAGTCTGATGGTTTGGGTTCCATTCCCAGTACCCAGGTAAAGCCAGGTAAAGCCATGCATCTGATATTCATTTGCAGTGGCAGGAAACCGTATCCATTTTCTCAGTCTGCCTCTTTCTCTGTGCTTCTTTCTCTCAAATAAATAAAATATTTTAAAATACTCATTTTGTTTTATTTGGATATAAACATAGAAGTGGGATTGCTGGATCATATAGTGGCTCAAGTTTTTTTTTTTTTTTTTTTTTTTTTTTTTTTTTTTTTTTTAGGAACTACCATACTTTTTTTTCATAATGGCTGCATCAATTTATATTCTAACAGGGTATGAGAGGTGCCTTTTCTCCACATTGGCACCAACAATTTTCTTTTTAAAAATATTTAATTGAGAGTGAGAAAAGAGGCAGATAGCAAGAGAGAGAAAATGGGCATGTCAGAGCCTCTAGCCGCTGTAAACAGACTCCAGAAGCATGTGCTACCAGTGTATCTGGCTTTATGTGGGCACTGGGGAAATGAACCTAAGTCCTTAGGCTTTGCAGGCAAGTGCCTTAACTGCTTAGCCAACTCTTCAGCCTTCGTTTTTCTTTTTGATAGAAGCCTTTCTAACAGATTGTCATTTTTTTAAGTTACAAATTTTTGTTTGTTTGTTTTTCAAGGTAGGGTCTCACTCTAGCCCAGGCCGATGTGGAATTCACTATGTAGTCTCAAGGTGGGTACTCACAGCGATCCTCCTACCTCTGCCTCCCAAGTGCTGGGACGAAAGGTGTACACCATCATGTCTGGCTACAATTTCTTCCTTCCTTCCTTCCTTCCTTCCTTCCTTCCTTCCTTCCTTCCTTCCTTTCTTTCTTTCTTTCTTTCTTTCTTTCTTTCTTTCTTTCTTTCTTTCTTTCTTTTTTTCTTTCTTTTTTTTTGAGAGAGAGAGAGAGGAAGAGGCAGAGAATTGGCACACCAGGGCCTTTTCAGCTGCAGTGAACGAACTCCAGACACATGCACCCCTTTGTGCACATGTACAACATTGTGCACTTGCGTCACTTTTGCATCTGGATACGCATGGGACCTGGAGATTTGAATAAGCGTTTACGCTTTGCAGGCAGGCACCTTAATCGCTAAACAATCTCTCCAGCCCCTTTTTTTTTTTTTTTTTTTTTTTGAGGTAGGGTCTCACTCTAGCCAGGCTGACCTGGAACTCACTATGTAGTCTCAGGGTGGCCTAGAACTCATAGCAATCCTCCTACCTCAGCTTCCCAAGTGTTGGGATTAAAGGCATGTGCCACCACACCAGGCTTTACAATTTCTTTTTATTAGCATACAAAGACTTGGATTTCATTATGGTGTTTTCAAACAAGATTTTTGTTTTCCTTCCCTCTCTTGCTCCCCCCTCCCTAACATTGCCTCTTTCCACTTTCAAACTACATTTTCCTTTTCCTTCCCTTCCCCCACTCTACCCCTTTTCATCACTTCTTGTTCCCCTCTCATGGTCTCCTCTCTAGCATTGTAGCCCATAGTCTCATATCCCCTTATTTATATACATACAAATATTAAAGGTAAGGATCTGCATATGAGAGAGAGCATGTGATTTTTGCCTTTCTGGGCTTGGATTACCTCAGTATAATTTATTTTCTGCAGATTTCATAAATTAATTTTTCTCTAAAACTGAGTAAAACTCCATTATGTATATGTACCACATTTTCATTATCCAGTCATCCGCTGATGAATATCTAGGTTGATTCCATTTCCTAGTCAGTGTGAATTGATCAGCAATGAACTTGAATGTGCAAGAATCTCTGTTGTAGGATATAGAGTCCTTTGGATATATGCCCAGGAACGGTACAACTGGGTCATTTGGCAATTTTTATCTTTTTGAGAAACCTCCACACTGATTTTCAGAAAGCCTACACATTGAGAGAAGATCTTTGCCAGCTATTCTTCTGATAGGGCATTGACACTTAGGATATATAAAGAACTGTGAAAAATAGCACCAGAAAGAAAAAAACTGCCAATCAATAAATGGGCTAATGAAATGAACAAAAAGTTCTCAAAAGAAAAAAACACAAATGGACAAGAGCTATTTTAATAATGTTCAACATCTGTAACCATCCAAGAAATGCAAGTTACAACCATTTTGAAATTCCATCTCACCGCAGTCAGATCAACTATCAAGAGAAATCACAACAGATGCTGGCAAGATTGTGGGGAAGGGGGAACTTCTTACTCACTGTTGGTGAGAGTGTAAACTGGTACAGCCACTTTGGAAATCAGTGTGGCGGTTTTTCTTTGTGGTTCTGTGATGAGTGATGGGCATGTTTTTATACTGTTAGCCATCTGTATGTCCTCTTTGTGATAGGAGACATAAATTGGTTAGGCAGTTTAGGGACAGGACCCCAAAGTGAAAAGATTTCTCTTGGGTAGGTCAGGAATCATCCTTGGGCTTGTAGGGGGAAAATCTAGGTCATTACACTTTACTATAGTCAGAAACTTCAGAAAGGTCTGACCTTCCCTTACCTCTGCCTGCTTAGGGAGTCCTTCCACTCCCTTCCTAGAGAACTAAGATTCCTGTTAAGAGATCATTGTCTCCCACAGAACATGTGCCTTGGACAGTAAGGGGAAAAGAATGGGTCCCACTTCACGGAAGACACGTCAGACGTAGAGTAGAAAGGCCAGCTGGGGAGAGGATATTGTCAGGTAATGACTGCCTTCTCAGCCCCAGCACAGGGCTTTTATTAAGAGGCTTATAAGAAATGATTAACAAGTTTACATGTGAAATGTGCATTAAGATACAGTAACGTTTTTGTATTTTGTTTTGTGTTTATTGTTAGTATACATTGGGGATTTAGTAAGAACTTAAACAGGAGCCAAAACAAGAATATTATGACCTAAAAACATGCTCATTGTGACTTAAGCTTAGCAAACAAAACTGTGTGACATGTATGGGAAAACCATTGAGATACTTTTGTACTTCATTCATTGCATGGGGTCAGCAATACTTGGAAGTGTTTGCTTGCAAATGCTTTCCCCCTTCCTCCCGCTGTGCAAGACTGAAAGGGCATAGTCCAGATGGCCGCCAGACTCCTGCTATGGACTCAATCTCCAACTGCAGACGCCTGACACCAGGACTAGACTAGCTAAACCAGCTGTCCATCCACGGGCTCATAAAAATCCACACCTGAGTCTCAAGGTGGGCTTTCCCAACCCTCTCTTGCCTTCTTCTCTCATTGGGCTTCTCAAACCCTTTCATGCCTCCCTGGGAAAGAGCTCTACCTTGCTTTCCTCTCTTGTATTCTGGGCTTAAGCCCCTTCTCTTCTCCCTCCTAAAGCTTTAAGCTGTAATAAAATCTTTCTGAACCTGATCCCCCGGACTGTGGATTTCATTCTTCAAATGCATAAGACAAGGAATGCCCCAAATTATTGGTGTGTTGGTTTACAAGGAGCCCCAAAATTCCTGTATCATTTTGAGGAATGTTCACTTAGATCCTTTGCCCATATTATTCTTTTCATTGGGTTGGCGTGTTTTACCGCTTAGTTGCTTGAGCTTTTTATGTCTTAAGGTATTGATTCGGGAGAGAGCTCTGTGGATTAGAATTCCCATGCCAGCAGCTCTCAAGTCTCGTGTTTTTATCTACAGCAGCAAAGAATTGAGAGCACAGACTCTTGGGAAGAGTAAATTATGAAATTTATTTCAGGGAGAGTTAGGATTAAGCAAACAAGGAAAGTCCAAGCCAAAGAAAATTCTCCCCCTTCCCAGACTGGCTGGGAATTTGGAGGGAAGAATGAAAAATCCCCCAAATATAAGCAAGAAGGGCCAAGACAGGGAAGGGGGAAAGAGGAAGCAAGGAAGAAGCTTGCCCACAGGTCTCAGGCCCATTTATATAAGCAAACAGCCTATCAGAATGAGCCTCACCACGGGACTGAGGAGTGTAAGGGAGAGACCTGACTGGTTGGTGGGCCCCAGAGGACCATTGCCGCAGGGGCTCAGCCACTGAGACTATGAAAGGAAAAGGAAGACGTTGCTGAGGGGGTTGGGAGGTTGTTGCCTATGACAATCATGGAAGAGGATGAATCAGATGCCAGTTCTAGTCCTGCCAGAGCAGGCAGGGTGGCATCCACGTTTCTGTGGGCCAGTCCCTAGCTAACTACCAGAAAAGAAGCCACTTTGCTCCTAATCTGTGTCAATATTAACTCCTTATCAGATCCATGACTTAAAAACGTTTCCCCTATTCTGCAGGTTGTCTACTTTGCTAATTATTTGCTTTGCTGTGTAAAGTGAAGTTGTTTTATGTTTTCAATATTTGCATCTTATTGACATTATCTTGCAAATGAAAATGAGGTTTCTAGGGCTGGAAGATGGCTTAGCTATTAAGGTGCTTGTCTGCAAAGCCAAAGGACCCAGGTTCAATTCCCCAAGGCCCACATAAACCACATGCACAAGGTGGCATATGTGTCTGGTGTTCATTTGCAGTGGCTGGAGGCCCTAGCGCACCCATTCTCTGCCTCCCTCCCTCCCTCCCTCCCTCCCTCTCTTGCTCTCTGTATCTCTCCTCCTCCCATCTCTTTCTCTCTCAAATAAGTAAATAAAAAATAAAATATTTAAAAATGAGGTTTCTAGACCAAGACCTGTTATTACTTAAAAGTAATATTTATATCAATTTCCTTTGCATTATTCTTTCTTGAGCACAACTTGAGAATAGCCAAGCAGACCCTGAATGTGCAAAAAGGAATTTTTGTTTAGTTTTACCCAAGGGGAGAGGAACTGAAAATTATAAATCTGGCAATTTTCATAAGCACCATACCCCTCCCTTTCACCTCCTGAGAGAAAATGATGCCTCAAAACTTACAGTCCTTGCCAGGTGTGGTGGCGCACGCCTTTAATCCCAGCACTCGGGAGGCAGAGGTAGGAGGATCTCTGTGAGTTCGAGGCCATCCTGAGACTACATAGTTAATTCCAGGTTAGCCTGGGCCAGAATGAAACCCTACTTCGAAAAAAAAAAAAAAAATTACAGTCCTTTAGAATGCAAATAGACACTGTGGGATTCACCCTAAAATGTACACACATAACTCTACCAGCAATTACAGAGCGTTGGCGTCAGTGAAAGATAGCATTGTCCCCTTCCTTTGCTCAGGATGCAAGCCAGATGAGAACATGATAAGAATTAAGAAGCTTTGTTTCCCTGGTAGTTTTCACAGGACACAGCAATACTGCCTCCTGGCATTACTGAGAGAAACATTTAATGACCAACTGACTTGAGTCTTCATCTAGCTGTAACTTCAGTTGTGATCTTTTGGGTAGGAAATGAATTGGGTAGACTTTCTCTGGGGAGTTCTTGCAATCTGAAGTTTGTGAAGCCTTTGTGAAAGCCTTGGAATATGTCAGGTTTGCCCTAGGACCTTGCATGACTTCCCTGACATGGAGGAGATTCTGAAGACAACCAAAATCTTAGATACTGCCAGCTAATGGCCTAACTTAGTTGTTATTATCCCCAAGGTCTTAGATACCATAACTATAAGAGAGGAAATGGAGAGCAAGACTTGTTCTTTCATCTTGTGGCAGTGCCTTACAATTAACTTTTAAAAAGAAGTAATACAGGGCTGGAAGATGGCTTAGCTATTAAGGTGCTTACCTGCAAAGCCTAAGGACCCAGGTTTAGTTCCCCAGTACCCATGTAAGCCAGATCCACAAGGTTGTGCATGCATCTGGAGTTCATTTGCACTAGAGGCCTTGGCATGCCCATATTCTCTCTCTTTCTCTCTAACACATAAATAAATAAAATATTTTTTTTAAAGAAGTAATTCACGGGCTGGAGAGATGGCTTAGTGGTTAAGGCGCCTGCCTGCTAAGCCTAAGAACCCAGTTCCAATCTCCAGGTCCCACGTTTAGCCAGATGCAAAGTGATGCAAGGGCGCAATGCCACACTTGCCCACAAGGGGGCGCACATCTGGATTTCGTTCACAGCAGCTGAGAGACTGCTGGCACGCCCATCTCTATCTGTCTCCCTCTCTGTCTCTGTGTCTCTCTCCAAAAATAAATAAAAATAATAAAAATTTTTTCAAAAAGAAGTAATTCAGTGGGGCATGGTGGCACACCTATAATCCCAGAGGCTGACAGAATCAAGAGTTTGAGGCCGTCTTGGGCTACATGGTGAGACCCTATTACAAAGAAGAGAAGGGATGAGAAAGAGAGGGGAAAAGAAAAAAGTGAATTCCAGAGAGATTCTATTATGTAGTATGTATTTTGGGTACCAAATACTGCTCATTAATTGATACCCTTAATCAAAAGCTCATGATGTGATTCAACATTGAGGAAAAGGAAACAAATTATAAGAAAACTGAAAAGTAAACTATTTTGTCAAAAAACTTCTAGACCTTACTGTGGTATTTGTGCAGACTTCTTCAGCCGTTCTTTGTCCTTGAACAGTCCTTTGAGTCTTATTGTGTCAGAATTCATGTCAGACACATCCAGCCAGCTTATTTTATCCTCACAAAAAAAAAAGAGAGAAAGAAAAAGCAAACCAAAGAAACACACACACACAAACCCAGAGGGAGGATTATTATCCTTGCGTTACAAGGAAGGAAGTAGGCAGAGAGAAATTAAGCAATTTGCCTGCAGTAGAGTCCAAGCCAGATTATCTGTGATTACCCAAGAAAGCAGTTCTTCAGTTGAAGATTTGTAGTATTATAAATCAGTATTAGCTGATTTCATATTGTCCGTCATAATCTCTTCTGACCATATTCATTATTTCTTTCACTTTGAAAACAGGTGAGTTTCCAATGTTTTACCCAAAGCCTTGCTGTTCCTTCTGTACTTTTTTGGAGATTTCATCCAAGTCTGACTTTAATATTATTCTTGGTAGATGACTCACCCAATCAGACAGGCTGGCTTGCTCACTTGCATATCTGAATAGCTGAGTCAGTGCAGTTCATGTAGCCTCTGAGTCTGTCCTCAGCCATAAATTAGAGTTGCAAACGCTCTTTCACCGTCCTTGAATGAGAAACACAGTAGGTGCTCAAGAAATGGTAGGTGTTTTATTTCTAGCCTCCCACTCTCTCGTTTACTTCATCATGTGGACTCCACAGATAATGCTTTATAACAGAGCCCAATGTTAAATATGGACAGATTTCCCTCCACAACTCTTGCTACCACATTGTACTGTGTCTTCACTTAGATTGCCTTTAGCAAAGGAGGACCTTGTCCCTTCCTACAAACCTCTGATGTATACTTTGCAGAGATGTTAGTTAGACAGTGCTGAGTAAAAGATTATAATGACTGAAGATGCTCCAAAAGCCTGACTTAACAGTTATCTCTGTCACAAAATTGACTGTGTTAATAATTATTAAAGTTGCCTGGCATGGTGGCACACTCCTTTAATCTGAGCTCTCAGAGGCAGAGATAAGAGGATCACCATGAGTTCGAGGCCACCCTGAAACTACATAGTGAATTCTAGGTCAACCTGGGCTAAAGGGAGACCCTACCTCGAAAAACCAATTATTATTATTATTATTATTATTGAAGCTAAGTAATAATTTTGGGGATTCACATTGTGTTTGAGTTTTTTTTTTTTTTTTTTTTTTTTTTTTTGGTTTTTCGAGGTAAGATCTCACTCTGGTCCAGGCTGACCTGGAATTAACTATGTAGTCTCAGGGTGGCCTCGAACTCTCGGTGATCCTCCTACCTCTGCCTCCCGAGTGCTGGGATTAAAGGTGTGTGCCACCACGCCCGGCTCTGTGTTTGAGTTTTACATAATAATAAAATTTGTATTTTCATTAACCTTAGCTAATTCCAAAGTTATCCTCAGTGTAATCGCTAAAATAAGAAAGTTGTGGGAGAGAGCTCTGTGCGACCAGCACTCCCAGGCCTGAAGCTCTCAAGTCATAGGTTCTTTTCTATGTTTACAAACAATTGAGAATGCAGACTCAGAGGATGGACAATCATGAATTCTGAGATTTATTTTAGGGAGAGTTAAAAAAGAGAGCAAAGTAGGAAATTGCCCAAGCAAAAAGAAATTCTCCCCCTGAGACAGAAAGTCTTCCTCAAGGGCAGGAGGGATTGCTTAGCGGTTAAGGCATTTGCCTGCAAAGCCAAGGACCCAGGTTTGATTCACCAGGACCCACGTTAGCCAGATGTACAAGGTGGCACATGTGTCTGGAGTTCGTTTGCAGTGGCTTGAGGTGTGCCCATTCTCTCTCTCTCTCTCACTCTGCAAATAAATAAACAAAAATAAAAAATAAAATAAAATAAAATAAAGAATTTTTTAAAAAAAAGAAAATCTTCCTCAAGTAGAGAAAGGTCTTTTTCTGGGAATGAAGCCTCTGAGGAAGGGGCATAGAAGAGTAAGGGGCTGAGAGAGCTCTCACACATGGCTTTGGTCCAATTATGTGAGTCCAGTAAGGATGAACCTCTTCACCAGACTCATGTGCGTAAGGGAAGGACATGATTTGTTGGTGGGCTCAAGAGGCTGACTCAGGAAGTGCCAGCCCACAGGTATAAAGCACAGGAAAGTTGAAAAGAAGCAAGAAGCTGACCCTGGAGTTGTTGCTTCAAGCCATCTTGGATGAGACTGAATCAGCTGTAGTTCTAGCCCTACCAGAGCAGGCAAGGTGACATCCGTCTTTCTGTGGACCCGTCCCTAACTAACTGCCAGGAGAAAGCTACTTTGCTTGTAACCCATATCAATGCAAAGAGGCGAAAATAGCAATGGACACATTTAAACAAAAATTCAAAAACAATAAATTGCCCCTAAGTCCAAGCCATTAAAAATGTGATAAATTAGTTATTCAGACTTAAAATTGCAAAAGACAGTGCTAGGAAAATTGAAAGATAATTTGTAGGCAAGATAAAATCAAACATAGCTGATAAAGAGTATGTATTCAAAATATAAAAGAATTCTCAAGACAAGCAATGAGAAAATAACCTATTTTTATAATATCAAAACAAAAAATATGGATGACAAAATAAGCATGTGAACAAAAAGCCCAATACAATCATCAGACAAGTGCAAATTAAAACCTTAATTTCTACTGGTCAGGCCAGAAGGAACACAAGGTAGAGGCCAGCCTATGTTACTAGCAAGACCCACCTCAAAAGCAAACAAACAAAAATAAATATATAAATTAACAGATAACCAATGGCTGGGGATGTAGTTCATTGGTATAGCTCTTGCCTAGCATGCATGATGCTTTGGGTATGGTCCTCAGCACTAAAAATAAACAAACAGACATCAATGCCTAAAATAAATATTTTGAACCACTGGCAATACCAGAGTTGAAGCAACTGGATTATCGTTCTTTCCCATTATAAAAGAAAAACAATAGGTCATGTTGGAAAACAATTTACTAATTCCTTAAAAATTTAAACACACAACATATAAACCAACAAAGCCACTCAAGAGAAATGAAACAGATGTCCACACAAAGGACTGTGTGCAGATATTTATGATAGTTTTATCAATAATTTACATAAAATGGGCTGGAGAGATGGCTTAGCGGTTAAATGCTTGCCTATGAAGCCTAAGGACCCCGGTTCAAGGCTCGATTCTCCAGGACCCACGTAAGCCAGATGCACAAGGGGGTGCATGCATCTGGAGTTCGTTTGCAGTGGCTGGAGGCCCTGGCACACCCATTCTCTCTCTCTCTCTCTCTCTCTCTCTCTACCTGCCTATTTCTGTATATCTCTCTCTCAAATAAATAAATAAATAATAAAATATTTTTTAAAAATAATAATTTACATAAAATACAAGTAACGATCACTATGGTACTTCCATAGAGTGGAATATTACTTGGCAAAAAAGATATGAACAGCTGATACAAGTAATGATAAATCTCAGACGCACTATGGTAAGTGAAAACGCCATTATGTCTAACTCCCATTTGTGTAACAGATAAACGCTATGGATACAGAAGGCAGATCAGTGTTCATGAGAGAATTCATCCCAAAGGGGCTTCAAAAACTTTTTGGGGTTGATGAAAAGTTCTAAATCTTAATTGTGATGCTAGTTTTACAACAATGTGAACATATTAAAAGTCCATAAAACTGTTACTAAAATGTTCAACAAATCTGAACTAGGCCTGGTAAAATAGTGCAGGTTTATAATCCCGGCACCTTGGAGACCAAGACAGCAGGATTGAGAATTCAAGGCTGGCCTGGATTAAATACTAAAACCTGATAAAGGAGGGAAGTGGGAGGGGGCAGTAACCCAACCTAAAAATAAAAATCTTTCAGAAAGAAACCACTAGGCTCAAATGATTTTAGTAGCAATTTCTCTGAACAATGCTGTATCATTCTTTCAGAAAGGGAAAGGGGTGAAGCCACTCGCCAAATTATTTATGAGTAATCATGCCCCCAAACCACAGAATAACAAGGGCAAAAACAGAGAATTACTGACTGTATCTCCTGCTAACAGGTGTGTCAGTACTTGCAAAAATACTATAATAGCAGACCCAGCAATTTCTAGAGAAGACACTACATCCTGATCAAGCGATACTTATTCTACCACTGCAACATTACGTTGAGGTTTATTTGTTAAAAAAAAAACCCTTAGAATAAAAGTATCCTCGCCTAGATAGATGCAGAAAAAGCATTTGACAAAATGGAACATCAGTTCATCACTTCAAAACCTCTACAAGTTAGGAGTAAAGAGATCCAAGGGCAGTGTAGTGGCTCATACCTGGAATCCTAGTACTCAGAATGCTCAAGCAAGGAGGATTGCTGCAAGTTCTAGGGCAGCCTGGGCCACGGAGCTACATCTTGTCCCAAACCAACACAGCGAGTCAAGGGAAAGTGCAGGTGAAATACTAGATACTGTCTTGTTAGGGTGGGAATAGTGGTGCAGTTTCCTCACTTACACTCAGCATTGTACTGGAGAGTCTAGAGGGTACAATGAAGGCAAGGATGGGGCTTGCTACTTGCAAATGGCATACCTTTTTTCATTTTAAACATCATCAGAAGCAAATGACAACTAAAAGTTGTAATTGAATGTAGCAAGATTACAGAATATAAAGCCACTGTGCTAAAAACTTGACTTCTGGGGCTAGAGAGATGGCTCAGTGGCTAAAAGTGCTTGCTTGCAAAGCCTGAATGCCCACATTTGATTCCCCAGTACCCATGTGTGGTGGTTTGATTCAGGTGTCCTCTAATTGACAACAAAACAGAAATAACCACCAACACCATCAGAGTTGGGGACTTCAATACTCCACTATCAGCAATAGACAGATCATCCAAACAGAAAATTAACAGGGAAGTAAAAGAGAGCTCAACAACACCATAGATCAGTTAGACCTAAAGGACATCTACAGAACATTCTACCCAAAATCCACAGAATACACATTGTTCTCAGCAGCCCATGGAACCTTCTCTACAATAGATCATATACTGGGCCATAAAGCCTGCCTCCATATTTTTAGGAAAATCGACATAATTTCTTGCATGATATCAGATCACAATTCAGGAATGCCAGACATTAACAACAAAAGATGCTCCAGGAATCTCACCAGCTCCTGCAAACTAAACAACACACTTCTAAACAATAAATGGATAGTGGATGAAATTGCAAAATTTCTAGAATTGAATGACAATGAGAACACATTGTACCAAAATTTATGGACCATGGGCTGGAGGGATGGCTTAGCAGTTAAGGCATTTGCCTGCAAAGCCAAAGGACCCAAGTTTGATTCCCTAGGACCCACGTTGGCCAGATGCACAAGGGGGCACATGCATCTGGAGTTTGTTTGCAGTGGCTAGAGGCCCTGGCACACCTATTCTCTTCCTCTCTCTCCCTCTCCTTCTCTCTCTTTCCCTCTTTCTCTGTCAGATAAATAAATAAATAAAAATAAAATATTTAAAAAAAAAACTTATGGAGCCGGGCGTGGTGGCACACGCCTTTAATCCCAGCTTTCGGGAGGCAAAGGTAGGAGGATTGCCATGAGTTCAAGGCCACCCTGAGATTACATAGTGAATTCCAGGTCAGCCTGGGCTAGAGTGAGACCCTACCTTGAAAAACCAAAAAATGAAAAGAAAAAAAAACCTTATGGGACACAATAAAGGCAGTCCTTAGGGGAAAATCCATAGCATTAATGCCTTCATAACAAAGACAGAGAGATCCCAAATCAATAGTCTAACCACCCCCCTAAAGGCATTGGAAAAAGAAGAAGAATCCAACCCAATAAACTCTAAAAAGAAAGAAATAATTAAGTTCAGAGCAGAAATTAATGAATTGGAAACAAAGAAAACTGATGAAACAAAGAGCTGGTTCTTTGAAAAAATGAACAAGATTGATAAACCCCTGTCCAATTTGATCAAGTGGAAAAAAAAGAGATGCTTCAAATTAACAAGATTAGAAAGGAAAAAGGAGAGATCACAACAGACATAAGTGAAATTGGGAGAATCATCAGGAATTATTTTAAAAACCTCTAATCTTCAAAACTAGACAATCTGTAGGAAATGGATGAATTCCTAGACACATCCCACCTACCAAAGCTAAACTCAGAGCAGATTAATCTCCTAAACAAACCTATCACACCCATCAAGATTGAACAGGTAATCAAACACCTCCCCAAAAGAAGAATCCAGGACCAGATGGATTCTCAGCTGAATTCTATCAAACTTTCATGGAAGAACTGAAACCAATTTTTCTCAAACTGTGCCACATAATCAGAGAACAGGGAAAACTCCCCAACTCCTTTTATGAAGCTAGTGTCATCCTAATACCAAAACCAGGCAGAGATGCCACAAGAAAAGAAAACTACAGGCCTATTTCCCTGGTGAACTTAGACATAAAGATCCTGAACAAAATCCTCACAAATCGAATTCAACAACACATCAAAAGCATTATTCACCTTGGTCAAGTAGGCTTCATCCCAGGAATGCAGGATTGGTTCAACATATAGAAATCTGTCAATATAATACACTACATAAATAAGCTTTAACACAAACCACATGATCATTTCAATAGATGCAGAAAAGGCCTTCAATAAAATACAACATCACTTCATGATCAAAACATTGGAGAGAATAGGCATGGATGGTTTATAGCTCAACATAATAAAGGCTACATATAAAGCTGACAGAGACAGAGAAAGGCAGACAGAGAGTGAGTATGGACATGCCAGTGCCTCCTGCCACGACAAACAAACTTCAGATGCCTACACCACTTTGTGCATCTGACTTTATATAGGTATTGGGGAACTGAACCCAGGCCATCAACCTTTCAAACAAGTGCCTTTAACTGCTGAGAAGATGAAAAGACCTCCCATGCTCCTCAATAGGTAGACTTAATACTGTGAAAATGGCAATTCTACCAAAAGCAATATACAGATTGAATGCAACAGCAACAAAAATTCCAGCATCATTCTTCACAGAGATAGAAAAAAATGATCTCAGAATTCATATGGAATGGCAGCAGGCCTCAGATAGCCAAACATATCCTCAGCAAAAGAACACCTCTCGAAGGCTGGGTGTGGTGGTGCAGGCCTTTAATCCCAGTACTCGGGAGGCAGAGGTAGGAGGATTGTTGTGAGTTCAAGGCCACTCTGAGAATACATAGTTAATTCCAGGTCAGCCTGGGCCAGAGTGAGACCCTACCTCGAAAAAAAAGAAAAAAAGAAAAAAGAAAAAAAAAAGAAAAGAAAAAGAAACACCTCTCGAGGTATTACCACACCTGATCTAAAGCTATATTACAAGCCATAATAACAGAAATGTAGACCAATGGAACAGCATTGAAGACGACCTTAGGTCAAGTAACTACAGCTGCTTGATCTTCAGCAAAGGTGCCAGTAATGTAGACTGGAGAAAAGACAGCATCTTCAACAAATGGTGCTGGACAAATTGGATAACCATATGTAGAAAAATGGAACTAGTCCCAGTCATCTCTCCATACACAAAAATCAAGTCCAAATTGATTAAAGACCTCAATATAAGACCTGAAACGCTTCTCCCACTGGAAGAAAAATTAGGCAGCACTCTCCAAGATATAGGAGTGGGGAAAGACTTCCTGAACAAAACCCCAGTAGCCCAGGAACTTAAACAATAACTCAACCAATGGTATCTCTGGAAGCTTTTGCATAGACAACACATATCATAAGCAGAGCCAATAGATTATCCACTGAATGGGAGAAATTTTTCACTAGCTATACCTCTGACAGAAGCCTAATATATGGAATCTACAAAGAATTCAAAAACTGAAACAATAAAAAAAATCAAACAACCCATTCCAAAAATGGAGCAGAGAACTAAATAGGGAGTTTTCAGAGAAAGAAATACAAATGGCTAACACACACTTAAGAAAATGTTCAATATCCCTAACCATTAGGAAAATGCAAATTAAAACAACTGTGAGATTCCACTTTACTCCAGTAAGGATGGCAATCATTAAAAAAAAAAAATCAAACAACAACAAATGTTGGCGAGGATGTGGGGAAAGAGGAACCCTCATCTACTAGAAATATACACTTGTACAACCACTATGGAAATCAATATGGAAATTCCTGAAAAAGATAAATATAGAGCTACCAACAGACCCAGTTATTCCCTTATTGGGCATGTATCCTAAATGCTCCATGCTTAACTGCAGAGATATTTGCTCAACCATGTCTATAGCTGCTCAATTCATAATAGCTAAGAACTGGAATCAACCCAGGTGCCCATCATTGGATGAGTGGATAATGAAGTTGTGGTGCATTTACACAATGGAATTCTACTGAGCAGTAAGAAAAAATGATACAATGAATGACACAATGAAATAGGTAGAAAAATGGATAGGCTTGAAACAGACCATACTCAGTAAACTCACACAATCACAGAAAGACAAATGCCACATTGTGTCACTTATCTGCAATTCCTAACCTGTGCCAGCTAGAGCTGCTGACATACCCCATAGGCAATTCAAGGTCCAGACAATAGGGATGGAAGTGTTTGGGGCGGGGAGGGGAAATGAAGGGTGGGGGAAAACAAACACAAAACTAAATTCAAAACTAAGTGCTACCATAGAAACCTTGATCTTTGGAGATAGACTAAAGATAGAACCCTCAACAGGAGTAAGGGGGGGAAGAAGGGCCCTGGAGATGGTGGGATGAAACCTAACCTTAAAAAAAATTTTGGGGGGGCTGGAGAGATGGCTTAGCACTTGAGGCACATGCCTGTAAAGCCTAAGGACCCCAGTTCTATTCTTCAGATGCACAAGGGGATGCATGCGTCTGGAGTTCATTTGCAGTGGCTAGAGGCTCTGGCACGCCCATTCTCACTCTCCCCTCTCTCTTTCCCTCTCTCTATCTCTATTAAATAAATAAATAAAAATTTTAAAAATCTTAAAAAATTTTTTTTTTGTCTCTGGTCTATAACTTTCAGTACCAGAAATCAATTGCTACCCACAATGAGCTGTTGATCAGAGATACCTACAAGGTCCCCAAAGTAAGACAGGTTTCTGTCAAAGCACTTGATGACCCGCCTGAAGCAAAAGGTAAGACCCTATTGCTGAAGACACCATATGTTGCTGACACAGCACGGAGAGACCTGGCTGGAATCCAGAAGAGAGTCAGTCCCCAGACAGTTAGCCTGTCTAGTGCTGGAAAGCACTTCATGAAAGCCGTGTGTGGTGGTGCATGCCTTTAATACCAGCACTGGGGAGGCAGAGGTAGGAGGATCTCTGTGAGTTTGAGGCCACCTTGAGACTACATAGTGAATGCCAGGTCAGCCTGGGCAAGTGGGCTAGAGTGAGACCCTACTTCAAAAAAACAAAACAAAACAAAAAGTGCTACATAAGCTACTGGGGGAAAGTGGCCAACAACAGTCTGAGCAACCAGAGGTGGAAGATACTCAGAAGCAAACACCCTGACACGATGTACATGCCAGTGCAAGAGTGTCACACAGCCTCAGTGGGTAAGTAATAGCTTTCTGATTGGCTGAGAGATCTGCTCAGTGTAAAGGAACCCACATCTGAATTGGGAACCAGATCAGAGTCCTATGGAGTCAAAGATTATGTTCTCCAGTGTCAAGCTCTCACTAGACTTTGGCTAAAAGAGGGGCTACATATATCAAAATCTCCCTAAATTAATAATATTTATCCCATTTAAACTATACTGAGTTCAGTCTCCATTGGGGAATCTATTCTTTTTCAGAAGGTAGTGAGACCCAAGGAGATAAACTACCCTTTGCACTTCAGCCAAGCTCCAGCTGAAACCACAGAGGAATGGGGAAATGAGCAAGAGTGCTGCTTCCATGCTGAACCTGATAATCAGTGCCAGGGTGAAGGAGACAGAATCTGAGGATACTCAACATCTACCAAAGCAGAGATCCAGAGGCTCCTAAGAGCTCATCACTGAAGTAGACTTAAAACTCACCCACCATGGCTCATGGAATTTTGCGGAAGAGGGGGAGGAATGATTTTAAGAGCCACAGGTTGAGACATCATGCCCAGAGGCATTCCTTCTTCCACATAAAAAACTGACTGCTGCTCCCACAATGCATAATCCACAACCCCATAGGGAATACCTGCAACCCCAGTGAGGAGGGTCCCCAGTGGAATGGAGGCAGGGACAAGGGAGGGTTCCAACACATGATGTATCCATACAAAATATGTTGTTAATAATTTTAAAATTTTAAAAGTTTAAAATAAGAAATGCTGGCAAGAATGTGGGGGAAAGGAACTGTCATATGTTCTTGATGAGAATAATAAATTATATAGTCATTATTATATTTCTTAAAATCCAGTATATATGGGGCTGGAGAGTGGCTTACTGGTTAAGGCACTTGCCTACAAATCCAAAGGACCAGGTTCGTTTACCCCATACCCACATAAAGCCAGATGCACAAGGTGATGCGTGTGTCTGGAGTTCATTTGCAGCAGCTTGAGGCCCTGGTGCACCCATTATCTCTGTCTATCTCCCCCTCTCTCTCTATCAAATAAATAACTAAAAATAAAATATTTTATAAAAACCAGTATATAGATTCCTCAAAAACTAGAAATAGGCGTTCACCTCGGCAGTGCATATACTAAAATTGAAACGATACAGAAGACTAGCATGGCCCCTGCTCAAGGATGACATGCAAATTTGTGAAGCGTTCCATATTAAGAAACAAAAACAAACCAGAAATAGGGTTGGGGGATGGCTCAGTGGATAAAGTGCTTACTGTGCAAGTGTAAGTAGCTAAGTTTGGATCCCCAGAACCCATTCAAACCAAAGGCCATGGTAGGTGTCTGTAACCCCAGCACCCCTGCAGTGAGATGGGAGGCAGAGATAGGAGAATCCACCTGAAGCTCCGTGACCAGTTAGCCTGCCTCAAGGTAACAGGTGAGGACAGTCACCTGAAGTTGTTCTCTGATCTTCAAATATGTATATCTTGTCACATGTCCCTGAACTCACACAAATACACACATTTAAAAAACTAACAAAGCTGGACATGGTTATGCATGCCTTTAATCCCAGCACTTGGGAGACAGAGGTAGAAGGATTGTCATAAGCTTGAGGCTATCCTGAGAACACATAGTTAATCCAGGTCAGCCTGGGCTACAGCAAGACCCTACCTCAAAAAAATAAATAAAAATAAATAAGAACATGGGTTGGAGAGATGGCTTAAGGTGCTTGCTTGCAAAGCCAAAGGACCCAGGTTCAATTCCCCAGGACCTGTGTAAGCCAGGTGAGTGGGGGTGCAGAGAATGGGCATGCCAGGACCTCTAGCTGCAGCAGATAATAGTTGTGGTGGTGCATGCCTTTAATCCCAGCACTTGGGTGGCAGAGGTAGGAGGATCACTGTGAGTTCAAGACCAACCTGAGACTACATAGTGAATTCCAGGTCAGCACGAGCTAGAGTGAGAACCTACCTTGAAAAAGAAAGAAAGAAAGAAAGAAAGAAAGAAAGAAAGAAAGAAAGAAAGAAAGAAAGAGAAAGAAAGAAAGAAAACAAAAGAAGGAGGAGGAGGAACTTTAGCGTGTTCCTCAGTGACATTTGTTGTAAATTCTAAGATTGGTATGAAATCATCTTTGCAATTTCTTGTGGATTTTCCTGGAGCCATAAAGGTTTTCTATTTTTCTGTTTTCTTTAAAACAAACAGGCTACATTTAACATACCTAAAGCATGCCCAGAGTGCTGGGAACCATCCTTTGGGGAGGGGTTTGCATGATACTGACTTTCCCCTTATGGTCAACACTCACTGGCTCTATTTCAGCACTCAAGACTGATGAATAGTGTTAGGAGAATCATTTGCCCAATTATATCACAGACTGTCCATCAGAAATACTCATCAGAACTGTCTCATTTTTCTTACTCCATAAAAAAAAAAACCAGGTACCTGGAAATTTAGGGTTCTACTTTAAAGAATGGTATTTTTCCAAATAAATAACTCTGTGAATGAGTTAAAATATGTATTCCATTTGATACAAGTATGACTCATGGATAAGGTCTTATCCAATTTAGTAGTCTGACTTGGACCCTTCTCTCATCCCTTTTGTATGAAAAAGAACTATTAAAAAGTGCAAGTATATACATGTAAAATCCGGGTTCTCAATAGACTTTTTAACCCAAATCCATTTTGTATTATGAATTGAACAACAGAAGCAGCTTGGCCTTTCTTCAAAGGAAATAGAGAATTTGTATCCAGTATCTCTGCCTAACATGCAGAGTATATTCAGTAGAGTTTAAAGCAGCTGTGAGTCATGGCCCTTCACCTCCACATCCTCTATGTTCTTTTCCTGTGTCACCAAAATTTGATGACTTAAAGCAACAGAAATATATTCCCACCAAGTTCCGGAGGCTGAAAGACAGCCAAAATCAAGGTGTGGGTAAAGCCACATTCCCTCTGGCGTCTCCAGGGAATGATGTGTTCCTTTCTTCCTGTAGCTTCCTTTGGCTGCCAGCATTCTTTAGCTTATGGCTACAACACTCAGACCCCAAGGTCATCATCATCAAATCTTTCTCTTCTCTGTGTGATGTGAAATCTCCCCTTTTTTCTCTTTTGTAAAGATAAATGATTATTTTGACTGCATCAAGAGTATTCTCAGGATAATTCAGGATAATTCCCTTGTCAATAGTCTTAATCCAATTATATCTACAAAGACCCTTTTTCCAAAAATAAAGAAACATCTACCAGTATTAGGGCTTAATGTCTTTGGGGAGGCATTTTAAGCCTCTGACAGTGCCCAGTGCTCCAGAATACTTTGAGTATTGTAGATTCTAGGAGTCCAGAATTCTCAGAAATCTAATCTGCACTTCCAGATTCACCAAAATCCAGGATCATCTCAGAACATTTCATAGAATTTTGTTCATTATTGCAGAGGAGGTGGCAGAAAGAATAAGCGTGCTGCTCTCAATGCTAGCCAGAGCAGCTTCACTATGAAGATGGCAGTAGACACTGAGGAGACTCAAAATTCATCAAAGCTGAAAATAAGAGGCTGTTGGGGTCTCAACACTAATGGAGTCATCTCTACCATGTCCCCCAAGGCCCAGGGAATATTGTGGAAGAGGAAGAAATAATGTAAGAGACATGGTGTGGGAGGAGTACTGTGGAGCACTGTCCTCCTGACATGAATTGATGGGTGCATTCTTGACCCAAAGTGGCTGCTGGTACCCCCACCAGATCTGCACTGTTCTGAGCCCATCAACATTTTGATATAGAGGGTGGAGGAGAACAAAAAGAATGAGATAACAAAACGGAAAAGACAATATGGAAAGAGAAGGGTTCTCCATGGAATAGGGTTGACAGAGAGGGACAAAGAAGACAATAGGACAAGGATACAAATTATAGTATGTTCATGTTTTAAAATCCTCAATAAAAAATAAAAATAAATAGAAAAATAATTTTTTTTCAAGGTAGGGTCTCAGTCTAGGCCAGGCTGACTTGGAATTCACTGTGTATCCTCAGGGTGGCCTTGAACTCTTGGCAAATCCTCCTACCTCTGCTTCCTGAATGCTGGGATTACAGGTATTCAAAGCTGGTGGAAAAAAAAGATTCTTGTTTATAATTTTCTATTCCTTTTGAAATGAGTTGTGTACTACTTAGTCCCAAACTCCTAAGGAGACACAGTGAAATTCATGTTAAGCAATCGACTAGGAAGTCAGTTTTGAAAGCACAACTTTTCATGGAACTTCCACTCTGTATTTCACCTCCCAAACAGAAAATGAAAAAAGAGTGTGGTCTATTTACTGGGTTGTAAGAAAATTAACAATGACAGATGACAAAGCCACTTAGTAGATGTCCAAAGAAGAGAAGAGAACTGGCAAGCTGCAGTTCACTGGTGACTAATGGGAAGGCAGTGAGTCCTAGCTGACCTGTGGGCTCCAGGAGAGCTTTGTGGAAGGGTGCACCACACAGCACCAGCAGCATCTGGGTGCTTCGCCTCTGAAAGGGGCAGGAGAAGGCTGGCAGAATGGTTTTCCTGGACAGTTCTAATGTCATTCAACTTGTATTTTGGTAAGGCCCATGTTGGGACTGGGGACTGACATATATACTATACTATACTATACTATACTATACTATACTATACTATATATAATATATATTATTTCTTATAAACTGGGCTTCCCTCCTTGTGTTGTCTCAAGACTTGGACAAAGCATCTTTGTGCCAGGTTCTCAAATCCAGGATAATTTAAACAGAAAAGAACACGTGGTCATGGCAGTGCCATAGCCTCCCCTCCCCAATTTCCTTTGGTTTGTGTGCAAGAATGAGGGCAAACATTGACTTCTACCTTACTGATTCATTGATTATTCACATTAACAAATATTTATTTACCACTTAACATTATCTCACTTCTTTTTAAAAATGAAATTATATGTCTTCAGACTAACTATACACAATAGAAATGTAACAAGGCTCAATTTTTGAAAGAACATAATAAGAATATAAGCTCAAATTTACCTAAAGGATCATTAATTCCATAAACATTTGTGCTATAACTACTATCTGTTCAGGCACTCTGTCAGTTTCTAAAGAATCAACCAAAAAACTTAAAAGACACCCACAGTGCCCACTTTATTATTGTTATTATTATTGTTATTGAGAGAATGAGAGAGAGAATTGTTGCACCAGGGCCTCAGCCACTACAATTGAACGCCAGATGCTTGCCACCAGATGCCACCTAGTGCTCATGTGTGACCTTGCAATTGCGTTACCTTTGTGCATCTGGCTTACGTGGGATTTGGAGAGAGATCAAATATAGGTCCTTAGGGTTTGCAGGCAAGCACCTTATCTGCTAAGCCATCTCTATAGCCCCACCATGCCCACTTTTAAGGAGCTTCGTGAGTTCTGAGTCCTGAGACCTATAGGAGGATGATAGATTTGATGACCTGTTTATAAACACCAGAAGCTTCAGGTCTTACCATGTACCAGTGTGGTCAAGTTCTAGTGAGGGGCTTCTTCTGCACTGCAGGTACTATTTCCTTTTCTTATTATGTCCTCACTTGGAAGAAACCAGCAAAGGAACCTGCTGAGGTCTGTTTTATCAGGGTGCTAAGCTCATTCTTCAGGCCTCCAGCTCATGACCTGATCACCTCCCTAAGGCCTGCCGTGTAAGTGCCATCCCCGAGAAGGTTAAGTTTTCAACGTAGGACATGGGAGGGTAGAGCATATGATGATTATCTCCCTTAGCAGCTTGACAAGATTTAGAATCATCATGGAAACAATTGTTGAGCATGCCCAAGATTTTCTAGATGAGGTGGAGGCAGGAAGACCCACCCTAATGGGCCAGGGTCCTGGACTGCATGAAAAACAAAAAGCTAGCTGAACCCCACCATTCATCATTCTCTACTTCCTGACTGCAGGTGCCCTGTGACCACGCTCCACGCTCCTTCCTCCACATGACTGGCTGTATCTTCTCCAGCCTAAGCTGAAACAGACCTTTGCTTCCTTACGTTGCTTTTGTCAGGTTTTTGCTGCGGCAGTGATAAAAATAACGAACACAAGGCACAGACATTCAAGTCAAACACAGCAGAATAAGAGCTGTTGAAGTGACTCAGTGGCCTTTTCATAAGATATGACTTTGATCTGTGCTGTGAAAAGGACAGGAAGAAATTACGAGGGTATACAAGGGTTGGAGAAGACATTCTAGGTAGAAGCAGCAGTAAGTTCAGATACTGAGGTATAAGTGTTGGAGGTGGTCACTGCGAAGGTCGAGTGTCTAGAATGGTAGAGTGAGCCATACGAAGGGCCTTACCACTAGAGTCAAGAGCCTGGACTGTACCTTTTGAGCATCAGGAAGTTATGAGAAGCGGATGTGATGCAAGTAATCTCTTCCTTAGCTATGTGACTCTTTGTTCTAAGTTCCGTTGCAAAGACAAAAGTGATGTCAATTACCTCAAGCTCTCTGCTACAAAGGCAGTAGCCTGTGACAAATTAGTTTATAAGCTTTTGCTTGGTTTATGATCTTGGAGATATCAATATGGCCTGAGATGACAGGGGTTGGGAAGCTGGTTCTCCGATCTAGGTTTCAAGACACTGTGACACTGTATCTAAGACACCGTGAGGTCCACACATTGGAATCCCAATTCCTCAGTGTGCAGTGATGGGAGGCGGGGCCTACTGGGAAGTGCTTAGGGCAGGCGTGGAGCCATCTCTGATGGGTTAGTGCTTTTTTTTTTTTTTTTTTTTTGGTTTTTCGAGGTAGGGTCTCACTCTGGCCCAGGCTGACCTGGAATTCACTATGTAGTCTCAGGGTGACCTTGAACTCACGGTAATCCTCCTACCTCTGCCTCCCAAGTGCTGGGATTAAAGGCATGTGCCACCATGCCCAGCTCATGGGTTAGTGCTTTTGTTGAGAGAATGGACTAGCTGTCACAGCTTATATTCAACTGCTTATGCTAAGCTGTAAGAGAAAACATAAAACACTTGTTATAATTATAATAGAATTTATAATTAATAGTTATGAAAAAACATAGAAATTCAAAGGATTCTCAGCACATAGCCTGGCCTCTCAGCCCCTGCTTTCCTCAAGCCTCCATGGCCATTGGCTGGGGTTTACATGGCATAATTCCTGCCACCCTTCTCTGGTCTGTTTTTCTCATAACCCCTACACTTCCCAAAACACAAGAAGCGCAATTCGGACTAATCAGAGAAGGCTAACCAGTGTATACATGTCCTAAGGTCAAGCTGTTCCTCCTGCAATGAGATGAGGGAACCAAGGACAACAAAAGATAAAAATCATATCCTCAAGCTTGAGGGGGAGCCATAGCAAGAAGCGACACATCTAGATTCTCACGGTGTCTTAAGACCATTCTCTGTTGCCATAACACAATACCTGAGGCTGAGTGATTTTTTTTTAAAGGCTCACAACTAGGGAGATTGCTCAGTGGTTAAAAGTACTTGCTTAGCTGGATGTGGTGGTGCACACTTTTAATCCCAGCACTCAGGAGGAAGAGGTAGGAGGATTGCCATGAGTTCGAGGCCACTCTGAGACTACATACTGAATTCCAGGTCAGCCTGGGCTAGAGGAAGACCACTACTTCAAAAACTACAAAAAAGAAGAACAAGAAGGAGGAGGAGGAGAACAAGAACAAGAACAACAAAAACAAAAAACAGACTGGAGAAATGCTTAGCAGTAAAGGCGCTTGCCTGCAAAGCCAAAAGACCAGGTTCAATTCCCCAGGACCCATGTAAGCCAGACACACAAAGTAGTGCTTGTGTCTGGAGTTCATTTGCAGTGGCTGAAGGCCATGGCATGCCTATTTTCTCACCCTCTATCTGCTTTTATGTCCCAGGTTTCAAGAATTGGCTCTACTCTGGCACTCTGAAGTAAACACAGCTATAACAGTTTATGTCTTCATTATCACTGAGGAAGCACACTGCAAACAATAATTTTCCTACTCTCTTAACTAGACCAAGGTGAGGCAAAAGGAGGTTAAATCCTATGTCTATTTTTTTCTACAAGAAACAATAAATCTTCCTTTTAAAAATATTTTATTTATTTATTTATTTGACAGAGAAAGAGGAAGAGAGAGAATAGGTGCTCCAGGGCATCCAGCCACTGCAAACAAACTCCAGATGCATGCTCCTACTTGTGCATCTGGCTCACATGGGTCCTGTGGAATTGAGCCTGGGTCCTTTGGCTTTGCAGGCAAACACCTTAACTACTAAGCCATCCCTCCAGCCCAAGAAACAATAAATATTTCTTGTTTATTATTTATTTATTTATTTGAGAGCAACAGACAGAAAGAGGCAGCTAGATAGAGAGAGAATAGACACACCAGGGCCTCTAACAGGCAGGCACTTAACTGCTAAGCCATCTCTCCAGGCCCAATAAATATTTCTTAAATGAGGAGCTCTTAGCTGGAAGAACATAGCCTGATGAATCAAATCATCTTTCAGTTGAGCTTGTGATGCATTTTTTTTTAAAAACAAGGATGGGGGAGAACAAGTGAGCTGTGTTTTCACGTGAGTAGATCTGACATTAGAAATTCCTTAACAAAGTGGCTTTGAAAATCTATCTCATTTATTGTCACCCTTTTCTATGTAAAATGTTCCTTGTCTGTGAATTTGGTTGAATGCTTTCAGCACAAGGCATGTAAGAGCAAGCTATTTGGGCTGGAGAGATGGCTCAGTGGTTAAGGCACTTGCCTACAAAGCTAATACCTGGTTTGATTCTCCAGTACCCACATAAAGCCAGATAGATGCACAGTGGCACATGCATCTGGAGTTGGTTCGCAGCAGCTAGATGTCCTAGCATACCCATTCTTTGTCTCTTTCTCTGCTTGCAAAAAGAGTGAGCTGTTAAAAAGAGTCTACAGAGCAGTGACTTGGCCTGTGATCTCGTTAACAATCTGGACTTCAATACTAAGAAGGTGTGAACTTCAAAGTCCTGGAATTCTAAGGAGAGTGATCTATACAAATTCCAGGATGTTGGTTTACTCATAGAACTACTGACATTTAAACAACTTTTGGTCTCTCTTATTAAAAACAATAGTGATAATCCCAGCATTTGGAACATAAGAGGATCCTAAATTCAAGGCCAGTAAGGGATACATATTGAGTTCAAAATAAAACAAAATTGGCCATACAAACAACTATCAACACCTACCTTGAACTCCAGTCCCCACTCTAGTTACTGCCTCCTTTCTCTCTCACTCTTTCCCCTACCTCTCCTCCTTTCTGTTTTTAAAATACTTTAAAAAATATTTATTTTAGAGAGAGTGAGAGCAAGACAGACAGAGACAGAATGTGAGAAAGACAGAGAATTGGCCTCAGCCACTGAAATCAAACTCCAGACGCTTGTGCCACCTAGTGGCCATGTGCGACCTTAAGTTTGCCTCACCTTTGTGTGTCTGGCTTATGTGTGATCTGGAGAGTTGAACATGGGTCCTTAGGCTTCACAGGCTAAGCCTTAACTGCTAAGCCATCTCTCCAGCCCCCTCCTCCCTTCTAATCTTTTATCCTACCCATCAATATAGTTCTATCTGTAACCAGGCTTGGGGCGGGGGGGCAAGTTCAGAAAAAGTCCTTGACACCAAAAATAATTGTGAGGACTGAGGCTAATTATTAAATTATCATATTTATTCTGGGAAAAGGAAGAAAAAGTAAGAGAGCCTCTGCTTTGTGGAAAGCTGGAAGGGGTAGGGAGCCCAGATGGAGGGCAGGTAAGGGTTGGAGTGGCTTACTGGAGCAGGGACCTGGAAATTCAGGAGACAGACCAAGCCAAAGAAGAGAGTTTGCCCACCTGATAAGGAGCTTATTGTGGTGGGCTTTACCTTCAGGTTCAGGTGAGCCTCAGGGAGCTGATTGGTGTAGACTCACAGGGCATTTCAGGAAGAGACCAGCCAGACCAATTTTGAGGCTGAGCTTAACCAATCACAATGCCAGAATCAAATTTAAATTCTAGGAAAGGGGAACTCCCTCCCAGGAGGGGCTCAGGTTTTTTATAGAAAAACAGATCTAGGTAACTCCGATAGTAAAGAGATAAGGAGGGGAGAGGTCCTTCTCCAATCTCTAGTAAAGTGGAGATTGCAAGGGCAGACTTTTTACTTTCGGGGCCCAGTCACTCTAAACTACCTAACAAAGCTACCTGATTCCCTCTCATAATGCACCATGGAGCTTCACAGTTATCACTTTGTCCAATTTGTCCCTTTATTTATATTTTTAAAAAATATTTATTTATTTGAGAGAGAGAGAGAGAAAGACAGAGATAGAATGGATGTAGCAGGGCCTATAGCCACTGCAAATGAACTCTGAAGTATGTGCCACCTTGTTCATCTGACTTGACTTTATGTGGGTACTGGAGAATTGAATCTAGGTCCTTAGGCTTTGTAGGCAAGTGTATCAACCACTAAGCCATCTAACCAGCCTCAATTTGTCTCTTTCTGAAACATTCATCTGCTTCCCTCTACTCCTGGGATTCCCCAACATCCAGTTAAATCTTCTTAAGCTCAAGTTCAAGGTGGTCTCTTTCTTGAACTTCATTGAGATAATCTGAATGATTCTACACCAACAACTTCTGCTTAAATTTTCTTCTCAGACCTCATCTGAGGTTGAGATTTGCATACCCATTTGCACATTATTTTAAAAATATTTTATTTATTTACCTATTTTGAAAGAGAGACAGAGAAAGGCAGATATAGAGAGAGAATGGGCGTTCCAGGGTCTCCAGCCACTGCAAATGAACTCCAGACACATACACCACCTTGTACATCTGACTTACGTGGGTCCTGGGGAATGGAACCTGGATCCTTAGACTTCACAGGCAAGTACCGTAACCACTAAACCATCTCTCCAGCCCCATGTGCACATTCTTTTTTGTTTTGTTTTTTTTGTTTTTTTTTTTTTTTTGAGAGGTTTTCACTCTAGTCCAGGCTATCCTGGAATTCACTATGTAGTCTCAGGATGGCCTCGAACTCACAGTGATCCTCCTACTTCTGCCTCCTGAGTGCTGGGGTTAAAGGCGTGCACCACCATGCCCAGATTCCCTTTTGCACATTCTTATCCCTGCTAGGAAATCTCAAAGGGTTTTCAGACTCCACATGGAATCTTGATCTTTACTTCTTCATGCCTGTTCTCCTCATACTGCCCAGGATGTTATGAGTATCTCAGTTCCATATGCATCTCTACATCCATGCTACTGCACCCTATTCCACACTACCAACTGTTTTACTTAGAGAACTACAGTCACCATCTATCTGGCTTCATACATCCTTTTTTGTAAACTCAATCTCTCCTCCCCACTGCAGCTAGAATAATCCTTTTCCTTTTTTCACATATATGTGGTATGTATGCATGTATGCATGTTTGTATGTATGAGTATGGGTGATGTGTGTGTGTGCAGTGTACATGCACTTTCATGTGAAGGCCAGAGGACAACCTCAAGTGTTATCCTTGGGTATGCTGGGTATGTCCACTTCTTTTTGAGGCAGAGACTCTTGTGGGCCCAGATCTCATCCATTATGCTAGACTCACTGCCAGAGAGCCTCTTGTTCTGCAGCCTCAGCACTGGGATTACAGACACATGCTACCAGCATTAGAATAAACTTTTTTTTACAATGCCAGTCTGATTAACTTATTTGGATGCTTAAAACCCTTCAGTCACTTAACATTGCTTGCAGTAGAAAGCTACACCATTAGCTGGGTGTGGTGACATATACCTACAATCCCAGTACTCAAGAAGCTGAGGCACAAGGTCCCCAACTCAAAGACAGCCTGAGCTACATAGTGAGATCTCATCTCAAAAAGCCAAGGGCTAGGGATATAGCTCAGTACTAGGATGTTTGTCTGGTATGAGCAAGGCCCTGGGTTCAGTCCATCACACTATAAAAAATTTATTATCACTCATACAATGTATAGAACAATGATTTAATTAACATTTGTCTAGCCTATTAATCTTTGATCAATGAGGGTAAGGACTCATTTATCATGGTTACTATTTTACCCCTAAAACATAGTGCAATGTTTGGCACATAGTAACCACTCAGTAAGAGTTTGCTGATTGGGGTTGGGAAAGCACTTGCTACTCAAGCTTGAGTACCTGAGTTTGTTCCCCAGACCTCACGTGAAAAACTGGAAGCCATGGCAGGTTTCTATAATCCTAGCATGCTGGTGGCAAGATGAGAAGGGTAGACAGGAGCATTTATTGGAACCTTGCAGAGAGCATGGACGTCAACAACATCCATAGCGAGGAGAAAAAGAAAGAGCGACCCTGCCTTAAAAGACATGACAAGGATGATGATGAGGACGAAAGGGTCTGCTGATAGACCTGTACTTCCAGCACTTGGGAGTCTGAGATAAGCAGGAAGATTGCCCACTCGAAGTCAGCCTTGGCTACACTGTGAAACACTGACAGAAAGAAAGAAAGAAAGCAAGAAAGAAAGAAAGAAAGAAAGAAAGAAAGAAAGAAAGAAAGAAAGAAAGAAAGAAAGAAAGAAAGCAAGAAAGAAAGAAAGAAAGAAAGAAAGAAAGAAAGAAAAAAAGAAAGAAGTGAGGGAGCTGGGTGTGGTGGCACATGACTTTAATCCCAGCACTCAGGAGGCAGAGGTAGGAGGATTACTGTGAGTTTGAGGCCACCCTGAGGCTACATAGTGAATTCCAGGTCAGCCTGAGTTACAGTGAGACACTACCTTGAAAAAAAAAAGGGGGGGGAGTGAGGGGAGGAATGAAGGAGGGGAAGAAAGAAAGAGGAAGGAAAGGAAGAAAGGAAGGAAGGAAGTTAGTTTCTGGCTTGAATCTGGGCAACTATGACCTTCATTTGTTTATTTCCTAAAATCAATAAACTTTATCTCACATTTTCTTTTCTTTTTCCTTTCTTTCTTTTTGCTTTCCTTCTTTCTTTCCAGACCAAGTCTCATGTAGCTCAGGCTGACCCTAAACTCCTAATCTTCCTGTCTCCACTTCCCAGGTGCTAGGATTACAGACAAACACCACCTCTCCTGGCCACATCCAATTATTCTAATTTCCAGCCCAGATCATAAGACTTCTCCATAAAAAGCTTATCCTGAACTTCATTCTGAATCACTGGAACCAAAGAAACTTTACAAATAATCAAGTCCAATTTCTCAAACCTCCCATTTTCTACAGATGGCATGATTCAGCAAGGGGATGCTGTAGGTATGGTAATTTTTTTCCATGAAACATATGCTATCTTGTTGCTCTACTATGAATGAACTAATGTGATACACCATGCCACTATTTCAAACTTGTGAAGCTTCTTGAGATTCTAAGAAGAAAAACAACGTGTAGGTCAAAAGGAACAATTTTGTCCTTTGCGATAGAATTTCTTGTTCAAAAATGCTGTTAATTTGAGAACTGATATCTCCAAAAGTACATGTTCTTAGGTGGGATAATCATCATCATATTCCCAGTTACTGTGTGTATAACTTTTCTTGAATCTGAAAAAAGAAGCAAACCACTTTACTGTCTAGAAGTGGCTCGTGTGTTTTA
Source organism: Orientallactaga sibirica (assembly GCA_036365145.1). NCBI lineage: Eukaryota > Metazoa > Chordata > Mammalia > Rodentia > Dipodidae > Orientallactaga > Orientallactaga sibirica. Next base: position 22,227,866 of record JAEOAD010000004.1, read on the forward strand.
TAAAATCCACACAGAATGGCTGCTGTCCAAAAGGAGGCTGCTGTGTTTGTAAGATAACTAGGTTACCCCAAAGAAGCTGGAAGACTTGACTCTCAAGGGTCTTTGTGCCATGGATGAAAATGGCATCATTATTTTTCAACTGCCTCCGCTCACGTCAGTCACTCCCACCTGCATCAGCCCGTCCACTGGTTATAAGTACCCACGAATCGTCCTGCAGATTGTGGGCAAGGCCAGGTGAAGACAAACTCCTGGTAAGCTGTGTTGACCAGAGTCTGTGTTTCAACTTCCATTTCCCACTTTAAAGTAGAAAACAATCTCTCTTCATGCTGGATCTGTCTGTCTGTCTGTCTGTCTGAGATGTGTGTGTCAGGGACATTTCACAGTTTAGGGTACCTGAAGTAATTTTCATTTTAATTCTTTCCCTTCCTCCCTCTCTCTTCAAGTCTCTTTTTCTCTTCCTTCCTTTTCTCCCTTCTTTCTTTCTTTCTTTCTTTCTTTCTTTCTTTCTTTCTTTCTTTCCTTCCTTCCTTCCTTCCTTCCTTCCTTCCTTCCTTCCTTTCTTCCTTCCTCGTTCTCCCTCCCTCCCTTTTTTCTTTTCTCTTCTCATCTCTTCTCTTCCCTTCCCCATCCCCTTCCTTCCTTCCTTCCTTCCTTCCTTCCTTCCTTCCTTCCTTCCTTCTTCTTTTCTTTTCTTTTTCTTTTCTTTTCTTTTCTTTTCTTTTCTTTTTTTTTCTTTTCTTTTCTTTTCTTTTTTTTTTGTTCTTCTTGTACTGGCTGTTTAACCCAGGGCTTTCTACATGCTAGGCAAGCACTGGGCCATTAAGCTATATCCCCAGCCACAGTCATTTTGACTCCTCCCACTTTTCTTTTTTTTCTTAAAAAAATTCTGCTGATTTAAGATATAAGTAATTTAGGTATTTTGTTTTGGGTTTTGTACCTTTCTTTTAGACAACAAAGTATGCATTTTTTTCAAAGATGGAAAAGCCATACTCTTTCTAGGTTATCTTCATAATTGTGTTCTTCTTGTCATGAAAGACTTTGAGCTAATTTGGAGGACCAAAATTGGCAGGTGAATCTAGAAAGAGATAATTGTAAAATATAGGTGAAGAGATACACTGTTTCTCCTTCCTTGTCTGACTGTAGCTGTTTCCTCTTTCTTTCCCGACTCAGTGATCATTGATCCCTCCTTTTATTCAGTTTCTTTGCATCATGTCCCGAGCGCCTCTACTGCTACTGTGTGTGGCTCTGGTACTGATGGGCTGTGTGCACGGAGCCACAGTGAGACACGAAGACACATGGAAGCCCCTCAGCAACCCCAGAAACCGAGAACTGGTAAGAAAACACCTGGTGAATGCTGGCTGAAAGCGAAGCTGGCATCTGGAATCATGTGCTCTGGAGGAGTAGGCAACAGAGGATTGAGAAGATCCCCAACTTGACAGGCCCAAGGTTTTGTAGCTAGTATGCTATTATTCTCTGGCCAATTCACATTTGTTTCTATTAGGTGAAGCAAGCTTATAGTCAGAAGTAAGTTCATGCATACACAGCACATTACATCACTAGGTGATGTCACACACACACACACACACACACACACACACACACACACACACACACCATTGACTTTATAGCATTGGTTTCTAATGCATATTCAAATCCTAGAGGGGCTGAGGATGTAGCTTGGTGGTGATGAGCTTGCATTGAGGGAGGGGTACAGTTTTTATCCTGCATAGTTACTGATTTGCTCAGCATATTTCAGCATATATTTACTTAGGAAACATAATTCCAAAGAGCAATACAAAACACTCTTTAAAAGTTTTCCCAGTATAATTAAACATGTAGACTTGATTATTTCAAAATGCAGCTTTTCTAAAGAAAAAGATGTAAACTGTTACAGTGCAGGATCAAGACAATGAAGCCATTAGCACTCTGCACAGCATTAATGTGTTTGTTTCCTCAAGGGACTCTGAAAACAAAACACTGCAGAAGAGGCGGGCTGTGTTCTTTCCGTCAGGCAGAGCAGAAACTGAGCCGATCTTTGTGGAGTATAATGTCATCTGACCCAAGTAGTCAGAGGATCGCAATGAGTCCTTGGTTTATAGTGCTCCTTAATCATTGATATCCTGTTCCTCTTCACCAAGAGTAGTGAGCCATCTTGTTGAGGACTGACATGTCAGAAGGAAGGAAGAATCCTGGGAGAGGTGCAGAGGAGGAGCTCAAACTTGTATGCCTGGATGTTCAACCTCCTGTTTCCTAGATTAGTGTTAAAGTCAAATCAGAGAGGGGGGAAAAAGAGAAAGAAGAAAAAAAATGACTTGGAGTATTTTTGGTGTTTCCTTTGTATATGGCATTGAACATTTCTGTCTCTCTCTAGTTTTTCAGGAGCCTTCAGGAATATTTTAAGAGCAGAGGTCTCGATCTCGGGAGGCTTCCAAATACTTTCACCATGAATGAGAATTCCAGACCTCTCTCTTTCCAGTCAGAACTTATTGCTTCTGCCTTTGCAGACTATGAAGAGCAGAAGAACTCCTCTCCTAATGACCACCAAGGCTGAGCAGTCCTTTGGGGCTCAGGTAAAAGTTCTGCCTTTATTCTCAGGTCTGTCCAAACACACAACTGGCAAAGTAGAGATTTTGAGAATATTTGTTTGAAAAACGATTTTATGTCCTCATAGAAATAAGTCCTCACTTCTGAATACATTCATAATCATTAAATATTTGGTATTAATTCAGTATTTTTTAGTCTGGTTATAAGAATAAATAAATGATAGTTATGATTTCAAAGCACAGTTTTCTAGAGAGAAATATATAGAATAATAGAATTGTCATTCTTACTAGGATTATCAAATTAATGAAATAAGTCATACTCAAACTTCTGTGTTTTTCAGACCTTATCAAATAGGTAAATTAGATGGAAAATTATATGTAAAGAAATGTCACAAACACGTGGCACTCATGACACTGAAAAAATATGTCTAATTGATAGCTTAGATTAAATTGGATATTAAAGTTAAATAAATGTTTTAGAGAAAAAGCATTATATATAATACATATATGAACTTGAACTTCAGAAAAAATATTGTACAATATTAGTAAAGATGGCATTTTTCTTATAGGAAAAATCAAAAATGTCTTTATACTTAAGGTTTGAATGTATTATTATTATTATTATTTTGGCATTCTTATCAAATAAATAGGTACCATTTTAAAGTAGCAGATGAGGTGCATTCCAAGCAAATACATTACATTTCCAGCTTGTCAAGCTAAATAATAAAGGGAATGGAATAATTAAAATCTTCTTGCATTCTTCCACAAGTGTATGAATGAAATTGTGAGAAAGCATACCAAGCAATTGATATTCTAAAAGAAATACTCAATTTACCATATGGAATATAAACTTGTCCAAAAATGAGAAAATAAAATGGAATAAACAGAATGATGCTAATGAAGTCTATCCTTGATGGTTTTTCAAACTAGGCTCTAGGATATTAGACAATAAAACAAAGACTATTTTAGCATGAGGCAGATAAGTTTTTTTCTAAGTCTGAATTTCTTCATCTATAAATTGTAGCTATTGATCTCTAACTTATAAAAAGAATCAAAGAAAACATCAAATACCCCCATGAAAACATGGATGATGAAATCATTAAGGGCAGGAAATAGAAACCATGTGGGAAGCATTCAACTGCGGAAAAGAAACAGAGCTTTTAGGGTAGGGGGAATTTCATAGTTAGAAGCTCTCATTCCTAACATTTTGGATACTGATTGGGGAGGTCTTTGTGTTGATAATATACTCTTCGCTTTTCTATTTCATTGCCATATCCCTTTGTTTTTTTTTTTTTCAGGTATCTTTCTACTTCCAAGCTATAGAAGATGATCTTTAGTAGAAAAATTCAACCATGGCTAGGGCTGAGTTGTGTGTTTTTCCACCTCCATGTTGGTCAATTTGTAATATTGTAGCCCACATGACCAGATTAATATATAAACACCTGGACTTTGGGGCATGTGTTATTTATGTGCATATTTTTGGAAAGTTTTTTTTACTTCTATAATCATAAATATTGATGTAGGACATTTCATGATCTTGAATAAGTTATGAAAATACCACACGTGAAATGAGATGATGATATTTCAAAATGCTTTTTTAAAGGTGGCTTTTAAAACTTTCCTTTTATATTTAGCATGTATTATCAACCAATATGTTCATTTGAATGGTATTTCTTCCTTATTACAGAATATTGTATGTATAGGGTTTTAAGTTTATCATTCATCTTTTTTTTCCCTAAAGAGTATGCCATCCCACTTTCAGCATATGCTATTGTTAGACCTCACTGTGTCAGTGCTGTGACCAAATGAGGATATTAAAAATGTAAAGAGTTGTAGTAGAAAGCAAGTAAATAGGCCTCTGGGAGTGGCACAGTCTCTGGAAAATGCTCTCATAATGTTAGGACCAAAGGTAGAAACTGTGCTTCAACAAATGCCCTAGCTTTGCCTTAGTCCACACTCACCCGAATAAACTCTACTCAACAGGCACAGTAGAAAGAGGGGAATCATCTCTTTCAACCAGTCTCCTCACCTTGCCATTAGCTCATGCTGAAGTTTTCAATTTTCCATGTTCTTGTTTGACATAACTCTGTTTCCTGTATTATCATGGACACTGTCATCATTTTCTCTATGATTCAAGCAAGGAACATTGTCCTACAATGCAACCATCTGTGTCCTAATATCATTATTCTGTACATTTCAAAATAGCTTCTTGTGGCTTTCTGTGTATCATGATACAAAATATCAAAAATAAAATATATGTGCAAGAACAAATTCTGTATCTGCTGAGCATGTTCTGGTGTAGTTACTTGCACAAGTATCTTTTTTTCCTAGAGGCTTATGGGATCGTTAAGATCAGAGATCATTATGTAATTTATTTTTATTTCATCAACATGTAACTCAATGGCAGGTATGTAAAAAGTGTTGAATAAACACTTGTTACATTTAAGTCAATTTATCTTATTCTACCATCATTCACACAATAATGGAAGCTGCTTTTGGTTAATGTGATGTTTTACTGTTTAACAATATAAGTAATTACTGATGAGCTGTTCCTCACTAAATATAGCAGCCTATTAAGATAAATGACTGAGTGGTAGGGAGTCCCACAACCACTGTGGAGATCCTGAGTGAAACCACCACCAACTCATTTTCCTCCTTTTTTTTTTTTCTTTCCGAGGTAGGGGTCTCACTCTAGCTCAGGCTTACCGGGAATTCACTATGTAGTCTTAGGGTGGCCTTGAACTCATGGCAATCCTCCTACCTCTGCCTCCTGAGTGCTGGGATTAAAGGTGTACGTCATCATGTCTGGCTCATTTCCCCCACCCCCCCTTATTTTTTTAATCACCATCCTTACTCTACACATCAAGACTTATACAAAGAGAATGCTTACTGGCTTCATGGCTGTTGAAAGTGAAGGGTATCTATCTACATGGGACTTTTAGCTATGAGTTTTCAAAGTGACAATGCGGGCACATGCATCTTTCAACTATAAAAGTGTGTTTGTGCCAAAGCTGAAGTGGTCCAAACTTGAGAACCCTCACCCCCTTCTAACATAGGACTGCTAGCAAGAATGTGTGACATTTGCTCCAGAATGAGACATATATCTTTTATAATGATCAGAAAATAAATCCACTCTCTGCCCCAGAAGGAGTATCTCCACTTTTCAAGATGTATGCTCACAAATCACAAAGATGGAGTCCACAAGAAAGATCCATTAGCTTTTTTTTTTTTTTTTTTGGCTTTTCGAGGTAGGGTCTCACTCTGGCCCAGGTTGACCTGGAATTAACTATGTAGTCTCAGGGTGGCCTTGAACTCATGGCGATCCTCCTACCTCTGCCTCCAGAGTGCTGGGATTAAAGGCGTACGCCACCACGCCCGGCTTACCATTAGCTTTTGTAGAAAAGTGACAGACACATGGAAAAATGGTCTCCCCCAAAGCATCAAGCTCCTCCTAATTCACCCCCCAACAAGGGAAAGAATAACGTCATCTCTTTGTACTCTTAATTCAGTTGTTAAAGCACAAATTTAATGTTCTGCTTCCTTCAGACTTTCCATTTTGATTCACAAAAATCAGTCCGCAAGACCAAAATGTTTCTTCTTGCTATTTTCATTACTGCTACAACAATTCTGCTCCATCTTAAGGTAATGTGGATGTCTCTGACTCATCAAGGGACAAATCACCTCAAGGAAGTAGAAAAATGAAAAATAGGAAGCTATCATGCTACATTCTGACCTATAAAATAACTTTCAAGTCATTAAGATGCTCTTCCACAGAATACTTCTCTGCACCCCTTTGTTCAGTGCTCCCTTTTTCTTTAACATGAATCTGTGTCTGCAGATGTTATCCTCATATTCTAGGCAACCAGCAATAAAACAAACTTCTGTAAGCCATCTGGGTCTTGGAAGAATATGCTCTTTATTAGGTAATCATCCATCCTCATTTATATTCTTTTTTTTTCTTTGAGAGTTGGATTGGAGATTCTTCACTTCCTGTTGTTGCTTATCTTCACCTGCATTACCATAAAGATGGTCAGCTGATAAGATCTCTGTATCTTGTCTCTAAGTAGACAAGCTAAACATTGCAAAGGCACTTTCAGTTCCATCAAAATTTGATTTACAGCTGGGCGTGGTGGCGCACATCTTTAATTACAGCATTTGGGAGGCAAAGGTAGGAGGATCGCCATGAGTTCGAGGCCACCCTGAGATTACATAGGGAATTCCAAGTCAGCTGGACTAGAGTGAGACCCTACCTTGAAAAACTGAAAAATGAAAAAACCAAAAAAAATTTTTTTTGATTTACACATTACCAGGCTAACAATGCATCAACTCAAGTGATTCTCAAGATTTTTTTTTTTTTTTGAGGCTAGGGTCCCACTCTGGCCCAGGCTGACCTAGAATTCAGTATGTAGTCTCAGGCTGGCCTGAAACTCACAGTGATTCTCCTACCTCTGCCTCCCAAGGGCTGGGATTGAAGGTGTGGACCACCATGCTCTGTGATCAAGAGGCTTTAAAAAAATTTTGTATCTACTCATTTGCAAGCAGAAACAGATAGAAGAGAGACAGAGAGAATGTGCCCACTGTAGCCTCCAGCCACCACAAACTCCAGATGCATGTGCCACTTTGTAGATCTGGCTTTATGTGAGTACTGCGGAACTGGACCTGGGTCCTTTGGCTTTGCAGGCAAGTGCCTTGACCAATAAGCCTATCTCTCCAGACCTCAAGATGTTTTTACGTAGTGTCTCTAGAATAGGGTAAAGAAATTATTATAATAGAAAACAAAACTTAAAAGCCCAGGAACATGTAGGAATTGAAACATAGCTTTACCGAAGATAGACTATCATCATGATTAACAACACTGGATTTGTGTACCAGGGTTCAAATTCTGATCCTAGGTTTGGGGGTGTAGTTTAGTGGTAGAATGGGTACTTAACATGCTCAAGGCCCTATGATCAACATGCAGCACCAAAAAATAAAATGTGGGGGCTGGAGAGATGGCTCAGCAGTTAAAGCACTTCCTTGCAATGCCATGTAAAGCCAGATGCAAAGTGTTAAGTGCAGCTGGAGGTCAGCCTGGGCTAGATTGAGACACTATCTCAAAAAAAAAAAAAAAAAAAACCCTGAACAAACAAAATAAGAAAAATATATTTGGTGGGAGCTGCGTAAATGCTCTACCACTGGGCGCTACTCCCAGCCCAAAGGTCTGTTTAAAACGCACTTTCATATGCTTAATATTCTAAAGGAGGCAGCGATAGGGAAGCAGGCTGGGTGACAGAAGGAGATCTTTGGCTGGGCTCGCAAGCGGAACCCTAGTGCAGAGGTTGCGGCGCGCGGGTCGGGCATGTTTCCTGGGAGGGCGCCGCTCGTCTGCCGTGGCGCCCGGTGGAGTCTGGGAGTCTTTGCTTTTCCGGTTTTCTGCCTCGGTTTCTACGCTGCTGCCTAAGCCAGGCCCTGCGGCCATGTCGGGGTTCAGCCCTGAACTGATCGACTACCTGGAAGGGAAAATCTCCTTCGAAGAGTTCGAGAAGCGGAGAGAAGAGAGAAAAACCCGCGAGAAGAAAGTGAGCCGCGAGGCCTGGCGGGTCCTGGCGTTCGCGTGAACCCGAAGCCCGGGCATGGGGAAGAGCGCCGCGGCGGGCCGGGAGCTGCCCCTGCTCCGCTCGCCGGTGCCGGTGCTCAGCCCTTACTTCGTCTCCCCGCCAGAGCGCTCTGCCCCTGCGCTCACCTGGCCCGGCCCTTTGAAAAGTGAATCCCACGGCTCTTAACGCTGTCTGGCGACATGGAGCTGGGAGGAGAGCCGAGTCCGAGGAGGAGTCTCACTAGCTCGGAACCTAGCTTTGCTTCTCGGTTGTTCGTGCCCGAGTCTGGGGGTGGGCAGTGCCCTCGGCCCCAGCTGCTTTTGTTTTGTTTATGGCAGCGTTGAGCACCCAGCCCCAGGGAATTGCCTGATGATAAAAATCTTCACCCATATACTCCATTTATTATTATTTTTTAAATATATTTTTATTTTTTGGGTTTTCGAGGTAGGCTTTCACTCTAGTCCAGGCTGACCTGAAATTCACTATGTAGTCTCAGGCTGGTCTCGAAATCATGGCGATCCACCTACCTCTCTGCCTCCTAAGTGCTGGAATTAAAGGTGTGTGCTACCACACCCGGCCATATATTCCATTTTTTCATAGTTTGAAGAAGTATTTGGACCTTACATATCTTCTTATTTGAAAAAAAAAAAAAAAAGGAAAATAAACGCATTTGGACCTTTTGAATTTACCTGGTGTTTTCTTAATTGATTCATGAACTACGGAGTGTCTTTGTTTAAAGTGTTAGATTAATGACATTAGGATATTTTATATATCTATGGCAGGCCAAAGATTAAGACCTGAATACTTTGAGATGCTTTGACTATATTCATATTTAGATTCCACATACTGTGGATGTGTGGAGGCTCAAGTTTTATAAATAGGAAATAGAGTAAATTCCCTGCCAGCAGAAAGAGCTAAATCTGTATTAGTTTTTGGAACCATTTAACTAATTTTCAATCACTTTTCAGGAAAAGGAAAACTACCAGTTGGAGAGAGAATCAGCATGATGCTGAAGTTCCATCATCATCAGGAATTGACTCAACCAAATCCCTGGACAAAGATGCCAGTGAAGGTATGTTAAGATCTTTTGTTATTTGTGTTGTGTTAAGAAGGCCTAAGCAAAGTGATTGCCAGCATTATCATCTGTTTTCATTGCAATGATACCCTTGTGATTATCTTCTTCATCAATGTTTAGGTATAGTAGCTGCTTAGTAAATATTTCTTGGGCTGGAGAGATGGCTCAGAGGTTAAGGTTTTTGTTTGCAAAGTGTGATGGCCTGGGTTCAGTTCCCCAATACCTATGTAAAGGCAGATGCACAAAGTGATACATGCCTCTGGAGGTTTTTTTTTGCAGTGGCAAGAAGCCTTGGCACATATATTCATTCTCTCTTTTCTTGCAAATAAATAAATGAATAAAAAAATTAAACAAAAAAAGTCGTGTGTGGTGGCACATGCCTTTTATCCCAGCATTTGGGAGGCAGAGGTAGAAGGATTGCTGTGAGTTCAAGGCCACCCTGAGACTACGTAGTTAATTCCAGGTCAGCCTGGGCCAGAGTGAGACCCTACCTTGAAAAACAAACAAACAAACAAACTAACTAACTAACTAACTAACTAACTAAATAAATAAATAAATAAATGAGTAAATAAATGAATAAATAAATCAAACAAACAAACAAAAAAGATTTTCCAGGTAAGAGGGAGAGCTGCATGGATCAAAGGGGATAAACTTAAGACATTTAGAAGACTTTTGACAGGTGTACCCTCTCCTTTTAGCCCAAGAACAGTGGAACCTTCCCTCTAGGGTCAATGACCCTTTAAGCCATAGGCTTCTGACTTGGTTCTCAATACCAGATATGAATTTCCTCCCACTGAGTGGGCCTCATATTTAATCAGAGAACAGTTGGTTCTCCCCATAGCCTGTGTGCCACTATTGCTCTGGTGTGTAATCTTGTCTGGCTGATTTTTGTTGTTTGCAGGATCCACTACTTGTTCACTCTGTTGTTCACTCTGTGACCTTTATCCCAAGCAGCTTGTATAGCACTGCTAACCAGCAGAGAGCTGTTGTTCATCTCATTTCCAGCAAGATCTCTTGATGTCCTGCAGCCACAGCCTGTGCTATCTTTAGCAATAGGGATCTTTTACCATTTAGATATGGTGGGTAATCAGCTACTTTGACAGTGGCATGCATTGTTTTGGTGGCCTCATGGGCCTCCCTAACCAACAGATCACTGTGGGTGGGGTGAGTAACCCATTCTGGCACTAGGATTTGCCAACAACAGCTTATGGTTTTAGGGTAAAGCCTAAAGCACCCATAGGGTGCTTCTGCCCAAAGGTTCCCCCACCTCTCTCATTAAGAGAGTTAAGCCTTTAATTAATTAACAAGAGGATGGTTTCTATGGTTCTGATTCATGCTGGTCATTAGTTTTAGTTTTTATATCTCTCCACTCCCTTACCCCTATTTTCCCTAGACCCCTTTTGGTGTTTTCAAGATCGGGTCTCACTCTAGCCCAAGCTGACCTAGAACTCACTGTGATCTTCCTACCCTCTGCCTCCCAAGTGCTGGGATTAAAGGTGACCACCACCACACCCAGGCTAAAGTATCCCATTTCAGCACCCCACTTCTCATCTCTCCCAAGCCTCATTCTAACTTCCTTGCTACATGATGCTTACTACAACTTATAAACAAAAACTGTTTCCAAGTGAGGATCCACATATGAGAGAGAACATGTGATGTTTGTCTTTCTGAGCCTGTGTTATTTTGCTTACTATACTTTTCTTTCCAGGTTCATCCATTTTCCTGCAAATTTCCTTGTCCTTTTTTTTTTTTTTTTTTTTTCCTAGGTAGGCTCTCATTCTAGCCCAGGCTGACTTTGAATTCACTCCATTCTCAGGGTGGCCTTGAACTCACGGTGATCCTTGTACCTCTGCCTCCTGAGTGCTGGGATTTTAAAGTGTGTAGCTTACCATGCCCAGCTCAAATTTTTAAATGTAATTTATTTATTTATTTGAGAGAGAGAGAAAGAAGGCACACCAGGGCCTTGAGCCACTGCAAACGAACTCCTTTTTTTGGGGTTCATTTTCGGTTTTTCAAGGTAGGTTCTCACTCTAGCCCAGGCTGACCTGGAATTCACTATGTAATCTCAGGGTGGCCTCAAACTCCTGGCGATCCTCCTACCTTTGCCTCCTGAATGCTGGGATTAAAGTCCACCACCACGCCTGGCTTGATTATTTTGTTTATCTAGCATCTTTGGTATTGAAAGGTTTTACAGAAGAGAATAGGCTTAGATTTTTTTTAATATAAATATGTATTTGCATATTTAAATTTTGATATTTTTGCATCTTTTTCTAAAATATGACAGATGCCTGCCAGTTATTTAACAGATACTTGGTTCCTGTACTTAGCCTTTGTTAAAAAAAAGATTCTTTTTTTGAGACAGGATGTCGCTCTAGCCAGGGCTGAATTCACTATGTAATCTTGGAGTGACCTCAAACTCATGGCAGTAATCCTACCTCTGCCTCCTGAGTGCTGGAATTAAAGGCATGCACCACCACACCCAACTTTAGATTTTTATTTATTTATTTGCAAGCAAAGAAAGACAAAGTAAGATATGAACTTAGTCTTCTTTTAGTCATTCAAATTCATGATTGTAAACATACAAACATTGTATAGTCCAAAAACAAAATCAGGCTGGTTAGCATTCATTGAGCTTTTAGTAACTGGGCATTATTTTAAGTACATACAGAGTTTCAGAAGTTAATACAACTAATGATAGATGGAAATAATAGAGATAAAACTTTAAAATCAAATAGTATTTTACACTTACTCATTTTGTTATATGTGATGGTTTCTACCACACTCACTTCATTCCGTAATTTATAATTACAGAAAACAAGTTGTCCTTCTCTGCTGTGTGCTTCTAATTTTTCTCCATTTTGTTTGTATATGTGGATGAAGCTTAAAGGATGTTAATAGTCTTGTAGATGAAAAACTTTGTGACAGTTTTCTTTTGTGTTTTGGGGAGATATTTACTTTTTTCCTTTATATTTTCAAAGGCCAATGTAAGGAGTTTATACTCCATGAACTATAAATGTTTTTTTCTTTTGGTCTTCTAAAATTTGTTTTATTTTGTACATGTGTGTATTTCAAACTTCAATGTGTCTTTGTTTAGGAGAAACATCAGATGTGTGAGTAAGTCAGTACACAAGGTCTTTGCTTCCATGCTTGGAGAGACTGAAGATGATGAAGAGGAGGAGGAGGAAGAAGAGGAAGAGGAGGAAACACCTGAGCAACCCACTGCAGGGGACGTATTTGTGTTGGAGATGGTTCTTAATCATTGAAACCAAAAAAATGATGAAAGTAAGTTAACTTGTTATCTATAAACTTTAAGAAAATGGTGTAGTTATTGAAAAGAGAGCATTAGTTTAGTTCTATTTGGGAAACAGTTCAAACAATAAAAAGGAAATATAGTGAGAATGGCTGTCATTTCATTTCTTAGTACTCATTTTAGAGAATTTATGTAAAATCTTAACTATTTCATGTGTGAATGTTTTGTAGTTTTGCTATTGAAAGACATAAATATGACTTAGTATTTGTTTTTTTACTAAGCCTGTTCTACATCAATAAATTTCTTACTCTGCAGAGTACGCACAGTAAGATTTCTGGCATGTAAATCCATTTTGTAGCTTAGTAATTTGTTATACTAATTAGTAATTTTATCATTTGGTTTTTACTTTCCTAATGTACTTAATTGTTCTCTGAACTTTCTACTGTAGGATGCTTTTTGTTTTTACTTTATTAGGTGCTCTATCAGCATAATTTTGTTCTTTCCCACATTTGAGTTTTTAAAAACATTTTTATTGACAACTTCCATAATTTTAGACAATAAAAGTACATGATAATTCCCACCTCTCACCCACTTTTCCCTTCACAAATCTACTCTCTATCATATCCCTCCTTCTCTTTTATTTTGCTGTCGTCATCTTTTCCCTCCCTGTTATGAGGGTCTTGTGTAGGTAGTACTAGGCACTGCAAAGTCATTGATATTGAGGCCAATTTGTGTCTGGAAGATTGTGTTATAAGGGTCCTACCCTTCCTTTGGCTCTTACATTCTTTGTACTTCCTCTTCTGAAATGGACCCTGAGCCTTGGAAGGTGTGATAGAATGTTGTAGTGCTAAACACTCCTCTGTCACTAGTTCACAGCATTGTGGTGCCTTTTGGTTCATCCCAGTGGTCACTGCCAATCTGAAAAGAAACCAAAAGTGGAGTAGCATTAATATACCACATTTGAGTTTATATTTCTTCCAGTTATGGGTTAGAATTGCAACCACTTAGTGCTTAGTTGGGAAGCTTAGAAGATTAAAAGCTTTAAAAAGGAAATTTAATTTTTCTTTATGTTCTTTATTAATATGTTGGAGTTGTAATCTAAGCTCTTACTATGTTTTTAACCTACATATCATTTTCCTTCCACATAGGAGAAAAGGCCTCGGAGTAAACTACACCAGAGCTCTGAGGGGGTCTCATGGGTGAAGCCAATATTCGCTGCTGAGGAGAACATGAAGAAGCCATATTGATGTGCATGGAAATCATAAGACAAGGTGCTTTCCATGGGAACTTTATGGATTGTAACCATTGACCTGTCTGACGTTTAAAACAAATGGAGAAGTGTTTTATTGTTTTATTTATAAAATACATTTAGAGTGAAGAGTGATTGTGGTAACTAACCTGCCACTTTTCCCATTTAATAGGAGTTGTTACTCAGAACATGAAAAACCACACAGTGAGTCAGTGAAAAGCAGTCATCTGTATTGAACTCTTATAGGTTTTTAAAAAACCTTTTACTTTAGAGCTTTTAGACTTATGTACTATTAATCTTTTTATTCTCATTCATATTTTCTCCTCCCCCCCACTCTGATGAACTACATCCTCAACCCTGTTGATTTAAAATGCCAGGTATATTATGTTAAAATCACTTGAAAATGCTTTTTTTCCCTGTTTTCCAAATCAAACAATGCTAAATTTATTTTAGTTTTACTGTTTGTAGAGATACATTTAAATTTGTCATTTTATCTTTAGCCAATGGAATATATATTTCTTTTTCATTTATTTTAGCTCCTCTGGCTTATGAGCCATTCTCTACTCTTGCCATGATATATGAAGATCAAGGTGACATGGAAAAGTCATTGCAATTTGAGTTGATTGCTGCACATTTAAATCCCAGTGACACAGAAGAATGGGTTAGACTGGCAGAAATGTCTCTGGAACAAGACAATATTAAGCAGGCCATTTTTTGCTATACAAAAGGTAATTAAAATATTTTGGGGGGTAGATGGAAAAAAAGTACATTTTTTTCTTGTTTGATTGGTTTGATTGGGTATTATATAGTAGGTTATTCATACTTTATTTATTTGAGAGAGACACAGAAGGAGGAAAAGGCAGACAGAGAAGAGAGAGAGCGAGAGAGAATGGGTGTGCCAGGGTCTCCAGCTACTGCATGCAAACTCCAGACATATGCACCACCTTGTGCATCTGGCTTGCATGGGTACTGGAGAATCAAAACCTGGGTCCTTGCTTTGCAGGCAAACACCTTAACACTAAAGCCATCTCTCCAGTCCTAGGTTATTCATTAATTTGCACTTTTCTTCTGTACTATAATACTGGCCCATATGTATTTGTTTCTTATCCTGTTACACTGTAGTTATCTGAGTCTGTCTGTTTGTATGTTTATTTATGACTTTATATTCTGTGCTAATATAGCATAAAAGTTAGTGCTTCAACACTTTACCCCTAAAGCTGTTACTTGATGGTTAATGTCAGACTAGAGTGACAAAATGAAGATTAATATGGAAAATCATGTAGGTATCTGGTTTTAAGATCAAGCCCAGTCAAGAGTTCTGTGGAGATAGATTTATTCCAGAATAATTGCCTTGTTTCCAGGGAATTAATTTTCTGAGAAAAGTCACACTTAGGTATTATTCACTTCTCTTTGATAAGAATGTAATTTTTATTCCTTTTATCTCTTTCTAACTCTTAAATACAAACCTACAAACGTTATTATCTGTGGGAGAGATCAAGCCTTTTATGAACAGATGGGTGATCATAAAATGGCCATGGATGGCTATAGGCGTATTTTAAATCTCTTGTCTCCATCTGATGGAGACCGTTTATGCAATTGGCTAGAGATATGGCAAAGTAAGTTTGGAGTGAAGTAAATATAGATGCTTTTATTAGTCATTTTGCAAATCAAAGTATATATTTGAAATAGGATATATTTTTTACTGAGGTTAAAAGAAACAGTCTGCCTCTGTTTTATATTTAGCCTACATAACAGAGGGAGGTTTCTTTTTCTAAATACTATTTTATTTATTTATTTATTTGACAGAGAGAGAGGGGAGAGAGAATGGCGAACCAGGGCCTCCAGCCACTACAAATGAACTCCAAATACGTGCACCCCTTGTGCATCTGGCTAATGTGGCTCCTGGGAATCAAACCTGGTCCTTTGGCTTTGCAGGCAAATGCCTTAACTGCTAAGCCATCCCTCCAGCCCCTAGAGAGAAGGTTTTAAAAGTTTATTCAGTGCTATTCTGTTTTCAAATCAACTGTATGATTGTTTAGAAAATTTTGAATATTTTCAGTGCTTAGAAGCTGAAAATGCAACAGGCTATGAAAGGTTATCAGGTTGCCAGATTTCTTTCCTTCCCCCTGCCCCTCCCCTCTCTCCCTCTTTTTCTCCCCTTCTCTCCCCTCTCTTTCCCTCTCCTCCCCTTCCTACCTCCCTCCTCCCTCCTTCTTTTCTCTCCCTCCCTCTTTCTCTCTCTCTTTCCCTCTTTCTTTCAATCTTTCAATCTTCTCTCTTTCCCTTCCTTCCTTCCCTTCCTTCCTTCCCTTCCTTTCCTTCCTTCCTTCCTTCCTTCCTTCCCTTCCTTCCTCCCTCCCTCCCTCCCCCTCCCTCCCTCCCTCCCCCTCCCTCCCTCCCTCCCTCCTTTTTCTTTTCTGTCTCCCAAAGTAGGGTTTCACTCTAGCCCAGGCTGACTTGGGAATTCACTCTGTATTTTCCAGGTGGCCTGAACTCATGGCAATCCTTCTACCTCTGTCTCCCAAGTGCTGGGATTAAATGTGTGCACCACCATCCCGGGCAAATTTCTTTTGACTTAGTTGGAAGTTGTGTATGTTTGTGATCTTTTTTTTTTTTATTACAGAAAAAGTCAATGAAACCTTATGATCTGGGATTTTTCCATAATCATTTTATCTTGAGAGCCAATAGTTGAATAATGTGTTAAGCCTAAAAGTTTTCTTTCAGGGCTGAGAATGTGGCTTAGTTTCTAAAATGCTTGCTGAGCATGCGTGAAGCTCTTGGTTTCATCTCAAGCACCTCATTAAAACTGTTCAGGATGGCATACACTAGTAATCCCAGTGCTCAAGAGGTGAAGTCAGAAAGTCAGGAGTTCAGGTCATCTCAGGTGGTGGTGGTTAGAATAGTGAATGTATGTCCCCATAGCCTTAGGGATTTTGATTAAGATTGAGCTTGCAACTTGAGTCTCCAGTGGGTGGAGCCCTGATGGAGGAGGTGTCACTGGGGGTGGATTTTGTAGTCCAGCTCTACTAAGGTGTTGGTGAGCCACTTGTAGCTCTGTTTGCTGCTGATTATTGCTGGTATCTCTCTGCTGTGGATCTATGGAAGTGAGCCAGCTTCTTTTGGCATGATGGTGCTTCCCCTGAAAATCTGTAGGTCTGAAATAAGCCCTTTCCTCCCATAAGCTGCTTCTGGTCAGGTGTTTGTCCCTGCAATGAGAAAGTAATTACAATAGCTATATCAAATTTGAGGTCAGGTTCTAGGCTATATGTTACATGAGACCCTGTATCAAATAATTTCCTTTTGTAATTATCACATGTTAGTTACTGTGGTATTATGTACTTTCTTTAAAGTATCTCCTAATATATTAATTTCTCTGATAATGCTGTGCAGCAAAACAAAGCAGGAAACAAACTGAATAATGTCTTACAGTATGCATTCTAGTCTAAACATACAATATTTAAGCCTAGGATTAATCATCTTGAGGGTTACCCTCATTAAATCTGTGACCTCGGTTCTGATGCTGCTTAGCTATGAACTGCCCCTCACCTCTTAAGGATGAGTTATAAGAGTACTGATGCATCTTTAGGGAATTTGGTGAGGGGAGGCAAACCCTAAATTAGTCCTATGAGTATTGAGGGTCTTCACAGATTATCTATCCTTAGTTAAATTTCTAACTGTTACAGTTTTAGTGTAATAGACTTGGAACAATCATTAGGTGGCCTATAATGACAAATGTGTTTTCCATTTGTCTCTCATATTTTTTATTGGGAAATAGTGGTGATGGCTAGTTCTGCCATTGTCATAGAGATTTTCCTACATTAAATTCTGTTACTGTAACTTGTGATTGAGTAGGCTTTCCATTTGGCTGCTCATATTCTCTCTTAAAAATACTTACTGAATATATCTTATGTACTAGGCACTACAAGGAGCAAGGATGTCCCTCAGGAGCTTGCAGTCTAATTGGGGAGATAATCAACAAACAACTAAATATATAGTGTATTATATTGATAAGTGACATGAAGAAAAATAGCAGAGAAAGGTGATAGAAGTTTGAGGAATGGATGTGTTATTTTAAAAAAAGGATGAATAGGGCTGAGAGAGATGGCTTGGTGGTGGTTAAGGCACCTGGCTGCCAAGCCTAAGAATCCTGATTCCAATCTCCAGGTCCCATGTTTAGCCAAACACAAAAAGTGATGCAAAGGTGCAATGCTATACTTGCCCACAAGGGCAAAGATGCATCTGGAGATAGTTCACAGTGGCTGAGAGGTGGCTGGCGTGTGTCATTCTCTCTTCTGTCTCCTCTCTCAACAACAACAACAACAAAAATAGATGGAATAGCCAGGCTGGGTGGCACATGCCTTTTAATCCCCACCTGGAAGTCAGAGGTAGGAGGATTACAGAGTAAATTCCAGGTCAGCCAGGACTAGGGAGTGAGACCCTGCCTTGAAAAACAAAACAAACCAAAAACAGGGTTAGTAGAGGACTCAATTCCTTGCATTCTGGTCATACTAATGTTAAGGAAGAGGTACTTAGGGAAGAGTATAAAGGTATGTTCTGGGAAAGGAGATGGTTGACATTATAAGGAACACAGACATTTCAGAGGAACATAACAATTTCTGGGCTATTAAAAGGACTCAGGGCTTTTACTCTAAAATGGTAAAAGGGACATGATCTAACTTAAAATTTAAGTGCATCAATTTTTGGCATTCTTTTGAACAAAGGTTTGATGAGTGGTAAGGGCAAAAATGGGCAGGCTAGTTAGGAAATTATTGCATTGATACTTGTAAGTGGGAAATCATAGCTTGGACCAGAGTAAAAACAGTAGGAGGTGGTGTGAGAAGTAACCAGATAGATATAACTTAAAGGTTGAGCTGAAGATTTTCTTTGATATGTTAGATATGAAGAGGTAACTACGGAGTGTCTTTGTTTAAAGTGTTGGATTAATGACATTAGGATATTTTATATATCTATGGCAGGCCAAAGATTAAGACCTGAATACTTTGAGATGCTTTGACTATATTCATATTTAGATTCCACATACTGTGGATGTGTGGAGGCTCAAGTTTTATAAATAGGAAATAGAGTAAATTCCCTGCCAGCAGAAAGAGCTAAATCTGTATTAGTTTTTGGAACCATTTAACTAATTTTCAATCACTTTTCAGGAAAAAGGAAAACTACCAGTTGGAGAGAATCCGCATGATGCTGAAGTTCCATCATCATCAGGAATTGACTCAACCAAATCCCTGGACAAAGATGCCAGTGAAGGTATGTTAAGATCTTTTGTTATTTGTGTTGTGTTAAGAAGGCCTAAGCAAAGTGATTGCCAGCATTATCATCTGTTTTCATTGCAATGATACCCTTGTGATTATCTTCTTCATCAATGTTTAGGGTATAGTAGCTGCTTAGTAAATATTTCTTGGGCTGGAGAGATGGCTCAGAGGTTAAGGTTTTTGTTTGCAAAGTGTGATGGCCTGGGTTCAGTTCCCCAATACCTATGTAAAGGCAGATGCACAAAGTGATACATGCCTCTGGAGGTTTTTTTTTGCAGTGGCAAGAAGCCTTGGCACATATATTCATTCTCTCTTTTCTTGCAAATAAATAAATGAATAAAAAAATTAAACAAAAAAAGTCGTGTGTGGTGGCACATGCCTTTTATCCCAGCATTTGGGAGGCAGAGGTAGAAGGATTGCTGTGAGTTCAAGGCCACCCTGAGACTACGTAGTTAATTCCAGGTCAGCCTGGGCCAGAGTGAGACCCTACCTTGAAAAACAAACAAACAAACAAACAAACAAACTAACTAACTAACTAACTAACTAAATAAATAAATAAATAAATGAGTAAATAAATGAATAAATAAATCAAACAAACGAACAAAAAAGATTTTCCAGGTAAGAGGGAGAGCTGCATGGATCAAAGGGGATAAACTTAAGACATTTAGAAGACTTTTGACAGGTGTACCCTCTCCTTTTAGCCCAAGAACAGTGGAACCTTCCCTCTAGGGTCAATGACCCTTTAAGCCATAGGCTTCTGACTTGGTTCTCAATACCAGATATGAATTTCCTCCCACTGAGTGGGCCTCATATTTAATCAGAGAACAGTTGGTTCTCCCCATAGCCTGTGTGCCACTATTGCTCTGGTGTGTAATCTTGTCTGGCTGATTTTGTTGTTTGCAGGATCCACTACTTGTTCACTCTGTTGTTCACTCTGTGACCTTTATCCCCAAGCAGCTTGTATAGCACTGCTAACCAGCAGAGAGCTGTTGTTCATCTCATTTCCAGCAAGATCTCTTGATGTCCTGCAGCCACAGCCTGTGCTATCTTTAGCAATAGGATCTTACCATTTAGATATGGTGGGTAATCAGCTACTTTGACAGTGGCATGCATTGTTTTGGTGGCCTCATGGGCCTCCCTAACCAACAGATCACTGTGGGTGGGGTGAGTAACCCAATTCTGGCACTAGGATTTGCCAACAACAGCTTATGGTTTTAGGGTAAAGCCTAAAGCACCCATAGGGTGCTTCTGCCCAAAGGTTCCCCCCACCTCTCTCATTAAGAGAGTTAAGCCTTTTAATTAATTAACAAGAGGATGGTTTCTATGGTTCTGATTCATGCCGTCATTAGTTTTAGTTTTGTATATCTCTCCACTCCCTTACCCTATTTTCCCCTAGACCCTTTTTGGTGTTTTCAAGATCGGGTCTCACTCTAGCCCAAGCTGACCTAGAACTCACTGTGATCTTCCTACCTCTGCCTCCCAAGTGCTGGGATTAAAGGTGACCACCACCACACCCAGGCTAAGTATCCCATTTCAGCACCCCCCCCCCCCACTTCTCATCTCTCCCAAGCCTCATTCTAACTTCCTTGCTACATGATGCTTACTACAACTTATAAACAAAAACTGTTTCTTGGTAGGATCTGCATATGAGAGAGAACATGTGATGTTTGTCTTTCTGAGCCTGTGTGATTTTGCTTACTATGATTTCTTTCCAGGTTCATCCATTTTCCTGCAAATTTCCTTGTCCTTTTTTTTTTTTTTCCCTAGGTAGGCTCTCATTCTAGCCCAGGCTGACCTTGAATTCACTCCATTCTCAGGGTGGCCTTGAACTCACGGTGATCCTTGTACCTCTGCCTCCTGAGTGCTGGGATTATTAAAGGTGTGCGCTACCATGCCCAGCTCAAATTTTTTAAAATGTAATTTATTTATTTATTTGAGAGAGAGAGAAAGAAGGCACACCAGGGCCTTGAGCCACTGCAAACGAACTCCTTTTTTTTGGGGGGGGGGTTCATTTTTCGGTTTTTCAAGGTAGGTTCTCACTCTAGCCCAGGCTGACCTGGAATTCACTATGTAATCTCAGGGTGGCCTCAAACTCCTGGCGATCCTCCTACCTTTGCCTCCTGAATGCTGGGATTAAAGGCGTCCACCACCACGCCTGGCTTGATTATTTTGTTTATCTAGCATCTTTGGTATTGAAAGGTTTTACAGAAGAGAATAGGCTTAGATTTTTTTAATATAAATATGTATTTGCATATTTAAATTTTAGGTATTTTTGCATCTTTTCTAAAATATGACAGATGCCTGCGTTATTTAACAGATACTTGGTTCCTGTACTTAGCCTTTGTTAAAAAAAAGATTTCTTTTTTTTTTTGAGACAGGATGTCGCTCTAGCCAGGGCTGAATTCACTATGTAATCTTGGAGTGACCTCAAACTCATGGCAGTAATCCTACCTCTGCCTCCTGAGTGCTGGAATTAAAGGCATGCACCACCACACCCAACTTTAGATTTTTATTTATTTATTTGCAAGCAAAGAAAGACAAAGTAAGATATGAACTTAGTCTTCTTTTAGTCATTCAAATTCATGATTGTAAACATACAAACATTGTATAGTCCAAAAACAAAATCAGGCTGTTAGCATTCATTGAGCTTTTAGTAACTGGGCATTATTTTAAGTACATACAGAGTTTCAAGTTAATACAACTAATGATAGATGGAAATAATAGAGATAAAACTTAAAATCAAATAGTATTTTACACTTACTCATTTTGTTATATGTGATGGTTTCTACCACACTCACTTCATTCCGTAATTTATAATTACAGAAAACAAGTTGTCCTTCTCTGCTGTGTGCTTCTAATTTTTCTCCATTTTGTTTGTATATGTGGATGAAGCTTAAAGGATGTTAGCCAGTCTTGTAGATGAAAAAACTTTGTGACAGTTTTCTTTTGTGTTTTGGGGAGATATTTACTTTTTTTTTTTCCTTTATATTTTCAAAGGCCAATGTAAGGAGTTTATACTCCATGAACTAGCAAATGTTTTTTTCTCTTTTTGGTCTTCTAAAATTTGTTTTATTTTGTACATGTGTGTGTATTTCAAACTTCAATGTGTCTTTGTTTAGGAGAAACATCAGATGGTGTGAGTAAGTCAGTACACAAGGTCTTTGCTTCCATGCTTGGAGAGACTGAAGATGATGAAGAGGAGGAGGAGGAAGAAGAGGAAGAGGAGGAAACACCTGAGCAACCCACTGCAGGGGACGTATTTGTGTTGGAGATGGTTCTTAATCGTGAAACCAAAAAAATGATGAAAGTAAGTTAACTTGTTATCTATAAACTTTAAGAAAATGGTGTAGTTATTGAAAAGAGAGCATTAGTTTAGTTCTATTTGGGAAACAGTTCAAACAATAAAAAAGGAAATATAGTGAGAATGGCTGTCATTCATTTCTTAGTACTCATTTTAGAGAATTTATGTAAAATCTTAACTATTTCATGTGTCGGAATGTTTTGTAGTTTTGCTATTGAAAGACATAAATATGACTTAGTATTTGTTTTTTTTTACTAAGCCTGTTCTACATCAATAAATTTCTTACTCTGCAGAGTACTGCACAGTAAGATTTCTGGCATGTAAATCCATTTTGTAGCTTAGTAATTTGTTATACTAATTAGTAATTCTTATCATTTGGTTTTTGCTTTCCTAATGTACTTAATTGTTCTCTGAACTTTCTACTGTAGGATGCTTTTTGTTTTTACTTTATTAGGTGCTCTATCAGCATAATTTTGTTCTTTCCCACATTTGAGTTTTTAAAAACATTTTTATTGACAACTTCCATAATTATAGACAATAAAGCATGATAATTCCCACCTCTCACCCACTTTTCCCTTCACAAATCTACTCTCTATCATATCCCCTCCCCTTCTCTTTTATTTTGCTGTCGTCATCTTTTCCTCCTGTTATGAGGGTCTTGTGTAGGTAGTACTAGGCACTGCAAAGTCATTGATATTGAGGCCAATTTGTGTCTGGAAGATTGTGTTATAAGTGGTCCTACCCTTCCTTTGGCTCTTACATTCTTTGTACTTCCTCTTCTGAAATGGACCCTGAGCCTTGGAAGGTGTGATAGAGATGTTGTAGTGCTAAACACTCCTCTGTCACTAGTTCACAGCACTGTGGTGCCTTTTGGTTCATCCCAGTGGTCACTGCCATCTGAAAAGAAACCAAAAGTGAGAGTAGCATTAATATACCACATTTGAGTTTTATATTTCTTCCAGTTAAGGAGTTAGAATTGCAACCACTTAGTGCTTAGTTGGGAAGCTTAGAAGATTAAAAAGCTTTAAAAGGAAATTTAATTTTCTTTATGTTCTTTATTAATATGGTTGGAGTTGTAATCTAAGCTCTTACTATGTTTTTAACCTACATATCATTTTCCTTCCACATAGGAGAAAAGGCCTCGGAGTAAACTACCCAGAGCTCTGAGGGGTCTCATGGGTGAAGCCAATATTCGCTTTGCTCGAGGAGAACATGAAGAAGCCATATTGATGTGCATGGAAATCATAAGACAAGGTGCTTTCCATGGGAACTTTATGGATTGTAACCATTGACCTGTCTGACGTTTAAAACAAATGGAGAAGTGTTTTATTGTTTTATTTATAAAATACATTTAGGAGTGAAGAGTGATTGTGGTAACTAACCTGCCACTTTTCCCATTTAATAGGAGTTGTTACTCAGAACATGAAAACCACACAGTGAGTCAGTGAAAAGCAGTCATCTGTATTGAACTCTTATAGGTTTTTAAAAAAAACCTTTTACTTTAGAGCTTTTAGACTTATGTACTATTAATCTTTTTATTCTCATTCATATTTTCTCTCCCTCCCCCCACTCTGATGAACTACATCCTCAACCCTGTTGATTTAAAAATGCCAGGTATATTATGTTAAAATCACTTGAAAATCTTTTTTTCCCTGTTTTCCAAATCAAACAATGCTAAATTTATTTTAGTTTTACTGTTTGTAAGGATACATTTAAATTTGTCATTTTATCTTTAGCCAATGGAATATATATTTCTTTTTCATTTATTTTAGCTCCTCTGGCTTATGAGCCATTCTCTACTCTTGCCATGATATATGAAGATCAAGGTGACATGGAAAAGTCATTGCAATTTGAGTTGATTGCTGCACATTTAAATCCCAGTGACACAGAAGAATGGGTTAGACTGGCAGAAATGTCTCTGGAACAAGACAATATTAAGCAGGCCATTTTTTGCTATACAAAAGGTAATTAAAATATTTTGGGGGGTAGATGGAAAAAAAGTACATTTTTTTCTTGTTTGATTGGTTTGATTGGGTATTATATAGTAGGTTATTCATACTTTATTTATTTGAGAGAGACACAGAAGGAGGAAAAGGCAGACAGAGAAGAGAGAGAGCGAGAGAGAATGGGTGTGCCAGGGTCTCCAGCTACTGCATGCAAACTCCAGACATATGCACCACCTTGTGCATCTGGCTTGCATGGGTACTGGAGAATCAAACCTGGGTCCTTAAGCTTTGCAGGCAAACACCTTAACTGCTAAGCCATCTCTCCAGTCCTAGGTTATTCATTAATTGCACTTTTCTTCTGTACTATAATACTGGCCCATATGTATTTGTTTCTTATCCTGTTACACTGTAGTTATCTGAGTCTGTCTGTTTGTATGTTTATTTATGACTTTATATTCTGTGCTAATATAGCATAAAAGTTGGTGCTTCAACACTTTACCCCTAAAGCTGTTACTTGATGGTTAATGTCAGACTAGAGTGACAAAATGAAGATTAATATGGAAAATCATGTAGGTATCTGGTTTTAAGATCAAGCCCAGTCAAGAGTTCTGTGGAGATAGATTTATTCCAGAATAATTGCCTTGTTTCCAGTGGGGAATTAATTTTCTGAGAAAAGTCACACCTAGGTATTATTCACTTCTCTTTTGATAAGAATGTAATTTTTATTCCTTTATCTCTTTCTAGCTCTTAAATATGAACCTACAAACGTTCGCTATCTGTGGGAGAGATCAAGCCTTTATGAACAGATGGGTGATCATAAAATGGCCATGGATGGCTATAGGCGTATTTTAAATCTCTTGTCTCCATCTGATGGAGACCGTTTTATGCAATTGGCTAGAGATATGGCAAAGTAAGTTTGGAGTGAAGTAAATATAGATGCTTTTATTAGTCATTTTGCAAATCAAAGTATATATTTGAAATAGGATATATTTTTTACTGAGGTTAAAAGAAACAGTCTGCCTCTGTTTTATATTTAGCCTACATACAGAGGGAGGTTTTCTTTTTCTAAATACTATTTATTTATTTATTTATTTGACAGAGAGAGAGAGGGAGAGAGAATGGGCGAACCAGGGCCTCCAGCCACTACAAATGAACTCCAAATACGTGCACCCCCTTGTGCATCTGGCTAATGTGGCTCCTGGGGAATCAAACCTGGGTCCTTTGGCTTTGC
This sequence comes from Orientallactaga sibirica, assembly GCA_036365145.1. Lineage (NCBI taxonomy): Eukaryota > Metazoa > Chordata > Mammalia > Rodentia > Dipodidae > Orientallactaga > Orientallactaga sibirica. Next base: position 22,253,307 of record JAEOAD010000004.1, read on the forward strand.
AGGCAAATGCCTTAACTGCTAAGCCATCCCTCCAGCCCCCAGAGAGAAGGTTTTAAAAGTTTATTCAGTGCTATTCTGTTTTCAAATCAACTGTATGATTGTTTAGAAAATTTTGAATATTTTCAGTGCTTAGAAGCTGAAAATGCAACAGGCTATGAAAGGTTATCAGGTTGCCAGATTTCTTTCCTTCCCCTGCCCCCTCCCTCTTCCCTCTTTTCTCCCCTTCTCTCCCTCTCTCTTTCCCTCTCCCTCCCCCTTCCTACCTCCCTCCCTCCCTCCTTCTTTCTCTCTCCCTCCCTCTTTCTCTCTCTCTTTCTCTTTCTTTCAATCTTTCAATCTTCTCTCTTTCCCCTTCCTTCCTTCCTTCCTTCCTTCCTTCCTTCCTTCCTTCCTTCCTTCCTTCCTTCCTTCCTTCCTTCCCTCCCTCCCTCCCTCCCCCTCCCTCCCTCCCTCCCTCCCTCCCTCCCTCCCTCCCTTCTTTCTTTTCTGTCTCCCCAAAGTAGGGTTTCACTCTAGCCCAGGCTGACTTGGAATTCACTCTGTATTTTCCAGGTGGCCTTGAACTCATGGCAATCCTTCTACCTCTGTCTCCCAAGTGCTGGGATTAAATGTGTGCACCACCATCCCGGGCAAATTTCTTTGACTTAGTTGGAAGTTGTGTATGTTTGTGATCTTTTTTTTTTTTTATTACAGAAAAGTCAATGAAACCTTTATGATCTGGGATTTTTCCATAATCATTTTATCTTGAGAGCCAATAGTTGAATAATGTGTTAAGCCTAAAAGTTTTCTTTCAGGGCTGAGAATGTGGCTTAGTTTCTAAAATGCTTGCTGAGCATGCGTGAAGCTCTTGGTTTCATCTCAAGCACCTCATTAAAACTGTTCAGGATGGCATACACTAGTAATCCCAGTGCTCAAGAGGTGAAGTCAGGAAAGTCAGGAGTTCAAGGTCATCTCAGGTGTGGTGGTGGTTAGAATGTGAATGTATGTCCCCCATAGCCTTAGGGATTTTGATTAAGATTGAGCTTGCAACTTGAGTCTCCAGTGGGTGGAGCCCTGCTAGGGAGGAGGTGTCACTGGGGGGTGGATTTTGTAGTCCAGCTCTACTAAGGTGTACGGTGAGCCACTTGTAGCTCTGTTTGCTGCTGATTATTGCTGGTATCTCTCTGCTGTGGATCTATGGAAGCGAGCCAGCTTCTTTTGGCATGATGGTGCTTCCCCTGAAAATCTGTAGGTCTGAAATAAGCCCTTTCCTCCCATAAGCTGCTTCTGGTCAGGTGTTTGTCCCTGCAATGAGAAAGTAATTACAATAGCTATATCAAATTTGAGGTCAGGTTCTAGGCTATATGTTACATGAGACCCTGTATCAAATAATTTCCTTTTGTAATTATCACATGTTAGTTACTGTGGTATTATGTACTTTCTTTAAAGTATCTCCTAATATATTAATTTCTCTGATAATGCTGTGCAGCAAAACAAAGCAGGAAACAAACTGAATAATGTCTTACAGTATGCATTCTAGTCTAAACATACAATATTTAAGCCTAGGATTAATCATCTTGAGGGTTACCCTCATTAAATCTGTGACCTCGGTTCTGATGCTGCTTAGCTATGAACTGCCCCTCACCCTCTTAAGGATGAGTTATAAGAGTACTGATGCATCTTTAGGGAATTTGGTGAGGGGAGGCAACCCTAAATTAGTCCCATGAGTATTGAGGGTCTTCACAGATTATCTATCCTTAGTTAAATTTCTAACTGTTACAGTTTAGTGTAATAGACTTGAACAATCATTAGGTGGCCTATAATGACAAATGTGTTTTCCATTTGTCTCTCATATTTTTTTATTGGGAAATAGTGGTGATGGCTAGTTCTGCCATTGTCATAGAGATTTTCCTACATTAAATTCTGTTACTGTAACTTGTGATTGAGTAGGCTTTCCATTTGGCTGCTCATATTCTCTCTTAAAATACTTACTGAATATATCTTATGTACTAGGCACTACAAGGAGCAAGGATGTCCCTCAGGGAGCTTGCAGTCTAATTGGGGAGATAATCAACAAACAACTAAATATATAGTGTATTATATTGATAAGTGACATGAAGAAAAATAAGCAGAGAAAGGTGATAGAAGTTTGAGGAATGGATGTGTTATTTTAAAAATAGGATGAATAGGGCTGGAGAGATGGCTTGGTGGTGGTTAAGGCACCTGGCTGCCAAGCCTAAGAATCCTGATTCCAATCTCCAGGTCCCATGTTTAGCCAAACACAAAAAGTGATGCAAAGGTGCAATGCTATACTTGCCCACAAGGGGGCGCATGCATCTGGAGATAGTTCACAGTGGCTGAGAGGCCGCTGGCGTGTCCGTTCTCTCTCTTTCTGTCTCTCTCTCAACAACAACAACAACAAAAATAGGATGAATAGCCAGGCTGGGTGGCACATGCCTTTAATCCCAGCACCTGGAAGTCAGAGGTAGGAGGATTACAGAGTAAATTCCAGGTCAGCCAGGACTAGAGTGAGACCCTGCCTTGAAAAACAAAACAAACCAAAAAACAGGGTTAGTAGAGGACTCAATTCCTTGCATTCTGGTCATACTAATGTTAAGGAAGAGGTACTTAGGGAAGAGTATAAAGGTATGTTCTGGGAAAGGAGATGGAAGCTGATACATTATAAGGAACACAGACATTTCAGAGGAACATAACAATTTCTGGGCTATTAAAAGGACTCAGGGCTTTTACTCTAAATGAGTAAAAAAGGGACATGATCTAACTTAAAATTTAAGTGCATCAATTTTGGCTGTTCTTTTGAACAAAGGTTGATGAGTGGTAAGGGCAAAAATGGGCAGGCTAGTTAGGAAATTATTGCATTGATACTTGTAAGTGGAAATCATAGCTTGGACCAGAGTAAAAACAGTAGGAGGTGGTGTGAGAAGTAACCAGATAGATATAACTTAAAGGTTGAGCTGAAGATTTTCTTTGATATGTTAGATATGAAGAGGTGTGTGTGTGTGTGTGTGTGTGTGTGTGTGTGTGTGTGTGAGAGAGAGAGAGAGAGAGGAAAGGAAGAGAAAAGAATAAGGTAAAGGAAGAGCTCAAAGGAAGAACTGAACCCTGAAGTACTCTAGTATTTAGAAGTCAAGGAAAAAGAAAAAGGCCTGTGCAGTAGAAGAAACTAAAAGTACTTGATGCTCTACAATTTTATGGAAGAAAGCACTTCAAGCAGGCAGGTGATAGTTTGTGTGGAATTCTGCAGATATGTCACGTAAAGCAAGCACTGAAGAGTTAAGGAGATGGCTCAACATGTTAAAGGTGCTTGCTTGCAAGGCTTGCCAGCCTGAGTTAAATTTCCCAGCAACCAATATATGTACAGCTGGATGCACATTCTTTTGCAGTGCCAAGAGATCTTTGCATACATGCACACACGTAAAAATAGATAAAAAGAAAGGGGAAAAAGCATTTAAAAAAAAAAAAACTTGAGAATTGGCAGTAAGATTTACCAACTTGGAGATCAGTTTGAAAGACTGGAAGAAGGCAAAATTGATTGGATGCTGTTTTAAAAAAAAGGGATAGAAGCCAGGCGTGGTGGCGCACACCTTTAATCCCAGCACTTGGTAGGCAGAGGTAGGAGGATCACTGTGAGTTTGAGGCCACTCTGAGACTACATAGTGAATTCCAGGTCAGCCTGTACTAGAGTGAGACCCTACTTCGGAAAAAAAAAAAAAAAAAAAAGGGACAGAGTGCAAGGTGGTACTCTTATAATCCTTGCACTTGAGAGGCTGAGGCTATAGCGTGAGACCTCTGCAAACAAATGAAGGGTGAGGCCAGGGGTGGTGGTGTATGCCTTTAATCCCAGCACTTGGGTGGCAGAGGTAGGAGGATCACCATGAGTTTGAGGCCACCCTGAGACTACATAGTAAATTCTTCCAGGTCAGCCTGAGCTAAAGATCAAGACCCTACCTCAAAAGCCACCAAAAAAAGTCAGGCGTGGAGGCGCTCACCTTTAATCCCAGCACTCGGGAGGCAGAGATAGGAGGATCACTGTGAGTTTGAGGCCACCCTGACACGACAGTGAATTCTAGGTCAGCCTCAGCTAAAGTGAGACCCTACCTTGACAAACAAACAAAAGAACAACAAAAAAAAAAACCTACAAAAAAACAAAAACTTCCCAACTGCCAGGCCTGGTAGCGTGTGCCTTTAATCCCAGCACTCAGGAGGCTGAGGTAGGAGGATCACTGTGAGTTCGAGGCCACCCTGCAAGTACAGAGTGAATCCAGATCAGCCTGAACTAGAGTGAGACCCTACCTTGGGAAAAAAAGGTGAGATGGGCAACCCTGGAGGAATTTATAAGGCATAACCATAGAATGAGTTGTAGAATTAACAAGATTTTTTTAAAATTGGGAAAAGTTACATTCATATCTCAATAGGAATACAAAAAAGGGGGACACAGTGAAGTTTTTAGAGAGAAGACAATTGCTTGAGCAATATTCTTGAGTAGATTTAGAAGGAATGGGATCTTTGCCTTATGTGTACTTGTCATCTGTCCATGATACAGAGGAAAGCGAAGGATGTGGTGCATGGTATTGGTAGGGTCTTCAAGTGAGAGTGAAGATGGGAGAGTGTTATGGAGAGGCTGCAAAATATTTCCCATAGACTGGCAGCATTTGAATAACTGAGAGCTTGTTGGGAATGCAGGATGCTATCTTGCTTTAACTCTGATCAGAAAATGTCCTTTTTAACAATTTCCAGTTGGTGTGTATGCATTCAAGTTTGAGAAGTATGGACTAGGTTAACTATTCGTGTTGTTTTTCAGGGTAGTGGGCCCCTCCATCAGAGTGGTGTTCTGAGAGTCAGAATGCTAATTATGATTATAAAGAAGAACATATTTTATCTTCTCATATTTTAGGAAAATGGAAAATCAGTTCATTGTTTGAGGGCTAAATGAAAATCTGAGTTTTATAATTAGATTTAAATAGTACTTATCTTGCTACTTGCATTTTATAGGAGTTACTATGAAGCCAATGATAGTACTTCAGCTATTAATATTATTGAAGAAGCTTTCTCAAAGCACCAAGGCCTAGTTTCCATGGAAGATGTTAACATCGCAGCTGAGCTATATATTTCTAACAAGCAGTATGACAAAGCTCTGGAGGTACAAACGAATGGTTATGTGCTCTGCTCTTAGGTTTGGAACACAGTTTTGTAATATATGCTTATACTTACATGGGAATCATAGACTGCTAGATTCTCTAGTAATTCCATATGGAATATAAAATACATAACCAATGATCTTGTCATTGTAGGTATCAAGTGTATCTTACAATTTATGATAGCAGGGCTCATAAGACTAATTATATGGATTCACTTATTATTCTGGTGGAGAAAGTAGGTTGGTTTATTGTTAAAATTATTATATATCCTTAGTATAAGTTAACATAATATAATACTAAGGTATCAGAGTTACTTAACTTTTAAAATATAAGATATTTTAAGCAATTCTTTTAAAAATGTTTTAAAAGCTTTAAAACCTTATTTTTTTCTATCTTTTTTGTTGCAAGGACTATTTGAAATAACTACACAAATATTTTTCGTATGTAATTATTTTTCATTTTATTTCCCATTCTCCTAGGTTATTACTGATTTTTCTGGAATTATTTTAGAAAAGAATGGTTCAGAAGAAGGAGTCTCCGAAGAAAATAAAGGTTGTAGTTAACTTTGTATTGGAAAGTGTACATAATCCTCTTGCTCATAATATAGTGTCTTGAATTGATAATGTTCTAAAGCAAGTATTCCACATTTTCTCAGATTTTAGTTTTTCTCATGAGTATTAGTTTATAAGTAATCTTTAAAAATGCTTTAAGTAGCTGGGTGTGGTGGCTTACGCCTTCAGTCCCAGCACTTGGGAGGCAGAAGTAGGAGGATCACTGTGATTTCAAGGCCACTCTGAGACTACATAGTGAATTCCAAGTCAGCCTGGGCTAGAGTGAGACCCTACCTCGAAAAAACAATAAATAAATAAATAAATAAATGTATTAATATGCCCATTTGAACTTGCTGTTTCTCTTTGATCCTTGGACCCTTTTTTTTTTCTCTCTTTCTTTCTTTTTTTCTTTCTCTCTCTCTCTCTTTCTTTCTCTCCCTCTCTCTTTTTCTCTCTGTCTTGTTTTTTGTTTTGTTTTGTTTTGTTCTGTTTTGTTTTGTTTGGTTCTCTTTGAAACAAGAGTCACAAACTCAGCTTGGCCTCACGGCATTTGTACTGCTGCAGACTCCAAAGTGCTGGGTATATAGATGTGTGTTACAGCATGCAGGTCTTCATTTCTTTTTATTTTTATGGGAAAAAAGTAAAGTATTGAGTAGATTAAGCACTTCTAGGTTTATAGCAGCTTGCTTTCCAGAGGCTTTCACTGAACCATTAAGCATTCTGTTTGAGGACCAGGGGGATGGCTCTGTGGGTAAAGTATTTGCCATATAAGCAGGAGAGCCTGAGTTGGATCCCTGGAGCCCATATAACATTGGATGCCATAGCAGTCATTTCATCGTTTAGTGTGTTTCACTGTGTTTCACTGATTCTGTTTTCCTTACTCCTTCACCTTCTTAATGATTGAGCATAATGAGAATCAGGGAACATCAGTGGCATGTTAGAGTTTGAGTACTGGCAATTTTATTAGGACAGATGGATCCTAGTTAATGATTTTGCAACTTTATGATAATGTGAAGATAATATACATACAGTAGAAAACATACTTTGAGTTTGGAATTTTGATCTTTTGCTGGGCCAGCAATTGACTATACTACCCTCTCATGGTGCTGGGCATCAGGAGGCCACCCCATTATGAGGGACAACCAATGTTTGACAGTGGAATTTTCCTTTTTTTGGGGCTGCTTTTCAAGGTAGGGTCTCCTTCTAGTTCTGGCTGACCTAGAATTCACTATATACTTTCAGGTGGGCATTAAACTCATGGCAGTACTTCTATCTCTGCTTCCCTCTGCTTTCTGAGTTCTGGGATTAAACATGTGTGCCACCATGCCTTGCTACAGTAGATTTTAATATATATATAAAATTTATTTATTTGCCAGTGATTCAGGATTTGGGGGCCAGGAGGGGTCCCTCAGAATCTATGAGCCCCAAGTTTTGGGTTCTGTCCTACTCTTAATAAAGAATTAATAAAGGTGGACTCAAGACAGATAAATTATGAATTATTAAGGGGGAAATCACAAATTGTAGGGTTTAATTAAGGGAGATTGAGGTCTGGGAAGGAGGATAGAGCAGAATCAATAACATGTGGGAAGTAGGAAAAATAGTCTCTTGTGGAAACACTGACCTCCACATGTGCATTGTGGCATACACACCCTCCCCAATAAATTAAATGAAGCTTGTTACAAAACTAAAGAAAACTGAAGAAAGTTTAAGAAACTAGTAATAGAGTTAGCCAGAATTAGCATTGACTGTGGGATCTTTGCTTTGAATCATTTGACATGAGAAGATTTAGTTGGATTGATTTTCTCCACATTTGAGCTTGCATGTAGGAACTCTGGTCTGATTATTCTGCAGCTGATGAGAACATTTCCTGCACTATACCTGATGGTGTGCCAATCGATATCACTGTGAAGTTGATGGTCTGCCTTGTACATCTCAACATCCTGGAACCACTTAATGTAAGTGACATTAAGATCTGCACTTCTGTAAGTAATTTAGATACTTCAGATTATACCTACTGTCTTCAGATGACTAAAAATTGTAATGCTACTTTAAAGTTTCACTTTTTTTTTCAAGGTAGGGTCTCACTCTAGCCAGGGCTGATCTGGAATTCACTCTGTATTCTCAGGATGGCTTTGAACTCATGGTGATCCTCCTACCTCTGCCTTCCGAGCTTGGCCACATTTTTTGATAAATAGGACACAATAAGCATCAAATTAACTTTTGTAGGCAAGGCTTATAAAAACAAAATAAATTGAAATTGAGCATATAATAATATATTTTTCTTTTAAAATGAGAACAATCCACAGATGATAAATTATGATAAGGCCTTTAGGCAATTGGTAGTAATTCATATCTATTCTCTTTTTTCTGACTTTGAACTAAGCATTTCATTGATTATACCTTATTGACTGTATGATAAGCTGTTGAGTAGTATATGCAAATCCCTCTATTTATGGTTTTCTATTCTAATGGGATTGACTAGATCGAATAAATTAGTACATTCTGTAGGCTATTGATTGGTGATAAATGTTCTGAAGAAAAATAAGGAAGAAATATAGGGAATATTGATGTAGGAGAAAGTTGTAGATTTTTAATAGGAGAGTCAGGCCTCCCTGGAAAATTGGCGTTTGAATGAGAATTGAAGGTAGCAAACCATGAGGCTAACTGAGGGACTAGGTTGTAAAACATGAGCAGACACATGGACCCCAGACCACAAGCATGTTTGGTTGGTTAGGGAAAGCACACAGAGCAGTGTGGGCCAACTTCCTGCAGAGTGTCTTTAACAGGCCCACACAGTAGATACAGAAATGTATAGAAATGATTATTTAAGCTCTTTGACCTTATTCCTTTCTGCTTGCTTCAAATAACTGATGTATGCACATGCAGGTTTGTAATGAATACTTGACTTTAAGTTTTTTTTGCTCTAGCCTCTGTTGACAACGCTGGTGGAACAGAATCCTGAAGATATGGGAGACCTTTATCTAGATGTTGCTGAAGCTTTCCTGGATATTGGTGAATACAATTCTGCACTTCCTCTCCTCAGTGCACTAGTTTGCTCTGAAAGATACAACCTTGCAGTTGTTTGGCTCCGGCATGCAGGTAATATTTTTTGTTATGGGAACAAAAAGTTTTAATCAGACAAGCAGGCAAAAACTTGGTTTTCCAACATGTCAGTAATTATAAAATACTAGAATCTTAGTGCAGATATTTTTGGTTTTAGGGTAGTTTGTTGAAGGTATTTTTTTGAAATTTTATTTTATAAAAGGTTATATTCTTCCATCCCTTCATCTGTGATGTCGTATCCTAGGGGGCCTTCCTCAGGTTATTGATATTTACTGTGGGGTTATGAAGGTCTCAGTCTCTGTGGAGAAGGGGGTGGGGCATGCGTCAGAGAATTCCTACCCACATTTTTTCTGCTCCTTGTTCTGCAATGTTCCCTGAGCCATGAGAAGCCTATTAGCAGTCTGATTTGGTTTGAATTCTCTGTAGCCTCTGGATATTTGCTTTGATGGGTTTTGATTGATCATAGTCTCTGTCAGCATTGCCTTGGAATTGGTTGTCAGGCAGTAGTGAGAGCAGTAGTCCTGTTGCCACTTCCTCTGCAGTTTCTTCTGGGCCCTGTGAGATGTGGTAGAGGTGGCAGTTCTTAAATGGTAGGCATTTTCTTATGGTAGGCATTGTCTTTTCTTGTTGTTTTGATGGATCTTAGATCTCTTCAGTTTTCTCTGTCATCTATAAAATAAAACATTGTCCAACCCAGAGTGAGAGTAGCTTGGATTAAAGGGACTATGATGCATAGCTATTTGAGAAACTTTTTGCTGTGTAAGCCCACTCATCCAGAGAGCAGTGGGGCCTTCTCTCTGAAGTCTATATATTTCCTGTCCATGGGATTTTGACTTGGTACCATATATGTGTTCTTTCCCACTGAGTGGGCATCATGTCAGGTTGGATAATAGTTGGTTACCCTCTGAGGCTGTGTGCCACTATTGCACAAGTTTTTACTTCTTGCCCATCTGATTTTGTAGTTTTCATCCCAATTTTAAAAAATATATAGGCATTTGGGCTGGGGAGATGACTCCGGGTAAAGCACTTGCTGGACGTTGTGGTTTATGGTTTAAATGTAAAATGTCCCCCATAGGCTTATGTGTTTGACCACTTGGCCCCCAACTAGTGCTGCTGTTTGGGAAGATTATGGAACTTTTAGGAGGTGGAGCCTTGCTGGTGAAAGTGGGTCACTGTGGGAAGGGGCTTAAGGTTTGTTTGTTTGCTTTTGTTTCTTTTTGATGCAAGCTCAACAGACTGGCCTTTTTTTTTTTTTTTTATGTGAGAGAGAGAGAATTGGCACCCAATTCCAGTCAGTGCAATTGAACTCTGGATGCATGCACCCCCTTGTGCACATGTGCAACCTTTTGTGCATGCATCACTGGTCTGGCTTATGTTGGACCTGGAGAATTGAACATGAGTCCTTAGGCTTTGTAGGAAGTGCCTTAACCAATAAACCATCTCTGTAGCCTTGAGCTTAAGGTTTTATACTCTGGCCCCCCTTCTTGTTTGCCCTCAGTTTCCTGGCAAAGTACAATATAACCAGTTCTGCTCCTTCTGCTCCTTGATTCTGCTCCATCTTCATGGCAGAAAGTATCCCTTGAACCTGTAACCAAGTAAACCCCTTCCTTCCTTAAGTTGCTTCTAGTCAAGTATTTTCTCCCAGCAATGAGCACATACACACATCAAGTAAGGATGAGGACTTGAGTTCAGATCCCAGTGCTGAGGAGCCAGAGACAGGGAATCCTTTGGGCTCACTGGTTCTGTAGTTTAGCCAAAACAGTGAGCTGTAATTCAGCAAGAGACCTTATCTCAAGGAATAAGGTGGAGAAAGACATGTGATAACGACCTCTGATCTTCATACACACACACATCTGTGTATACCTGTGTGCCCTCACACATATGAACACAAATACACACATGCACTCTACACTCACATGTACTTTGGGGGAGGGAGAAAAAAATGGAGGCATCAAAGTTTATTTTATTTTATTTTATTTATTTGCAGAGAGATAGAGGAGAGACTGAGAGAGAATGGGCACGTCAGGGCTTCTAGCCACCGCAGATGAACTCCATATGCATGTGCCCTTTGTGCTTCTGGCTTACGTGGATCCTGGGTAATCGAACCTGGGTCCTTTGGCTTCGTAGGCAAAAAATGCCTCAACCGCCAAGCCATTTCTCCAGCCTGTGTTTTTTTTTTTTTTTTTTAATTTATCATTTATTTGCATGCAGTGGGTGGAGGAGCATACCAGGGCTTCTTGCCACTGTATTGAACTCCAGATATTTGCACCACTTTGTACATCTGGCTTTACGTGGGTATTGGGAATTGAATCTAGGCTGTCAGGTTTTACCATCAAGTGCCTTAACTGCTAAGCTATCTCTCCAGCCCTGTAATGATGTTTTAAAAATCACTGTTTCATACATTATAAACATATCAATGGAATCAATTGGTTTCCCAACTGTGAACTCTTGCTTTATGTATGTGAAGATATATGCTGTGGCATTACTAAAGTAAGAATTCAGAAACAACCTAAAGGCAGTATGATGAATCCATTTGATTATTATATAGCCATTCAAAGTGCCAATGAAAATATAAGAACATCTTTTTTTAAACTGCACTAAGTAAATAAAACAAGTCACCAAATTGAATATATACACTGATTACATTCTTATAGAGGCTGTTTTGAAAAGTAAAATTAATTAAATTTGAAAAGGAAGAATTATTTTGCCCAGTTTATAAATTAATAATTCAAGTAATATTTATTTATTTATTTATTATTTATTTATTTATTGGAGAGAGTCAGAGAGAGAGAGAGAATGGGCCCGCCAGCAGCCTCTCGGGCACTGTGAATGAACTCCAGACATGTGTGCCTCCTTGTGGGCAAGTGTGGCGTTATGCCCTTCTATCACTTTGCATCTGGCTAAATGTGGGACCTGGAGAATCGAACAGGTGTTCTTAGGCTTAGCAGGTAGGTGCCTTAACTGCTAAACCATCTCTCCAGCCCTCAAGTAATATTTTACTTTACCCTCTTCTTAGAATGTTTAAAGGCCTTAGGCTATATGGAACGTGCTGCTGAAAGCTATGGCAAAGTTGTTGATCTGGCCCCACTCCATCTGGATGCAAGAATTGCACTCTCCATCCTTCAGCAACAGCTGGGCCGCCCCGAGAAAGCACTGGAAGCTCTGGAACCAATGTATGACCCAGACACATTAGCACAGGACGCAAATGCTGCCCAACAGGTAAGCCGTGTAACATGGACATTTCCCAAGTGGGTTGTGTTTCTCTCCTTAGCTCAGACAGCTTTACAACATTCCTTAGCTTGTGGACAATATTTTTTTTTATTGACAACTTCCATAATTATAGGCAATAAACCATGATAATTCTTTCCCCACTTTCCCCTTCACAATTTCACTCTTTCATAGCCCTCCAAAGTTTTCATTGTAGTGTTTTTGTTGTTGTTGTTTTGTTTTGTTTTTTTGAGGTAGGGTCTTACTCTAGTCCAGGCTGACCTGGAATTCACTATGTATTCTCAGGTGGCCTTGAACTCAGGGCGATCCTCCTGTGCCTCCCGAGTGCTAGGAGTAAAGGCATAGGCCACTATGCCTGGTCCACTGTAGTGTTTCTTAAAAATATTTACTTATTTGAGAGAGAGAAAAAGAGGCAGAGGCAGATAGAAGGAGAGAGAATGGTGTGCCAGGGCCTCTAGCCACTGCAAATGAACTCCAGACACAAGTGCCACCTTGTGCATCTATATGGCTTGCATGGGTATTGAGGAATTGAACCTGGGTCCTTTGGCTTTGCAGGAAAGCACCTTAACCACTATTCTCTCTATCCCTATTGTAGTGTTTTTGAAAAGTGATTTAGCCTTAAGTTTTAGCCAATTTTCATTAGATAAAAATTATAGTTTCTAGAATATTAGATTTTAGTTATTATGAAAGTTCATAAAGGTAATGTTCTTATGGTCTGGTTTCTAAAACAAACTTTTCTTATGCATTTAAGACACTTTATAGCAAACAAATCTTACTACATTCATCATCGTGTGCTTTTTGATTTAGGAACTGAAGTTGTTGCTTCATCGTTCAACTCTGTTATTTTCACAAGGCAAAATGTATGGATATGTGGATACCTTACTGACCATGCTGGCCATGCTCTTAAAGGTGGGGCTGACTGTTCTTTATATTAACATTCAGATTTTCTTGCAGTAAAGGACCAGGTTAAAGCAAACAGCTTGGAAATTAATGTTATATAATTGGAAATTCTCTTGCAGCACTGGGGTTTGATCCCAGGGCTTGCATATGCCAGCCCAGCAATTACCTCTAGGATATTGAGCTACATACTGAGCCTTTAAAATGGGAAGCTCTGGATGATATAAATTTGATTGTAAAGTGAAATATCTTTCCTAGTACTTATTTTGAAAAATGAGAACTATTATATTATCAGTGATTGTTCCTGTAGACAGTAGAATGGGTCAGAATAGTTCAGATCTGATGTACTATTTGGGTGTGTGTTTTTTGCAAGGAGATAGCTAGCATTGGGTACTTTTTCTCTTCTAATGTGTGGCGTGACTCAGAATTCCTTTGGTATGAAAAAGTTCCTTCTACTTTTAGAGTTTATTATTATTGTTATTTTCTTTCTTCTTGATTTGACCTCTTGCCTTGCTAGAGGACCTTTGAGTCTAGTTTGTGCTACTTATGGGACAGCAGTTTTCCTTAATCAGTTTCTGAGTGTCAAGCTTCATCTTTTGTTCAGGTAGCTATGAACAGAGCCCAGGTTTGCTTGATATCCAGCTCCAAATCTGGGGAGAGGCATCTCTACCTTATTAAAGTATCGAGAGACAAAATATCCGACAACAATGACCAAGAGACAGCAAATTATGATGCAAAAGGTAATTGCTCAGTTTGTCTTGTAAAACTTGCTGAATTGGAAAGGGCTCCTGAAATAATATTTGACAGTAATCTAATTAAAAATTTTCATATAAAATGAACTTTTCTGATCTAAATCTCTCAAGTTTGATAAACTCATTTAATAATGTTAAAAGGCTAAATGTAAATATTTAAAAAATTAAAAGGAAAACGTGCCTAGATCTTTCTCTCAAAAACATAAACTTAATTTTAACCTTTAAGAAGAGAAAAAAAAATTATTAGATGACAGTATAGATTATTTTCCCAGTCACTTCAGTTGTACATATTCCATTCTGTTCAATTCACTTTTGTCAAATGGAGTAGTCATAGAAACTGTTTGAAAATAAGTGGTTGTGACCCAGTCTCAAATCCCAGGACTATTTTATTTATTTTATTTTATCATTTCATTTCATTGATTTTTCAAGGTAGGCTCTCACTCTAGTCCAGGCTCACCTGGAATTTACTATGTAGTCTCAGGGTGTCCTTGAACTCTCAGCGATCCTCCTACCTCTGCCTCCCAAGTGTTAGGATTACAGGAATGCACCATCATACCAGGCCAGTCCTAGGACTTTAAAAGGCATTTATTTTTAGTTGAAAAAGCATTAGATATGTTTCAGAGAAAGAACATTGGACACAAGCTAACTAGAGATGTCAGTCTGGCAGAAAATTAGTTCTTTGTGAGTTAGTGCAACAAACATTTATCAAACTGTCATTGCTAGTACTGGAGTCAGGAAGGCTGAGAGGACTCAGCTGCTTATGTTTCTTTTTTTTTTTTCTTTTTTGAGGTAGGGTGTCACTCTGGCCCAGGCTGCCCTAGTACTCACTCTGTAGTCTCAGGCTGCCCTCAAACTCTTGGGGGATCCTCCTACCTTTGCCTCCTGACTGCTGGGATTAAAGGCTGGGCTTGGTATGCTGTTTTTTAGTTTTATAAAAGAGAAATGAAAAAAAAAAAAAAAGGTTGCTAAAGGAAAAGAGATTTTAAAGCAGAGGAGATTTAGATTAGAAAAAGGTGAGCACAACCTGAATCTTGAAGTATGGATTTGAAGTCATTTGCTGTGTAGGTGTTGACACAACTTTTGTGTACAGAGTCCTCTGTGTGGTCACATCATGAACCCAACAGGACACTTGCTCTGCCCTGAGGAGCATGGATCCAGGCTAGCACTGAGAAAGCAAATGGGGAACAAGTCAGAGTAAGAACCCACTAGAATGTTGGATTGTTGAACAGTAGAGGCAGAAAGACACAGTAGAAGCAGCATAATTGGGCAGCTATTATCTCTGTCAGAAGACTTGTTGGCAAGAACTCAAGACCATGGCTGTTTACTTTAAAATTTATTGTGTGAGTTTCTTTCAGTACTGCTATTTCTGGAATTAATACTGTTCTAATTGGTTTTCTTGGTCTCATTTTAGCAATATTTGCTGTACTCACAAGTGTCTTGCCAAAAGAGGACTGGTGGAACCTTCTTTTGAAGGCCATATACTCCTTATGTGAACTCTCTCGATTTCAAGAAGCTGAATTGCTTGTAGATTCTTCACTGGAATATTTTTCATTTTATGATGACAGACAGAAACGCAAAGAACTAGAATACTTTGGTCTATCTGCTGCAATTCTGGACAAAAATTTTAGAAAGGCATATGATTACATCAGGTGACTACAGTAATTTTTTAAAATAATATTCGTTAATAGCATATGCACATTTGCTTTGCCTTAGGCTCTCATTCTCAAGAATTAATAAACTATTTCAGGCTTAGCTCCCCTGTTGCTTATTCCTTTAGCTCCTTGGTGATTCTCAGAGAAATTCTGTCACAGCATGGGCTCCAGAGCTAGATTTCTTGGGATCTAATCCCCACACTGACACTGGTCATGTGACTTGATGTGACTTTATGCTCTTGTGCCTCAGAATCCCATTTGTAAAAGAGCATCATTGTGGCACATTGTTTTAGTTATTGCTTACTTTTCTGTAGCTGTTGTGGGTAGGAAGACAAGTGAAGCAAACCATTTGATTGTGGATTTTTTGTTTGTTTGTTTTAAAAGATACTTTGAAAGTCAGAAACAAGATATAGGAATACTAACTTAAGCATCATTTTCTGGGAAAAATCTTTTATTTTGTAAGAGATTTTGCTTAAGTAGATTAAAGCAGTCTGCTTGTCTTTGTTTGGGGATGATGCTTTTCATTGTTGAAAGGGTAACACTAAAGGGTCTCATTCGTAGAAACCAAGAAATTTCTGTTTATATCATTTCCTTTCCACAAACTTTTGCAATTTTAGGGTAATGGTAATGGAAAATGTCAATAAACCCCAGCTCTGGAATATTTTCAATCAAGTTACTATGCACTCCCAAGATGTACGACATCATCGCTTCTGTCTCCGTCTAATGCTAAAAAACCCGGATAATCACGCCCTGTGTGTTTTAAATGGACACAACGCATTTGTATCTGGTAGCTTCAAGCATGCACTTGGTAAGTGTCCTGACACATGACTGTTAGTGTAGTGGTCAAGAGCCTGGCCTTTGGAGCAGAACTGCTGGGGTTCAAAGAGCATCTCTCCCATAGCAAGTTATTTTATCTCTCTCTGCTCAGTTTATATCTTAAAAGCAGAAAATAATTGGGTCTACCTAATGTGTTATTTTGAACATTTAATTAGTAGCCTGAAAGTTAGCATGACCAAGTTGACTTCTGAATAACTGATATTGGCCATTTAACACTTTCATATTTCTCTTTGTGTAGCTGAGGTCTTTGTCAGGTATGTTTGACTAGTAACCCTCAAACATCAGGTATTAAAAACTATGTATGCTCTTTTTGGAAGTGTTACATATTTAGAAAATATGAAATTAAGGTTTGGTTTTATTTTCCTGTATTACATACTTATATAGAAAGTGAAAATAGAAAAGTCCAAATTGCAGTCTGTCATCTTTTCTGCTAAAGAAGCCCTGTGGTGTCATTGTACCTACAATCAAAGCTGAAAGGAATAAATTTTCTTTTCTCTTGATAGCAAATTATAGATTATTCCTTTATGTGAAAAATTTGTTTTAATTTGATAAGAGATAATTGTATATATGAAATACATAGAATTCAGAAAACCCCAAATTATTTTTATATATTTAGCTTTTCTTAGAAAAAATAAAGTAGTTGCTATGTTGAATATAACTATATGTATATTGAATATATTGAAAAACTATACCCAGTAGTCTTTTTTTCATCTTCATGATCCATCACATCTGAATTTATAAAACAGACCAGTTATTTTATGATAGAATTGTGCAAAAGGCAAAATTTCCTTTTGCTTTCAAAAATAAATTCAGTAAAATAGATTTATGGTTACATTGGTAAGTTATTTAAAAGTATTACTCTATATAGAAATGTCTAGTGGTACATGAAAGCTGCTTTTAGTTATTCTTCTTCATGATCAAGATACATTTATAAGGAAATGTCTAATTGTGTTATTACTGCTTTAAAGTTAAAATTAATGTGTATCTGGTTGATATTGTAGTCTGTATATATCAAAATCAAAGAGCCGGGCGTGGTGGCACACGCCTTTAATCCCAGCACTCGGGAGGCAGAGGTAGGAGGATCGCTGAGAGTTTGAGGCCACCCTGAGACTACATAGTTAATTCCAGGTCAGCCTGGACCAGGGTGAGACCCTACCTCGCAAAACCAAAAAAAAAAAAAAAAAAAAAATCAGTAATATTTGGGTTCAAAATATTTGAATAAGTGATGAGGAAATCAGAAACTCTGTTCTTGTCACACCATCTGACACCTCTGCTCACTTTCCAGGACAGTATGTGCAAGCCTTTCGTGCCTGTCCCAACGAGCCACTCTATAATCTCTGCATTGGCCTGACCTTTATCCACATGGCATCTCAGAAGTATGTGTTAAAGAGACATGCTCTCACAGTGCAGGTAGTTCATGTGGATTTCTACTTACTTTGATGTTCTTTAAAAATAAAGATATATTTAATATTGCTTTTTTTTTTGAATCCTGTATTAGAAGTAACACCTGCTTGGTAATTATGTTGGGAATAGTCAATACTCAGCATTTATTATGTTCAAGTTTAAGGTTTATTTACTGAGTTTAGTAAACATGTCTATCTTAGGTTCTAAAGATTAATTTAAATTAATTTATAGTTATATTCACTTGTGATGATATATGATGAGCCAGAGTGGTTTTTTAATATTTTATTTTTATTTGAGACAGAGAGAGAAAGGCAGATGTTGGGGGGGGGAGGAGAGAGAGAGAGGGAGAGAATTGGCACATCAGGGCCTCCAGCTGTTGCAAACAAACTCCAGATACATATGCCACCTTAGGGGGTCCTGGGGAATCGAATCTGGGTCCTTTGGCTTTGCAGACAAGTGCCTTAGCTGCTAAAACATTTCTCCAGCCCAGTCAGAGTGTTTTTATGCCATCACCTACAAATTATTCTTTTTTTTTTTTTTTTTTTTTTTTTTTGGTTTTTTGAGGTAGGGTCTCACTCTAGCTCAGGCTGACCTGGAATTAACTATGGAGTCTCAGGGTGGCCTTGAACTCAGGGTGATTCTCCTACCTTTGCCTCCTGAGTGCTGGGATTAAAGGTGTGTGCCACCATGCCTGACTACAAATTACTCTTTTACGATTTCCTTTTGGGTAAAACACTGGCCTAACATGCACAAGGGCCTGTGTTTTGTGTTCAGCACTGCCCCCCCAAAAATTCTCTTAGTTCTCATAACAATTAAAAACTATGTTTTTTGCCGGGCGTGGTGGTGCACGCCTTTAATCCCAGCACTCGGGAGGCAGAGGTGGGAGGATTGCTGTGAGTTCGAGGCCACCCTGAGACTACATAGTGCATTCCAGGTCAGCCTGGACCAGAGTGAGACCCTACCTCGAAAAACCAAAAAAAAAAAAAAAAAAAAAAAAAACTATGTTTTTGTTGTTTACTTTTTAAATATAGCTTGTTTTATCTAACATGAATATAAACTTAGCCATATGTGGTGATGTTAGATGCAATCCCAGTATTGGGAAGGCTGGGGTGGGTGAGCTCAAGTTCAAGGCATCTTGGGTTACACAGTAAGACTGTTGATAAACAAAACAAAACACACAAAAAATTCAGACTATAAACTCCAAAAAATATCAGAGATTTTTTTTATCATAGCATAAGACTTAGCATATTAATCATTGAAGTATTTGGTGCAATGGCATTAAATACATTCTGTATTGTACAGCCATCACAACAATTTATTTCCAGAACCTTTCCACTAATCTAAACAAAAACCCTACTCATTAAATAATATTAAGTAATAGTTTCTCATCCCCGTTTCCCCCCCAGCCCTTGTTAACTTTCATTCTCTGTTCTGGAAAAGATGGACTGTTGTAACTGCTTCTAAAAAGAGTTCATTGCTTTCTCCTGTGCACATGGAAAATTCATTAGAAGTAAGTCGTGTCTAAAGAGACTTTCAATTCCTTTATTTGATCACTTTGTTGAAGGGACATACGGATGGAGTCAAGGTTTGTCTCCTTGAGGCTCCTGGTCTGCTATTGCTGTTACCCTCTCCCAGAGTCGTTTCCCCCTCTCCATCTGGTTACCTCCCACCTCTGTGCTAAGAGAAGATAGTGGTTTTCAAGCTTGGTGGAGTGTTTCAGAATTGCTTGGGGAGCGTGTTAAGTAAGGCTCCTGGGAATTCTGATTCAGAAGGTCTGAGGGGAAACCTGACCATCCTGTCTAACAAGCTCTCCAGATGGCTCCGATGCTGGTCAAAGTGGGGTAGCCTCTGCTTTCAAGATTCCCATAAGCCAGATCAGAGACCCTGTCAGTATTGTGCATTGCTGTATCTTCAACATTTTTTATGATTTATTTATCTTTGATGTATCTAAAATATGAGATAGTATAACATATACTATGTTTTTTAAGGGTGGGACTGTCTCTTTTTTTAAAAATAAATATTTATATATTCCCTGTACCTTGAACATTGAGTGATTCACTACATAGTTGGCAAATGAGAATATTTTTGAATTATCTTTCTCTTTTTTGTTAGGGCTTTTCCTTCCTTAATCGATACCTCAGTATTCGTGGACCTTGCCAGGAATCATTCTACAACTTGGGCCGTGGCCTTCATCAACTGGGGCTAACTCATCTTGCAATCCACTATTACCAAAAGGCCTTGGAGCTCCCACCAATTGTAGTAGAGGTACAATTTAATTTACTTTTATAAACTGAGGAGTCATTTTGGTTCCTCTGTAGACAAGTACATTCACAGTCTAGACAGTCAAATGTTTGTATATTACAATTTATTTGGGGGGCCAGACATGGTGATACATGCCTCCATCCCAGCTCTTGGGAACTAAGGCAGGATCTTATGGTCAAGGGCACCTTGGTCTACAATAAATTTTCTAAATTGATTTGCTCCTTAGTTTAATGCTCTTCTATAATTGGGCTCAGTAACAGGAAGTTTGTTGATATCCTGCCTCCTGACCCGATCAACAACCGTGTGAGCATGTGCACACATGCAGTTCACTCATGTCCCCATCTGGAAAGTTTGGGGAAATTAAAGGTGGGGGTGAGATAGGGAAAAGTAAGTATAATTATATACTTTTGTAGATAATAATGTACTGTGCATTTCAAAAATAAGAAAAGGGGCTGGAGAGATGGCTTAGCAGTTAAGGCATTTGCCTGCAAAGCTAAAGGACCTTGGTTTGATTCCCCAGGACTCAAATAAGCCAGATGCACAAGGTGGCACATGCATCTGGAGTTCGTTTTCAGTGGCTGGAGGCCCTGGCACTCCCATTCTCTCTCTCTCTCTCTCTCTCTCTCTGTCTGCCTCTTTCTCTGTCGCTCTTTCAAATAAATAAATAATTTTTTTTAAAAGTAAGAAAAGGGCTGGAGAGATGGCTTAGCAGTTAAGGCGTCTGCCTCCTAAGCCTAAGAACGGTGGTTCCAATCTCCAGTGGTTCCAATCTCCAGGTCCCACGTTTAGCCAGATGCAAAGTGATGCAAGGGTGCAATGTCGCACTTGACCACAAGGGGGCGCACGCATCTAGATTTCGTTCGCAGCAGCTGAGAGGCTGCTAGCGCGCCCATCTCTGTCTTCCTCTCTCTCTCTCTCCTCCCCCCCCAAAAAAAAGAAAAGTAAGAAAAGATTCTGAATATTTTCATCATAAAGTAATAAATGTATGAGGAGGTATTCTTACCCTAATTTGAACATCACATGGTACACTCCAAAACTATGTACAATTTTTGTGTCAATTTAAAAAAAAACTAAAAAATTTTTTTAAAAAAGGCTTAGGCCAATTTTCCTAACCTCCAATTTTGGGGGTCAACAGGAAAAAAAAAAAAAAACAGCAGCAATTTAAAATATCTATAAAATTCACACATCAATATGTAAAGATTATGAAATAACACAAAGTAATTTTATTAGCACAACTGTAAAGTATATATTCAACTGTTTGAAGATCCAATTCAAAGTAGAGTGACAAGAGTATAAAATCACTAGTACCATTTCAACAAACTTGCATCAGCAGGGCTAGTGAGATGACTTAGCAGGTTAAAGGTGCTTGTTTGCAAAGCTTGTCTGCCTAGGTTCCATTCCCCAGTACTCACTTAAAGCCAGATGCACAAAGTGTTAGTGTATCTATAGTGGCAAGAGGCCTTGGCACCCATATTCTCTCCCTCTTTTTGTCTCTTTCTCAAATAAATTAATAAAAAATATTTTTTAATAAAAACTACGTTGTCTGGAGAGATGCCTTAGTGTTTAAGGCGCTTGCCTGCAAAGCCTAATGACCTGTGTGCCTAAGGTTCAATTCCTCAGTACCCATGTAAAGCCAGATGCACAACGTGGCACATGCATCTGGACTTCATTTGCAGTAGCTAGAGGCTCTGGTGAGCCTATTCTCTCTCCCTTTCTCAATCTCTTTTTTTCTCTCCTTGCAAATAAATAAATTTTAAAAATGTTTAAAAACAAAGACTTAGGGATGTTACTAAATGCCTGGTAGACTAAAAGATCTCAGAGATGTGTGTTTGATATGAAACTCTGATTGTTAAATTCTGACTGTCACCTTTTCCTACTAAATGAGAGACAAACATGATTAAGCAGCGTCACTGTGATTCTTGCACTCCTCAAGAGGTCTTGGGAATTAGCAGCAGCATCCTTCAGGTCCTTTTGTTGGTCCCCTCATCTGTCAAAAGACATTACACTTTGTTTAATAATGTTGCAGGCTTCACTTTTTATTCTAAAATACAGTATGTCTTCCTTATAGTTTCTAGGGCTTTGTTGAGATGTAGCCCAGTCCTGCCTCAAACTCAAGATCGTTCTGCCTCAGCCTTGCAAATGCTGGGATGACATGCATGTACCACCATGCCAGTTGCTTTTATATAGAAGGGCCTTTCACAAGATTCTATTATTCAACTATATATTTTTATTTTCTATACTTTTTATTTCCTTTCATTTTTCCTTCCTCTTTCTTCTCCCCTATTTCCTTCCCTTCCCTTCCCTTTCCTCCCCTCTCTTCCCTCCCTCCCTCCCTCCGCTAACTCCTTAATTCATTTGAAATCTGTTCTGCTCTGTCTGGTTGGCAAGACTTTTTCTATAACTTATAGGTTAGACCTTTTAAGTATTTGACAAAATTGTTACTTATAAAAGGATTAGTTGAATCAGCATAGGTCTAAGGCACAACATTTTTAGTATAATACAAATTTTAATAATGTTTTAAAACTTACAAATTAAGTTTATTTGCCATGGCAATTGGAAATATAAATGTATTCATGTATTTCTTTTCTCCTAGGGCATAGAGGTTGACCAGTTAGACTTAAGAAGAGATATTGCCTACAACATGTCTATCATTTATCAGAACAGTGGGAATGTTACAATGGCTAAGAAGCTTTTGTATACCTATTGTTGTATATAAAGCACCTTGGGAACAGCTGCTATGGTTAGTTCAGTACCTTCTGCCTGAGGGCTTATTTTTTTTTTTTTTTTTTTTTTTTTTTTTTTTTTCAAGGGAGGATTTCTTTCTAGCCCGGGCTGACCTAGAATTCATTATGTAGTCTCAGGCTGGCCTTGGCCTTGAACTCATGAGCTCATGGTGATCCTCCTACCTCTGCCTCCCAAGTGCTGGGATTAAGGCTTGTGCCACCACACCTGGTTAGGGCTTATTATTTTTAACATCTGCCCCTATAGTACTGCCACCACTGTGTTCCTGCCAGTTACCCTCAGAACTGCAGATTTCGGGCTAGGGATATAGCTCAGTGGTAGAGTGCTTAGCATGCATGAAGCACTGGGTTTAATTCATAACACTGCAAAAAAATCAAAGAAAAAGACCTTTTATATTTTGGTATATATGCAAAATTACCATTCCTGTAAAGATTTGCATATTGTTCTGCCATTTCTTTAGCACTGTACAGTAAAATTATTTCCACTGATAAAATGGACCATATTTGCTTCTAAACCAGCTTGAAATTATATATTGTTTTTTCATTTGTCCATGTGTATATTTGATACAATATACTAAACACCTTTGTATCAAGCACTTTGATAGGTGCTGGGAATCCGGAACTAAGACAGATAGGGTTGTCCTGGTGGAATTGTAATTACCACTGGATACAATTCTTTCTTTTTCTCCTGTGCTATAGAGTGAACCCAGGGTCTTATACCATACTAGACTTTCCCACTGAGCTAATCTGCAGCCCATACAGTTCTTTAAATACAAATACATAGCGTAAGCATGTTTATTTGAAAGAATTGCTTTTTGCATTTCTGCATAACATCATCATTGGTGTCAGCCTCTTCCTTAGGTCTCTGTTACTGTTACATGAGGCGCTTGTACAAATACAAGGTAAAGGAGTTTGCTTATATAGACCAATATGATTTTAAGACAGTTACTTGAAATCAGCATTGAACAGATTATTTAAAGTGATTATATGGTAGGAAAATAATCAATGCAATATTTCAGTTTTCATATATAAGTGTTTTAGTTCATAGACTGTAAGACTGGGAACTGGGCTTACTTCAAAATGTGCTGCTCCAAGGCAAATAAAACAGTGTTTTATTATATATTCAGCTTCCCAGCAGGAGAACAGGAAATATCAAGTTCAATAGCATGACCAGGTTTCCATTTCCAGGTCACTAGTAATGTAGGAAAGATTGGGAAAGTTGGCTATATGGAATAAAGTGTTGCTGGGTGATATTAAAAATAGATGAAAATATTTGCAGCATTGTGTATCCTTTAAGATAAAGATACTTGCTACATATATGTGGTGAGATAACAGTTTTCTTGTGGAGAGGAAGAAAATGCTATAGCATAAGATGGTAAGACTAGTTCATTTGTGGGAAGACTTCAGATCAAAGAAAGAAAATGGTAACTTTAGGATTCCTTTTAGTTGTTTATACTATATACATAACTTTCTAGTTGAGAAATAGAAGTTGAATGTAAATGTATCTTGTATTCTGTACGAATCTGTATATAATTTAAATAAATTCTATTTTTGTAGTTGAAATTTCATATGTCTTTTTTTTTCATTTCATGCCATTGACAAGTACTGTTAAAGCCAATTGTCATAGAGTAATAACTTAAATTCATAACTGTTGTTGCAGTCAGGTTTGCTTTACTGGCAGAAATCACCCGACCAAGAGCAGTTTATGGGGGAAAAAAGGTTTTTTTGGCTTACAGACTCCATGATGGCAGGGGGAAATGATGGCATGAACAGAGGATGGACATCCTCGCCAACATAAGGTAGACAATAGTAACAGGAGAGTGTGCCAAACACTGGTAAGGGGAAACTGGCTATAATACCCATAAGCCTGCCCTCAACAATGCACTGCCTCCAGGAGGCATTAGTTCCCAAGTCTCCGTCAGCTGGGACCCTAGCATTCAGACCACCTAACTGTATGGGGAACACCTGAATCAAACCACCACACTTGTAATCCTATTTATAGGTCTAAACATTCTCTATTCTATTTCTCTTTTAATCTAAGCTCAAAGCCTACACTGGGCTGTGAATTGCAAGAAAGGCAGATAAGACTTAAATCAACACTTAACAAAATTATTGAAAATGGTTATGTGGAGCTAGAGATGGCTTTGCAGGGAAGGTACTTGCCTGTGAAGCCTAAGGACCCATGTTTGACTCTCCAGATCCCACATTAGCCAGATGCAGAAAGGTGAGGCAAAGCACAAGGTTGCACATGCCCACCAGGTGGCACAAGTGTCTAGAGTTCAGTTGTAGTGGCTGAAACCCTGGTGTGACAATTCTCTCTCTCCCTCCCTCTAAAGACTGAAAAAAAAAAAGAAAAAGAAAAACAGAAAATGATTATGTGGTGGGAACACAAACAAATGGTTTTATCTTTTTTTTTTTTTTTTTTTTTGAGGTAGGGTCTCACTGTAGCTCAGACTGACCTGGAATTCGGTATGTAGTCTCAGGGTAGTCTTGAACTCATAGTTATCCTCCTACCTCTGCCTCCCCAGTGCTGGATTAAAGAAAGGCATGCACCACTGCGCCTGCCATTTCATCTTGACTTTTCATCTACACATAGCTGCAGCTACATTGAGCCTGAGGCTAGGTTTATCTTATCTGCTAAACAACTTTGGAGGAAACAGGAAGTCAGTGACTTGCTAAGTTTTTTTTTTTTTTTTTTTGGTTTTGCAAGGTAGGGTCTCACTCTGGCCCAGGCTGACCTGGAATTAACTATGTAGTCTCAGGGTGGCCTCGAACTCTCGGCAATCCTCCTACCTCTGCCTCCCGAGTGCTGGGATTAAAGGCGTGCGCCACCACGCCCGGCACTTGCTAAGTTTAATAACTTAAAATCACAGCTACCACTTTCTGAGTGTTCCTGTGTAACTCTATACTTGGGATGCATTATTTTAATTGTCTCAACTTCTTGCAAGGTCGATATTGTTAGTTCTTACTTTGTTATCTCCACCCAGAGGTCAGACTGGCAGTTTCATTTTTTCTGTTTTCCAGGTCTTTAGCCTACTTGAAAGCCACAGAAAACATCTTTAGAGTTTTTTAAAGCTTCTATTTAGGGACTGGGAAGATAGCTCAATCAGTAATGTGCTTGACATGCAAGCAGGAGGGCCTGAGTTTGGATCCCTGAACCCACATAAAAGCTGGATGTGGTGATGTGTTCCTGTATTCCCAGTGCTGGGAAGCAAAGACAAGAGGATTCTTGGGTTTTGCTGGCTAGCTAGTCTAGCCAATTTGTTTAGCTGTAGGCTCAGTGAAAGACACCCCGCTTTTTTTAAAGGTAGAGAGTGATTGAGCCAGATACCCAATGTTGACTTCTGGCCCCTATGTGTTTGAGGACATAAGTGCATATTCACACAGTGAACATGCACATGTGCACCCACACGTGAATGCATCCGCTTCTATTCCCCTGTGTGTGCCATCCTCCCCTTTGTTTTACCTTCTCCTTCTGTGCTTTCTTAGATATATATTTTTTTAATTTTGTTTATATTTATTTATATGTGATAGAGAGAATGGGTACACCAGGGCCTCTAGCCACTTCAGATGAACTTCAGATGCATGCGTTGTATATCTGGTTTATATGGGACCTGGAGAATTGAACCAGGATCCTTAGGCTTCACAGGCATATACCTTAACCTCTAAGCCACCTCTCCAACCCCCTTCTGTACTTTCTTGCAGTGACATTCACTTCTGTTGACAATTGATCCACAGGGAGTCTTGCTCCTAGCTGTGCTGATTAAGAATTTTCTCAGGGCTGGAGAGATGGCTTAGTGGTTAAGGCACTTGCCTGCAAAGTCTAAGGACCTCGGTTCCATTCCCCAGTTCCCATGTAAGCCAGATGCACAAGGTGGCACATGCATCTGGAGTTCATTTGTACTGGCTCTGGTGTGCCCATTCTCTGCTTCTGTCTCATTTTTTTTAAAAAAAAGATTTAAATAAAAAAAAAGTTTTCTCCATCCTTCCTTGGGAATTTTGGAATTGAGGTGCAGTCCTTCGGTGGTCTGGAACCTCAGAGCTATGTGACCAGCCAACAGCTAACCAGTTTGGTCAAGGAAAAAAGCTGATGCTTACGCATCGAGAGGAGAGATGGAGAGCGTACTCTGGCTTCCTGGAGATGTTGCAGTTTTCAGTTATTCCCAAGGCCAGTCAGTTTCTTACTCCAGGGCTCATTCTGAGGAGAAACCTTTGATTGTGCAGTAACTTTAACTTTTCTGTTAATACCAAAAAATTCCTAACGGAACAACTGCTCTTTCATTTAGCAAACCTACTTGTATTTTCACAAGAAGGAACTGCGTATAGTGACCAGACACACATGAGACATAGTCTACTTAAAGCTGTTGAGAGCAAGCACAGTAGCAGTGAGCTCACTGTTCGGTGGTGTCAGCAGGAAGATTTGTGCAGTGATTGCCTATGGTGGCTAGGCTTATTGGATGTGGAGGGCAGTGAAGTTACTCGAGGAAGTCTTTTGTGATGTTTGTGAATTGAACTGACAAGAGTGACTTTTCTTCTATTGCTTCGGTTGAAGAAGTCTGAAAAATGCATGTTGATGATTTAATCTCAACTGGAGAGAAACTCCAGATGGTAAGCCTCCAGTTTCATTAACATCACAACTTGATGATAGGCGAGGTATCTCATCTACACATGAGAACACTGGACTTGGTAGTAATAAACAGGCCAAGGAGAAAGCTCAGTGGTAGTGTGCTTGCCTGTCATGTGTGGGTTTGATATCCGGTACCACAGAATCAAGACTGAAAATTCTCAACTCTTTGAAAAGGTTGAGAAAAGGAACTAAAAGTTTTCAAAATATTTTTTTACTTGAGCACAGAAGTACAATTATAGAAATGTAAATTGTTGGGGTTGGAGAGATTGCTTAGTGGTTAAGGTGTTTGCCTGTGAAGCCTAAGGACCCAAGTTCCATTCCTTAGTACCCAGGTAAGCCAGATGCACAAGGTGGCGCATGCATCTGGAGTTCATTTGCAGTCCCTGGTGCACCCTTTTCTATCTTCCTCTCTCTTAGATAAATAAAAATGTTTTTTAAAAAAAAATATATATATTGCAATTAGCTTATTAGAAATTAAAGCTTGGGGTGATGTCAGCAATCTCAGTACCATTTGATAGGTAATGTATTCACCAAATTATAGTTCTGGTGAAGAAAGGAAAGAGTTTCCTTATTTTGATTAGATCCTAACTGTCCATCTCTCTAGAAAATATCCAGCAGTCTGGTAAGTGGTCTGTACAAACATAACATGGAGAGCTCTAGAAGGAAGTCAGGATGCCTGGTTTAGGAAATCGATGGCTATTTTCAAAATAGCTGAGGGGAGGCAAGACATGCGGGAGAGTGAGTGACTCCTCTTCTGGCTGGGCAGGTCAGAGTAAAGGGCGTCTCGTCTCCCCCTCTGTGATTTAGTTCTGACAGCCCAGTCAGCCCATGCTGACTTTCATCCCACGTCTCATCTCTACCATCACCCGCACTTCTGCCTAGTATTACCATATTTGGGTGGCAGCTAGCTCACACTTGCTCCTTTTCTGGAAGTGTCTCCCCCAAAAGACTTAAGTCTTCATAGCCATTGCTGACTGAACCTGACTTGAACTGAGAAAAGCATGTTCTCTTGTTTTAAAGTCTGGTCAAGAGAGATAATGAAACTCAGTGTCTTTGGAATTCAGCTGCACTTACAGGAGTACTGCAAAACACTCCTTTTCTTTATTTCTCCCCTTTTTTCTCTCTCCCTTCCCTCCCCTCCTTTGTGGTGTGGAGATGTAATAGGGCCTAACAAATACTAGAATACTAATCAAGTGCTCTACCACTGAGCCACACTCCCAATCCTCACGTGAATTCTGGTGATGGTCCAAAATTCCAGTTCCCTCCAATAGATTCTTGCATCAACTCACCTGGTGAGTAGCACCTGTGAATGCATGGCAAAGGGCGAGGGGGATTTGGGGGCAGAGGACAGGGAAACTGGAACAAGAGTGCCTGCCAGAGGAATCACGTGATGGTAGGTGTGGTGAGGTCTTTGTGCCCTGGCTTTGCTTAGTCACTGCCTGGACCTTCCTGACACAAGCTTGAACTTGACTCAGAAGTGGAGGCAAGGTGCTCACAGCTAAAAGACATCAATAACAACACTGCTAGTCTATGGAGTCAGCCGCCGCCAAGGCTTCCAGACCAAGCCCCCCAAGCCTTCAAACCCTCCCAGTCACTGTCCTCACTGGGCTCGGTTTGCTACCTTATCACGCCTAAGGAACAGTGCTGGTCATTTTCTGGAGCCTTTGGCTCAGGACCTCTGGATTTAGGAACAACAGGCATAGCTGAAGGCCGGTGTGTTACACTGCAAGCACAGTATCAAGTGAAAGTTACACACGACACAGTGCCTGGCCACCTCCTATTAAAGTAGAAAACTTCTGACAGAGGCTAACAGGTTCCTGACTGGAAAGTCCTGCCCAATGGGGGGGGGGGAGTGCCCATTGAGATGGACAGCTGGACAGCGGGACTCCCCATAAAACAGCCAGTCCTGACCAGGGAAACTGGGCAGTGAAGAAACTCCAGCTCCCATGGACCTCAGTGTGCTGACCCCTTGCTGCTTGCATGAATGGACAGCTATGACACTGAGAGAGGCTGAGTGAATGAGTGAATGCAGGAAGCAGAAAAAGATGCAAGTCATATTTCCAGATGACAAAATACTGTGTATGATGAAATAAGAGTAAGGAAAGGATATTATAATAAAGGTTGAATTCAAAGGATGATGTAAGGGATTAAAATTTTAAGTGCTAAAATTAATTCAGTGAAGAGATGGGGAAAATAGAATTAAAAAGACAAAATGGAAAATTAAAGAGATGAGAAAATTAAAGGCTCTTAACAGTCTAAAGTATTATATCTTATATTTCGTTCATAATTTATGATATCTCATTACTTGGTTATAAATAATTCTAGTAAAAGGAATGTACTGCTGCAAGGATCTTTTATACTCAGTAGATGGCAGCACATTTCTACAAATTTAGAACGGACCTCAATTGATTTTAGTTGTTTCAATTTCACAATGTTTTAATATATGATATCAACTTTAATTTTTGTTTTATTTTAGTTTCTTGAGGTAGGCTTTCACTCTAGCCCAGACTGACCTGGAATTCACTATGTAGTCTCATGCTGCCCTTGAACTCATGGCGATCCTCCTACCTCTCTGCCTCCCGTGTGCTGGAATTACAGGTGTGTGCCACCATGCCCGGTCTTAAATGTTTTTGTAAACATATGAAGCATAATATTTTTTATTTGAATAGAAAAAAATTCCAGCATCCCCTCTACATTTGAGATATGGGGCTTCTAATGCATGTGTTGCAGTCAGGTTCACATTGCTGTCAGAAATCACCTGACCAAAAGCAGGTTGTGGGAGAAAAGGTTTATTTTGGCTTACAGATTCCAGGGGAAGCTCCATGATGGCAGGGAAAACGATGGCATGAGCAGAGGTGGACCTCACCTCCTCGCTAACATCAGGTGGACAATAGGAACAGGAGAGTGTGCCAAACACTGACAAGGAGACACTGGCTATAATACCCATAAGCCCACCCCCAACAATACACTGCCTCAAGAAGGCATTAATTCCCAAATCTCCATCAGCTGGAAACCCAGCACTCAGAACACCTAAGTTTATGGGGGACACCTGAATCAAACCACCACAGCACGTTTCTTGCTGTCGATTTTACAGTCTACCAAAAAAAAAAAAAAAAAAAAACAAATCTGGCAGGTGGCACGTAGCCACAAAACACCTAACCGTGACCTGCAGATCATAGCCTGCGTTTATCCTGTTTGCAGACTCGACACAGGCTATTAGAGTGACTGTTAGCAGGAGCACTTGGCATCTTAGGAAAGCCAGTCAAGATTCTATGAAGAGAGGGGGACCCCCCTTGGCTCGGTGACCTGCAGCTGAGACAAGGACATGCAAAGTCAGCCTTTACACTTTATTCAAGGCAAGTCATGTGATTTCCTTTCTGAGGATAGCTACAGTTAGTTCTGTCTCATGTTTGTGCACAAAGGTGTTGAGTCAGTGATGTGAAATCCAGAGTCACAGAGGCTCCCAAAACCTTATCACTGAAGTAGAACTAAAATGACCCCAATGTGGCTCAGGGAAATTCGTGGAAGAGGGGATGGAAAGAATGTTAGAGCCACAAGTTGGGCATTATGCACAGAGACTTGGCCTACCCCCCAGAACTCTTGACTACCCCCACAATGCATGACCCACATTCCCCATTGATGAGGGTCCCTTTGGAAGAGGGAGGACAGGGAGGAGGAAAAGGGAGCCAACACTATGAATGTAAAATCAGAATAATATAAATAAAAATGAATTATGAAAAAAAAGTTAACAAAAAAAATACTGAATTTTCTCTGAGGTGCAGGTCTTCCCTGACAAAAGGCCAAGGGAATTGGTATAAGCACTAGAGGGAGCACGAGATCCACAGAACTTTTCAGGCCAGGCTTTATGCTGGGAGCAGGCAGTGACAGCTGCAGGCGTGGGGCTTGGGGGTGGGGCTGCAAAGCTCAGCTCAGCCCACGAGCTGTCCCGGTGGGCCCTACAGATCATGCCATTTTATCTGTGCTCCATTATGAAAAGGGTTGGAAAGCATTACCATGGAGCTGCAGATTAAAGCCAGCTTTAGCTTGAGGAACAATTCACATTGTATTTCCAGAAGATTATCAGCCTAAAAATATCGTGAGGATTTCAGCTGTGTTAAGTGACAGGGCAGCCCCTCTTTCCATTATTTCCTTCCTCTTCCCGTGATTCTCCTTCTCTTTATAGAGGGTCTCTAAACGCTCCTGCAAGGCCCAGCTGGTACTAAAGGGCTCTTGGTGTCTTGCTCATGCTCCACAGGAAGAGGCCAGAAGTTTTCCTCTGAGGATTCATAGAGCTTCCAGGGACAGAGTAGACTTCCCAAGGAGAAAGAGAAGAACTGTGTGTTGAGTCTCTGTGTGTCATCAGGACTTTGGGGTGTCAGGTTCCTGCATTTTAATACACAACTGACATGTCGTCCCAAAGGCTTGTGCCACTGTTAAGATACTACCTCATGCCAACTTCAAATTTGATGTTTTCCTTTAAATTCACTTGATAGTTCTAAAATGGTTTCATTTGTGTATGTATGAAATCGATTTTCTCATAGTTTTGTAAATTTGTTTATTTTCTTCTCTGAATTGTTCTTTGCCATAGTCTTTACCTACTTTTAAAATTTTGGCTCCTGCTTTTCTTACTGAATTGTTGGCATTCTTTACTTGGTAGTGTATTAAGCTTTGTCACTTGTATTTTCTCCAGCCCCAAATGAAACCTTAAAATAAAGTTGAACTACATTCAGGAAAGCGAGGACACACCTAAAAACTAAAGTTCTTAGGAGCATGTCATTAGAAAGCAGACCAGCTTCCATTATGTGTGGGTTGAAGGAGGAGGGAGCCAGCTCGACCTCTGAAATGCCCTCTGCAGAAAGCCAAGACTGCGGGAGGAAGAGGCCTGAGGAGAAATATGGCCAGACTTTCCAGTCTCAGAGAGCAGGTTTTGATGGTGAAGGGTTAATAGCCTTCCCTGAAAATTAAAGGGAACTAAAGAGTTAATAGCTATCCCTAAAGCTTGCGGGCAATAAAGAAGTTTGGCCCCCTTCCTGATTGATGCACTCCCCTTAGCCTAGATGGCCTTGAAGGTCCAGAGACCATCTGAGTCTCTCCCTTAGACATTCCTGGCTGAAGAAGCCTATTCTGAACACGGACACAAACTGTTACAATTTTCTTATCAACTGCACCTGGTGCCGTCTGTTTTTCTTAGGATTCTCCTGATAAACTTACACCCTAGCCTGGCTCAGTGCTTCAGCCCTCATCCCGCGTGAAAGCTGAGGTCCCTCGCTGTTTCTCTCAATACAGTCTTGTCTGTAGAGATCAAGTCCGGTGTTCTCTTTTGCTTTTCTCTTACACTTTCCTTACAGATGGACTCCCGAGGCCCTTCTCTGTAAGGATTGAACATACAAAGAGTTCACGGCTGGGCTGACAGACATTGGCTTTATCCGGGGCTTCTGCTTTGCCTTCCACACAGAAGTGAGCCTCGGCTCATCAGGAAACCAGAGTCTTCTCACTTAGTGTCTCTGAGAACCAGCCAACAACTTACTTCCCACATGTATATGGAGTTGCGGAGGCAGGGCGAAGGAAGGAAGTGCGGGGTGTGTAGGCAGCTTCCGGCAGCTCACCAAGCAAAAGAAGCCTTCAGATTCCCCTTGGTACATCCCGAAGTGTCTGCCCTGCTTTGCATGCATAACCCATCTGAATATAATAAAGGCCTGCACTGTGAGGTAGGAGAGGAGGAAACACACGACTTTCTAAAACTCTGATGGAAGATCCTGTTGTCTTAAGGGACTTTGCTGAACGCTCCTTGCCAGGTTTTGTAACGCCATCTGCTCAATCAACACAGTGGTTTCAGGTCAGCAGGACACTCACAGCCAATAGGCAGCACCTGGCGTTGGTCTCATATTGTGGGCAGGACGAGGGACAGGAATTGCATTTTATCAGCTGAAGAGCTGCTCCCCGAACCCCGAGTGACAGTGCAGGCAAAGGAACAGTGCGGACAAGAGAACAAACCATGCTAACAGCCAGGATTGCTGATAGAGTTCACTGGCGTTGCCCTGGGCCCTGCCAGGAAGTGCACTCAGTTACACCACACAGGAAGCTCAGAGCCCGTTTCTCTCCCCGGAGCTTCCATCCACAGCTAGCTCTCCCACGGCCACCCCACCCCAAGTGCTTCACTCACTAGGGCTCACTTTTACGGCCAGTTCCATCCTACCTGGTTTCCTGGCAAAGAAAACTACAAGATTTTTCACCTCATGGAAAAGAAGACAGGGTTTTATAAACTATTAACACTACCTTTACCACAGACCATTTTCTAATGACTATTTCTAGACTTTTTGTTTTGTCCCATTGAATATTTCATCTTTTGAGCCATTACCAAACTATTTCAATAATTCCAATCTTTTATTTATTTATTTTTTAAATGAAGCTTAGTAGACATAAAATGTACTTAGGGAAACAGGTCTCAAATTGTGAACAAACCAATAACTTATTTCAAAGTGAACCCAACCAGGAAACTAGTAATGTCCTATTTCTGCGTCTGCTTACTCCCAGCCATCATTATCCTCTGTGGTTTGAACTGTGCCACTTTGGTTAAGCTGCAAGTGGGTTTCCCAGAATCCCTTGCGTTTTCCACGTAAGAGATGTCTTGGAGAAGTGGCATGAGATTCAGGGTGGAAGCGAAGTGCAGTAGCAGTGTAGGATGAGGAAGCATGGGGCTGGATGGTATCAGTGGAGAGGGGCTGGTGGCTTCTGTCTTTCCTCAGCTGCCTGAAGTAGATCAAACCGCAGCTTCCCACAGGCTGCACCGGCTTCCTTCGCCCTCCCACCCAGGCATCTGGACAAAGCTGACTTCTCAGATTCCCCGGCAAACCACAGCAGTGATTTCCCAGAAGATGGTCAGTGGCTATCCTCATCTTCTGACCCCTCTGGACTTTTCCTTCCCAACTGTCTCCCACCATTGTGTAAGCTCTCATTCCTTCTAAGGCTTCTGATTTCCTTGTTGACTCTATGAAAGGGCTACAATGCACAAGGCCCTAGGTTCCATCCTAGCACTCCTCCCATCACACAAAAGGCCAGCTTTATACTTTCATACTGCTTGAGTTAGTTGTATAATTACGCCGTTGTATGACAGTTTCCTCTGAACTGGACCATCTGCTCCTGGAGCGAAGAGGGAGACTTTACAGAGCCAAGCTGCCTGCAAGCTCTGTGCAGTGAGGTCAGTGATCAGCTTCTGTGAGTCCTTGCTTGTGCTGGAGTGGACTTTGAGTCATCCACGCCCCTGTAAGCAACCCCTCGGTCTGCTCTGTAGTAGCCCCGATACCATCATTAGTTCACCAAATTGGACTTCCGTGTAATCGTGCTTTGCTCTGTCACCTGAGCCCTATATGGGCTGAATGGAGGTGTGTTCACATCTCCCCAGGGAAAAGGTTTCACAAAGCATATGCCCCAGGTATACTATCATGTCACCTGCAGAGATCATTTTCCTCTTTCTTTATCCTTTCTTACGTCTTGAATTGATTTCCCCCAATTGTGATAATAGTTCAGTAATGGTTTCAGGAATAGGTACTTAGATATTTAAAAAATTAGATATGAGCTGGAGAGTTGGCTCAGCAATTAAGGCCACTTACCTGCAAAGCCTAATGACTTGGGCTCAATTCCCCAGTACCCATGTAAAAGCCAGATGCACAAAGTGGTGCATGCATCTGGAGTTCATTTATAGTGGCTAGAGGCCCTGGAACTCTCCTTCTCTCTTTCTCCTTGCAAATAAGTAACTAAAAATATTTTTAAAAATTAGATATGCATATGTACATACATATGTTGATCATGTTAAATATTCCTGTTTTCTTTTATTTTTCTTTATTTATTTGAGAGAGAGAAATAGACAGGCAGGGAGGGAGAGAGACAGAGAGAGAGAGTATGGGCATGCCAGGGCCTCTAGCCACTGCAAACGAATTCCAGATGTGTGCGTCCCCTTGTGCATCTGGCTTACATGGGTCCTGTGGAGTTGAATCTGGGTTCTTTGGCTTTGCAAACAAGTGCCTTAAACACTAACCATTTATCCAGCCCATAATTCCTTTTTTTTTTTTTTTGGTTTTGCGAAGTAGGGTCTCACTCTGTTCCAGGCTGACCTGGAATTAACTATGTAGTTTCAGGGTGGCCTCGAACTCTCGGCGATCCTCCTCCTACCTCTGCCTCCCGAGTGCTGGGATCAAAGGCGTGTGCCACCACGCCCGGCTAATTCCTATTTTCTTATGCTTATCTTTGCACGTGCATGTGTGCATGTGTTGCAGGGCCCCTTGCCACTGCAAACGAATGCCAGACCAGGTATCACTTTCCATCCAGCTTTATGTAGCTGCTGGGCAATTGAACTGTAGCTGGCAGGCTTTACAAGGAAGTGCCTTTAACCACTGAGCTGTTGCAGAAAAATGCTGCCTACAAAGCAGGCACCAGAGGCAGAATGGAGAATCAGAAGTTTTATTCATGTTGACATGGACTCAGGGGAATAACTTCCAAAGCCTGGGCACGGCAGCGTTTCTGATCTTTTCTAACATGGGTGGGTTTAAAGTTTTCTGCCTGTGTGACTCAGGCCATGAGCTTGCCAAGTGGAGGGGCAGTTAGACCAAAGGGTTTGTGAAAGCAGCTGCATAGTGATACAAGATTTAGCAGGCAGGATATAAGCAGCTCTATTATGAGACAGAGCATCAGAATTTGGCCTTGGATTTCTGCCTCATAGCCATTTCCCTAGCCTAGGTTTTTAAATTAAACAAAAAATTAACAGCCTCCCTACATATCATAGACAACATATCGGGATCATCATCCCTTCCCACTATCCTCCCTTTTCTACTCTTCCAAATTCCCCCCTCCACTGAATGCCTTCTTTCCAAGCAGTCTCTCTTCTAGCTGATGTCTTACAGTGCAGGTCTTGTGGTGGTCGCATCAGCCACTGTGAAGTTGTGGTTATCATGATCACTTTGTATCTGGATGGCTTCTGGGCACAGGATTACAAAGCACTTTCCCCCTTCCTTTGGTTCTTACATTCTTTCTGCCACTTCTTCCATAATGGTTCCAGAGCCTGGGAAGGTATGAGAGAGATGTCT
This sequence comes from Orientallactaga sibirica, assembly GCA_036365145.1. Taxonomy (NCBI): domain Eukaryota; kingdom Metazoa; phylum Chordata; class Mammalia; order Rodentia; family Dipodidae; genus Orientallactaga; species Orientallactaga sibirica. The sequence continues at coordinate 22,289,539 of JAEOAD010000004.1, forward strand.
CAACGTAGTGTTGAGCACTCCACTGTCACTTCTCAGCACTTTGATGAGTTTTAAATCTCCCCATTGGTCACCATTATCTGAAAAGAGAAGCTTCTCTAACCAAAAGTGAGAATTGCATTAAGATATGGGTATAGACATAAGAGGGCAGTTTGGTGGCCATAATATATCCATTTAGCCAGACAAACGTTGTAGTTTCCCCCTAGGGCTTATGACCTCCCCGGCTTTAGGCTTGTAATTAGCCTTTTTCTGGTGTCGTGATCACTATGAACACTGTATTCTTGCCCTTCCCCTGCATTACTCTATGGTTTCAGCTGGGGCCTGGTGAGGTGTTATTGGCCGATTTTCCCTTCAGGTTTGTTGCCCATCTGAAAAAGATAAGCAAATTCTCCAATGGAGAGAGAAGTTAGTACTAGATAGATGGGATGGCTAGATATTTTAGAAGGCATTTTATATGCATAGGCCCTCTTCTCGCCCACATTTGGTGGTGTCTTGATCTTGGAGACTGAGCTTATTGGTTTTGACTTATTTCTCAGTTCCAGCAATGAGTTCCATTACACTGAGTAGATCTTTTAGCCAAATCAAGAGCAGTTGGTAACCCACCATGGCTGTGTGCCACTACTGCACTTGTTTGAGCATTGCATCAGGTTTTTTCCTACTGGGTAGCTTAAACTGCGAGTTGTTTGGACAGATGTTGGCCATTTTCCCCCAGTTGCTCGTGTAGCACACTCTGGCACTAGACTAGCTAACTGTCTGGGGCCTGACACTCTTCCAGATTCTGGCCAGGTCTCTCCATGTTTTGTCTCACATGTGTGTGCTGTCTTCGACAGTAGGGTCTTACCATTAACCTTAGGTGGGTCATCAAGAACTCTGACAAAAATCTGTCTTTTTTGGGAAACCTTGTAGGTGTCTTGGATCAACAGCTCATTGTGAAAGTTAACCCCGTGCTGGTGCTAGGAGTTATAAATCAGCGCCAAGGAAGGTGAGGGAAGAAAAAGATAGATAATATGAAAGAGAAAGTGAGTATAGAGAGGAGAGGGAGACAGAGAGAGAGGGAAGAGAGAGAGAGAGAAGCAGGAAAAGATTAAAGTTGGTCTTCACGATGTTCTCTCCACTTTCCTGTGGTTCAGGTTAGACATGTCATTCTTACATCAGTTGATACATTTGGCCTGGCTGGCCAGTCACAAAGCTTGCAGGTTCCACTGCTGGTTAGGACAGTTGATAACTTTTCTCCCTCAACAGGCTACATAGGTCTTTCCAGCATCCTGACAGCTAGTCAACAGGGAAGAGGCTTCCAGCTCAGTTCCAGCTTGGTTTCTGAGTATTTTGCAGCCCAAGCATGTGGTGTCTTCAGCAATAGGTTCTTCCCATCTAGTTCTGGTGAGTAACCAAGAGCTTTGGCAATAGCCTATAATGTTTTGAGGTCATCAGGGGCTTCCTCACCAACTCACTGGAAGATATCCCACTGCTGGCCCTGAAATTTTCTTGTAATAATCCATGACTTATGGGCACTGTAACATTCACTCTCACAAGATACCACTGTCCAAGCTCTTTTTAACATACATATCATTTAGCCAGCAAAGCAGTAGGTTTCCATATCCTAGCCCATATTTTTAACATGAATTTTCTTTTTTAAAAAATATTTTATTTGGGCTGGAGAGATGGCTTAGTGGTTAAGGCACCTGCCTACTAAGCCTAAGAACCTGGTACCAATCTCCAGGTCCCACATTTAGCCAGATGCAAAGTGACACAAGGGCACAATGCTGCACTTGCCCACAAGGGGGCGCACACATCTGGATTTCATTCACAGCAGCTGAGAGACTGCTGGTGTGCCCATTTTCTATCTGTCTTCCTCTCCCTTTCTCTCTGCCTGTCTCTCTCTGTATCTCTCTCCAAAAAAAAAAAAAAAATTATTTATTTGGGGAGAGAGAGAATGAGTGCAGGGTCTCTAGCCACTGTAAATGAACTCCAGACACATGTGCCACCTTGTGCATTTGGCTTACGTGGGTCCTGTGGAATTGAACCTGGGTCCTTGGGCTTCACAGGCAGGTGCCATAACAGCTAAGCCATCTGTCTAGCCCTTAACATGACTTTTTCTCTTTAGATTTTTCATATGGTCTATGATACTAAAAACTTGCACCAACTTTGTATACCTGGAATAAATCCCATCTTATTTTAATGTGGTGATGAGTTCTACTATTAATATTTTAGCGTTTTGTATCAAAAGTCATGAGTAATATTGATCGGTGGTATTCTTTATACAGCAATCCCTTTTTATCCCTGAAGAATATGGTTCAAGATACCTAGTGAACTTCTGAACTGAAGACAATGTCAGGCCCTATATATATATATATATATGTGTGTGTGTGTGTGTGTGTGTGTGTGTGTGTGTGTATGTATGTATGTATTTTTAGAGAGTCTCAGAAGGTAAGTTAGAAATCAATATAACTTCTGAAAGTAGACTAAAAGTCTTCTGGTAAGAACTGAAAGCCTGTAGGCAAAGAAGTCTGGGGGTACTGCAAAGAAATGAGTCACTGGCTAATCAAGTCTAGTGCTGGCTAAGAAAAGAAGGTGCTGATACTCATCTATAACCTGTCATGAGGCCAACGGACATGCTAGATCAAACAATTCCTTGTCCTTCCTCCATAGACTCCCAAGAAGAACTAAATAACATTTTTAAAAAAATTTTTTTTTTATTTGAGAGAAAGAAAGAAGCAGAGAGAGAGAGAGAGAGAGAGAGAGAGAGAGAGAGAGAGAGAATGGGCGCACCATTACTGATATTTGTGTTATCCATAATTAATACCAATAATATAGAATTGTGGGTTCTTCAGAAGAATAGTTTAAGATTGTCTTAAAAGCAAAAATGTAAACTGGCAATGAGAAAGAGATTTTTTTTTTTTTTCGAGATAGGGTCTCACTCTAGCCCGGGCTGACCTGGAATTCACTATGTAGTCTCAGGGTGGCCTCGAACTCATGGCGTTCCTCCCACCTCTGCCTCCCGAGTGCTGGGATTAAAGGCATGCGTCACCACGCCCGGCTCAATGAGAAAGAGATTTTGTCCTAAGATAAAAATGACTAATGGATTATAAAAGATAAATTTTAAAATGTATCATTATTATAGCAAGTTGAGGGGGGAAATGAACATTTTTTGCTTTGCTTTATTGAAACCAATAAAAACATGAAAATTAAAAACACTCCAAGTCTGTGTTAATAAGCTTTCCACTACTGTGCCAAAATTTCAGTGCCAGAGATGAGATACCATTCAGTGAATTGTTTGCCAGAGACCTCCTGATGCCCCCCAAATGGTACAGGTCATTGTTAAAGCTCTTGGTTTCCCACTAGAACTAGATGGTAAGACCCTATTGCTGAAGACTCCACATGCTTGTGCTGCAGGCCATTGAGAAATCAAGCTCAAGCTGAGTTGAAAACCTCCTCTCTATGGAACAGCAGACAGAAAGCTGCAAAAAGCTATGTTGTATGCAGCCCTATGGGAGAGAGAAGTCATCAACAGTTGTAAACAGCAGTGGACATTGCAAGCCTTAAGACTGGCCAGCCAGACCAAATGTGCCAACTGTTGCAATAGTGTCATGTCTGTTGTGGGGGAAACCAATTGCTCCCTAATTGAACTGGAGGCCTGCTCCATGGTAGGGAATACGTGTCTGGTACAGAAATCCTAGTCCAAAGCCTACAGTGGGGAAGTCATGAGCCCTAGGGGTATAACACCTGCTGTTGGCTGGCTAAATGCATATGTTATACCCACCAAACTGCCCTGTAAGCACTTTTCTTAATGTTCATACCCATATATTAGTGCTACTCTCACTTTTGGTTAGAGAAGCTGCTCTTTTCAGATGTCCCAGTGAGGACTGGAAACACTCAAAGGCACCACAGTGTTGAGAAGAAATGACAGTGGAGTGTTTAGCACTGAGACATCTCTATTATACCTTCCAAGGGTCAGGGGCCATTGCAGAAGAGGTGGTGGAAAGACTATAAGAGCCAAAGGAAGGATGGGACTGATTACAATACAATCTTCCAGACATAAAATAGCTTGGATATCCATGACCTCGCAGTGTCTGGCCCTACCTACACAAGACCATCATAATAGGAGGAAAAGATGATGACATCAAAATTAAAGAGAGACTAATTGAGAGGGGGAGGATATGATGGAGTGCGGGTTTGTGAAGGGGAATGTATCATGGTTTATTGCCTATAATTATGGAAGCTGACAATAAAAATGTTAAAAAAAATCCAAAACAATCAACTTCAAAGGAGGAAAAGTTTTGGCTTCCAGTTGTGGAGGTTTCAGTGGTCATTGTTGTAGTGTCCTACAAGTATCCTAGCATTTTCCCCCAGGCATGACATGACCCTTCCTTTGCGACCGCAGAGCAGAGATGATTTTGGTTCCACAGTCATGGAATAAAATAAGCAGATTAACACAGTGGTCATGGTAAGGGAGCTGTTAACACTCCTTGGTTGGAGAAGAGGGAGGATCACTAATTCCACCCAGCACTCCCTCCTGCTGCTCAGTTGCATGTGCTCTTGGGGTGGTGTAGAGTATATAGGACATGGAAGATTAACCAAGAGGTCCTCCATAGCGCAGCTTCCATGAGGTCATCGTGTGTGATGGAGTGGAACTTCGAAGTGGTGCAGCTGTTTTCAGCTTCCCTTTACCCAGGCTCTTGCAAGTAAGCCAATAAACTAACTGGTTCACCCAGCAAGACTTGAGTGGAGTCATTATTTTGGTCTGTCACTGGTGCACTATGTTGGCGGTGAATAGACATTTCTTCATATTGCCCTAGGAAAGGCCACACAACAATCAATTGTCTTTGATGCTTTTAGGCATGTGGTAGGGAGAACATCACGATGAAAAGCACATGTTGGAATGAAATGTCTCACTTCGTGGTGGCTAAGAAATCAAAGAGAGAAAAAGAATGCCCCCATGGCCTTTCCTGTTGGGCCTTGCTAGAAACAGGCTGGAACTGTGAGGAGGCTGGCCTGAACAGTTGGACATGGCCAGGGACCCTGGGCTGTGGGGTTGCAGCTGGCCCTATCATCAGGGAGTCCCTGGCGACGGTGACTAGCCTTCCCTATGTTGTAGTGTGCTGTCATCGCCCAGAGTGGGCAGAACTGGCGAGGCCCTCCCCTCCCCCCATCCCTACAGGCTCTGATCATTCCATAAGTCAGACTTTTGCCCCCACCACAGTTCTTGACCTTGTGGCTAGTTGCTCAAGAGACCCTTATGTGGCTGAAGTCACATAGCCTTTTCACCACCCACAGTAACAGAAGTCATAGCCTTTTGTTATCTCCTCTTCTGCCCTTCCCCTTATCTTCCCTTATCCTTCCCCCATAGCTTTGAAGTTACTAGTTCTTCCGCCACCTAGATAACAGCCCATAAACTATGCATAACAGCCCTTAGTGTTTATATGCATCCTTTTTTTTTTTTTTTTTTTGGTTTTTAGTCTGGTCCAGGCTGACCTGGAATTAACTATGTAGTCTCAGGGTGGCCTTGAACTTCCCTCAAGTGTTTATAAACCCACTCCCTTTTTGAATAAACGAGTGCTATCCATCAGACGGTCTCCCGGGTGTTCATTGCCCATCATGTTCATCGTGGCACTCACCTGCGGCTCCAGGAAGGACCCTGCTGCTTCCCTCCCAACTCCTCCCTCCCTCGCCTGGGACATCCGTGGCCAATGACTCCCGGAATGGTAATGGTAACGGGAAAGACCCACACTTTCCCTCGGCCAACCTCTTATAGGTTCTAACACTTCTCAGTAGAATGGGGCTGAGGATTTAGCCTTTACTATGGGACTTTGGGGGACAGACATTTCAGATCCAAACTTTAATAATGTCCTTTTCTAAACTAAAACTTGTAGTTGATACATTAGGATCACAATGAGAAAATGCTCTTTTTTTGTGTGACACAGGTAGGATCTAGTTCAGACAATATATACTGAAGCCCTTGCATATGATCACATTATAAGGGATATATATACAATTAGAAGGCCAATATTAATCTGAGGAAATAACCAAGAAATTTCCAGAGAAATAGCCATGGACTCAGAATTTCCAAAGCAAACGATTTCACAAACAGATTAAGTGAGGTTGATTAATCATCATGGATAATGATTATGCTAATTACAGATAAGATGTCAGACATTTTGATTTTACAAGTTTTATAAGTTATAAGTTTTCCTTTAGTTTTTAGCTTCATTATTCTGAAACATAGTTATTCAGAAACATAATTTGAGGTAGGACCATAACAATGTTCACACTGGTTCTTAATATTCTCTACCTAATGGAGAGAGGGAGGGGATATGATGGAGATTAGTGTTCTAAAGTGGAATGGGGGAGGGGAGGGGAGGGAAATATCATATGTTTTTTTGTATGTAAACATAGAAGGTGTCAATAAAAAAATTAATTATTAAAAAAATTCTCTACCACCACTGGGATAATATGTTTACATTATGTCTATGGGAAACCAGTGGTTGGTTGGAACTAGAGCTATATTACCTGTGACCCTTTGGAAGGTTCTTTCTCTAGCCTTGGGCAGTTTACTCCCATGCATGCACTGACCAGTCCTCAGCAGAATATGCTCTCTGCAAGTCTACTCCAGCTGTCTTTGTTTCTCTGGACCCCCAGTTCCGGCTTCTTACTTTAGGCCAACTGCTGGGTTTCACTTCATTCCTCGCTATGCTGGAGCAAGTGTAGGGCTCAACTCATTTACCCTTTTCTCTTGAGGAGCATTCATGGTTGCATGATGCCCGGCATCTCAGAAAACATTGCTTCATGTATTCTGTCTGTTTTTATTTATTTATTAATTAATTATTTATTTTTATTGACACCTTCTATACTTACATACAAAAAACATATATTTCCCTCCCCTCCCCCCATTCCACTTTAGAACACCAATCTCCATCATATTATTCTGTCTGTTTTTGAGGTGGTTTCAGGCAATCTGGGGCTGGTTTACTAGTCATACCAGCAATCTTATATTTCATAATATAATTTCATTATAACATTTCAGTATCCAAAAAATGTGTGTCTGCACCTTGAACAGAACATTTGCATATTCTAGTGCCAAATTATGACTGAAGTGTCTGGTGATGGACCTGATATTAAAAACAACAACAAAAAAAAATCAGGCCAGATGTATAATATCAAATGTCTCTTACAGAATTCCTTGCCAGAAACCAAGTTCTTCAAATGACTGAATGGTGGCCTTCTGTGAGGCAAGAAAAATTGTGAAAATAAAAAAATGAATATACAGGTTAGTAGCTGCAATGCTTTTACAATAACCTGCTTCCTTGAAATGCTAAAGACACAAAGACATTCATTTAAATTACTCTCTCTCGTGTGTGTGTGTGATGTGTATGTAAGTGTGTGTGAGTGCAGGGAGGAGTGAAGTGCATGCAACAGTACATGTGTGGAGATCATTAGACAATCAGATTGAGTCCTCACCTTCTCACTTGTTTGAGACAGTGTCTTTCTGCTATTTGCCACAGGATACACCAGGTCGCTGGGCTACCAGCTTCGGAGGATTTTCCTGCCTCTGCCTCCCATCTCACCATGGCAATACCAAGATTACAGACACATGCTGCATATGAAATGGTGTCTGGGCATCTGAACTCTTAGCATCATCCTTTCATGGCAAGTGCTTTATCCATTGAGCCATCTTCCAAGCCCCAGAGATGTTTCCTTTTAAAAAAAAAAACTTTTTTATTGACAGCTTCCATAATTGTAGACAACAAACCATGATAATTCTCTCCCTCACTTTCCCCTTCACAAATCCTCTCTCCATCATATCCCCTTCCTCTCTCCATTAGTCTCTGTTTATTTTGATGTCATCATCTTTTCCTCCTATTATGAGGGTCTTGTGAAGGTAGTACTAGGCACTGCGAGGTCATGGATATTGAGGCCAATTTGTGTCTGAACAATTGCATTGTGAACAGTCTTACCCTTCCTTTGGCTCTTACATTCTTTCTGCCACCTATTCCCCAATGGACCCTGATCCTTGGAAGATATGATAGAAATATCTCAGGATTATTTCTCAGGAGCTTCTTTAACCAAAAGTGAGAGTAGCATTAATATAGGAATGTTAAGTAAAGTGCTTACAGGGCAATTTGATGAGCATAATATATGCATTTAGCAGACAAAAGTGGGCATTATACCCCTAGGGCTCATGACTTCCTCTGCCATAGGCTTTTGATTAGATTTTCAGTATCAGGCATGTATTCCCTCCCATGGAGTAGGCCTCCAGTTCAATTAGAGAGCAGTTGGTTTCCCTCATAACAGACATGCCACTATTGCACCTGTTTGGTCATTTGGCCTGGCAAATTTAAGGATTGCAGTGTCCACTGTTTTCACCACTGATGAATTTTGTCTCCCGCTGGGCTGTATGCAGTGCAGCTTTTTCCAGCTTTCTGTCAGCTGGTCTACATGGAGGAGGTTTTCAGCTGAGCTCCAGCTTGATTTCTCAATGACCTTGCAGCCCAGTCATGTGGAGTCTTAAGCAATAGGGTCTTACCATCTATTTCTGGTGGGGAAACAAAAGCCATGGAAATGATCCTTAATGTTTTGGGGGCATCAGGAACCTCCCTGGCCAACAACTCATTGGAAGGTAATCCCATCCCTGACACTAACATTTTTCTATTAACAATTTATGGCCTCTGGGTGTGCCATTATCCAAAAAAGTAGGTTATCATATGGCTTATTCACAACATCTTGAATTTTGATCAAACCTCCACCTGCTCTTTTACTCAATCTCTTCCCATGATGTCCATTAGGCAATTGCACCTCTATTCATCTACTTACATATATACAATACCATCCCTTTAAGTCCTCCCCTCCCCACCTCACCTCCCTTACAGCCCTTTTCTAGCTTACTGGCCTCTGCTTCCGATTTTTTACTCCAACTCACACACAAGTCTGAACATTTGAAACTAGGATCCACATTTGAGAGAGAACATGTGACATTTGGCTTTCTGAGCCTGAGTTACCTCACTTAGTTTAATCCTTTCCAGATCCATCCATTTCCCTGCAAATTTCATAATTTCATTTTTTTTTACCACTGAATAGAGCTCCATTGTATAAATGTACCACATTTTCATTATCCATACATCAGTTGAGGGACATTGAGACTAGTTCCACTTCCTAGCTACTGTGAATAGGAGCAAATATCTCTAAGGTAGTGAGATGAGTCCTTAGAATATATGCCTAGGAGTGGTATAGCAGGGTCATATGGTAAATCTATTTTTAGCTGTCTCAGAAACCTCCACACTGATTTCCACAATGGCTATACCAGATTACATTCCCACCAACAGTGTAGAAGGGTTCCTCTTTTTTCACATTTTGCCAGCATTTCTTATCATTTTTTTTTTTTTTTTTTTTTTTTTTTTCCGAGGTAGGGTCTCACTCTAACTCAGGCTGACCTGGAATTCACTGTTTTCTCAGGGTGGCCTTGAACTCATGGCAATCCTCCTACCTCTGCCTCCTGAGTGCTGGGATTAAAGGCATGTGCCATCATGCCCAGCCAACTTTTTTTAAAGATTCGTTTTAATTTATTTATTAGAGACAGAGAGGGAGAGTGAGAATGGGTGTGCCAGGGCTTCCAGGGTTGTTGCTACCTCCACAAGATCTCCATATAATTGAGCTCATCAACATTTCTACACAGATGATGGAGGAGAGCACACAAAAAAGTCATCAAAATAGATGAGGGTCTAATTAGGACAAGGAGTTCTGTGAGGGGAGATGGGGGAGGGAGAACAAAAAAGATATTGGGAGGGAATTACATAAATTGTCAATGCAAAGATTTAAAAATCAGCATCAAATATGAATTTGTTTGATGCTTTGATATTACTTTGATGCGATTGCTGTTGCAAAACTTAAAGGCTACAATAAAAATTAGCTCTTTATACTATATACATTATAAAAATATCTTGTATACTTAAAATGTCAAATACTCAAGCACACTAAATTGGCTATTCTAGCAAAAGCCCTTATACAAAGGTACTTTATACAATAAAACCAAAAAAAAAAAAAATAGCAAATCCATGGAAAAATTCAAGAAATTTGCTTTAAATTCACTAAATCTTCCTCACTGCCAAATGCTCTAAAGAATACTATGAAATCCTTAAAGATGTTATCTAGTAAGATTACAAGAGCCACCCAGTAGCAGGAGCTAAGACTTCAAATAGATATTTGTTAAAATCTTCTATAAATCCACCTATTAGAGTAAGGAAAAACTTGTTACAGTATTAAAAATGTTGAGCATAGCAGAGATGTGGCTCAACCATGTCTCGTCTGAAACATGGCAAGACTATAAATGTGGAGTTTGAGCTAGAACCATCCTTAAGAGACTGAAACCTTCATTCTAAGTGTTATATATTAATAACGGCATTTTTGGATGGATGGGAGCATTCCTCTCTCAAAAGCCATAGCACTTATAGTGACTACAAAGACCATTAGATTTTGTGCTTCCTAATATGGCATTCCATCTACTTAATTAATGGGGTCACGGTATGCTGAGACAATGATTCATGATGTGAATCAGATAAGTTTTATCCTTTGATCAGAATCCTGTTGCCCATCTCACTTTCAATCTTACAGAGACACACAAAGATCTTAACAGAGTAACAAAATTATACCCACCAGAGTCCTCAGTGTTCTTCAGAAAGCTTCTAGAAGCAAATGTTCTCAAAGAGCCTCAGAACAAGCAGGTGCCTGATGGTCAGAACAAGATTTTCTGCCTCACTTTCTTCCGCATACTCATAGTAGTCAGTTCCACGATGCTGGGATGAACATACAACCCAACACCGTTTATGGGAGGAAGGTATTTTATTTCAAGCTTATTGATCCAGAGAGAAGTTCCATCAATGATGGAAGAAGATGGCTCCCATTCATAAATCCAAGCAGAGAGAAACCACCAGCAGTCAGCAAACACCAAAAAGCAGGGACCAGAAGCAAGCAGAACCCCACCTATGCTCACATTGCTCTTTATACCTTTGAACTGGAATCAGATCCATCCTCAAACATACCTTTGGGCTGGATCCCATGATCCACCAGCCCAGTGACACCTCATCCAGCTAGGTGGCTGGAGACCCAAGTTACAAGCTTAATAAAACTCCTGAGTTGGGCTAGTGAGGTGTCTTAGTGGTGAAGGTGCTTGCCTGCAAAGCCTAAGGACCCACGTAAGCCAGATACACATGGTGGCACATGTGTCTGGAGTTTGTTTGCAGTGGTTGAAGGCCCTGGCATGCCCATCCTCTCTCTCTCTCTCTCTCTCTCTCAAATACATAAATAAAAATTTAAAAAGTTAAAAAATAGACCCGAGTCTATAGGGTATATACATACATTCATATTCACACCACCACAATACTCTTGCCACATTCTCTTTTATATCTCCTTTGGTGATATTCTTACACTTTGATGGTTTTGGCTTACAATCTGACTTGGTTAACATGTCTCTCTTACTAATAACTAATACAGTTTTCCTAGAAATGATCACCACTCTAACTATAATCTCTACCTTAAGTTAGAATAACCAAACATACATTACACTAACTCAATAACAATACTCTTTTGAAATAATACTTCAATGAGGAAAAATGCCCTTGATCTGATTGGGGGGCATAAATGTTCTTGGCATAGAACTGACTGCTATGAACACAGTCAGGCAACACATTTATAGCCCATTAAAGTTGATCATTTCCCTGTGTAGTAACTGGGACTGTCTTCCCTCTAAGGAATTCAGGCTTTCAGTGTCAACTGAGGACCAGGGTTAGCCTAACTCCTTGTTAGGCTGTTTCAAGAGTATGATACTTATAATTGACTATCTCCTTATAAGGATTCCAAAATCTCTTTTTGAGGAAAGATTCCTAATAACAGTGACCTACCTGATAGGAATTTGACAACTTGAGATTATAAACACTGATAACTTGAGATGACAAAAACCATGATGCCTTACTTTAACCTAGTAAACTGTTGCCCAAGACTCAACAGTCATAGCAAGCAAATTCAAATTCCTTAACCCAATATTTTAGCTTGTGATTGCTTTTTGAAACAAAATTATCTGAGTGTTAAATATAAAGAATAGAAATTTATTTCTCATAGTTCTTTTTAAAAATATATTTATGATAAATAAATAATTAAAATTAAAATTAAAAAGGGCCTGAAGAGATGGCTTAGTGTTTAAGTGCTTGCCTGTGAAGCCTAAGGACCCTGGTTCGAAGCTCGATTCACCAGGACCCATGTAAGCCAGATGGACAAGGTGGCGCATGCATCTGGAGTTCGTTTGCAGTGGCTGGAGGCCCTGGTGTGCCCATTCTCTCTCTCTCTCTATCTATCTACCTCTTTCTCTGTCTTTCACTCTCAAATAAATAAACAAATAAATAAAAATATAGTTATGGCTGTGGTTAAGTCACTTGCCTGCAAAGTTAGAGGACCCAGGTTTGGTTCCCCAGGACCCACGTAAAGCCAGATGCCCTAGGTGATGAATGCGTCTGGAATATGTTTGCAGTGGCTAAAGGTCCTGGAGCACCCATTCTCTCTCTTAAATAAATAAATAAATAAATAAAATATAAAAACTTTAAAATATATTTACTTATTTGAGAGACAGAGAGAGAGGCAGACAGAAATAGAGTGCATATGGGTCGGCCATGTCCTCTAACATTGCAAACTCCAGACTTACTCAAGTAACTCTACTTCTACAGATGTCAACCCATGTAAACCCATAACAAGTTATAATTCTTGAATTCCATGCTCCCCAAACCCTATATGAGGTCAACAGTCTGCTGTGCTTAGGGAGGACTAGGCCTGGGCCATGTTGTTCTCCCTTACAATACAACAAACAATGAATTTGGGTTATGTCAGGTATTGACTGATGGGCTCTGCAACCTCTATTGTTTGCTACTCATTATTGCTTACTTATTTTAGGTTCTGAAAATATCATTAGCATTAGGCATCAGGCCAGATATGTCAAATCTGGATTGTCTTAGTCTACCACTCAATGTGGAGATACACGGGGGAGTTTACTGTCCATAATTCTAAAGAAGACAGACACTGATCAATGAAGCTCTTAGTGCAGAGAAGACTGGTGTGTTCAATAAACGTCTCGATAATGACCAAAAAGCTATAAATACAGTCTGAAATATGTTACTTATGAATACTAGTCTTATTAAAGTAACTCTTGACTATGGTGTTTGGAGGAGCGGTGGTGGGCCCACATTGGGTGCTGGGAAGAACTGATTCTCCTTTCAGTCACCATCAGAAAAGCTAAGTTTGCTATACAGTGAGGATCAGAAGGTCTGATCCTGAGTGTAGAACCATCCCTGCTAGCAGAATCCAGGGTTGTATTTTTCTGTTCATCCTTCCATGCCATCACAGAAGATGTCTAAGATTCCATCCAGAAAAGCATCAGAGTTCTTGAACGGGAAAGAATAAAGATTGTTGGTTGCAATAAGAACAGAGTTGAATGAGATCCAGAAAGCAGGCTTCTCAAACTTGTGGACAACAATCTACTGAAGAAGACAACTTTAAGAAGCCAATGTGAAGTAAAAGTAAAATGAGGAGCTGCCTCTGGAAAAAAGTCTGCTGGTTCTCAGGCCAAGAGTCTTGAACCAGCTCTTCCAGGAAGATGGTGGGGGGGTGTCACTGTATGCTGAAATCTGACTGGCTACCCTGATGCTCCAATGTCCCAGGTTTACGGAGCACCACACCTGCTGAGATTATTTGCGAGAATTGGGGCAATGTTGGCCTATACACCCCTTGATGAGAAAAGTCTTGCATTATTGTTGGGCTATTTGCATGATTTCCTTAAATATCTGGCAAAGAATTCAGCACCTCTGTTTACTGCCAGTGATTACAAAGTGGCTTCTGCTGATTCTCATTGCAAAGCCCAGTGTGGGTCTCCTGACCACTCACTGTTATGTCTGCTATCTGTAAACACTTCTTAGTTTTCTCACTGTATAATTGGTGTTCTTCAAAACTGCCAATAAGAGGGCTTATGTTTCAGTTTGTTTCCTGTTCTGCTGTAAAAAGAAAATAAAGGAGTGTAAAGTTCTTTTTCTCATTTCAAAGTTGCTACCAGTGTATGCAGTAATTAGACAAACATTCAGTCGGACATTTTACTGCCTAGTTGACAACACTGCTTGAATGCTGGTGGTTTATGCCAAATAACATGATTTTCTAGTATGTGTTAATGCTACGTGATGAAACACCCTGATTCCTAGTGCCAAAGATTCAACTTAATGTATATACCTGAAGGCCCATGCATTTTTATGGTGCTTGAAGTGAAAGAGCCCATCCTCTGCAAATCCATCTGTGTTCTTCTTAGGCATTCTGTCTTTGCTTACAAAAATTGTTGAAGGATGGTGGTTTGTTTCCTGGTTTTTGTATTTGAGTTTAATGCACATTCTAACATGTTGAATAGCCACAGTTTTCTGAAAAGTTGATATTTTAGGAATTATATTTCAAGTCTTAGATAAAACTTGTTTCTAAATTTCAAAGCAATAAATAAATAATGAATAAAACTACTCTTTTGTAGTTACTCAGCCCAGAAGTGTGTAAGTGTAAGGGGCAGTAGGAGAGTGTGTCTACTGTGTTTCTAGGTGATCCCATATCTGGAATTATCTGTTGCATTTTTCACTGATATGAAGTAAATCGTTCAGTTGCCATTTTGTTGAATACTTTTCAGAATTCTTTTTGAAAATAACCAAGTATCTTGCAACAGCATCTACTACCATAAAACAAACTAATGTAAATTTATTTGGTGAACAGTAGGGAAAGGGATAAAGAAGATGGGGCGAGTCTGTAGTAATACAAAAGAGTTCATAAGGGGTAAAGTCCACAGTCTTCAGCCCACACCATGTTCTTCTGATGTGCAGACAGACCGGCCCTGCTTGCGGCTGGAGAGCTGTGGAGGTGCCGCTTTACTTCACGTGAAGAAGCTCCCTTGTCAAGGCCGTTTCTTCTTTTCTGCCTCACATTGGTAATTCTTGGGCATGAGCCCAAGATTCTGTTTAGTCTCCCATCGATGCAGAACAGACTGGCTGGATAAAACATTGTGCTTTGTTTCTTGGTCCTATTGAAAAGAAAACACACCTAACTGTCTGTTCAGAACTAATTACAATGTACAGCCTGAGGGCCTCTATAATGTCACTTACTCAACCACATAGTTAATCTAGACAGTTTGAGAAAGGTGAAACTTTGAATAGAAACTTAGCTCACTGGTTTCCTAGCAGTAGATTAAAGAAACCTAAAGATTAGTAGAGTAGCCGGACAATGAGAGAACTTCTGTCATTAGAAATTGAGAAGGAACAAATCCAAATCTGTTGTGACAACCAAGTCAACCTCACCTCCTCCAGCCACATGTCTTCCCGGGGAAGCCTTTGCAAGCGGTTCTTTGTCTGCTCAAGTTGTACTCCATCGAACCTGCACTTAAACCAGCGATGAGCTTCTTCCAGGTTAGCTGTTATCTGAACATAGAAACAGATGCAAAGGTTTTTTTTTTTGTTGTTGTTGTTTGTTTGTTTTTGCTTGTGTGTTAGCTTGAGAGACATTTTACTTAGATAATTAAAGATCCAAATGTGACTAGATCCCTACAACCTGTTTGTACAATTGAACAACTTTTAAATTGAGAGAATGGTTTCCGAATGAGGACTTTGGAGTCCTGGAGCCTGGCTGCTTGTCATGCATTTGTTCATCTTTCCTGAATGTCCTTCTCCATCAGCGTCCCCTCAACAAGGTGTCAGGCATAGACTAGGTCCTCAGCAAGTATGTGCTGCTAAGTACTCTTATGACATTAGCTAGGCCATCATGTGGGCACACTATTATAGTGAGAGAAGACTATTGGACTCCTCTTTCATAACGTCATTTGAGTTTTAGAAGCATCAAAGATAAAGCATTTTCCAGACTGGTTAGAACAATCTGAGAACAGGTACAACTCCACTCTCCAAACAAACCAAATCAAACCCATCTTTCTCCAACCACTCCTTAGCAGAAGTGCAAGGAAAGACGGGAAAATGGCGTTAGAGCTCACATCTACTATTGTATGGTGACCGAGAAAAGGAGTTAACGTTGTTGGTCAAATATGTGAATGAAACAGTAGTAGATATTCTCTTAATGAATTTTATAGACATGATTACATGGCTTCAAGAAATTAAATGTAGGACATGTGGTAAGATGGTGGATTAGAAGCCATGTCAGAGTGACAGGATGAATAACACTGAGTAGTGGAAAGTCCAAGGCTGCTGTCCCACTGGGCCCTATTGCCCCTACCACCTTCCTATCTGCCTCCCTGCCCGCTCAGCCTCTGCTCTACAAGCCTGTGAGATGGGGTCACAGAGTCCACAGTGGCACCTTCTGGATCCATCCTAAATGTTTCACCGTCAGCCTATGGAAGTGGCAACACCAGTGAACTTGTGGCATGAAGAGACCCACAGCACACACTGCTGACACTGCCCGCTGGCTGTGTACCACACAGCTCTGGACCCGGACCTTAGCTACTCCATGGATTGGCATCAGGGTGTGCTGTACAAAGAACATCACTCAGGTTTTATGGCAGACCTTATGGCAGACCTAGGAGCAAGGAACCCACCCACTGGAGAAGAGCAGACATGGACAGCAGAGAGGATAAGCAGGAAAGTGTGACATATAGTTGGGAAGACCTGAACAGCAGACTTCCCCCTCCCCGGCTGTGGCCTGGTGGAATTAAAAGGAGACTGTGGGGAGGAATTCAGAGCTCTGCCTGCATGCAAAGGCACTCAGATGGGAGGGTTTGCCACATCCTTCAGAACTGGAATCATAGCCCTGACTGGAAAGTTCGATCCTGAGTTCCCAGGGGATTTGATTGTATCTTGCTGAAGAAAATCCTGGCAGGAATACCAGGCTTACTGAACTTTCTCATGGGAAAGGGCACACAGACATAGTTTGTCTAAACTTCCTGTACTTGTAGAGATGATACAAAGACAATCCAAGAGTGGGGTGGGAGAAGAAATCACATCATCTCAGAGGGAAAATATTCAAGCATACCTTCTACTTCAAGTTAGCAGACTTTCTAATATATATTTAATTAATTTTTTTCATCTCTCTCTCTTGCTAGCTGACCTGTTTCTGAAGTGCACTCAAGCCCATCCTTTCTCACATCTCTCTGGTGAATGCAACCCCATCTCTTCTCACTTCCCTCTCTCTGTTGTGAATGCAACCCCATCTTTTCTCACCTTCCTCTCTCTCTGGTGAATGCAACACCATCTTTTCTCACCTCCCTCTCTCTCTGGTGAATGCAAGCCCATATTTTCTCACCTCCCTCTCTCTCTGGTGAATGCAAGCCCATATTTTCTCACCCCCCCCCATGGTGCATGTACTCCTTGTCTCTCATCTATCGTTCTCCCTCCATCTTTATTCTCCCCCTACTTGAGGTCTCTCCCTCCCTCTGGTGTACACATACCTTTTCTATCTTTTATCTCTCACTCACTCTCTCTGACCCCCTTTTCTCCATCTCTCCCTGACACAATAAAGTCTTAGATCTAAAACAATTTATCTATTTATTTTTGTGTGTGTTGTGTAAATATGTATGTTTATGTGTGTGTGTGTGTTGCATATGCATGTGGAGGCTCAGGTGTCATCCTTAGGAACACAACCCACCTCCTTGAAAGAGGGTCTCCCATTGGCCTGGAGTATAGCAATTAGGCTAGAATGGCCAGCAATGAAACTTCAAAGCATAGATAAGCGGATTTAGCAGATATCTATAGAGCATTCAATTCAACAGATAAGGAATACATATTCTTCTCAGGGACACATGGACCCTTCTCCAAAATTGATCACATCACAAAGAAAGCTTTAATAAATACAAAAATTGGAGATAACCATTACATTCTATAAGACCACAGTGGATTAAAAATAGAAGGCAAGAGAGACTTCAGAAACCACACAAATGGAGATTGAACAATATGCTTTTAAAAAAAGATTTATTTTTTTATTTACTTATTTATTAGAGACGGGGGGGGGGAGAGAGTGGGTACGCCAGGGCCTCTAGCCGCTGCAATCGAACTCCAGATGCATGTGCCACCACGTGCATCTGGCTTACATGGGACCTGGAGAATTGAACCTGAGTCCTTAGGCTTTGTAGGCATGTGCCTTAACCGCTAACCCACTTCTCCAGCCCACAATATGCTTTTGAATGAACAGTAGGTCATTGAAGAAGGCAATTAAAAAAATCCCCAAAACAGCCGGGTGTGCTGACACACGCTTTTAATCCCAGCACTTGGGAGGCAGAGGTGGCAGGGCAGCCATAGACTCGAGGCCAGCCTGGAAATACAGAGTGAGTTCCTGTTCAGCCTGGGCTAGAGGAAACCCTACCTCGAAAAAGTAACAACAAAAATTCCTAGAAACAAATGATACTGACAGCATAGCCTACCATGTCCTCTTCTAAAGCAGTCTAAGATGAAAGTTTATAGCTGTACATGCTCAAATTAAAACACCAGAGTGTTATGAAGTAAATCACCTAACGGTGCATCTCAAGCTTCTAAAAAAACCAAGAAGTCAAAGTTAAACCCAGAAGAAAACAAGAAATAATAAACATTAGGGTAGAAATAGATGAAATTGAGGCTTAAAGAACAATATATAGAATCAATCCAACAGCTGTTTTTTTGAAAAGATTAATAAGGCCAACAAACCCTCAGGCAACCTAACAAAAAGAGAAGATCCAAATTAATAAAATTAGAGATGAAAAAGGAGTTGTTACATTAGACTCTAATGACTTCCAGAAGATCATTAGGGAATGTTTTGAATATTTATATTCCAAAAGGATGGAAAAGCTAGAAAAGACCTACCACAACTAAAGCCAGAATATATAATTTAATCAATGAGATGGACACAGTCACTGAAAGTCTCCCCACAAAGAAAAGTCCAGGACCAGATAGATGCACTGCTGAATCCTATCAATCCACAAAACAGAAAGGGAGCCTCGCGTGGTGGTGCATGCCTTTAATCCCAACACTGGAAGGCAGGAGGAGGAAGACTGTTGTGAGTTTGAGGCCAGCCTGGGATTACAGAGCGAATTCTAGGTCAGCTGGGGCTAGAGTGAAACCCTACCTTGAAAAGTTCCAAACACGCAACAGAAAACAAACACAAAGGGATGGAACACTACCAAATCCACTATACAAAGCCAGTAACTTCCTGATCCAAAACTTGACAAAGACACAACAAAAAAGACAACGACGGATCAATTTCCCTGATTCATATTAGATGCAAACATTCTCAATAAAATACTTGCAAACAAATTTCAAGAAGACATTATGAAGGTCATATATCATGACCAAGTGGACTTCATTTCAGGGATGCAAGGCTGAGTCAATATACTCAAATCAATAAATGTAAGTCACGATGTAAGTACAGTTAAGGACAAAAGTCACGTGGTTCTCTTAATTAGTGCAGAAAGGGCATTTGATAAAGTTCAACATGCCTTCATGATAAAAAGTGCTACATAAATTAAGAATAGATGGCACATATCTTAAAATAATGAAGGCTATCTATAACCAACCTATAGCTAATGACATACTAAGTGGAGAAAAAAACAGAAAATATTTCCTCTAAAATCTGGACTGAGACAAGGGTGTCTACTGTCACCACTCTTCTTCAATGTAGTTGTTGAAGTATTAGCAAGAGCAATAAGAGAAAAAATGTAGAAGGGCTACAGATAGGAAAGGAGAACATGATTCTATACTTAAAAGACCTTACAGATAGATTCCATCACAAATCCTTTGAATAAACACATTCAGTAAAATTATGGATTATAAAATCAATATACATAAATTAGCAGATGTATATGCAGTAACAAACTTTCTGAGACAGAAATTAGTAAAAACATCTTATTCACAATAGCTCCAAAAAATAAAAAAGTACCTAAAAATAAACCTAACCGAGGAAGTAAAAAGACCCCTCTAATAACAACTTTAAGACACGGAAATAAGTGGATACTTGACAATGGAAAGGCCTTCCATGCTCCTGGCTTGGCAGAATTAATGTTGTGAAAATGGCTATGTTATCAAATGTAATCTACATATTCAATGCAATCCTAACAAAGTCTCACAAATAGTCAAATAAATACCAAGTTGAAAGAACACTGCTGGAGGAGTCACAGTACCTGACCTCAAGTAATACTACAGGTCCATAGTGACAAAACCAGCATGGTACTGGCAGACAAACAGACCTGTAGACCAACAGCACAAAATACAGGACTCAAGAAATAAATCCATACTGATATTACCAATTAATTTTTGACAAAGGTGTCAAAACATACTCTGGAAAAGGCTATTCAACAACTAGCTCGGGCACAACGGGATATGCATGTGCTGGAGACTAAATTAGGTCCATATTTTTCACCCTGAACAAAAATCCATTCAAAATGAACCAAAGACTCTAATTTAAAAGCTGAAATATTGAAAGTGCTAGAGGGGAATGATTCAAGATACACACATAGACTAGAACATTCTGAATAGGACTCTAATAGCACACAAAGTATCCCTAAGAATTAACAAATGGAGCTGCATGAAATTAGCTTTTGCACAGCCAGGGAAACTATCAATAGAGCAAACAGGCAGCCTACAGTCTGGAGAAAAATCTTCCCCAGCTATACTTCATACAAGAGGTTAATGTCTAGAATATAATAAAGAGTTGCAAAAATTAAACACTAAAACACAAAACTGCCAATCAATAATAGGCTAATGAAATGAGCAGACAATTCTCAAAGAAACACAATTGTATTTTATAAAGTTTAACATCCTTGGCCATCATGGACATACAAATCAAAACTACATTGAGAGTCCAGCTCATCTGGTCATAGTGGCTATCACTATGACCATAGACTACAACAAATGCTGGCAATGAGGCAGGGAAAGAGGAACCCTTATCTATTGCTGGTGAGAGTACAAACCATTATGGAGGTTTCTCAAAAAAATTAAAACTAGAACTATCATATATCTATAGCTATATCACTCCTGGGCATATACCCCAAGGACTTCATTTGTTACCACAAACATACTTGCATATCCATGTTTACTGGTGCACTATTTATAACAGCAAGAAAATGGAACCAGCCTAGATGTCTAAGAACAGATGGACAATGAAAATGCAGCATATATACACAATGGAATTTTATTCAGTTGTGAAAAATGAAGTTGTAAAATTTTCAGGAAAATGGATGGAACTGGAGAGTATTACATTAAGTGAGGTAGGTGATCTAGACTCAGAAAGACAAATATCACATGTTCTGTTTCACATGCAAATCTTAGCTTTTTTGTTTTGCTTTGTTTTCTGAGGTAGGGTCTCCCTCTAGCCTATGCTGACCTGGAATTCACTCTGTAGTCTCAGGGTGGAACTTGAACTCACAGCAATTCTCCTACCTCTGCCTCCCAAGTGCTGGGATTAAAGGCGTGCGCCACCACGCCTGGCTTGAGATCTTAGCTTTTAATGTTTATATATTTGCATATATATGGGTGCAAGTGTGAGTATAGGCTATGGAACTAGAAAGGGTACTACAAGAGGGGGAAAAGAGGTGATGATGAAGGAAGGAGGGCAAGGAGCCTTCTGGGGGTGGACAAGATCCAGGGGCAGCAGGGGAAGGGGAACAAGAGGAGGAAGGAAAATCAACAAAACACAAATTGTGTTTTTAAATGCCATAATAAAACCTAATATTTGTATGTTAATTAAAAATACAAATAAAGAATGATTTTTAAAAATAGAATGTAAATATGAATTTATTTAGTGTGTGCAGAAGTGTCACAGTTGACATTCAAACTCAGGGCAACAGAGCTCATGTCTTTCTGATGTACAAGTCCGCATGCCATACTGTCATGTAATTTAGTGGCTATAATGGGGACAAATAATAAATTGACAGTAATGCTGTGATATCTTTAGTTTAAGAAGCATGTTAAAATATTTATTTATTTATGAGGTAGATCACAGAGAGAGAGAGAGAGAGAATGGGCACACTAGGGCCTCTTGCCACTGCAAACAAACTCCAGACACATGTACCACTTTGTACACCTGGCTTTAATTGGGTACTAGAGAATTGAATCTGGGCCGTCAGACTTTGTAAGCAAGCGCCTTTAACCTCGGAGCCATTTCTCTGGCCCAAGAATCACTTTCTAATCTAGGAAATGATTGTATTGGTTCTATGACTACCTTCCTGACTCTGAAAATCTTTGATTTTAAATATCTTTAAGTAGGCCAACTTAAGTTTAGACAAAGAAGTAAATCTACTTATTAAATAGGGTATAATTTATTCTTCTAATCATTGGCAGAACAAAGACTTACCACTTTTGTTAGTTCCTGTCAAAAATAATGCATTAACATCCACATAAGCTAGTCTTCCCTAATATTTAGTGGTAGGGACTTGGATTTCAGGATTGTCAGTATTATAGTGGTGTAGTACCTATCACCAGGACATAGAATCATAGTGTAGAACTTTTCTCTCACAGTACAGACTATACTGAGTAAGTGACTGACCCCTGCAAGAATGTCAGCAAAGGACCTCATGCTGACTTGCATGTTTTAGGGTTGCTGTCTGCATGTCCCGGGATCTGGCTCACCTGTTCTGATTCCACACGGGCTTCTTTCAGTTTATTCTCTGCTGCCTCCTTACATTTCTTCAGGTGTCTGACAGTTTCTTCCAATTCCTAAAAATGAAAAAGAGATTTTAATAAACTTTGTACCATATGGAACAAAATGCTTCATATTTATAATATGGTAACCAGACTATGAAAGTAGGATGGAGTACTTATGAACTTCAAAGGCTATTGAAATGCAAAATGAAAACTTACCTTCAATTCAATCTACAGTTTATGTATAGATTTGGGGTTTGATTTAGGGATTATTTTCAGAGGAATTAATTAATGTCTCTTTTTAGAATTGGAGACATGCCTTTCCTAGCAATTATTGGGCATGCCAGGGCCTCTTGCCACTGCAAACAAGCTCCAGATTCATGTGCTACTTTGTGCATCTGGCTTTATGTGGGTACTGGGGAACTGAACTCAGGCCATCAGGCTTTGTAAGCAAGTACCTTTAACTGCTGAGCCATCTCCCCACCCCTGAACATCATTTTAATTAAACTGAGAATAAAAATCATTTACCATATTCCAAGCTACAAGCTTCTTCCTAGACATTATCATGGTTTGATTATGAAATGTCTTTCTGTAGGCTCATGTGTTGGGAGGAATATGGAAGAATTTGGAACATGGGACTAGAGATGCCTTATAGTGCTATACGCAGAGCTTGATGGGCTGTTCTGGTGAAAGTTTGAAAGACCTAAATGCACAGAGAGCTGTGGACTATGGAGGTTTGACTTCTGAGTTTTCTGAGGAGAAAGAGAACTTTGTCAGGAATGGGCTAGAGGCAGTTCATGTGGTGTACTGACAGAGAGGTTGGCTGCCCTGACCTTGAACAAAGTTGAATTTAGAAGTAACAGACTGATGTGTTTGGCTGGGTAAAATAGAGAGTAGAAAATATGGAAGGAGGTTAAAAATGTGATGTTTGATGCAGAAAAAAATTCAAGCAGGTTAAGACCTCCGCACAGAAACTACATCACTGCAGCTGCAGTTGTTTAGGAAACTACCACCACTGAAGATGGGCCATGCATTCTGCACTGGACAATGACAGGAGTGCTGATTCTTTTGACAGGCAGAGGCCTGAAGGAAGAATGCTGAAGGAATTCATTGATCCTGTAAGTCCAGCTTTACTAGCAAATTTGGCAGCCCACCTGGTCCTAGTTTTGGAAGTATGACAAATGCCAAAAGAGAAAGTCGTTGGATTGCAACATGGTTTTCTGGAGGTGGGAACTAAGCAAGGTGAGACCAGGTCAAAGTGCTTGCAAGGAGGCCAGCAGTGGGTGGGGGAGGGCATGGCATGGAGCTATGAAGATAACTATGGGTTGCAGTGGAATCCTGATTGCAGTGGAGTCCTGATTCCAGGACTCAGGGACAGCTGCTAAGGAAAGCTACTGGCACAGGAAGCAAGCAGCATAGCTAGAGGGTAGAGTTGCCCAAGCCCTGTAGGGCCCAGAAAATTTCATCACAAATCCCAGATTCTGGGCATGGAGCTGCAGAATTTGATGTTTGCCTTGATTTTCAGTCTTGCATTGGTCCAGTTTTTCCTTGCTATACCTCCATTCCTCGCTTTTGGAGTGGGAATGTTTATTCTGTGCCATTAAATGTTGGAAGTATGTAACTTGTGTTTTGATTTTACAGGGCTCACAGTTATGTCTTTAGTCTCAGATGAGATTTTAGATGTTAGAGTGGTGGGTAAAGTTGATGGGTACTTTTAAATTTGAACTAAATGCATTTTGCATCATGACATGGCCATGGGTCTATGGCAGCCAGGGGTAAAATGTAATGATTTGAATGTAAGTTGTCTCCTATAATGTCCCCTTGAGACTCTAAGCTGAAATAAACTTTCCTCCCATATGCTGCATCTGGTCAGGTGTTTTGTCCCAGCAATGATAAGGCACCTGCTCTGCTTCTTTAAGTGGTTTATAACATGTATTTTGTCACAATAAGAAAAGCAAGTAAATCATCATTCTAAGAACTTAGCTAAGATGAATGATGTGTACATTTATTTTTTCTCTAGAGTCTGAAAAATCTAAGTGCCATACTGCTACACATCCCATTTGCTGAAAAATGTTGAAAAGTAATCTTTTACCTGACAGCGATTTTCTAGTTCCTGCCTCATTTTCCGCTCTGCTGTTAGCCGCAGCTCTTGCTGTTTATTTCGTGCTGTGGTTTCATATTGGCTCTTTGCTAGCAGCTGCATCTCCTTCTGCAGCTTCGTCATTTCAGCTACAAATCTTTGGATACTCAAGGACTGGCAGGGACACAGAGGAAAACATTTAGTTAGTGTAAGTTTGGAACTTTATGTGAATGGTAAACATAAATTTTGTGGAAATCATCTACCTGCTCATAGTTTTTTTTCTGGTATTGATCCTTAATCATCTCCATCTGCCTCAATTCTGTTTGTATTTGCTGAAAGTAAATGCAATAATAACATAAAAAAAAATGGTCAGTGGAATAGCTTTCCTTTAGGATGACAGAATCCAAAGTCATCAGTTTCTGCTGGGCTCTATTTCCTATCTATCCCACTGACCCCCAAAGAGCAAAGTCCACTGAAATCATTTGAAAGAGACAGATGAGCCCAAATATGACAGCAACTTACTGAGGAACCTGACATTTACACAGCACACCCCCCTGAAACAGAGCCCTTCCCATAGAGGTATCCTGCCCACTCCCCAGAGAAGACATCTTGCTGTGAGGGTTCCCAGGCCTCCCTTCCTGGACACCAGCAGCTGCCTGGGTCCTCGCCATACACTCCGGGAATGAGGACAGAATTAGGTTCTCATACAACCTTCATCCTCTCCATGTTCTGAGTATTATTTGCCTTTGCCGACAGATGCAGTTTGATTTGGGCATTTTGGGTCTTTAGTTTCTCCTTGTTACTGTTCAGCACTTTTTCTAGATCGGTAAGTTTCTGTCGCAGCTCTCGGTTTGTCCGGGACACTTCCACTGATCTGTAGTTGGCTTCATCAAGGGCTTTCTTCATCTTATGTCACAAAAGGGGAAAATTAGAGCACTTTTACTTAGCATTCAGTAAAGAAAGTTTAGTTTTGTTCCCACATTTTGTTCTCTCTGAATCTTCATTTTAAAATGAAGTGATGCAATGAATACTGATGTCTGATTAAGCAGATTTATGGAGCAGTAGGTCAAGTAATTTCCATACTTTAAAAAATTAGGGGTGAGCGAGCTGTCCCGGGCCATGCGGACCAATATCCTGTGCACCCTGCATGGCCAGTGGCAAGATCCTGCCCAACAGCCCCGTGCTCAACATGCACCTGGTCAAGAGCCACCAGCTGTAGCTATGTGACCGAAGATGGTGAGCTTATCAGAAGCCCACATCCTTTCCCCGCTGGCCAAGATGGCAGATCCAGCCGAATGCAGCATCAAAGTGATGTGCTGGTTCAGGCCCCTCAACTAAGCTGAGATCCTAACAAGGGGACAAATTTATCCCCAAATTCAAAGGCGAAGAGATGGTGGTGATTGGGCTACTCTTCAAAAATATACACTGAGGTCTGATTAAGATGGTGGCATAGGAACCACGCCAAAACAGGCTAGGGGAAAAAAAAGGAAAAAAAAACCCAGCAAAATACGCTCTTCTACTAAAAAGTGAGGTGTATAGTAAATTATCAACTGCAGCAAAGAAGCAGGAGAGATCCAGAGCGTCTAGAGCCCACAGAAGCAGGCAGAAGCGGCTCCAGCAGTGGCGGTGAGTTCCATGTGGCTGCAGTCACCAGGCTCCCGCCTGGGCTGCAGGATTTTAAAGCCAGGTGAGGGGATTTTCCACTCACACTGGACTCCTCGCAAACTCAAGAAACATGGAAGGAGGACGGTAGAGACCAGCGGAGCGGCTTGGGATGAAGAGGTTCACGTGGACGAGCTGACAGACTTCAGCCACCATCCACAGCCTTCTCTCCTCCACCACCGGCACAAGTTCCAGCAAGCAACAGAGACCTGGGGAAGAGAGCTCACCTACCCGGCACCTGGCACCCGGCAGGACCATGCACAGACGCAGCCGGCTTTCCTGAGCCCACAAAACAGCAAAGAAAGACCCAAGTGGCCATGCAGCAGAGCTGAGATCAAACCCGTCCCAACAGGTAACTGAGATTATACCAGGTCAGTACCCGCCAAGTAAGCCTGATGTATAGGCTTGCATTGGTTTCCTCTTCTGTTATTTGTTGCTGAAGGGTCACAGTGGGTCACAAGCTGACCTTGAAACCCACTACAGACCAGAAATCTTAGCCTCCCAGTTGACAGGATTAAGGGTGTGGGGCAACACACATCCTTAGGGACTGTGACTGTGATAAAGGATCTGTTTGTCACAATACCTACTTTTGCACAAATACTCTGTGCTGTATTTCATTGAATGGGTACATTGTTTAGTTAAATTTTTAGAATTTGACTGTGTTCTGTGATGTACTGTAACACTGTAGATTATGTGCTCAGTATTGTACGATGTCTTGGTACATGATGTCCTGTAACACTGTAGATTATGTGCTCAGTATTGTATGATGTCTTGGTACATGATGTCTTGTAACAGTGTAGATTATGTGCTCAGTATTGTACGATGTCTTGGTTCATGATGTCCTGTAACAGTGTAGATTATGTGGTCAGTATTGTACAATGTCTTAGTACACAATGTCCTGTAACAGTGTAGATTATGTGCTCAGTATTGTACGACGTCTTGGTACATGATGTCCTGTAACAGTTTAGATTATGTGCTCAGTATTGTACAATGTCTTGGTACATGATGTCCTGTAACAGTGTAGACTATGTGCTCAGTATTGTACGATGTCTTGGTATATGATGTCCTGTAACAGTGTAGACTATGTGCTCAGTATTGTACGATCTCTTGGTACACAATGTCCTGTAACAGTGTAGATTATGTGCTCAGTATTGTACGACGTCTTGGTACATGATGTCCTGTAACAGTGTAGACTATGTGCTCAGTATTGTACGACGTCTTGGTACATGATGTCCTGTAACAGTGTAGACTATGTGCTCAGTATTGTACAATGTCTTGGTACATGATGTCCTGTAACAGTGTAGATTATGTGCTCAGTATTGTATGACGTCTTGGAACATGATGTCCTGCAACAGTATAGATTATGTGCTCAGTATTGTACGATGTCTTGGTACTGTACTATACTGTAACAGTATAGATTATGTGCTCAGTATTGTAGGAGGTCTTGGTACATGATGTCCTGTAACAGTGTAGATTATATGCTCAGTATTGTACAATGTCTTGGTACCTGATGTCCTGTAACAGTGTAGACTATGTGCTCAGTATTGTATGATGTCTTGGTACATGATGTCCTGCAACAGTGTAGATTATGTGCTCAGTATTGTACGATGTCTTGGTACATGATGTCCTGTATCAGTGTAGGTTATGTGCTCAGTATTGTAGGTGGTCTTGGTATATGATGTCCTGTAGCAGAGTAACTTCATTGACTGACAAAAAATATTTTTAAGGGCTTGAGAGATCGCTTAGCGGCTAAGGCGCCTGCCTGCTAAGCCTAAGAATGCTGGTTCCAATATCCAGAGGTTCCAATCTCCAGGTCCCACGTTTAGCCAGATGCAAAGTGAGGCAAGGGCACAATGCCACGCTTGCCCACAAGGGGGCACACACATCTGGATTTGGTTCACAGCAGCTGAGAGACTGCTGGCGCGCTCATTTCTGTCTCCCTCTCCCTCTCTATCTCTCTCTCCAAAAATAAAAAATAATAATAAAAAATTTTTTTAAAAATATTTTTTAAAAATTAACATTAGATAAGTAAAACATGAACAAATGTTAATTTTCTATGAAGGTCAAAGCATACAATGTGCTTATTTTTTATGGAATTTTAATTGAAATATTTTTGTATGTACTCATTTATTTAAAAACAATAAAGAATATTGAGAGTAAAAAAAAATAGGGGCTTGAGAGATTGTTTAGTGGTTAAGGCTCTTGCCTGCAAAGCCAAAGGACCCAGATTCTATCCCCAGGACCCATGTAAGCGAGAGGAACAAGGTGCTGTATGCACCAGGCATTCGTTTGCAGTGGTTGAAAGCCCTGATGTACCTATTCTTCCTCCCTCCCTCTCTCTCTGTCTCTTTCTCTCTATCTGCCTCTTTTTCTTAAGTAAGTAGAAAATTTTAAAAATTATTTATTTGCAAGGAGAGAGAGAGAATGGGCATGACAGGGCCTCTAGGCACTGTATATGAACTCCAGATGCATGTGCCACTTTGTGCATCTAACTTAACATGAGGACTGGGGAACTGAACCTGGATTGTTAGGCTTTGCAGGCATGTACCTTAACTGCTGAGCCATCTCTCTAGCCCAATTTCCATACTTTTTAACATTAGAGAATATTCATTAGACAATAAAAATGTAAACATATAGACATTTTTAAGAGCATGGGCCTTCGAGTCAGGTAGACCTAAATTCCAGTTTTAGCTTCAGTATTTATGTGCAGAGTAAATTTGGGTATTTAGCTTCCTCAAGCCTCAGGTCTATCAACTGAACAATATATATGTAGCAACTGCATAAGATACAATAAGAATTGAATAAGACAATGTAAAGAAAGAATGCAGAATATGGCACACATAATTGCTCAGTAGTTATTACCATGCTATGTGCTTTGCTCTTGCTGTTGCTTACAACCTCATGTCTCAAGAAAATAAATGAGGGCTGGGGAAATGGCTTAGCAGTTAAGGCATTTGCCTGCAAAGCCTAAGGATCCCGGTTCGATTCCCCAGGACTCACTTAAGCCAGATGCATAAGATGGCGCATGCGTCTGGAGTTTGTTTGCAGTGGCTAGAGGCCCTGGTGTGCCCATTCTCTTTTTCTCTCTATATGTCTCTTCCTCCCTCCCTCTCAAACAAACAAATAAAATTTTAAAAAAGAAAATAGGGCTGTAGAAGATGGCTTAGCGGTTAAGGCATTTGCCCACTTTTATATCACAACTCACTAAGTATCTGTTAAGATAATCCACTGTTACCTCAAGTCAAACATTTGCCTAAACCTAGGGCAGTCCTAACCATTACTTACTTATGTTTAGGCACTGTGATAGTTACTTTACAAATGCTTTCCAATTCAGTTCTTTAAACAAACCCAGGAAGTAGTTGTGATGGCCTCTATTTTATGACAGAGGAAACTGACTCGGAAGTTATATCACTTATAGTAAACTAACACACAGCTAATAAGAAGCAGAACTGAGACTCAAGAAAGCTGCTCTGCCGGGCATGGTGGTGCATGCCTTTAATCCCAGCACTCGGGAGGCAGAGGTAGGAGGATCACTGTGAGTTCGAGGCCACCCTGAGACTACATAGTGAATTCCAGGTCAGCCTGGACCAGTGAGCCCCTACCTCAAAAAAAAAAAAAAAAAAAAAAAAAAAAAAAAAAAAAAGAAAAAGAAAAAAGAAAAAAGAAAGCTGCTCTGTGAACCCACATCTGCAGCTAACAGAATTCTCACAGATGCCACACTTTCACTGTTTCCTCATGTGTTCACCATCTTCACGATCCTTGTTAAAAGGACCTTCCATTTTATAAGTGTTCTGAATGAAGATCTTTGACTAAAGGTATATCTATGCAGTCAGGATATCTTGTTTCCCACAGAATTTCCCTGGTTTAACACACACTTATACAGTGGTTACAGCTCACAACAGTGTTCTACACATCAGTAGTTGAAGTTGATCTGTGAAGCACATCTGGCAATGATAATTGCTAAATGTAATTAATTTGGTAAGACACAGATGAGCTGTTCCAATCAAGTCTTGGGATTATTTAAATTCCTTTCCCATGTTCATGATACACTTAATGTGTTCATGTCTTATACTTAATGTTGCTTATTTCCCTATTAAAATGGATTTCTGATTTAATTAATCCCCATTTTCAACT
Source organism: Orientallactaga sibirica (assembly GCA_036365145.1). NCBI lineage: Eukaryota > Metazoa > Chordata > Mammalia > Rodentia > Dipodidae > Orientallactaga > Orientallactaga sibirica. Next base: position 22,320,004 of record JAEOAD010000004.1, read on the forward strand.
GAATTATTTATCGTGGCTGTGATCAATTACCCAAAAAGCATATGGTTTGCTTATGCCCCTATACCTCTAGTTCCTCATCATTCTTCCCTGATCTTCATATTGTCACAATAACTTCTCCAGGCTGGCCTCTGTATCACCTCCTGATTGGAAACATGCAGGGCTCCATTTTTACCTAACAGTTCACATTCTGTGATCTAGTGGGCAAGGCCACTGATCAGCTGCTCCGTCTATGCTAACCACTTCCTTTTTAAAGTATTTTTAATTTTATTTAATTAATTAATTTATTTGAGGGGGGGGCAGAGAGAGAGAGAGAAGAGAGAGAGAGAGAATGGGCATGCCAGGCCTCTAGCCACTGCAAACAAACTCCAGACGCATGCACCCCCTTTGTGCATCTGGCTTACATGGGTCTTGGAGAATCAAACCGGGATCCTTTGGCTTTGCAAGCAAATGCCTTAACCATTAAGCTATCTCTCCAGCACATAACCACTTTTTCTCTGATACCCCCATAGCTTCTGATCAGAGAGGCTCCTTCTCATCTGCCCAATGTACTGTCCCATTTTTTGTAACTCCGCTTTTCTCAGGCCCTTTTAGAGGAGGCCTATCCCTGAATCTCTGTCAGACTCAAAGTTATGCTTTCATTATATCTCCTGTCTTCTAGCATTCAGCCACCTGAAATAAACTTTCCCTTACTTTGAATTCCTTCAAAAGCGTACACTGCCTCTAGCTCTCAAGAAAGACTCTCTGATGTCTTGGTATTTGCCTCATGTCCAGAGTGGCTATCACAGGTAAATAAGGATTACTTAGTACACACATAGAGCACAGGTAGATGTACAGTGGATGAGGACACAGGTGAATAGATCTGTCAGAGAGCACTCTTCTCATTCTTCCATTCATTCAGTTCTTACACTCTGATAGAAAAACTCTCCTCAGGACATTCAAAAGCTGATTTTTGATTTTAAACTGTTGCTTTACAAACATGGCTACATTGCATGTTTGCTGGTTTGCTGATCAGAGTGGGATTTAAAGGGCTAGTAAACAGCTATAGATATTCACTGCAACCTCTCCCCTGGTTATCCTCTGAAGAGGTATTATCCAGACCCTTGTTACTTGGCTCTGTACCTCAGAAACTTCCCGCTGTGCTGCTTTCTTCGCAGTCTCCCTCTCAGTTTGAAACTGCTTTCTGAGAGCTTCTATGCGTTCGCCATGCAACTCAGCCTCTGCCTTGGATTCCTCGGCCATCCGTTCTCTGCATTGAAGGAAACAGATGATAAATACACCTTAGAAATTGTCTCAGGAGGCAAGAAATATCTGTGGGGAAAACATCAAATCACCTGCCATTAGTTCTCTCAACATCTTTCTAGTTGCATAATAAGCTGAGTTCTATTCCTACCTTCTGAATTCAGAGGAAGAAATGCCCAACCCTCAATTTCAATAATAACCCTTCCACTTCTGTTCTTACACTCTCCTGTTTTTCTCAAGTGTAGTAGGGCTCTGTTTTCTACTCTCTAATCAGGATCCAGTTCCTCATGCCCTACACACAAGAAAGATGGGGGCAGAATGACTTTTCTTCACATAGTGCCTGGAGCTTTTCTCCGATCTTATCTTCACCCCCAGCTTCCTTGCCTGCTTTTCCTCATCAGCTTACCCCTTATTTATGTACTGAACTGTGTGTGTGTGTTCATGCGTGCATGTGCACACGCATGTTTGTGTGCATGTGGACAAACGTGTGGATGCATATGGAGGCTACAGGTTGATGTCATGTGTCATCTTCAGGTGCTCTCCACTTTATCTACTGAGGCAGGGCCTCTCACTTGAACTCAGAGCTCCCTGATGACTGATTTGGCTAGTCTTGCTATCCAGCTTGCCTTAGTCTCTGCCTCCCAGTAGCTGGAATTACAGGAAGCCTCCATGCTCACATGGTATTTATATTGGTGCAGGGGATCCAAACTCCTATTTTCAAGAGCTTTATCCACTGGGCTATCTTCCCAGCCCCATCATCTGCTTACTCTTCCACCTATAAGAGGCAGATTTCTCCAGATCTGGAAGATCTTTGCAGTCTTCTAGACATACAGAAATTGGCCATCTTGTTGGGTGCTCAGTAGATACTAGTGGTAAAGCTCAGTGACTCTTTCTTGGGTCTTTCTCTCTGCACTATAGCATTGGACTCTTGTTCCTACATCTTACAGAGTCTTTACTAACCCCTGAAATGCCCCTTCTCTGGCTTCTACCCCTTCTCCCCAAAATGTAGTGGATCACCAAGTTCTGACCTTGGTTCTATCTCTAGACTTTCCCATGGCTGACTAACTCTCTCCAAGGAATTGACTCTCATGTATGTAGAGAGGAATGCTAACCTGTAACCTCTTTTCAGAACTAAGTTTATATTTATAAATCTAATAATTATCTCTTGAAACCAGCATATCTAACATGTAATCTTCCAAACATGCTTTTTCTTCTTGAATGTGTACACAGGTAAGTGCAATTTTGTACAATTTCAAGAGGTTCACAGATCTCAAGTGAAGAATGACTGATCTACTACAAACTAAGCAGTAATATACAGAAAAATGATAAAGCAAATACTGCAGGGAGACCTCTAACTCTCACCTCACTCTTCCTGTAAATGATCTCACCAGGATCTTTTCAGCAGTAGCGGGAGGGATTGTATTTTATGGCTACCTAAAGGACTTTTAGAATGTTCAGAATTTGGAATGACTTACTAGCTATGTAAACTATAACAATCTAAGTGGATATTGACAGGTTTTTAGATGATTCTGCCAACCAGTGTATAAACACAACACTGTTTTAACCAATACTGAGCAGTATCATTTGAACAGAATCACACATATGCGTTTGATCCTATGTCAACATGTATAAAGATCTTTATGCACACTGCACTTCCCTCAGGTATATATTTCATGGGGTGATAGTATGTAAATCATAGATACCAGTGTAAGACAAAACTTTAGTGGCTTGACCTGAACTTGATGAGTTTGAGCTAACTAATCTGAGAAAATCGAAAATAGTTTATGGCTTGCCATTTGCCTAGAAGTAGTCATCCCATTTCTGGATGGATTAGTCTGGATGGCTGTTATTCCTTGCCAAAGTCATGAATTTATTTTGGTTTTCTTAAGACAGGGTCTTACCATATAAGTGTAGCTGGTCTCAAACCAATATTGTCTAAATTTTGGGTTGACCTTCATATAAAGAAGTGGCTTGACAAAGGATAAGGAATTGTTGGGAGGGATCCCCAAATGGGCACGTGAGGCCAGCAACTGACTACCTCCTGCTGCTTAGCTGTGCCTGGCTGCTGACCAAGGTGTGGCTGGGGGTACTAACTCAGTCCCCACTAGTGTATGTGAACGAGTGGAACACATTCCTCCAGAGGCTCTTCCCTAGAAGATGCAGCCCTTACTTGAAGGTTTCCAGATTCTGCAGCTCTAGGTCTTTTTTTTCTAACTTTTCTTGAGTGTGATCTAGCTTAGCTTGCACATGAATATTTGTTTGGAGGGCTTGCTCTAGGCTCATGGCCAGTTTCCTGTTGTCTTCTCTAGTTATATCTAGAGACTTTTGAAGAGGCTCCATCTGAAAGAGAGAAGAGTACCTTTAAGTCCCCTGTAACCATGGAATACTGTAAATTTACTGCTTCATTGTGTCAGTGTGTGCCAATGAAATAACCATTGCAATACTCTGTATTTATTGCTTACACTATCTGTGTGTCATTGAAATAAATATGTGAAACTAGAGACAAAGATTCTAGATGACTGGAGAACATGCATACATATACAAGTGCCTGGAATAGGAAGTGCCTGGGATACATACATATACATAAGAACTTACAGCAGGAATTGCTTAAGAGTCTCTTAGGGGGCAATGGCAAGAGTATATTTCATTGGTCAGTAGAGAGTTTTGCAAAATGGAGTTAGCTAAAATTATCTTAATTTCTAAAATTTTTTAACCAGTTAAATTGTTCTCTTCATGATTCTATCACCTTCTGATCTCATTCTCTAGAAGGAAAGACAAAAACTTGCAACTATTTCTTGTGTACTCTTCCCCAAAAGGCTTATTTATTTATGTTAATATATGTATGTATGTGTATGTGCAGACACATATTCAGTGTGGGCACACACACGTATGCATGTGTTTCCTCACTAATATTGGATCACTCTAGATAATTATTTTATATTTTTTTAAATATTTTTATTTGAGAGAGAGAGAGAAATGCCAAGGCTGCCTGTTACTGCAAACAAACTCCAGTCACATGTACCACTTTGTGTTTTTCTTTGGGTGCTAGGAATTGAGTCTGCACTATGAGGCTTTGCAAGCAAGTGCCTTTAACCACTGAGCAATTTTCCCAGCCCCACTCTAAGTACTTTTGACATTACAGTTTCTTTTCTAAAGCTTTTAACTTCAGAAATCATTTGTACACTAATAAAGTAAAAGAATATAGACAATGTAACAGAATTAATCATAATTATTCCCCAGAGTGACTCATTATTAAGACTGTAGATCCATTTCCTATTTGTAAATATATCACTGTCCAATGGTACTTTCTCTTATTGCTTCACTTTTCTAAAATAGCAATGTCTCAATAAAACTGAAAAGGTCAACATGTGAGTTGCGAACGCCTGGTTGTACCTCACTGCTGTGCTGGGCCTCCACCATCAGCATTCTGGCCTGCCACTGGTCCACTTCAGTTTCCAGCTTCTGCACTCTCTGCTGGTTTAAAGCCCTGGAAGTGGAAAGCAAAGACATGACATAGAAAAGAACAATCTGTGCGTGGTACTACTTGGGAGTTTGAGGACACTCTCCATTTAAGAAGTTCAAATAGCATCATTAATAGTAGCTATCTCTGGCCAAATTACCTGAGAGTTGGTAGGTGGAAATTATAGCTTCATTTTAGAGTAAGGAGCTCTGGAATTAAAGAACCCATTGCATGTGTGATTCAACTTGGCTTACTATATTAGGTTATCAGTGTTTATGATGGGCTATGATTTTATAAAAGTATTGCTAGTTTTTTTAAAGTTACTTCTATAAGGGTTTGGCCTGCTGTTGAGAGTTTTTTCTTCTAAATGTAATAAGCTACTTAGAAATTTACTGTGACTAGTAAATACTATTTTAAATATCATTCTCTCACCTTTTTACATTCAAGGTAATATACCTTTATAATATGCAATCATAAAGATCATAGTGAGGAAATAAAATTCATTTGTTTTCTCATAACAGAAAGTCATATGTAAATGTAATATATACATTTCTGAGACACTACTAGACTCAGACTACTTGTTCTTTAACCTCAAAGAATATTTACATAACTTTTGAAATAGTCAATAGAGTTTATTAATAAAATCAAGAAGTAATTTTCACAATGGTTAACATAAAATAATTACTAATTTTGAAATAATAACAGTAATAGTTGAATATAATTAATTCAAACTAATCATATGGCTTCAAGCTCAGCATTTCTTTTTTTGTGGTGCTAGGGATTGAAGCTAAGGTTTTATACATACTATGCAAGTACTCTACCACTGAGGCAGACCCTCAGCCCAGCTTCAGTTGTCTTGATGATTGTTATTCTATAGAACCAATGGCAGAGTTAGGCTTCAATGGTACTAAAAGGAACACAAAGGTTAAATAAAAAATAAAATGGCACACAAATTTCAGAACATATTTTCCTTCATACCAGTACAAAATAGGGTAATTTTGCCTTTTTTTTTAGAAGTCTAATTCTAGATTTTTTCCTAACCTGCTGGTTCATTAAACACAATTAAAAAAAAAAAAAAGTTGTCTCTTAAAAAAGGAGTGGCAAGGTGACTTCATGTTCTCACTAGACATTTCTCCTTAGTACAGTGTAGCAATACCAAGGACAGAAATGCAATCACAGGCACCTTTCTTTCTTGAGGCCTGCGATCTCTGAGTCCCTTCGCCCCAGCTCTATCTGAACTTTCTCCAGAGCAGCCTGCATCTTGCTGTGAGAAGCCAGCACATTTTCCAACATGATCGTAACCTTGCAGTTGTCTTCTTTAGCCTCTGCCAATTGCCGCTGAACATTTCCCGCCTGAAAAGAAATGAAACAAGACAAAGATGCTTGGTCTTTCCTTGATGCTCTTCAGATCCATTACCTCTGGGAAAGAGTATGGCCAGCATACATGGTAGAATGCTAAAAGGAAAGATGAGAGTGTATTTTGTTTTTATATTTTCTTAAGTTACTATGCCTTGAGAAAAAGAAAATCAGGCCCTACATCCTCTGGGGAGTGTAGCAGCTTCCCAACTACTGTCGGGACTCAACTTGTACACTGACTGGAAATCTTGGGCGAAAATTCTATGGTTTAGTGGTGATCCCTGGAGGGTATGCTTGGTTGTCTTCAAGTGGGCTTGGAAAGAATGCATTTGAAATCTGAAGAAAACCAGATGTACTATTCCTGGGCATAAGCCCTAAGGATTCTACACTCTACAACAGAGATATGGGCACATCTATATTTACTGCAGCTCTGTTTACAATTGCCAAGAACTGGAATCAGCCTAGATGCCCAGCAGCAGATGAGTGGACAACAAACACATGATACACATACCTAATAGAATTCAATAGTACAGAAAAACTGAAATTATGAAATCTGCAAGAAAGTGGATGGACCTGGAAAGAATTATATGAAATGAAGTGAAGCAAACTCAAAACCGCATGTTCTCTCTGATATGTGGCTCTCAGCTTATAGTATCCTATAAGTCTGTAGATGTAGGAGAGAAAATGTGGGTAAAACCTATAAAGGCAGAATGGTAATTAAGAATGAGCATAAAGAAATTAGGAGGAGGGATGAGGGAAGAATCAAAGGACACATATGACATACACAGAAGGGTGGAAGATGTTAGAGGGGAGGGGGGCTGGGGAAGAAGGGAGTTGGGTTGAAAAGGGGAGATGAGAACCAACTAAAACTGTTATTTGAAAATTCAAGAATGAATGATACTTAAACCTTTGTATGCTAACTAATAAAATAAAATTTTTTTTGAAAAGAAAGACTGTAAGAGAAAGTGGAAGCTGGCAAAGAATGATGTAGCTCATAGCTCTTCTCTTCCTCTTCAGAAAGGAAAATTTAGCATCTGCTCTCAAAAAGTTTGAGATGTGGATAGAGGAGTAGAAAAGGAAAATGCGGCATAGATACACAATGGAGTATTACTTATTCAGACATAAAAATAATTGAATTCTGCCATTTATATAAACATAGACAGAACTGGAGGATATTAGGTTTAACTGAAATAACCCAGGTATAGAAAGACAGATATTCTTACTTAAACATAGAATCTAAAAATTTGGTATCAGGGAAGTAGAGAATTGTGACTGTCAGAGCCTGGGAAATGTAGGGAGTGGGTATGGGGTACTTAATCAGTACAGACGTCCTGTTGGGTAGGAGGAAAACTACTCATGCATTTTAGTATGATAAGATCACCATTACTTGACTATCTCAAATAAGAATAGTACATATAGCTAGCAGAAAGTATTTTAATTGTTCCCTACACAAATAATAAATATCTGAGGTGCTAGATATAACAAATGCCTTGACATGATTGTTACAACAGAATGGATTAAACTGCCATACAATATCCAATAAATGATTTTTTTGAAATATAAATGTTTAAAAGTTTGGGATGTGACCTCTGTTTCCATCAGTCCTACATCATAGAATGTTAAGGAGAGAGCCAGGTGCGGTGGCACATGCCTTTAATCCCAGCACTTGGGAGGCAGAGGTAGGAGGATTTCTGTGAGTTCAAGGCCACCTTAAGACTACATAGTGAATTCCAGGTCAGCCCCCTGGGCTAGAGTGAAACCCTACCTTGAAAAACCAAAACAAGAATGTTAAAGAGAAAATATCAGAGTGCTTTCATATCACACTATGGCAGAGCAAGAAGGTCCCAGTCCTTGCCCTTGGGTGAGGCACAAAGGGGGACTGAGGCAGGATGATGGAAAGTCTGAGACCAGCTGGAGCTACACATTTAGACTCTGACTCAAAAACCAAAAGATAACTACAGAAGTGAGTAAAAATCTCACAGAAATATAAAGATTATTACTACCAAAGTCAGATGGAATATAACAGAAAAAAAATAGGGCATTTTCCTTTGGTTCTTTTAAGAAAATTTAAAAATAAATCCCACCAGGAGTTATACAATTCAGCTTTAAGGAAACCATTTTAAACTACTCTAAATTATGCTTCCTCTGGAAAGAGAATCTACCTTGAGTCAGTCCCAACTCTTCACAGGGGGAAATGAGCATTTAGTAACATGGGCTGAGGGGCTGTGAGTCAGGGCCGGCTGACCTTCTTGTTCTCTCTGTCCTCCAGGGCCTCCAAGTCCCCTTTCAACCTCTGGCTCTCTCTCAGGGCTGTGTTACGACACTTCACTGCTTGGAACAGCTCCTCTTCACTTTTTTCAAGAATAGATTTCACCTTGGTAGGAAAAAAGAAACAATATCCAACTTTCTAAAAATATATCAGTGATTATAAGGCACAGAAAATTTAAAGAACAAACTTATCCACTTTTATGAATAAGCCTTACCTTCAATAAAATAACAAAAAATATCTGCATGAATAAACATGGGCTGACCTAGTTGTAAGTGAGTTCCTTGAAAACACAGACACAGAAAGGATAAGACTGTGAAGACAAAAGTAAAATGGGGGCGGGGGAGGCGCTGATTATTACCGAGCTGTCTCCTTCTGAAAGTGTTAACAGTTCTGAACTAAAATGGCCCTTTGATGCTGCCTCTGTGAAGGGCAAATGAGAAAAGCTGGTATTACAAAGAACAGCTCTATTCCAAAAAAAAAAAAAAAAAAGACTGTAAGAGCACGGGAAATCACCAAGGGAAGGTGACAGGATGGGAAAGGATGGAGAAACAGAACATCAGCCTGGTGAAGATGAGCGTGTGGCCATGGCTCATGTGGGGGAATGAAGCCTCCTCCACAAGGGAAGACACTGGGGCCTCCATAAAAATGCTCTGGCACCCCAGTCATGGGAACAGCCTCAAATCCGCTTGGAGGAATCCAGTGAGGCAGTGAATGCTCTGCTATGACAGGCTAGCAGTGAGACACTCCCCGTATATCTCAGAGGGTTACCACTGAGTGTCATCTTGCAAGAGAAATGATTAGTTAAGACCGAGCTACCCTCAGGGCTTTATTAACAAGTCAGGGAACCTGGGGACAACCTGCTATAACCAGGGAGGGAGACAGTTTGAAAACATGCGGAGAGAAAGAGAACCAAAAAGGACATGTCCAGAGAAGGTCAAGTGGCAGGAGGCTCCAATTAGGCAGTGAAAGGTATGACGTGGTGAGTGGGCCCTGCTCTGGGTTGCTAGGGGCCTGAGCTTAGCACCCGAGGATAACTGCAGATTCCTATATCCCCAAGCCTGAGGCAACCTCTGGAGTCACCTTTTTGGGGTTCATTGCTGGTGGGACTGAGAACCCTGAAGACCAGTAGAGTACAAGACTTGTGCAGCCTCACCCTTCAGCTGCAAGTTTTAACACCCAGTGGGGTTTTTGAAACACAGAGGCTGGTCCTTACATACAGATCTCAGTGCATGGCTTGCTTCCCTCACTCTCCAGCACACTGGGGAGACATCCATTGGCTAGAACACTAGGCACCCTGGGACCCATGAGAGAATCTGCTGGACCCAGACTGCAAAGCTAAGTGTGGTTGCACTCCTTAACACACTGAGGAGACATCCTTGGCTAGAACGGCAGGTACCCAAGAATCCAGGACAGAAGCAGGCTTGGACCCTGGGAGAATCTGCCTGGCCCAGACCGCAAAGCTAAGAACCATCAGCACAGGCTGTGGTGCACAGGGGAGGGAAGCTCCTAGAGGGAAGGCAGCTCTATCAGACTGGTGATGCTTGGCGGGGCCAGACCAAACCGTAGGGAAGACTTATCCCTTCACTTCTTCCCTCCACCTGGCAGACAATTTCAGAAGACCCAGAAAGAAGCCGTTTCAATATTTCATCCTTTTTTTTTTGCCACTTTTTCCCCCTTTTTCTATAGTTTTAGTAGTATTTCAACATCATTTGTTCATTTATTTATTTTTGTGTGCATGTATGCAGTTCGTGTGGCATTGTGTGGAGTATGTAGGTGTGCATGCAGGTACGTGTGCCCTGTGAAGCACGGGAGACCAGAGGACAGCGTCAGGTGTCCTCTTTTGCTCTTGCACTTCATCATTGTTTGCCTCAAGGTCTCTCACTAAACCCTGTGATACCTTTTTGCGTGTGCTTTTTTTTTCCCTTGTTTGTTTGTTTTCTTTCTGGTCAGACTGGTTGACCCATGAGCCCCAGCGATTTTCCAGTCTCAGTTCCCCACAGGACTGGGGTTACCAGCATGCTTGTCCATGGACAGCTATTCACTAATGTGCTTGAATAGAACTCAAGGTGAACGGGGCCCTTTCTGAACCTCATGCTCCCACCCTCTGAATCATCTCCCTAGCCCCTACTTTCATCTTTTAAAGGAAGCGTTTTACTTTTCAAAAAATATTTTTAGTGATTATTTGTGTGAGTGTGTGAGATAATATGAAATATGACTACATGTGCCAGGGCCTTCTCCTACTGTAAATAAACTCCAGACACACGCGTCACTTGTGTATCTGACTGGGTACTGAGGTATTGAATCTGGGCTGTCAGGCTTTGCAAGCAAGTGCTTTTAACCACTGAGCAATCTCTTCAGTCTGCATTTTACTTTTCTAATATTATTTATTTATTTACAAGCAGAGAGAGATAGAGAGAAGAGAGAGAGAATGGGCATGCCAGGGCCTCCTACTCCTGCAAACAAACTCCAGAAACACGTGCTTCTTTACACATCTGGCTTTACATGGGTACCGGGGAATCGAACACAGGTCATTAGGTTTTGCAGGCAAGCATCTTAACTGCTCAGCCATCTTGCCAGCCCCACTTTTTTTTTTTTTTTTTTTACTTTTTATACCCATTTATTATATTTATCTAATGTGCATTTTATGCATTTTTCTTGCATTTCCATTTTTATTTTTAAATTGCCATCACTATGGCAATTTCAAACAAAACTTGTTTTTGTTGCTTCTCCTCTAGACCCTCACTTCCTCCTCATCTTCTTGCCCCAATAGCTTTCTGCTTCCCAACCACAGCCTCCTTTCTGCTTTTAGGTCACATGTGCTTGATTGCCCTTTTGTGGTTTTCAAGTTTCATAGCCCATATGCATCTCTCTCTCTCTCTCTTTCTCACACACACACACACACACACACACACAGACACATTTCTTAAAAGCTAGGCTTTGCATATGAGAAAACATGTGGTTTTTGTTTCTGAGTCTGAATTACCTCACTTAATATTTCTAGATCCATCTATTTCCTACAAGTTGCCTAATTTCACTTTTCTTACAGCTAAATAGCATTCCATTGTGTATATATCACGTTTTCACTATCTGTTTATGAGCATTCAGGCTGGTTCAATTACCAGAGGATAGCAATAAACATAGAGGCACAAGTATCTCCATGGTAGGATATGAAGTCCTGTGGGCAAATGTCCAGCAGTGGTATAGCTGGGTTATATGGTATTTCTTTTTTATTTTATTTTTCAGAAATTTCCATATAAATTTCCATAGTTAGCTGTAATAATTTACATTCCTAGAAACAGTGAATAAGAACCCATCTTTCCCCTCCACCAATGTTTTCCTTTAGCAGTTTCAGTATTTCAGGTTTAAAATGGAGGCTTCTGGGGGGCGGGGCAAGGCCTTTGGTCCACTTTGAATTGATTTTTGTACAGAGAGATACGGGTCTACATTCATTCTTCTACAGGTAGATATCCAGTTTTACCAGCATAATTTGTTGACCAGGCCGTCATTTTTCCCAGTGTATCCTTTTGTCATCTTTGTCAAAAATTAGGTGGCCATAGGTGAGTCAGTTCTCTCTTGTTTCTCTGTTCTGTGCTACTGGTGTACATATCTATTTTTGTGCCAGTTTTTTTTTTTTTTTTTTTTTTTTTTGGTCATTGTGGCTCTGCAGCATAATTCAAAGCTAGGTATTTATTTCAGTGTTCTTTCTCTTTAGCATTGATTTGGCTGTTTTTAGTCTTCTGTATTTCCATATGCATTTTTGGATTGTTTCTAGTTCTGAGACGAATGTCAGCAGAGTTTTGATAGAGCATGCACTGAATTCGTAGAACATGTTTGATAACATCGCCATTTTCACAATTTTCATTCTGCCAGTCCAGGAGCATGGACGGTACTTCCATCCTCTAGTATCATGTTTAATTTCTTCTTTCAAAGTCTTACCGTTTCCATGGTAAAGGTTTTTCACTTTCTTCGTCAAGTTTATTCTTATGTATTTTATTCTTTGGAGGTGTTGTAAATGGCATTTTTTCCCTTAGTTTCTTTTTCAGCAAATTTGTTATCGGTATATGTAATAGCTACTGAATTTTATATGTTGATTTTTCTATTTTGCAACTTTACTGAAAGTGTTTAGTTAGATGAGAGAGCTTTCTGGTAGAGTTTGTAGGGCCCTTTAAGTACAGAATCATATTGTCTGTGTACAGGGATAATTAGACTTCTTCCTTCCCTATATTCTCTCTTTTATATTTTTCTCTTATTAGGATAGGTAAGGCTTCAACTTATACTGAATACAAGTGGAGAGTAGACACTCTTCTTTCATTTAAAATTTTAAAAGAAATGTTCCATTTTTTCTTTTTTAGTTTGTTGTATATAGCCTTTATTCCTTTGAAATATATTTCATCTACTCCTAATTTCTCCAGAACTTTTATCATGAAGGCATGTTGAGCTATTTCAAATGCTTTTTCTGTATCTTTGGGGTAATCATGTGATTTCTGTCCTGAAAATTATTTATATGGCATTTTACATTTATTGTTTTGCATATGCTGAACCAAAGCTGCATCCCTGAAATGGAGTCTGCTCCATTGTGATGTATGATCTTCTTAATGTCTTCTTGAATTTGGTTTGCAAATATTTTATTGAGAATTTTTGCATCTGTGTTCATCAGAGTAATTAATCTGTAGCTTTCTTTTTTTATTGTGTCTTTATCCAGTTTTGGATCAGGAAACTACTGGCTTTCTAGGATGAATTTGATAGGGTTCCTTCCTTTTCTGGGCTGTGGAAAGTTTGATAGAATTCACTCTTTTTAAAAAAAGTTTTTTGATTGTAAAATAAATACATTTATTGATTGCCATGGTACCTCCTTAGCTGACCAATAAGGAGCCAGGAGCTCAGGAAGGCAACATAGAAGAACTAGACCTTATCTTCTCACTAATAGCCTACTTTTTCTTGTACCATGCCAAACCTGAAAAAAATTAAAATTAGACATAGTAGTTCCCATTATCTGTGGGATAATTGTTGCCTGAATTAGTATAGTAGGGAATTTTACATATATATAATATTTTCCAATTATGATAACATTATTTTATAAATTAGGTACAATAAGGCATTAACATCAATATACAATAATAAAATAGAATAATTAGGGGGCTGGAGAGATGGCTCAGCAGTTAAGATGCTTGCCTGAAATGCCTAAAGACCTGGGTTTGATTTCCTATATAAAGCCCGATGCACAAAGTGAGGCATGCATCTGGAGTTGGTTTGCAGTGGCTGAAGGCTGTGGCACTTCCAGTCTCTCTCTCTCCTTGCAAATAAATAAATATTAAAAAAGAATAATTCTAACAATATAGTATAATAAAAATTTAGCATATGAATGTGGTATTTCTTTTTTATTTTTTTTAAGTTTTTTTTTTGGTTTTTTCATTTTTCGGTTTTTCAAGGTAGGGTCTCACTCCAGCTCAGGCGGACCTGGAATTCACTATGTAATCTCAGGGTGGCCTCGAACTCACAGCGATCCTCTTACCTTTGCCTCCCGAATACTGGGATTAAAGGTGTGCACCACCACGCCAGGCTAAGTATTTTTTTGACAACTTCTATACTTACATACAAAAAACGCATGATATTTCCCTCCCCTCCCCTTATTCTCCTTTAAAACAATAAATCTCCGTCATATGCCCTCCCTCTCTCCATTAGTCTTTTACTTTGATGTCATTATCTTTTCCTTCTATTTTTGTTTATTATTTATTTATTTATTTGAGGGTGACAGAGAGATAGAGAGAGAGAGAGAAAGAGAGAGAGAGAGAGAGAGAGAGAATGGGTGCACCAGGGCCCCCAGCTACTGCAAACGAACTCTAGATGCATGTGCCACTTTGTGTATCTGGCTTATGTGGGTCCTGGGGAATTGAGCCTTGAACCAAGGTCCTTAGGCTTCACAGGCAAGCGCTTAACTGCTAAGCCATCACTCCAGGCCCAGAATTCACTCTTGAATCTATCTGGTCCTGGGCTTTTCTTTGTGGGGAAGACTTTCAACTACTGCTTCCACCTCATAGATTATAATGGGCCTGTTTAAATTATATATTCTGCTTTTGGTTAGAAAACTCTTTTCAGATGGTGGTGACCTTGGGATGATTCAGAAGGCATCATGGTGCTGAGAAGAAGGGACAGAGGAGCGCTCAGCAATGAAATATCTTTAACACACCTTCCGAGGCTCAGGGTCCATTGCAGAAGAGGGGGCGGAAATAATGTAAGAGCCAAAGGAAGAGTAGGACTCCTTATAATGTGCTCCTCCAGACCAAAATGGCCTGGCTATCCATGAGCTCACAGTGCCTGATACTACCTACACAAGACCATCATAATAGGAGGAAAAGATCATGACATCACAATGAAAAGAGAAACTGATTGAGAGGGGGAGGGGATATGATAGAGAGTGGAGTTTCAAAGTGGAAAGTGGGGGGAGGGAGGGAGGGAAGTACCATGGGATATTGTCTATAATTAAGGAAGTTGTCAATAAATTAAAAAAAGAAAGAAAAAGGAAAACAGAAAAAAATTATACATTTTGGCTTTAAGCCTCTATTTCATACGTCTGTCCTAATGGTGTTTTTTTTTTTGTTTGTTTGTTTTTTTTAAGGGGAAACCAGGATCCTAATGTTTTATTATTATTGTTGTTAGCTTTGGCTTCTATTTCATTTTCTTTTTTTTTTGGTGGTGGTGTTGGGAATTGAACCTGGGACCTTGCACAAACAAGGCTGGTGCTCTACTGTTGAGCTACATCCCTAGGCCCTCTTCCTGGTTTTCTAGAAGCTTGAGATGCACTATTAGGTGATTTATTTCTTAATACTCTGTTGTTTTAATGTGAGCACTTATAGCTACAAACTTTCCTCTTCTTCCCTGTACAGTGTTCCTTTGAGAGTTTTCTAAAGTGCTGCTTTCGTTGTTACAGATCTCCTTAATTTGTATTTATCTTGAAATTCTTATTTTTCCATCTATTTTGAAAGATGACTTTGTTGGGTATAGCAACCTTGGTTTGAGAACTTAAAATGTATTTTCTCGTTCTTTTAGGTTTTAGGCTTTTAGGTTTGCGAGAGAAAGATCTAAAGTTATCCTGATATTCCTGCCTTTATACATGTATTGGCATTTTCCCCTTAAAACTTTTAGGATTGCTTCTTTCCTCATATCATTGATACCCTGACTATGATGTGATCTAGAGAGGCTCTTTTCTGGTCATGTCTATGTGGGTTTCTAAATGCCTCTTGTGCTTGGATATTGACTTCTTTCTCTAGGTTTAAGAAATTTTCCACTATAATGTATCAGACAATTTGTCTGTGTCTTCTGATTTTATCTCAGCTCCTTCTTCTAACCCACAAATTCTCAGTATTGGTCTACTGAATGTATCTTAGACTTTTGGAAGAACTGGTTATGTTCGCTCAATTTTTTAAGTATTGCTTTTCATCTTTTTCTGTAGCCTTGAAATTTGTTCTGTTGCATGGTTTTATCTGCTGGTGATGCTTTCTGATATGCTTTTATTTGATTTTTCTTTCTTTCTTTTTTAGAATTCTTGTTTGGTTGCTTTTTGGTGTTTTATTTCCTTGTTGATTATTATCCTCCACTTTTACTACTTTCTCCTCCAGTATAATAACTGTTTTGATTACATTGGAGACTATCTTTTCATGGTCTTAGGTAGATTTGCTTAGTCTATTTATCTGCTTATTTGAGTCTTCTATATGTTCATTAATCCCTCCAGCAAAAGAATTTTGAATTCTATGTTAGACATTTCTGCTATCTTGGTGATCTGGGCTTCAGTGATAAGGGATTTAGAAGGCTGAGCATGTGTCACTGTGAGTTATTGTCTCGTATTCTTTTGTTTCTTGTTATGTTTGCATATCTTTGGGATGGCTGTGCTCTCCAGTTTTAACCCTTCTCCTTTCTCTCTTTGGATGCTGGGTTTGTTTTATATGAGTCCACTAGAGGGTTGTCTTTACTAGGAATTAAATTTCCTGCAGCTATTTAGTGAAGAGACAGTGGTACCCTTCTCACCAATTTATCAGCAGTCCTGGTGTAGTCTTCCAAATTACATTTTTCCTCATCAGTGTTCATAGACAGTGGCATTGTGCTACTGAACAGAGTAGATGTTGTTTATAGTTGTTTGGTATATGCGTGTGTTTCAAAAGGTATCAGCATTTAAGTAGTGAAATAAGAAAGGAATTGAGGAAGGAGGAAAGAGCAGGTAAAGTACAAATAAGAAGGAAAATATATTGTTTGGAAGTATGAAAGGTAGTAGGGAGAATATGATAGATGTAGACATAAAGAACAAAGATACATCCATAACCCAATCATATTGCTCTCTGAATTTTTCTTTAGTAATCTCTTACTCTTTTCTCTTGCTCTTCACAACATTCTTCTCCATTTTTATTTTCACTTTTTAAAAAAAATACTTATTTACTTATTTGACAGAGAAAGAGGGGGAGAGAGAGAGAGAGATAGAATGGGCATGCCAGGGCCTCTAGCCACTGCAAGTGAACTCCGGACACATGCACCCCTTTGTGCATCTGGCTAATATGGGTCCAGGGGAATCAAACCTGGATCCTTTGGCTTCAAAAAGATCATAATACCTCACTTATCAAATCCAAAGATGGTGAAATGGTTAAAATACCAGATACACAATTCAAAAACATACTTCTAAAACTGAACAATGATTTCAAAGAAGAGATATCAAGTACACAAATGAAGTAAGGGAATCAGTCTGTAGTCACACCACCTTGAACATGACCCGTCCAGTAAGAAGTAAGAGAATGGAATCAGAACACAGGTAAGAAAGTCAGCAACATAGAAGACAGTAAGCTACATGACATAACAGAGAAAGTGAGTTCTTGAAAAGAAAACCCCTAGGAGTTAGAAAGTTTCAAATAACCAACAAAGGAAAGCATCAGTAGTATACCACATCAAGTATAAAAAAGAGTATCAGTTATGGAAGATGGAACATACCACATTGAGATGTCAATAAAGAAAACCAACAAACAAGCATGACCACAACTTCCAAGAACTCTTGGTACAATATCAAGATAACAGACCTAAGAATCCACTGGATGGAAAAAAAGCTGAGAATATCTTTTGAATAAAATTATAACAGAAGGGCCTGGGGAGAGGGCTTAGTGGTTAATGGCACTTGTTTGCAAAAGCCTGCCCACTCAGGTTTGATTCCCAGCACTCATGTAAAGCTGGTTTCAAAGTGGTACCTGTCTGGAATTCACTTGTAGTGGTAAGAGAATACTGAATGTACATGCACATACACATACCTATGTGCAAATAAATCATTTGAAAATATTTTTTGAAGTGTAGCAGAAAACGTCCCAAACCTAGGAAAAGAATGGGTATCCAAGCACAAGAAGGGTTTAAACTACAAATATACAAGGCTAGAGAAGACCCTTTCCATGATGTGTTATACGACCAAATTTCCAAGTTGTTTTACAAAGGTAAACACATCGGCATAGTATATTATACTTCTCAACAGAAATCCTAATACCCAGGAATACAAGGAGTGATGTATTTCGAGACTTGAAAGTAAATAACTGCCAAATTAGAGTGCAGTATCAGGATGCAATGATGGCTCAGTGGTTAAAGGCACTTTCTTACAAAGCCTTATGGCCCAGCAGTACCCACATGAAGCCAGTTGTACAAAGTGGTATATGCATCTGAAGTTTGTTTTCAGTGGCAAGAGGCCCTGTTTCATCTATACTCTCTGTTTCTGCATCTTTCTTAAGTAAATAAATAAATGAACAAATAAAATATATATTTTTTAACAGGACCTCAGGGAGAGCACCTGAATTGAAGGGACCTGGAGAGGGTGAGATGAAGCCTAACCTTAAATTTCTTCTGTTTCTTTTTCTTTTCTTTCTTTTTTCCACTTTCTTTCTTTTTCCTTGGTGCTGGCCTGTAACTCCCAGTATCAGGATGTGGTTAATATCCACAATGAGCTATTGATCAGAGAAACCTACAAGGTTTCTCAAAACAAGACAGACTTCTGTCAGAGCACTTGATTACCCACAAGAGGTTAATGGTAAGACCTTACTGCTGAAGACACCATATGCTGTTGGTATAGAACATGGAGAGACCTAGCTGAAATCTGGAAGAGAGCCAATCCTGGACAGTTAGCCAGTCTAGTGCTAGAAGGCACTACATAAGCTACTAGGGGAAAGTGGCCAACATCTGAGTAACTTGAGGTCTAAGCTACTCAGAAGCAAACAACTTGACTTGATGCTCACACAAATGCAATAGTGGCACACAGCCATGGTGGGTAACCAACTGCTCTTGGATTGGCTAACAGATCTGCTCAGTGAAGAGAAAACCATATCTGGAACCCCTGGGAATCAAGTCAGAATCATATCCAGATGATGAGTTTGCTTCCCAATATTAAGCTCCCAGTAATCTTGGGCTACAAGAGAGGTCTACACCCATTAAATTTTCTCTAAACTAACAATGGTTATCCCATTTAATCTGAGCTGACTTCACTCTCCGTTGGAGAATCTGCTTCTCTTTTTCAGAGAGAAGTGGGACCTGAGGAGAGAAACGACCCATCGCACTTCACCAGAGCCCCAGCTGAAACCATAGAGGAATTGGGGAAATGAACCAAAGTGCTGCTTTCTCAGTGAATCTGATATCAGCACAGGAGTGACAGAGATAGACACTGAGGACACTCAACACCTACCAAACAAGAGATCCAGAGACTCCTAAGAGCCTATCACTGAAGTAGACTTAAAATGCACCCAATATGGCTCAGAGAATTTCGTGAAAGAGGGGGCAGAATGACTGTTAGAGCCACAAGTTGGGACCTTATGCACAGAGACATTGCCTCTTCCCCCTAACTGACAGCTGCCCCCCACAATGCATGACCTACAATCCTCATGGGGTTGAACTGCATCCCCAACGAGGACGGTCCCTTTTGGAGGGGGGGCAGGGATGTGGGAAAGGATGGTACCAACATGTGATGTTTACATACTGAGTATGTCCATAACTAATACAATGATTATAGTACACAGAAAAAAATTATTGGCAAACAGACATTTTGAGATAAGCATAAGCTAAAGCAACTCATGACAACCAAGCTAGCAATGCAATAGATACTTGAAGGAATACTAAGCACAGAGGATGAACATGATGGTCCCAATCTTGACAGCCCATGAAAGAACAAACATAAGAGAAATATATAAACAAACTCAATAAACCAGCAAACTGACAATATGAAGTAGCAGAAAGAAAAGAAAACACAGTAATCAAAGCAACCAAGGAAACAACCAATAATATTACAATGATCTGTGGGAAGACTCAAAACTTGTCAAAGTGCTGAGAATAAGGCTGGGCAAGGTGGTGCACTCCTTTAATCCCAGCACTTGGGAGGCAGAGGTAGGAGGATCACCGTGAGCTCAAGGCCACCCTAAGACTACATACTGAATTCCAGGTCAGCCTGACCTAGAGGGAGACCCTACCTCAGAAAACCAAAACCAAACAACCAAACAAAAATGCTGAGAATAAGTAACTGTTCAGTTCTTAGCCCTCAATGGGTCATCTGTACTACACCCTCCAAGACTTAGGAAACATCATGGAAAACTGTACAAGCCAGAGGATGGACGAGGAGGAGTGCTATGGGATGCTGTCTTTTGGACATGACATGCTGCTGTACTCATGAGCTCACAGTAGCTTGTGGTCACCTGCACAGAACCTACATAAGACTGCATCTGCCAACAGTATATCATGGATATACCCATCCCTGAGAAGTTATTGGCAGGGACGGTTGTTAGGGAAGGGGAGCTGCTTTCTTTAGTGGTATAGCCACTGAAAAGCTGTCCATGCTCCAATAAATAAGTCCCACCCATGCTCATGCAAGCAAGCCTAGTTAGACTCAGTGGGTCACAAAAAAGGACATCAGAGTAGAAGTGGAACTAGTTGTAAAGAATAAGGGGTTCTTCAGAGAGGGAAGGGGACAGTAGAAGGTAATGGGGGTGAATAAGATAAAAATATATACAATGTATAAAATTGTTAAAATTAAATTAAAAAGTAAAAATTAGTTATCTGCAAATCTCTTTCAAAATAAATTGAAACAAGTGAATATAAATCACCATAGTCTAGCTAACTGAATAAAAAACTAGAAACAACTATTTGTTGTAAATCAAAAGCACACCTATTGGCAAAGTCGCACACAGACTGAAAGTGAAAGATGAAAGTCAATGGTAATTATTCTTATATGTGTTAAGGTAGACTTTATGCCAAAATTACTCACAATATATAACGAAGGTCACATCAAGGCATCAACAATTGTATACCTCTGCACCAAACACCAGGATGCTCAGTTTCATAAAACAAACACTACTGGCCATAAAGGGACAGATGGATTCAGACTCTAATACTCCACTCTTGTCAACACATATATCATGTAGCTTAGTGGTTAAGTGCTTGACTATGAAGCCTAAGGATCCTGGTTCAAGGCTCGATTCCCCAGTACCCACATAAGCCAGATGCACAAGGTGGCACATGCATCTGGTGTTCATTGCAGTGGTTGGAGGCCCTGGTGTGCCCATTCTCTCTCTCTCTCTCTCTTTTCTCTCTCTCTCTGCCTCTTCCTCTCTCTGTGTCACTCTCAAATAAATAAATAAATAAAAATTAAAACAAACAAACAAACAAACAAAAACAGCTGGAGAGATTGCTTAGTGGTTAAGGCACTTGCTTGCAAAACCAAAGAACCCAGACTTGATTACCTAGTACCCTTGTAAAGACAGATGCACAAGGTGGCACATGGATCTGAAGTTTGTTTGCAGTGGCTAGAGGTCCTGGCATGCCCATTCTATCTCTATCTGCCTCTTTCATATGTCTTCTCTCATGTCCTAGATACATGACCTAAAATGAATTAAGATAATAGCAACCATGAGTCCCTTAAAACTAAAGATCCTAGAACAAGGCTGCGCCCTCATTGACTATTTTATAAGACTGACAGATTGATTAGAACTTTGGTGATTGTGGGGAGTTGGAATGTTGCAGGTCCAGAACTAAATTCTCTTGATCTGTCTTAGGCCCTTAAATAGACATTTATTGACCCACCTCTGTGTTTGAATAACATCCTGTGACTATTAGATAAAGCCTTTTCAAAGTATGGACAAACTCCTAGCTTGTACCAGCCCAGAAGCTAAGAATGTCATCAGAGAGCATCTGAGGGCAATAGCAGAGATTTCCGCATTTTACTGTATGCTTACCTCATGTTTCCACCAAGGTATCTGAAAATGCTCTTGATGTATGGCTTTCTTGTTCTGTTACTATAAAAACGTAATGAACTGTCACCATGATAGAACATGACATTTAGGGTAACCTCAATCTGTGTTCCTAGGCCATCATCACTCTTATTTGGCTTCAGAATAAACTATCTCTTATTCCCTTTGAGGTGAAAGCTGTTTTTTTTTGCATCAACACTCCACTTCCTCCCACAAAAAAAGCCTAGTACTGGATGGATTACTGTCAAACTCTATCAGATATTTAAAGAAGAACTAACACCAGGGTTGGAGAGATGGCTTTGCAGTGGTTAAGGCACTTGTTTGTGAAGCCTAAGGACCCATGTTTGATCTCTCTCCAGATCCCACATAAGCCAGATGCACAAAGGTGAGGCAAGTGTGAGGTCACACATGCCTACTAGGTAGCACAAGTGTCTAGAGTTTTATTTCAGTGGCTGAGGCCCTGTACACCAATTCATTCATTCTCTCTCTCTCTCTCAACAAATAAAGAACTAACACCAAAGCACCTTAAATTATTCCATACAGCAGACAGGGAAGAAACACTACCAAAGTCATTCCATAATGACAGTACTGTCCATGTATCAAAATCAGACACAACAAACAATAAAATATAGACCAATTTCACTGATGAACAGAAATGTTAAAACTCTCAATAAAATACTTACAAATCAAATTCAACAATACAGGGAAAATATCATACACAATGATCAAGCTAGTTTCATTCCAGGGATGTAAGCATTGTTAAACATACACAAATCCAAAAGTGTAATAGAGCATATAGATCCAGAGATGGAAATCACATGATCTGTCTCAATAGAAAAGGCCTTCATGATTAAAAAGCCCTGAAGAAACTAGGTATAAAAAGAAGATACCTCAACATGGTCAAGATTATGTGTGGTCAGGTGTGGTGATGCATATCTTTTTAGTCCCAGCACTCAGGAGGCTGAGGTAGGAGGATCACTGTAAGTTCGAGGCAAGCCTAGGGCTACAGAGTTCTAGGTCAGCATGGGCTAGAGTGATATTCTGCTTCAAAGACTATATATGACAAACCTATTGCAAATATTATATTTAATCGAGAAAAGCTGAATGCATTTCTTGTAAAATCAGGAATGACACAGAGGTTGCTCACCCTCTACACTCTTATTATTCAACATAGTGCTTAAAGTCTTAGCTACAGCAATAAGGCAAGAGAAAGAAATGAGATATAAACAGAAACAAAGAAGTCAAATTATCCTTATACACAGCCAATATGATCTTGTGATAGTTCATCTTCATTGTCAACTTGACTGGATCTAGAATCATTTACTAGACATGTTCTTGAATATACCTGTGAGTTTGTTTCCCAAAGGCCTGGGTCTGGAACTTAATAAAAAGGGAAAAAGTAATATCCAGCACATCTTGATTTCTGATTCTTGGTCTTCCCAGGAGTCCCAGCTGCATGTTCCTGCTTTCACAAACTCTGTGATGCCTTCCCTCCCACAATAGACCATGCCCTCAAACTGTAAGCCAAAATAAATACTTGATTCCTTAAGTTGTTTTTGTCAGGTTATTTGTCACAGCAAATAGAAGAGTAACTAATACAGATCTTAGACTTAAAAGACCCTATGGCCCTACCAGAAAACTCTTAGATCTGCTAAACACTTATTGCAAAATAACAGGATCTAAAATTAACCTACCCAGGGCTGGAGGGATGGCTTAGTAGTTAAGGTGTTTGCCTTGCAAAGCCAAAGGACCCAGGTTCAATTCCCCAGGACCCACATTAGCCAGGTGCACAAGGTGGCACACGCATCTGGAGTTTGTTTGCAGTGGCTGGAGGCCCTGATGCACCCATTCTCTCTCTCTCTCTCTGCCTCATTCTTTCTCTATCTGTCACTCTCAAATAATAAATAGAAATTTAAAAAAAAGAAACTTCTAAAAAAATAATAAAAAAATAAAAAAATAAAAAATATTAACCTACCCAAATCAGTAGTGTTTCTATAGAAATAATGAACATGCTGAGAAAGGAATCAGGAAAAATTCTATTCACAATAGATTATAAAGAATGTCTAGAAATAAACCTAACCAAGGAGGGTATATATGTCAACAATGAAGAAGATGCTTGAAGATGAGAAGACCTCCTATGCTGAGATCTGTGATATAGGTATTGTAAAAATTCCTATACTACCAAAAAGAAGTTTACAAATTCAACACAAAACCCATCAAAATTCCAGTAGCATTCTTCACAGAACTAGAAAAAAAAAAGTCTAAAACATATATAAGCATGAAAGACCCTGAATAGTAAAACAATCCTCTTGTGGTTTGAATGTGAAATGTCCCCCATAGACTCATGTGTTCGAACACTTGGTCCTCAGTGGGTGGTTCTGTTTGGAGAAGTTCACAGAACCTTGAGAAGGTGGAGCCTTGCTGGAGGAGATGGGTCATTGGGAGTGGACCTTGCCATTTTGTTGCCTGGCCCATTTCCTGTTCATCCTTGCTCCTTTTTTTAAAATTTATTTTTTGTTGAGAGAGAGAGAGAGAGAGAATTGGCACACCAGGGCCTCAAGCCAATGCAATTGAACTCCAGACACTTGCACCACCTAGTTGGCAAGTGTAACTTTGTGCTTGTCTCACCTTTAGGCATCTGGCTTCCATAGGCTCTGGAGAGTTCAACATTAGTCCTTAGGCTTTGCAGGCAAGTACCTTAACTGTGAAGCCATCTCTCCAGCCCCACCCTTGCTTCTAGACTGAATGCAGTGTGACCAGGCAGTTTGCTGTTTTTGCTGCCATGCTTTCCCCACCATGATGGAAAGTATCACCTTGAAACTGTTAAGTCAGAATAATCCTTCCTTCCCTTCTTGTCAGGTATCTGGTTGCAGCAATGAGCAAAGTAACTACCACGCATCCTACATAGAAAGAGCAATAATGGAGGTATCCAAATATTGGATTTCAAATTACACTACAGTCCCATAGTGACAGCTAACATTGGCACAAAATATGCAGACCAATGAAATAGAACAGAGGACTTGGAAATTAACTTGCACAGTTACGACACCCAACTTTTTACAAATGTGCCTTTGATGGGTGATATTGATTGTCATCTTGATACGACTTAAAATCACATAGGAAATGAGTCTCTAGGCATGCTTGTGTGATATTATCTTAGTCTGGTTAATTAAGGTAAGAAGATCCACCCTACCTGTGGTGGCACCCCTCCATGGGCTAGGATCCTGGATTGAATAAAAAGGAGCAAGTGAGCTGAACATGAGCATTTATCATTCTTCACTTCCTTACAGTGGACTGACTGCAACCAGCTCTCCATGCCTTCCCCATTATGATGAGTTTGACCTTGAACTAAAATCCAAAATAAACTCTTCCTTCCTTACATTGCTTCTTCTCAGGTGTTTGGTCAAAACAATAAGAAAGTAACTACTACAGAAAGTTGATAATAAGAAATGGGGGCTGTTGATGGACAGATATGACTATATGGTTCATAGGCCTTTGGAAGGTTTGCAGAGGGAATGTGGAAGAGTTTGAAATGTTGAGCTAGAAAATTCTTACAATGGTGCAAGCAGAGTGCGGTAGTTAAAATGGATGGCTCCCAATATATTTAGTGTTTTATTAATTTGTAGTTTGCATGGGCAGCCACCTAGCTAGAGGCAGTGTCACTGGGAGGATCTTAAGGTGTGATATGGGTTTGAGATTTCAATCTAAAGATATGCAAAGTGTGCCTAGCTGGAGTTCCTGGAGTGTGCTTGCTAATGGTCTTGGTGGTGGTTGCTTTTCTCTCTGCATGAAGCTGTCAGTGTGGGTCAGCTTCTTCTGCCATTA
This sequence comes from Orientallactaga sibirica, assembly GCA_036365145.1. Classification (NCBI taxonomy): domain Eukaryota; kingdom Metazoa; phylum Chordata; class Mammalia; order Rodentia; family Dipodidae; genus Orientallactaga; species Orientallactaga sibirica. The sequence goes on from JAEOAD010000004.1 coordinate 22,345,394, forward strand.
TGGAACTTCCCCTGGATCTGTAATCTTTAATAAATATCCCTTCCTCCACAACTGTGCCTGGTCTGGAAGTTCATCTTAGTGAACCTGAAGTAAGGAACCATTCTGGCAGGAGTTTGGAACACCAGAATATTGAGAGAAACACAGACAATGGTGGTAACATGTTTGATAAAGGAACTCTCAAGACATGATATCATTCAGCCTGGTGCTGAGAAAGCAGATATGAGTGCTAAAGAGACCAGCATCATCACAGAGAAAGCTCCTGTGTTCTAGTGAACAACAGGAAAGGTGTCCTGAAGGCACAATCTCACCTATCAGAAGCTCCATCCTGTGACAATACAAATTCACTTGAAAGAAGAAAGCCTAAACTGAAGAGGTCCTCAACTAGAACACAAATGCCTAGGGAAGTGTTTTACCAAGGCAAGCCTGGAGGGCATGTCTCTAGAGGCCTCTTTAACTATGGTCCAAGACAGGCTTCATACTAAGCTCCCAGTATAATTTGGCTGCTTTTCCATAGTTTTTGAGGCATGAAAAATGCAAGACTGAGGGGGTCGTAGAGTAGCTCATCACAGTTTCAGAGAACCATGAGGCCAATTAATCCATGGCAGGTCAGAGTTCCTGCAAGGAAGCCTTGAGAGACCAATGTAAAAAGCTAGGAAGGTGAATTCTAAGTTGCAGTGGATACTGTAGGATGCTGAAGATGCCAGAACCATAGGCCAAGGAAAGCTGCAGGTTCAGAGTGGAGCTGCTCTAATAGAGAGGCAGCAGATCTGGAGAGGTGGGGCTACCCAAGCCTTTTGGAGCCTAGATGATTCCATTCTGAGTCACAGATACCAGGCATAGTAATGTAAGATTTACAGTTTGCCCTGCTAGGTTTTGGTTTTTCTTTGCCCTGATCATTCCTTGATATGCCCCCATTCTTCCTTATCTTTTGTATGGGAATGTTTATTCTGTGCTGATGCATGTTGGAAGAATGTAACTTGTGTGCTGGAGAGATGGTGTAGTGGTTAAGGCGCTTGCCTCCAAAGCCTAAGAACCCAGATTTGATCCTCCAGGACTCATGTAAGACAGATGCACAAGGTGGCACATGTATCTGGCATTCATTTGCAATGGTTAGAGGCCCTGGGATGCCTGTTCTCTCTCTCTCTCTCTCTCTCTCTCTCTCTCAAATAAATAAAAAAATAATAAAAATACTTTTATAAAAGAATATAACTTGTTTTTTAATGTTATAGGAGCTCATGGTTAAGAATTTGCTTGAGTCTCTAACAAGACTGAACTTACACTTAAATTGTTTTCATTTGCATGTGTATGTGTATGTATGTGTGTGCACAGCAGGGTCTCTTGCCACTGCTGATAAATGCCTGTCTGGCTTTACTTGGATGACTTGGGAAATGAGTCAGAAGATTTTGCCAGAAAGTGCCTCTAACTGCCAAACCATCTCCCCAGAGCCCTACGCTTATGCTTTTAAATAGTGTTGGAACTACTAAGGACTATGGGGGACTTGAAACTGTTAAGGGGAAACACTTCAAGATATAAACATAGGCAAGAGCTTTCTAAAAAGTACTCAGTAACTCAGGAAATAATCCCAAGAATTGATAAATGGTAAACACATGAAATTAAAATGTTTCTGTACAGCAAAGAAAATAATTACAAGGGTGAAGCACCAACCTAACAAGTGGGAGAAAATCCTCAACTATACATGACACAGGGGACATTCACAATCTACAAAAGATTCAAATGATTAAACACCAAAAAATCCCAAGTCATTCAATCAATATATATGAACAAATGAGTTAAATGCTGAACAGACAGTTCTCAAAAGAGGAAGTACACATGGGAATATGAGAAACTATTCAACATCCTCAGCCATTCTCAGGAAATGAAAATAAAAACTTCCTTGAGATTGCACCTTATCAATGGCTATCACCAAAAACAGAAACAGCAAATGTCAGTGAGAATACAGAACAATGGAAGCCTTATACACTGCTTCTGGGAATGCAAACTGTTCCAGTCACCACAGAAATCAGAATGGGAGTTCCTCAAACACTAAAAACAGAATTACCTATACTACTCCTGGGTATATACCTGATACAGAGATATCGGCACTCCATAGTTACTGCAGCACTAGTCACAATAGTCAAGATATGGAGCCAGCCTAGCTGCCCATCAACAGATGAATAGAGAACATGGGGTATATATTCACAGTGTAGTATGATTCAGCCATAAAGAATGGAATGATGTTGTTTGTAGGAAAACAACTGGAACTGGAGGTGTTAAATGAAACAAGCTACAGTCAGAAAATAAATTACATCTTTTCTCATCTGTGAAATAAAAAAAAAAAAATTTTTGTTTTTTTTGGTATTTTGTAGGGTCTCACTATAACTCAGGCTGACCTGGAATTCACTATGTAGTCTCAGGGTGGCCTTGAACTCACAGCGATCCTCCTACCTCTGCCTCCCAAGTGCTAGGACCAAAGGTGTGTGCAACCACACCCGGCTTCAAAATTTTTAATAAATAAAAAATATATGAAATAAAAGGAGGGAGAAGAGAGTGTGAAAAAAGTAGGGAGAAGGAAGAATAGAGGGTAAGGGAGAATCAAAGAAAGACAAATATCTAATGTTTTTTCTCATTTGCAAAAAGTAATTTAAATATATGTATATATACAAATATATGTATGTATGTTATAAAAGCAGAAGGGCACTATATTTAGAAATAGGAAGGGGACAAGCAGGAAAAGGGACAGGGAGAAGGTACAATAAAGATAGATAAATATAATCAAATACAATAACATACATTTATAAAAATGAAACATATTATGTTATATGCTAAAAATTAATAATAAAATATGCAGAAAATAAACTAAAAGTAAAATAATATTAACACAATAAAATATAGTATTAAAATATACTAGTTAGTGTCTATAGAATGGTATTATAGTAGAATAAATCCTAAGTTGTAGCTAGAAATTTATATCCTTGAAATACTTTCAGCAGCTCTGTAAAATCATTGCAGACAATCATACTATTTTACATGTTACTCTAAAACTTATATCTCAAAATGACTATGGGCTACACAATGTTACAGAATAGTTCAAAGACTATCCAGGAAATTATCACTGTTATATCATTACCAAGTATATGATCTAGCTTATTTGGTTTCACTAGTTTTCCAGCTTTTGTTCACTTATGCATGCATGTATACATAAGAGTTCTATGTAAGGTGACCCCACATGCGTATTCATGTGACCACTGGGATGAAGTGCTTCTCCATTGTCATTTACTCCCTTCTGCTGTCTCTGTACATTTGCTCCCTAGCTACTCATCTTTCTTCATGTCCATATGCCTCTCTTTTCAAGAATGGCAAGCATCTTAATATGACCATTTTGAAAGGTAATACATTCATATTACTATTTTTGGACAGTTTTCCAGAGATAAAACTGGCATGCAATAATCTGCATATACCATGAAGTATGTAGTTTGATTAGTTTTGACATATGCCTAAACCCTTAAAACCATTGTGAAGATAGAAAATGTTTCTGTATTGCAAAAGTTTCTTTATGCCCAAGTTATTTCTCCCTCATTTCTTCACTTTTACACCCCTTTCCCCAAGGCAAAAATGATGTTTTCTGTCACAAAAGTTTGTATTTTCTAGAACATATTATATAAATGGAATAATAGTGTATGTCCTCTTTTTCTCAAATGACCTCTTTCTTTCAGTCAGCATAGTTATTTTGGGATGTATTCTGTTTTTTGCATGTATGAATGTTTCACTCCTTTCAATCACTTAGAATTCTTTTATCTAGATATATTATACTTTACCTATCTAGTCACTAATTAGAGAGTTGAGCTGTTTCCAGTTCTAGGCAGTCAGAAGGGAGATGCTGTGAACATTTGTATACAACCTTTATGTAGATATATACTTTCATTTATTCTTGGTAAATACTCAGGAGTGAACCAACTTGGGCTCAAACTTTAATAGTATGTTTCACTTTCAAAGTACCTAACTATCTTTCAGAGAGTTGTTAGTTACAACTTTTGTCATTGTGGAAAATGCCCAACAACTTTAAAGAATTGTTTTCTTTTGCTTATGGGTTCAGAAGTTTCGGTATATCATTGCAATGAGGGCAAGACAGAGAAGAGCAGCTAATTTCCTGGCAGAAAAGGGGGGTGGACAGAGAGGGAGAGAGGAAGAGACAGAGAGAGCAAGAGCACATTTAGGGGATGGTGCCACCCACATTCAAGGTGGATCTTCCCTCCTTGGTGAACTTAACCCCTTTGTAAACACTCAACCTCATCCTCTCAGTGGCCATCTCAATTCAATCAAGTTGTCAATCAAGACTCACCGTCATGGTGGATGTTCTGGGCACACTCCCATCAGCAGTGTATAAGAGTGTAAGATGCTCTACCTCCCCATGCAATCCAGCTTTTAATTGAGATTTAACATCTTTCAGCTGTTTGTCTATCTTCTATATTTCTTTTTGTGAAATATCTGCTGAAATATTTTACCCTATTCTTTTTATTGGATTGTTTTCTTCTTAGTGAGTTTTGAGAATTTTTATACATTCTAGAGATGAGGCCTCAATGAGTAGTAATATGTAAAGTAAATTAAGGCTATGTGTATTCCATTTATTCATCAATATATCCAGCACATATTTTATACTTAGTTGACAATATACAAAGGAAAAAGACATTAAAAACAAACAAATAAAGTCCCTAAATAGTCTTTTCCATTAGAAAATAAGCTATAGTACTTTTTGTTTTTAAGTATCAAGCAAAGGTGGATAATTTAATATCTTTTCTCTGGAAAATATTTCCCAATGTTTAATTTATTAGGATTCCTTAGATAAATTTGTTTTATTTTGTAATTTTTTATTATATTTGTTATTTGTTTTAACATAAATATTCAGCCAAGCATCTTCAAATGTTAAGAATACATATACATATATATGTATATCTACATAAAGTATTATTTTAAAATGTCAAAATTAGATTTTAAAATTTCAATTGTTATTAAGCCAATTTTTCTATGAGCAAAACAAAACTATGTGACATCCAGGTGTGGTTTTTTTGTCATGTATGTTGTGTGGCATGTGATGTGATATGTGGTGTGTGTATGTGTGCATGCAGATATGTGTTCCCTGTGAACACTCACCTAAAGATCAGGTGTTTTCCTTTATTACTTGTCTGCATCTTTCCTTTAGACTGAGTTTCTCACTAAACCTGAAGCTACCACTTTTGGTTATCAAGCCCCAGAGATTCCCTGGTCACCACCCCATACATGGAGTTACAGCCATGCATGGCCATGCCCAGCATTTTACATGGGTGCTAGGGAATCAAACATGGGCAGTCTCAGACCCTCATGCTTGCACAGCAAGTGCTCTTACCCACTGAGCCATCTCCCTAGCCCCTACATCATCAATTTTTATTATTTATAAAGAACCAAATATCCTTGTTACTTATATATTTAAGCATTATGTTTCTGGATTTTTACTACTTTATGAATTCTATATGAATGTGAGATTTTCCTGATTTACTCTGGGTTCTTCACTTACCGTATCCCGTTTAAGAATTGTTGGTGATTCTTCAGTTAGTAAGGGTCGTGAAGCAAGAATGTCTATTTTGTCTTCTAGTCTTCCCTCCATGGTTTTGATAGCATTTAAGAGAGTCTTCAGAGAGATTCTGGAGTCTCCAATCTCCTGAGACACTCTCACAGAAGGCAGGGAAGGGGCAAAAGTCACACGGCGTGTAGTGTTCGGACTCATACTAGGCAAAACAATGCCTGAAGTTTTTTCCTTTATGTTACTCATGGAAGGCCTATAGCTCCCTAGGGATTTGGAAGATGTAGGTCTCTCTGGAGATTTCCTTTTTCTTGGCGGCATCACCAATCACAATCAATAAAATCAAAGTAAACCTAAGAATTTTGTTTTTCAAGCAGTACCCACTTTAGTAGGACAAATGGCAGAATATTCTGGAAGAAGCCACAAAAATATATTTGAAAATCTGTTCCTTTAGCTTTCAGTATGAAGAGATCATGCAGTGCAGAAACAAGCCTTAACCAAGTTCCTTGTAGGAGGGTAATCTCCTCAGTCCCCTTTACAGCATTGTGACCTCATCACTCATCCATAGTCAGTTGGGTGGAACTCCAGGAGTATTCTAATTGCAGACATATTCTGGTACTGTGGTTATTGTGGATATATATATACGTATATAACAATATATATATATACACACATACACACACATACACATACATACACACACACACACAAATGTCACAAAGAAGTTATATGCATTTATACTATACATTAAAAGATTTTTAAAATAATCTAACTATATATGAGACAAATTTGTAATATTGAAATGAATCACTTTGTTTGGGTAAGCTGTTCCTGGGTTAAGCTAATCAATGAATGTTTTATATATCTTGCTTGTTTAGCTTTTCTGTGTTCATTTGCTGAAATGTGACATGACCTATAAAAGGCGTCAGCCTCACCAGCCACATGCTGACAAGTAAGCACCTTCACTACTAATACCTCTTTCAGGTGAGCTTCTGTCTGTTGCAGTTGTACCTTGTTGGCACTCAGTTCTGAGTTTGCCTACAATTCAAAAAAAAAGACATTTGTCTTTTACATTTGTCAACATTTTTTTTAAGCTCAAATTCAAAAGGCTAGGAGTCTTTGAAACTCATGAAAGCGTCTCTTGATTCTCAATCATAACAATGCTCCTTATGCTCACTAGGCAATATTGATTTCTAAAAAAAAGCAATCATGAAGTTTGCAGAAAAATGGATGGGACTGGAAAATATTATACTAAATAAAGTAACCCAGGCTCTGAAGGACAAACACTATATGTTCGCTCTCATAATTACATCCTAGCTTTGAATTTTCAAATTTGTGTGTTAACATACCTGTAGAGACCATATAATTTAAACAAGAACAAAGGCAGGTGGGGAGTCTAAATGAGGATAGTGGAACAGAAGTGATAAGAAAGAAGTGTGTGTGGGGAGGGAAATACTGAGGATGGAAAGGGTTAAGCAGGAATGAGGGTAGGGAGTAGTAGAAGGAGGGCATGGGGGAGAGGGAGATTCTCAACTCAGGATATGAAAAAGCAATATGGAAACCTACTACTTTATACACTACTAATTAAATAAATTTTTAAAAAAGAAAATTAACAAAACTATCTTTCAAGGATGGATAATGCAGGGTTATTTATTAAACAAAAATAATAATGCAAAGTATGAGATACCTTCACCATGAGTTATTGGTCAAGAAATCTCCAGAGTACCCCAAAACATACAGGCCTGCTATTGTAATTGCTCTTGGTTTCCCACCAGAACTAAAATGTAAGACTTTATTGCTGAAAACACCACACCCTTTGGTTGTGGGATGCAAACATATCAAGTTGGAGCTGAGCTTGAAGCCTCTTCCCTGCTGGCTAGCTTTCATAGTGTCAGAAGGTGCTACACAGACTGTCAGGGGAGAAAAATCTCCATGGTCTCACCTAGCAGAAATGGATCCTACAAGCTAAATCTTATGGGGGGATTACTAACACTTTCTGATTGGATTGAGACCTAGTCTACAAGAAGAAATTCAAGTCTAGTACTGCAAACCAGGCCAAAAGCCCATAGCTGGAGAAGCCAGAGATTAAAAACCTGCCAACTTGGGTTTGATTCCTCAGCACCCACATAAAACCAGATGCACATAGTCCATGGATCTGATTAAAACCAGATGCACAAAGTCCATGGATCCAGAGATTAAAAACCTGCCAACTTGGGTTTGATTCCTCAGCACCCACATAAAACCAGATGCACATAGTCCATGGTCTGCAGTGGCAAGAGACCCTGGCATACCTGTATACTATCTCTTTCACTCACCCTGTCCATCTCTCTCAAATAAATAAAGAAAATATCTAAAAATAAATAAATAAATAAATAAATAAATAAATAAATAGCCCTTTAAATATTTATGATTATATCCATAGATTAACACTGCTCCCAGTCTGGGTCAGAAAAGCCTGTTTTTTCAGTGGGTGGCAGTTATGTAGAGACTTATAAACTGGTCAGAAAGCTGAATATGACTGTTGAGTGCTCACCCTTACATGGGACATCTGTATCATCCTCTACAAGGCTGAGAACATTGTAGAAGAAGGTGTAGAAAGGTTATAAGAGTTGGGAGGGTGCTATAGAACTCTCATCTGTTCAGAACAAGACTTTCACAAGATAGGGCCAGTCAACATTACACCATCCAGTAAGACCTCACCCCTCCCTGAGGAGCTAATGGTAGTTAATGATTACTGGGGGAGAGGGAAAATTTTCTTCAGTGGCAAAACCACTGGCCAGTGATGGGAAGAAGTTTAGTGGGAATGCTGGGCATAAGAAAGGAAAATAAGGAATGCATATATCCAAAATAAAGAGAGAGAATATGTGAATTTATCAAAGAATGAATGGAAAAAAGGAAATCTATATTGTTTTATGAAATACTGTTTTACTGTCAGTAAACACTATTAATGACTACAATCCTAAACATCAAGCAGGTTGATTGTTATAATTTTGCTATAGGCATCTTTATGAATTCCTCTGTAGCTTTGCAGAATTAAAAAGAAGTACATAATAGGCACTTTTAAAAATGTTTGTCACATTCAGAAGAGAGGATATTCACCTTCCCAGGGTTATATGGTGTGGTAGTTTGAATATATGGCCCCCAATATAGTCAGTGTTTTATTAGTTTATAGTTTGCATCTGCAATCACCTTGCCAGAGGCAATGTCACTGGGCATTAAGGTGTGATGGTGGGTTTGAGATTCCATTGTAAAGATATGCAAAGTGTGCCTAATGGGAGTTCCTGAAGTATGCTGGGCTTTTGGCTGTAGGTTTGCTCTGTGTGCTGTGTGCCTGGTTGGTTTTCTCTCTCTTGCCTGTCCCTGTGAGAGCAGGCCGCTTCTCCTGCCATTATGGAACTTCCCCTGGATCTGTAAGCTTCAATAAATAATATCCCTTCCTCCGTAACTGTGCCTGGTCTGGAAGTTCGTCTAGGCGAACCTGAAGCTGTCTGCTGCATATGGTGAGGTGGGGTGAAGGACATTGTACAGTTTTTTACAAACCACAACCATATAATGTCAATCTGAGACATGGAAACACTTATCATACCTGAGCGTATTTGGCCTCTAAGGCCTTATTCATTTTGCGTAGATGGTCATTCTGTAAACTGGTTTCAGTAAAAGAACGTAGTTGCTCTTCCAGCTGTTTAACTTTTATCTATAGAAAGAGAAAAGCAGAAAAATAACAAACCTTATATAGTCCCAAGTGGAGAAGAAGATGCCATGAATTTTGCAAAAACAAAATAAAACAAAACAAACCCAAATTATAGAACTTACTTAAAACTTGCAAAAATCAATCTTAATTTTTTCCTAATCCTGTAAACAATTCTATTTCAAATCAGCTCAGAGTATGTTACAGCTATTTAAATGTGCTGAGAACCCATTTTGTTTCTGTTGCTTTAGGAAAATTCAAATGGACATGAAACATGAAAATAACAATGAGATAATTTTCATTAATATACTTCAATTTTGAATGAATTATGTACCTGGCATTCAAAACCTTTGTGTGTGTATGTGTGCATATGTATGTGGCTGAGCATATGTACATGAACTTTAGTGTGTAGCTAAGCTGTAAAGCCTCTCCTTTGGATTTTGGAGTTGGGCTGAAGTCAGGCTTAACCTGACAACTCACAGCAGCAAGTGTCCTGCTCTGTAGGCGCTATAAGAACAGAAGCCGCAATAGACTAGCCTTATGCCACGACTCAGCACAACACACTCAAGTCTATGCACATGGAGCCAGTTTCCAGATTTTTTGTTTTAGGAATGCTATAAAATTTACCCCACCTGCTGGAAAACAGAAGCTCTCTACACTTTCTTAGGGAATGATCATGCATAGAATGATAGTAAGTCTTCAGATAGTCACAGCATGGGTTCGGACTTCAAAATTTTAGGCTCACACTTTGTACTATTAATATGTGAATAGAAGTCACCTGAATGTTAATGAAGACACAAACTTAATGAAGTTCAGCAACTAAAGACTTAATCTGACATTTTAAAAATCAGACAACAAAAATCTGATAATAAATCTCATACCTGGAGTGTTCCATTTTCATAAGCCAGTTTATTTTTACTGTCAGTAATTTTCCCCAACACTTTTTCCACATTCTGCTGAGCAAGCTGATAAAATACACACAGATATCAGTGCCACTTGGTATAGAAGGAACAATTCTTTTCCTTTTAAAACAAGTATCGATGCTCTTGTTATGTCTATAGTAACAAGATCAAGGCTTATTTACTTGCTACTGCTGCCTGACTTTCCCTAGATAACCGATCAGAGTGTTGGCAGGCAGCATGTATGAAGGCTTAGGAGTCCCAGAAATTGTTGTTCTTTACACATTCGTCTGTTCCTCCCTCCCTCCCTCCCTTTCTCCTTCCCTCTCTCCTTCTTTCCTTCTTCTCTCACTCCATTCTTTTCTTCCTTTTCATTTTTGTTTGTTTTGTTTTCAATCCACCCTTTGTAGCTGTGACACAATCCAGACCCCATGTGGCTGTAACAGTAGCTGCAGCCATCAGAGGGGTGTCATACAGTTTGTAAATTATCACATGTTTGACAGAAGTCACTAAAATAAAAAAAGAAACGTTTACCTGAGACAAAACACTGTTTGCTTAAGCACTCAATTATAGTCTTTTCTGGGACAAGCATTATTACTAAAAGCTCTATATTTCATGAAATTACACATTTTCATTATTCAAACTATGTTTAAAGATGAAGGATATATGGCCTCAAACTCACAGCGATCCTCCTATCTCTGCCTCCTAAGTGCTGGGATTAAAGGCGTGCACCACCACGCCTGGCTTATTGTGACTTTTTATATTGATTGTCAACTTGATAGGTCCTAGAATCACGTAGGAGGATGACCCTCTCTGGACTGCCTATGACAAATTATCTTTATTAGGTGAAAAGACCTACCTTAACTGGGCAGCACCATGCAATGGGCTGAGTCCTAGACTGAATAAGGAGAAAGCTGGCTGAGCACCAGCATTCATCTCTGTCCACTTGCTGACTGTTAACTGAATGTGACCCACTGCCTCACACTCCTGACACCACACCTTCCCCACCATGATGGACTGTAAGCTTGAGCTGAAATAAACTCTTCCTTAAGTTGCTTTTGTCAGGGTATAAGAAAAGTGTTTAATCCATTTTTTTCTCAGACTTTATTAGAAGAAATAAGTATAATTAGAAGAAATAAGTATAATGTGTAGCTCTCCTTTGACAAAAGTCTGGCCTCATTAATACTCTTCATGAGAGATACAATGGTGATTGAATATGAACATCTGTTCATTGCACAATCAATGTCAAGGGTTATATATTAATAATAGGAAATACTAACATTTGTCAGTCATCTTCCTGAACTAAGTGTGAGGATAACATGCACAAAGCAAATATGAATAAGTACACAGCTCTCAGTCACTCATGGACTGAGTAGCTGCACCATGGACCATTTGTAGTCAATCTACAGTTCAGAGTCTACGTTGGTAAATATCATATGTTTACAAAGTTCACTATTTCTCACTAATATTTGTCTAATTTATGTATAAGAGAACAGGGAATTTTACTCTTTAGTTTTATATTCAACTTTGGGCAAGTCAGTAAAGATGAAAGCATGTATGTAAGTCAGGTCACTGACTGTACAGGACATTTCTCCCTTATTTCCAAGGTAGTTATAAATATTCTTCAGTCTCCTCTTTATTCCTTCCTTTATTTCATTTTAAGAATTGTCAACCCAACAGACATGATCCTAAATAAAGCAGAATCTTATTAAATTACCACATAGTAACCTATGAGTCAGGTTTTCATCTGTTCAAAACATTTTCTGATTTGTTCTACAAAAAGGCACATTAACGGAGAATGCTGTTTTCTCATTGATGTTTATGTTGGCTTAAAGAGTGAACATTCTAGGGCTGGGAAGATGGCTCAGTAATTAGAGGTAGTTTCTTGCAAAGTCTGATGGCCTGGGTTGGGTTTCTCAGTACCCATGTTAACCCAGTATCCAGATGCACAAAGTAGCATATGTATCTGATGTTTCTTTGCAGTGGCAGGAGGTCCTGGCATACCAATTCTATCTCTCTCTGCTTGCAAATAAATAAAGAAAACATTTTTATTTTATAAAATATTAAGTGAGCATTCTAAACATTCCACACTTATAAAAACATATAGAAAAGCCATAGAGTGATTAGCTTTGTATATCACCTACCCTAAAGCTATGTACATTCAACATAAAAAAGCATACCCAATATTGGGCTTCAGTGGTCTATTCACTACTAAGACAATTAGGTATTAGAATTAATATGTACTTCATGAAAATTGTACCCATTCATTATTTAGTTCTTTAGAGTATCTTTTTTCAAATACTGTGCTGTTCCCACTAAGGTAAGGGGAGGTATTTTTGAAAGCATCTAAACCAGTAAAATACTGATTGTGAAATAACCTAAGGGAAATGCAGACTGTTATCAAGAAGGAGGAAGTTAGTAATAATATTATCATAAAATTAGTTACTCATTCATTTTCTCTTTGTGGAAGAGATACAATCTCTTTTGCCATATATTTTCTAGTTTGGAAAATATGATGCAAAATCATTCCATAAGTGTTACATTATTATTTAGGGCCACATTTTGGCCAAATTTTCAGCAGCAAATAAATTATGAGGATGGCCACTAATGTTACGAAGACAAAGCTACAACCACAATAAAATCCTGATTATTTAAAATTTACTTGTAATTTATGTAAATTAAAGTGTACCAATATGCTATAAAGTGTAGGTATGTTTTAAAAACCATAAAACTACATTTAACATAAAATATGCTACCTATAACAAACATTAAGCACTCGAAAATACTTATCTTTTTAGAATGTGGAAATGATTTTTTTTAATAACTTAGATGGCCTGAAGCTCCTATAAAAGGTATCTTGGAATTTTTAACGTTTATTTATTTATTTATTTATTTATTTATTTATTTATTTATTTGCAAGCAGAGAGACAGAGAGAAAAGAGACAGACACACACAGAGAATAGGTATGCCAGGGCCTCTCGCCACTGCAAACGTACTCCAGATGCATACGACACTTTCTGCATCTGGTTTTACATGGGTACTAGGGAATCAAACCCTGGTTGTTAGGTTTTCATAAAAAGAACCGTCGTAAGTTCTAAAAAGTAAATTGAGGGCTGGAGAGATGGCTTAGCGGTTAAGGCATTTGCCTGCAAACCCAAAGGAGCCAGGTTCAACTCCCCAGGACCCATGTAAGCCAGATGCACAAGGGGGCTGCATGCTTCTGGAGTTCGTTTGCAGTGGTTGGAGGGCCTGATGTGCCCATTCTCTATCTGCCTCTTTCTCTCTCCTTTTCTTTCTCTCTCAAATAAGTAAATGAAAAAATAAAAACAAATTAAAAAAAAAAAGACACCAGACAAAGAAAAAAGAAATAAAAAAAAAGTAAGCTGACTTGGAAAGGATCAACAAGGCTGAGGTTTGGATCTAGAATGTTCCCCACTTGACAAAGACGGGGATGGGATGGAATATTTAAGAGGTGAGGCCTATTGGAGGGAAATTAGATCTCCAGAGACATGTCAATTCTGAAGTGGATATTGGGACCCATCACCATGATGGGTCTTGCCAGACAGTCACATGCAACAGTCTAACCATGGACTGAGACCTCCAAATTGTGAGCCAAGATAACTCTTCTTTCCTTTAAGTTGATGATACAGGGTGTTTTATCACTATAGAAAGCTAACACAAATAGAAAGCATAGAATAACTTCTTAAGTATTCTTTTGGGCAATGCTGGAAATGAACTTAGGATCTTATACTTGTTAGATAATCACTCTACCCACTGAACTACACCTTATGTTTAAAAATTCTTTTTCTTTGTTTATTTACTTTGAAGGAGAGAGAGAGAGAGAGAGAGGGAGAGAAAGAACATACTAGGGCTTCTAGCTCCTGCAAATGAACTCCAGATGCATATGATACTTTGTGTATCTGACTTTACATGGGTACTGGGGAACTGAATTTAGATCATTAGGCTTTGCAGGCAAGTGCCTTAATCAAACAGAAAATGGAGCTAAGGGTTGAAACCAGGTTGTCTAAAATCAAGTCTGTGATGTGTACTTCTAGAGATCCTAATGTGATCTCTAAAAATCAGTGAGGAGTTATACTACAAATTACTCCTTATTGAGAATTTCAAGTTTTTAAAATTTAATTTTTTATATATTTTTATTAAGAGAGAGATGGAGAGAAAGAGGCAGATTATATATCTATATCTATATCTATATCTATCTATCTATATCTATATCTATCTATCATCTATCATCTATCTATATGGAGAGAGAGAGAGAGGGAGAGAACAAGCATGCTAGGGCCTCTAGTCACTGCAAATGAACTCCAGACATATGTGCTCCCTTCACTGCTAAGCCATCTCTCCAGCCCTAAATTTAAAATATTTTTATTTATTTATTTGCAAGCACAGAGAGATAGAGAGGAGAAAGACAGACAGAGAGAATGGGCACATCAGGGCCTCCAGCCACTGCAAGTCAACTCCAGATGCATGCACTCTCTGGTGCATCTGGTTTTCATGGGTACTGAGGAATCAAACTGGGGTCTTTAGGCTTTGCAAGCAAGAGCCTTAATGGCTGAGCCATCTCTCCAGCTCCAAGAATTTCAATTTTTATCTCTCAAAGAATAAATATATATTTCCAGCATTAAATAGCAATGAGTTTAATGATATTAAAAAATTTAAAAGCAAATCCTGACATCTCAACCACATTGCTCAGAATCCTCTAGCCAACTCAAAATACTTCTAGGCTGGCTTGGTAGAAAAGCTTCTAGAGACAATGCAGACTAAGCTGTGCATCACTACTAGGATACATGAGTGTGATCAACAGGTTAGAATAGACCAGCTAAGTCACTGATAAGTTCTGTCAAAATCACTAATTACATAAGACCACAGACATGTTTACTGACACAGCAGACTGAGATGTAGTTATCCAGATGCACCAAAACCAGACAGCTAGACAAAATCAACTAAGGCCTGGCCAACAAGCAAAGAGCAAGGCTGAATCTTCCATCTTGGGTTAAAAGAGGGCTCATTTGAGATCATACCAGGAATCACATCTAATGGGCCTTGCTACCCTAATCGGCACTTTATAGGCTTTTCATAGCCCATGACATCAGATAATTCAGATTTTAAAACATGTTAGCTGCTATGTGCTTTATATGCATTTATTTATTTAATCCTCAAACAACTTCATAGTAATAGCATTATTATCCTTACTTTGATAAATTAAGAAAGTGAGTTTGAGAGATTAAATATTATATCCAAAGCAGAGCCAAAATTGATATCAAAGAAGTCAGGCTCAATAATGTAAGAAGATTTAGACTTAGTTTATATGATTCTTCATAGCTAAAATAATGAGCAGTACATGGTAGACTTTGAAAGAATTATCTCAGATTAAGAAGGACATTAGAAACTTCTAATGGAATTTTCAAAAATTATTTGCTTGTTATGAAACAAAATTTTTATATATTTATTATTTATTTATTTATTTGACAGAGAAAGAGGGAAAGGGGGAGAGAGAGAATGTCATGCCAGGGCCTCCAGCCATTGCAAACGAACTCCAGACGCAATCGCCCCCTTGTGCATCTGGCTAATGTGGGTCCTGGGGAATTGAACCTGGGTCCTTTGGCTTTACAGACAAACGCCTTAACCACTAAGCAATCCCTCCAGCCCCTAAAAATTCTTCTTAAAATAATCAAATACACTAAAAAAATTAGCTTCTTAACAGAATGACCATCTCTTTAAATCCACTTTACTTGGTGATGTTTTGAGAACTAACTTTTATTTAAAATGCACTGGTCTTATCAAACAGCTTTTAGAAATCAGGGCTGGTGAGATGACTTAGTGGTTAAGGTGCTTGCCTGCAAAGCCAAAGGACCGAAGTTAGATTCCCCAGGACCCATGTAAGCCAGATGCGCAAGGTAGCACATACGTCTGGAGTTCATTTGCAGTAGCTGGAGGCCCTGGTGAACACTTTCTCTCTCTCTCAAATAAAATAAAAAAAAATTTAAAAAGAAATCAGAAATAATGGGAAATCCAAGTTTCTTCCATATAATTTATGGAAAAAGAAATATTTTGAAACATAAGCTATATGATTATAGATATGTGTATAACTAGCCATAAATTCTTGGTTTGTTAAATCTTATTTCAGTACTGCAGAGATCACTGCCCTGTTAATCCTGAATTACCCAACAACCACACAGAACTTGTCTCCTGGCATTTTTGTTTAGCTTTTAGTCATTATTTTCTACTTTACACTGACCTGTTTATACCCACCCCATGGTAATCAGTAGTGATTCGCTGAAGTTCAAGAGAAGCCATCTTATCTGTCAGGTGCTTATTTTCTTCAACGACAGTGTGCAGGTTTTGGGTTAATACATTTATGTCTACCTTTAAAAGACAAAGGGAGGAAAGAAAGTATGTCATATCCGAAAAATTATATTTGCAAAGTAATAGTTCTAGGTGTAGTTGAAAAGTAGCTTCTACACGTGTTTCTCTGTTCAAAGGGTGGGGTTTGGCCAGTCAGCCTGATTGCTCTGTGCAACCCTAAACTATCTGTATTGTTTTAGCTTTTCTAGTTGTCATTGGCAAGAGTGCATATTTCAAGTTTACTAAAAGTTGAAAACTTCTTAATGTTTGGTATTTGTTTACTAATTCAAGTTTATGAATATAGATGCAAAAATCCTCCACAAAATATTGGCAAAGTGAATCCAGGATTATCTGAAAAAGAACTAAGTGGGTTGTCCCAGTGATGTTTAATATTCACTCTCAATACAGTTTGCCACATCAATAGACTTAGACAAACCATTTTTTCTGTTTTTAAATTTTTCTTTATTTGTGTGTACATGTAGGTACATGCCCCACTTTGCATTTGGCTCTGTGAGGGAATTGAGGAATTGAACCCAGGCTGGGAGCTTTGCAAGCAATTGCCACTAATCACCAAGCCATTTCCCCACTTAACCATTTCAATATTGGGTTTCAAAAACTTCAGTACTGATCCATGATTTAAATGAGCTCAAAGTAAAAATGAAAGAGAACTGCCCTTACTTGACAAAATGGTATCTTTAAAACTCCTACATCTGTCAGCATTCCTAATGGTCAAAAACTAAACCTTTTCCTCCTGAGATTGGGGGGAAAGGCACATCTGCTCTCACCATTCCTATTCAGCATCATAATGAGACTATAGTTGATGCAAGAAAAAGTAATCGATGATCAGATTGGAAAGAGAAATAAAGACTCGTAACAGACATTGTCTACATAGGAATATCCAATATGTCTGCAAAATAAATAGCAGAAAAGAGTTTGTCAAGGTTGAAGGTTATAAGATCAAATCTACTACTTTCTATATATAATATTCCCACAGTTTCTATGTGCGATAAGTCCCAGGATCCCTCTCAAATACCAAAATATATGGATGCTCAAGTCTTTTATGTAAAATGGCACAATATTTGCATGTAACCTATGCATACCACTTTGTATACATTAAGTCATCTCCAGATTACTTACAATATCTAATGCGATGTAAACAGCTGCTATTCTGTACATATTTGGTACCTACACAACTTGCCCCCAAACATTTTAAATTTATTATTAACTGAGTTCAGTGACATAAACATATACAGATACAGAGGAATGGCTAACAAACAATTATAATTTTATACTTATTTAAAATGTCATTCAGCCAGGCTTGGTGGCACATTCTTTTATTCCCAGAACTTGGGAGGCTGAGGTCAGAGGATGGCTGTGAGTGCAAGGCCAGTCTGGGGCTATGGAGTTAGTTCCAGGTCAGCCTAAGCTAGAGCAGGAATCTTCCTCAAAAAAACAACAACAAAAAAATTAAAACCAAAACCAAAAACCAACAACACATTGTCATTTGTTATAGTATCAAAACACTGAAAACTCTGAAATTATTATGTTCAAATCTAACAAAATATTTGCAAAATATGCGGAAAATTACAAAATACTGATGAGAGACATTAAAGGGCTAAATAAAATAAGTATATTTTATTCATGTATTTGAAAATTTGGTATTTTGTTTATGTGAAACATTGTCTTGCTATGTAGCTCAAGTTGGCCTTGAGTTCATTGTCTTCTTCCTATTTTACCCTCCCAACTGCAGGGATTAAAAGTGTGAGCTACCACACCTGCTGAGATGCATTATCTTTAAAATGACAGTTTTAATTCCAACTAAAATCTCCTAAATTTTTCATGGAAGTCAGTAAGGTCATCCTAAAATTTACATAAAAAGCAAACCAACTGAAATAGCTGGAACAATTTTGATCAAATAACATAGTTGAAGACTGTATTTAGTTATAAGATGACATTGTCAAGACTATCAGGCTGGCAGAGGGAAAACAGAGAATGAATAAAACTACAGACTTATGGTCACTACAAACAGACTACACACTTATGGTCAACTGTTTATCAACAAAGGTACCAAGGCAATCCAATGGAGAAAGTGCGGTCTATTAAAAGGTGCTGCTATAAAAATACCAGTGAAACTAAGAGAGCAAGGACCTTCAAAAACTCTTCCATAGAAGCAAAAATAGCCAGAGTTAACTTTTTTAGAACTCGGGAAGTTAACAAAAATAGCCTAGAGAACACTTATTTAGGAAAATTGCTGAAGCTAGGTAGAGTGAGCTTGGTGCTGTTTTAACTTGTCCTGTTCTCTTCACCCATTCTGCTTCTCAAGGTCTGCGGTAGCTTTGACAACAGTGCCTGCAATTTCAGTGAAAACTCAATCCTGGCTATTGCCAGCATTAGGAGACCGGAGTTGCTGCTCTTCCAAAGTCTGTTTTCCAGAGTGCTCACATTCTATGATCTATCTGGCAATTCCTTGAATGACCTCACAAACAAGATTGTCTTAATTTGGGCTGATTTGGGGTTTGCTCGGTTTAAAAAGCTTTTTTAAAAAATATTTTATCTATTTATTTGAGAAAGAGTGAGAGAAAGAGGTAGATAGGGAGAAGGAAAGAATGGGCTCATCAGGACTTCCACCCATTGCAAATGAACTCCAGATGTATATGTCGCCTTGTGCATCTGGCTTTATGTGGATACTGGGGAATCAAACTCAGGTCCTTAGGCTTTCCTATCAAGTGACTTAACCACTGAGTCATTTCTCCAGCCCATAAAAGCTTTTTTATTAGATATATTTTCAAAACAAAAATTTTGTAGTTGTTTGAGGTGACAGGTAAGAGGCAAAAAAATAGCTAATCAGAAAACCTAGAAGACAAACAGGAAATGAGATAACTTTATAAAGACTTGAAGACTACCAATAGATTGCTGAGACCCTAGAATGCCATGCACACGTATGCATGGGTTTTCATACATGCAGAGCAGTGCACATGCTGTGATGTGAGAAGGCCTCTAAATTATACCTGTGGCACACCTTGAGCTCTGTACAATCTGAAGTGAAATCTAAAGCAGAGAGGTCACCTGACTGGAATACTTTAAAGGAATGCCCCTAAATGTTCATAATCAAAGTGCTGGAAGCAAAATTCAGAAATCTTGAAAGGAAGAAGAGCTAACTATGTGCAAGGGAAAATCATTAAGATAAACTGATGATTTTTCATCTGAAACTTGAGAACAACAGACAGTGGGATGATATATTGAAAATGCTGGAAGAGAAATCTTCAACAAAGAATTCTAAATCTAGCAAAACTGTCCCTCAAAAATGATGAAGGACTGAGGACTGGAGAAAGTAGCTCATTCTACAAAGTGCCTGGCTTACAAGCATGGACACCTGAGTTTGAGCCAAGAACCCATATAAAAATTCTTGGTTTGATTGCATGTGATTATAATCTCAGTACTGGGAAGAGAAAGAGAAAGGAAAATCCCTAGGGCTCACTGATTAGCAGGTCTTTCCTAATTTGTTAGCTCAAAGCCAATGAAAGAATCTGTCTCAACCCACCCCCCCCCAAAAAAAAAACAGGTGAATGGCATTCAGAGGAAGGACACAAGTCTGGCCTCTGGCCTCTATGTGCATATGCACATATGTACATGAATACCTATACTCAAGCATACAGATGTATATTCTGCCTTATTAGTAATCAACTATAAGTGGACTGAACCATTTTATTTAACAAGCAGAGTTAAGTAGAATAAAACTTTTAAGGATCTAACTTTATGGTACTTATAAAAGATATATTTTAAGGCTGGAGAGATGGCTTAGTGGTTAAGGCACCTGCCTGCCAAGCCTAAGAATGCTGGTTCCAATCTCCACGTTTAGCCAGAACCAAAAGTGATGCAAGGGTGCAATGCTACACTTGCCCACAAGGGGGAGCACACATCTAGAGTTCGTTCACAGAGGCTGAGAGGCTGCTGGAGGGCCCATTCTCTCAAAAGAGAGAGAGAGAGAATTTAGATCTATGCAAAAAGGGTTGAAAGTAAAGGATGAAAAAACTATACAAGGTAAACAATAAAAAGAGCTGGAATGAGCCATGCATGGTGGTGCATGCCTTTAATCCCAATACTCAAGAGGTAGAGGGAGGAAGATTGCTCTGAGTATGAGGCCAGTCTAGGACCACAAAGGTCAGCCTGGGATATAGTATGACCCTATCTCAGAAAACAAAACAAAAATAAGAATTGCAGTTGCTATACTAATATTAGACAAAATAAATATTAAGATAAAAGTTAGTGAGATAAAGGAGATTATATATAGGAAAAAAATGTTGGTCCATCAAGATTATATGACATTTGCAAATATATATTCATGAAACAAAGCCCCAAAACATGAAGCAAAAGCTGACAGAACTGATGACAGAAGTCAAAACTAGACTTCAGAATTCTACTTTCAATAATCAGCAGAGGGCTGGAGGGATGGCTTAGCAGGTAAGGCATTTGCCTGCAAAGCCAAAGGACCCATGTTTGATTCCTCAGGACCCACGTTAGCCAGATGTATAAGGGGGCACAGGTGTCTGGAGTTCACTTGCAGTGGCTAGAGGCCCTGGCGTGCCCATTCTCACTCTCTCTTTCTCTCCTCCACTTTCTCTGTCAAATAAATAAATAAATAAAATATTTTTTAAAATAATAATCAGCAGAACAAGTAGATTAAAGGTTATCAAGGAAAAGGAGACCTGGGCAACACTACAAACCAAAAGGACCGAGCAACAGCCCTCTTGCAGAACAGGCTTCACATTGGTCTCAAATGCACAAGGACCATTCTTCAGAATATATGTATGTGAAGCCATGAGGTGACTAGTCAATGAACTGGAAAGGATAAAAATCATACAAAGTATGTTCTCAACCACAATACAATAAAACAATTGAGCAGAAATATCCTGTGGGGGCAGATAACACTGTGCCCAGGAGCCATAGACTGTTAGAAGAAAATTTCAGCACCAGGGGTAGAATACTTTCCAGCAACTTGTTGGCAAGGGAGGCCCCTCATACCCCCAAACATTACAGGCTATTGCCAAGGCTCTTGATTGCCCATCATAACTAGATGGTAAGACCCTACTGCTGAAGACTCCATCTGCTTGTGCTGACAGACACTGAGAAACCAAGATGGAGCTGAGCTGGAAGCCTCCTTCCTATTGACTCACTGTCATGAGTAAATCAATATAGTTGTGTAACCCTTGCTGAGAACAGTATGCTTCAAACGAGT
Organism: Orientallactaga sibirica; assembly: GCA_036365145.1. Classification (NCBI taxonomy): domain Eukaryota; kingdom Metazoa; phylum Chordata; class Mammalia; order Rodentia; family Dipodidae; genus Orientallactaga; species Orientallactaga sibirica. The sequence goes on from JAEOAD010000004.1 coordinate 22,367,134, forward strand.
GTGTGCAATCTTCGACACACATATATCATTACTGCTTGAGGAGTGCTTACTGCTCATATTTGCTCATACAAATTGTTTGTATGTATTAAATTATTCTAAGTTACACCATTAAGATGTGCAAATATTATGTATGAAATAAAGAAAAAAATTAAAGGGTACCTCAAAGATAAAGTGGCAGGTTCTCACAGGCACTTAGGAAGCTTAAGTTAGCTTTTATATCTAAAAACCAGCAGTGTCAGCAATCATTCCTTTGCCTTTTGCAGGCCCATTAACTCAGTCTCAGGGGACCTTCCTGGTTAAAGTACTTGGTGGGCTTTGGTCACAGGTAGTCATGGTTCACTGGGACAAGCCCCTGTGCTCATCCAGTGATGTGCCCAGAAGTACCCTCTGCTCCTGACCGCAGTGCTCTGGTAGCATCAGCTATGTCCCTCCTTCTCCCCAGATCTCTACCCTAAGATAAACTGATAAGGCAGACAGCAAAACAGAAGGAAAAAATACAGTAAAACACCAAAATATAAAATGTGGAATACCTTGTTTTTAGCTAATTCTTTTTCCAAATTGCATTTTTCTTGAGCTATTTCTTTTTCTGCTCTATTAACCTGCCCAAGGAGGGAAAAGAAATGGATCAATTTTATAGCACTCCAGGCTCTACTATAGCAGATAACACCCTGCATGTCATGTAATACCTACACTGCAGAGAAAGCACATCCTCTCAGAAAAGGGGTCAACAGGGAGTCTCTGAGGCAGAGCAGACTTCACAAATAGCCCTGCAATTAGAAAGACACGTCTGCACGTCAGAGGCTGCCACTTTCCTCCTAACAAGGGAGACAGGGCCGTTCCCCTTTAACTTCCATTGTCCCACTCCTTTCCGGGGGAAACAGATGCTTAAAATCTGATCCCTAAACTAAAAGGAGGATGTGTGAATTATTAGTTCACCCTCACTAATGCTGTAGGAAGAGCACATTCGATTTTGGCATACACTACATGCTGAAGAGTACAGATCAGACAACTAGAAATTCCTTTAATGGGGCCCTCAGATGAACAACCTCAGTTTCACTTTTGTGCTTGAGTTTTGCACATAGAGCACAATTTTTAAAACAACACTCCATACCTCAACCAGGAAGCAGGATTAATAAGCTCCTACCTACCTCTCTTTGGCATTGCTCTTTCTCCTCTAGTAGAGACTTCTTCTCTTGCATTGATGCTTCCAGTTCACCTTGCAGTCTGGCAATGGTTGATTCTAGAAGCTCCTTTTGTGCTGCTGCCCTCTGCTCAGCTTCCTGTGCTTTCTGGATGCACTGGTTATGCTCAAGGATCAAGTGGTTTCTGGAGGAAGAGAGCAAGGAGTCATGAGCACTCAACAAGGGCTCCCTCCTTCACAGAGTGAGAAAATGCTTCTCTAGGACACTACTGCTGCCTGAAAACAGTTACAAAAAAGTTCCGGCAAAACCAGTTCCTCAAGGGCAGAATTTTTAGCTGTGGTTGGCCCAGCAAATGTGAAATTAAACATTTTAGTTAAAGATAAGAAATACAAATTCAGGGCTGGGGAGATGGCTCTGTAGTCAAGTGTACAACTTGTACAAGCACAGGAGCCTGAGAAGGCTTGAAACTGCCTGAGTTTGAATCTCCAGATCCCACATAAATAGCCAGGTTTGGCCACATACACCTACATGTAATCCCAGTCCCACAAAGGGAAACAGAGAGTGGGAGTTGCCCAGACTCTTGGAAAAAAAAAAAAAAAACACTAAGTTCTAGTATTATTAAGAGACTCCAGCTCAAAATAGGAATAGGAATATGCAAATGAGTGACAAAGCAGGACATCCAACATTCTATTCTGGCCACCACCAAAGCACATGTGTCCCCCCCCCCACCCAGATGAGCACATAGGACATTCACTGTAAGGGCACATACACATGCATACATCACAACACACACACACACACACACACACACACACACACACACACAGAGCGAGAGCGAGAGCGAGAGCGAGAGCGAGAGAGAGAGAGAGAGAGAGAGAGAAATACAAACACAGGAATAAAAGTTGAGCAAGCTGCCCATGATTTACTTACAGACGTGTTTGGAGTTGGGATTTCTCATTCTGAACAGTCTGTAGTTCACCTGTGATGCTGGCATGGGCTGCATCTAGCAGTAAATTTTGTTCTTGAAATGTCTGTGTCATCATTTTCTGTTCCACCTGAATGAAGGGTAATATAAAAGCTGAGTTGCTGTTTGATAAGGTAATATTCAGACTAACTGATCAAAGATACTGAACTAAGTTAAGACAAGTTTGATTTCTAAAATTAACACCTTTTAAATATTTTATTTTTATTTATTTAAGAGAGGGAAAGAGGCTGAGAGAGAGAGAGAGAATGGGTGCACCAGGGCCTCCAGCCACTGCAAACGAACTCCAGATGCATGAGCCACCTTGTGCATTTAGCTTACGCAGGGACTGGGGAATCAAGCCTTGAACCACAGTCCTTAGGCTTCATAGGCAAGCGCTTAACCACTAAGCCATCTCTCAAGCCCCTAATACTTTTTTTGGGTGGGCGGGGGGGGGGGTGTTCTGAGGTAGGGCTTCAGGCTTGCCCAGGAACTCACTCTGTATGTAGTTCTAGGTGGGCCTAGAACTCATAGTAATCCTCCTACCTCTGCCTCCCAAATGCAAGGATTAAAGGTGTGTGCCACCACTCACAGGCAAATAATGCCTTTTATAAAAATTATTTATTTTGATGCCTTCTCCTTTTCCTACCGAGTAGAGTATACTTGTATCATTTATAGCTTTACTAGCCAATAGTCAAGTGGCATCATTTACTGAGCCTGCTGAAAATTTTGTAAGATTATTAATGCCAATATATTTTTAAAAATAAAAATTACATTAATAGTGAATTCCAGGTCAGCCTGGGCTAGAGCAAGACCCTAACTCAAAAAGTAAAATAAACTAAAATAAAAAATAAATAAAATAAAACAAATTACATTAAAGTAGCAGTGAGCTAGTTGAGAAAAGAGATCAGTGCAAGTCTGAGGGGACAAGAGAGGGCAATGGAGGAGTATAATTGAAATACATTATATGCATACATGAAAATGTCATAATGAATCCATTATTATGTATAATTAATACACTTTTAAAAAGTAAAAATATGTTAAAATATTTTGGCATTTTAAAATTCAAATAAAATTCAATATTGTAAAAAATACAAATATATATAAATATCAGATAAAGAGATTCTTTCACCTTGATCTTCTCCCTCCTTCCCAACAATCCCAATCTCTATGGATAATCATTTTTAAAATATTTTATTTTTATTTGCTAGAGAGAGCGAAAAAGATAGGTAGAGTGAGAGAGAGAGAGAGAGAGAGAGAGAGAGAGAGAGAGAGAGAGAGACAGAGAACAGGCATGCCAGGGCCTCCAGCCACTGCAAACGAACTCCAAATGGATGTGCCACCTTATGCATCTGGTTTTACATGGGTACTGGGGAAATGAACCTGGGTCCTTTGGCTTTCCAAGCAAGTGCCTTAACCACTAAACCGTCTCTCCAGCCCTGGAGATAATCATTTTTAATAGCCTGATGTGAATTCCTTTGAGAATATGTTAAATTGTACTCAGATAGTGTTGCAGTAAGAAGATTATTAACTATTCTTTCTGGCTCACAATTTCCAAATTATCAAAATATAACATCTTTATACTCATATTTCTACCCATAACCTATGTTGTTGAAAACTCTATACATATTAGTAATTATGTTTGTAATTACATTTTAGTTAACTTCTCTAAACTTCATTTGTCACTTCTCTGAGCTCCAACTTGGAGAGAGAGCCACTTTCCCCTGTCCTTCTCCTCTTTAGATGCTGGCTGTAATCCCAAGCTTTCATGTATCCTAACACTTGGGGCTTTGCCATATTTTTTTTTTCCAAAATAAATCTCCTTTGCCTTACACACCTCTTCATACATGTGTCTTCATACATGTTTTTCACTAGACAAAGACAAATCAACATTATGAAAATCTGCAACAGCAGTACTCAGGAGGCTGAAGTAAGAGGATTGGTGTGAGTTTGTTCGAGATCAACCTGGGCTACAGAGTAAAATCAGGTCAGTCTGAGCCAGAGTGAGACCCTACCACCATCAATCAATCAATCAATCAATCAATCAATCAACCAGTCAGTCATTCAATGGCAAAACAAAACTAGAAGCAACCTACATGCCCAACAATAGGAGATTGTCTCAGTATAATGTAGCCAAAAAAATTAAGTTTAACATGAACTTGTGAAGGAGAATATTGAAGATGTAATGCCAAAATGTGAGACAAAACTATATATTTGATGGTCACAACTTTATATCTAATAAAAGCAAGGTTAGAATAAAACAAAAACCAAACAACCAGAATTCTAAAAGGCAGTGAAGTAAAGAGTATTCTTTGAAGAGAATAGTTAATGTAAACAAAATGGGAATCACAAGATCTTTGGAGACAAAATACGTATTTTAGAGTCGATTATACAAGTATACACATCATGATTGTATAAAAATAGGAAATATAATTACTTTTACTAATGTCATGATATTTGAGAAGAAACCATTAAAAGTCATTGAGTGTAAAAGCAAATCAGCCCTCTGATGCAAGGTGAAGTACTAATCAAAAAAGTAATACTTGGGGGCTAGAGAGAGCTCAGCAGTGAAGTCCATTTCCTGTGCAAGCATGTAGGCAGGCCTGAGGGGGCCTGAGACTGCTGGAGTTCAAATTTCCAGATCCCTTATAAAATTGCTGTGCATGGCCATGCAAGCCTGCAACCCCAGTCCCATAGGGGAGCACAGACCCGAGAACCTATAGAGCCAAGCCAGTTCCATCCAGCACCAGCAAAAAGACTCAGGCAAGGCTCAAAACAAGACCAGGAAGGAGAGCATGAGGCCCTGGTGCACTCATTCTATCTCTTTCTGATTGCAAATATATAACAAAAATAAAGAATAACCTTTTTAAGTGTGTGTGTGCATGCGTGAGTGTCCACAGCATGTGCATGCAGGTCATAGGACAACTTTTGAGTGTTGGTCTTGACCTTCCACCATGTTTGAGCCAGTCCCTCTCTCATTCTTGTTTTTCACTGCTGAGCTGAACAGTTTGCCGGACTAGCTGGTTTAGGAGCTTCAGGAAATTCTCTTGTCTCTGCCTTCCATCTCACTGTCGCGTGTGCTGGGATTACAGAAGCTTACTGTGGCTTCCAGCTTTTACATGGGGTCTGGAGACCCAAGCTTGGCTGCTCAGGCCTGAATGGCAAGCACTTTATCCACTGAGCCATCTCCCCAACCTGATCAATTTTTGTTGTTGTTGTTGTTGTTGTTAAACTGGCATTATGGCAGATGCCTAAAATTCTAGTATTCAGGAGGCTGAGGCCAGAGGATCAATAGTTGGAAACAAGCAAGGTCTACACAGCAAGACTCAATCTCCATACCTTCACCTCACAAAAAGAAAAAAAATGTAAGTAAATCTTTGGAACTTACCATTGATCTATTTTATTTATCCAGTTGGCCACACACTTTCTAATGCCTCAGCCAGGTTGACTTCCTCTTGCCTCACTGCCAAAAGTCCACTAGTGGGGCTGGGGCTGGTGCTGGGGATGAGTTGGAGAGGGCTTTTCTCACATGCACAAAACCCTGGCAACCCTCAGCACTGCATGACCTGAGCACAGTGCTGCATGTCTGGAATTCTAGCACTCAGGAGGTAAAAGCAGGAGGATCAGAAGTTCAAAGTCACTCTCAACTACATAGGGAGTGTGGGACAAACCTGGATACATGAGACCTTAAACAGAAAGTTCCTAGTGTCCAATGAATACCTGCAGAATGGCATGATGGTCAGCAATAATACTGGCGTTTTCCATCTTTACAATATTCAGCATGCTGCTTAGTTCTGCACATTTTCTGGTCAGTTGGCCATTCAAAATCTAAGATAACATACACAGCAAGTCACAGGTCTTTTTTTTTATAAAGAATTATTTCACTTACATATTCTTTTTAATGACTGAATGGTATCTCACTATATGTGAGCATCATGCGGCTAATGTATCACCAATTTCATTAGTTTATAAAATACTTCCAAATGCTTATAGAGTCAGCACCCTAAAAATTACAAATCAAAAAAATGATTATATAAAATATTTTTCTGAGAGACACACAGAGACGCAGAGAGGGAGAGGAAGACAGATAGAGATGGGTGTGCCAGCAGTCTCTCAGCTGCTGTGAGTGAAATCCAGATGTGTGCGTCCCCTTGTGGTCAAGTGTGGCATTGCTCCCTTGTGTCACTTTGCATCTGGCTAAACGTGGGACCTGGAGATTGGAACCACTGGAGATTGGAACCAGTGTTCTTAGGCTTAGGAGGCAGGTGCCTTAACTGCTAAGCCATCTCTCCAGCCCTATAAAATATTTTTTATTTCACAGAACAACTGAAGCATCTGGCATTTTACTAATATGGTCTTCATAATTTTAAACTCATGTCAATTACAGCAAGATAGCTGAGTGAATGGAATTTACAGTGTAGGTGCCTACCTAGTATGGCAGAACTTCATTCTCATAATTATGCTATGAGTAATAAGAATTATTTAGTCAATAACATAAAATATCCACCAATTGATAGTGGTTACAAAAGCAAATTATATATAATTTTAACATCATAAGATTAATCTTTCACAATAAAACAAAAACCCATGTAACAGACATGGAGTTAATAAGTCTTTTGTCTTTTGGTATTTTGAAATGTGTGTGTGTGTATGAATGCATGCATGTGTGTATGCTAATTAGGGATTAAATCCAGAGCCTTGAACCAGGAAAATACTTGCTCTACCACTGAACTAAAGCCCTCAGACCCAGTTCCTGAAATCTGTATTCTTGTGACAAATATTAATCTGAATTATCATTATTTTTGCAAGTCAGATTGGGCAAGAATAGTGGGTTTAATAACCAAATACAATGAAGACAAAGATATATCATTCTGAAGGAACAATAGGAAAAAGCACAAAAAAATAAAATGGTTAAGAACGAAAAGATAAATGAGGGCTGGAGAGATGGCTTAGCAGTTAAAGTGCTTGCCTGCAAAACCAAAGGACCCAAGTTAGATTCCCCAAGACCCACGAAAGCCAGATGCACAAGGTGGCACATGCATCTGGAGTTCATCTGCAGTGGTGGAAAGCCCTGGTGTGCCCATTCTCTCTATTTCTCTCTCTCTCTCTCTTTCTCATTCTCTCAAATAAATAAAAAAAGAAAGAAAGAAAGAAAGAAAAGATAAATGAAAGCTGATCTGACAAGAACATAAATGGTGTGTGGCAGTAGTTAGGGACATATTGAGGCATGTTAAAGCCACAACAGTTATATAAACAGTTCACCAAGGAATGCCTAAAGTGATATATATATATATATATATGGGAGAATCCTTCCTCCTTGTAAACAAATAGATAATTTGTTTGGAACTAGATTACCTGAGCTCATATTTAACTCTGTCACTTCCTTAAATATGTTAGTAAGCCTTTTTGTTTCCTTATCTTTAAAATGTAAGTGCTTTTTATTTCCTAGTGAAATTGCAAGGATACAACTAGTAATAGACAGTGCTTAGATTTGTGCCTGGAATGTGGAACAGGTTGACTTAAGGATATTAGCTACTATTAGTAGATAAAAAGCAGTAGTTATTTTATGAAGGACACACTTAGTTTTAACTTCTTTATCATAAAGGATAGGAACACTAAGATCTTAACACTGATGTAATCAAATTGTGCCCACAGAAAAGTTAAGTGTCAAACATTATTTCACTGGGCTCTGTGATAACTAATCCCACTGGCCTGCATTTTGGTGACTTCAATATACATGCACGTATTAATATAGATAGATCAAGGATGTGCTAAATGTGGAATCCACCATCTTACAGAAAATGATTACTGATAGTCCAAAATCTAGGAAGTACTTACTGGGTTCCTACTGTGCTATTTGCTACAGAAAATATAGGGAAAGTCCTTGCCACTGAGCTCCTTAAAAGCTCACTAGATAGGGGAAGGGAGTATCCACATCTAATGACTAAATCAGAAAGGAAATTAAGGCATGTGTAAACCAGTGCAGGATATAGTGATACAGCTTGTATGTCACTGTGTCGCATGCATTTGTAAGGTGAAATCTAAAATGGCTCATAGATTAAATAGATATTACATAAATATAACATTGGGTGACAGAGATGATATGAATGTACATAATTTGGATTAATCCTGGATCTTTAACAGAAAAAAAAGTAACACTTAACACTAGAGAAATAGCAAACATTCACCTGTGCTTTCTGTGATACATCATGGAGGGATATTATTTCAGATTTCAAATATGCATTTTCTTCATGTTCCTTATTGAACGATATCTGTGCATTCTATTGGAGAAAAAGGAATTATTCTCTTTTTCATGTGTATAAAATATTATGTTTATCTGTATAAAAATACCTGTTATTGCCCATGTTAGGTTAAGGTTCAGTAAGATGCGGCGTGTGTGTGTGCGTGTGTGTATGTGTTTAGTATCTTCAACTCCCAAGCTTGTTTATTTCTAAGTCAATAACTCACTGTCCATAGTAAGACAGCAAGGGCATGGAGTGACAGGTGCTGCACTACTCCATTGCTGGTGGGGATACAAACTGATGAAGCACTGTGGAAGATAGTCTGGCAATTTCTTACAAAGCTAAAACTATTACCACATGATCCAGTATTTACTCACAGATTCTGAAAACATGCTCACATGTAAATATTAATAGCAGCTCTTTCATAGCTGCCAGTTTTTAAAAGCAATCAAGATTTCCTTCAGAATCTGTTCAACTCAAAAATTTCCTAAACTCTCCCAACCAAATTATTATTATTGTTATTATTATTATCATTATTATTATCTTTTAAGAGAGAGAGAGAGACAGAGAGAGAGAGAGAGAGAGAGAATAGGTTGCCAGGGCCTCCAGCTGCTGCAAACAAATTCCAGACACATGTGCCACCTTGTGCATCTGGCTTACTTAGGTCGTGGAGGATCAAACCTGGGTCCTCTGGCTTTATAAGCAAGCACCTTAACTGCTAAGCCATCTCCCCAGCCTTCATTTATCTTTTCTTTATTAACTACTTTTTGTGCTTTTTCCTATTGCTCCTTCAGAATGATGAAAATCATAGAAAATTTAGATGTTTATTAATTCTAAGAAGGAAATGTTTAGATGTTTACTAACTCTACAAAGCTAATTTTAAAAGGTTACATATAATATAATTTAATATGTTATGCATAATATGTGTAAATTATTCCACCATATCATATTCTGAAAAAGGCAAATTTATATTAACAGTAAAAAGATCAATGGTTGCCAGGGGTTGAGAGGAGAGATATAAATAGGCAGAGCACAAAGGACTCAGGGCAGTGAAATTACTGTGTGATGCTTGAACATTTGATAATATGTTGTTATACGTTTATCCAAATTGAAAGAATGCACATCTCCAAGGGCAAATCCTAATATGAGCAATAGACTTTAGTGAAAATGCAGCAGATTCATCAGTTGTAATCATGTACTATTCTGGTAGGGATGTTGATAGCCAAGGAAGCTGTGCATGTGTTGAAGCAAGAGTTGTGTGGAAGTCTCTGCACATTCTGATCAGCTTTGTTATGAACTTAAAACTGATCTAAAAAATTCTAATATATTTTTTAAACTTTATTTAATCTAGTCTCCTGGCTACCACTAGAAAGAATTTACCTAAAATCCTATTACTAGTCTCCTTACAGCAACTTAGTTCTATTCTCTAAGACTAACTATTTATATCATCTACCCATTTTCTTTATTTTTTAATTTTAATTTTTTTGAGGTAGTGTCTCGATTTAGCCCAGGCTGACCTGGAATTCACTATGTAGTTTTAGGGTGGCCTCGAACTCAAGGCAATCTGCCTTCCTATGCCTCATGAGTGCTGGGATTAAAGGCATGCACCACCACGCCCAGCTTCATAGACACATTTTCATTAGTAGTGAGATCTTATGATTACAAAGAAACACATTCAAGCACCTTTAAAGTTACAAGCAAATATATTTTCAGCAAAGAGTGCCTTAGGTAGAGCACAGAAAAGTGCCTATGCTCTGTAGAACAAGACAAAACAAAACTAGTTCTCTGTGAGATAGGGAAAGGGGACAGAAATGTGAGCTGTGGCTTGTACTTCCTGCAACAGCTACATTGGGAGAAAGGAGGAGCACATGCAGATCCTTTCTACTGAGAAAACCTCTTCCTATTTTCCCAGAAGCAGCCTCTCAGGGAAGATAAGCCTCTCAGACACAGGATGGGACAGCATACAGAAAAATCAGTCCAACATATAAACCTACATATAAAAGAATATGTTTTATTTTCAAAGTATGGTAAAATAAACTTAAAAGTCTTCATTCTAACCAACTTTTAGAGGGTACTGTAAATAGCTGTCAGTGTATTCACATTGTTGTGCAATCACCACTACCAAAAAGTTTTTTTTCTTACATTTCATTAATCTTTTTTAAAATTTTAACAATTGGCTTATAATTGGCAGAATTCACACATTTCTCACTTTTTTTGCCAACTCACTTTTCAAAATATAATGGCCAGATTATCTTGTATAACTTATTTACATGAAGCCTTTTTTCTAAAGTTTACAGGATAGTAGAAGGCCTATACATCAACATCAATGGGAAGAGATGACATAATGATAACAGAAAGGACAGCTTCTGTATTCTCCAATCTGAAAACTTACCTTATTTTCTTCAACCAACTTGCAAATGAGGTTATCTCTAGAAACTAAAAACAGAAAGTTCAATGGTGTTGATAATAACTTATTATACTGAAATTACAGCATTTTCCTAGCTTTAATTTTAGACAATATTTTATCAAAATAAGAAGATCCAAGTTTTTTATCATATTTTCATAGACTAGAATTATCAAGAACATGCCTATAATCTCAGCACTAGAGAGGCTGAAGCAGGGAGATTACAAACTCAAGGGTAGCTTGAGCTACATGGTAAGCCTATCTCAAAGGAACAAAATTAATCACACAATAAATAAACAGATACTGGCACACAGTCATTTACCATGGTAAAGGAGGTCACATTTACTCAACTCACAGATGAATCTCAAGAGATTTTGACCTATAAGCATACACTTTTTAAATTTAATTTAAAAAAATATTTTATTCATTTATTTATTTGAGAGACAGAGAGAGAGAGAGAGAATGAGAATAGGTGAGCCAGGGCCTCTAGCCTCTGCAAACAAACTCCAGACACACGCACCATCTTGTGCATCTGGTTTATGTGGATACTGGAGAATCAAACCTGGGTCCTTAGGCTTCACAGACAAGTGCCTTAACTGCTGAGTCATCTCTTCAGCCCAAGCATAAGATTTTTGTTAGATCACTCCAACCAAGACTTAATAAAGGCAGAGACATCCACATAAACCAATGAGAACTGGCTCTCACTGGCAATGACAATGGAATGAAGAGGGAATAATACAGACTAGGGAGAGAATTGGCAGAGTGGATTGTCAGGACGTGGTTATAGTGGGTGAAGGAGAGCAGAAGCAGCAGCAATCAGACATGAGCATCAGAGTGGAGGATGGACTCTGCCACTAAGTAAGGAATACAAGGCAAGGAGCAGGCTTGGAGAAAGAATGAGCAAGAATGTATGGACACCAAAAGTCTCCACATGTCTGACTGCAGGACCTCCAAAAACAGAAGTTTAATAAGCAGCAAGAGCTCAGGAGGATGATTTGGGGATGGGATTTGAAATCATCCATAGGACATGTAGAGAGAAGAAAATCAAAGACAGAAACTTGGGGGACAGTGTAGTAGACAAAAGATATAAGTTTCTCTGAAATTAATGTTCTGGCTTTATAGAAAATTCAAAAATATCTATTAATTTTCTATACTTAAATTCTAAAGTCAGGAAAATACAAAACACATGAAGAACTCACATTTTACATAGAAACACCTTACAAAACTACATTTTTTGATCACATGCATCCATAACTCATTAAACTCTCAAGTGTTTGAAGAATGAGCAAGATAATGACTGACCAGTTCTGAAAGTTCTACTAATCAAAGTAAGAATGAAAGGGGAATGCTAATTTTGGGAGAACAATTTAATCACTTTAAGTGATATATGTATAAAAATAATTACTGTTCATATACATAATAGTTACATTTTAATTTATTGAAGAAAATATTTGAAGGCATTTTATTAACCTAGCTAGAATAACCATTTGTACATTAAAGTAATAAAAATGGGTGTATACAGAGTGTATAATATTGAGCACATGGTTGGTATCCAGATAAGCTTCTTTGACCTTGTGTTAGTTTGAATTGCCATTGTTTTCATATTCATTTAGTAATCTTCTACATATTATTTACAAAATCAAAAAAAATATGAATTTAACAAAAAAAAAACTCACTGAATGAGAGCACCAACTAATATAATAGAATGATCTATGTTTTAGTCTCTGCTGTTCTATGTGCTGTGGAGTCCTTGAGTGCCATTTCTCCAGATCTTTTATTCTTCTGTAACAAAGTTATTGTAAAGCTCAAATGAGACCATGTGGAAACACCGTTAAAAATAGCATGTATTTTTATAGGTTCCCAATGATAAGTAGACAGAAAATTGTACTGGGGCATTGTCAGTCAGAGCGTCACATGCTAATGTGCTAGTCAATAGCTATAGGAAAAAGAAGTAAGCCAAAAACATCGAACAGATCACTCTTTGCTCTATATATTTCATAATTTTTAAATCTTTTGAGTCACTCTGTACTTCATTACAGACACAGGGCAGAGCTAACATAATGGAAGGAACACTGGGCTTGGAGTTAGAAGTTATAGGGTCAGGCTTTACTTTATTTATTTATATAACTTTGGAAGGCGATGGGTAGCATTGAGAATTACATGATTTGCCTCAGGGGAAAGTGTTTTGAGGCACTATACATAGCTGTGATCAGTAGAGACTACCTGAACACTGCTTTACAATGGCATATTAACAACAGTAGTGAGTCAAGGACTAGTGAGTGGGAAGTAGCTTGACTGAACACCTACAGTTAAGCTTGTCTAGACTTTCCTTTACCTGATGTGTACCCTTGAGGACTCATCTATAAAACTGGGGCTTCTTTAAGGGAGCTTATAACTACTTAAAAATATAGGTTAAGTTAAGCAAAACAGATGTATAACCTGAAGAATGGAGAGTTTGCCAGGTCAGTGAGTTAATAAGAATTGATAACCTTATTTCTTTATTAACAGGTTATATCTACTATCCAATCTAGATATAAGTACCTAGATTCAATCTAGACACAAAGTCTAAATACAAAATGTTCCCAAGTCCACACTTAAATTATCATTTAGGGGAAAGAAACTTAGAAAAAATAGTTTAGTTTATAAATATGAGAATCAGCCATGCCTAGTGGCCCAGGCCTGGAATCCTAGCTACTGGGAGTATCACAAGTTTATGTTGCCTGGAAAACTTGAGTGAGACCCAATTTCAAAATAAAAAGTTAAAAGAAAAGAAGTGGGGGTTGGGGATCAAAGCTTTGTGGAAAAGAGCTTGCCTAGTATGAGCGAGGCCCAAAGTTCAAGCCTTAGTCACACCCACATACCCCACACAAACACAGATCAAATTGTATTACTCATATTCACTTTTGTTTTAGGCCATTTACAGAAAGGATACTGGCAGTTATTTACACTTGGGGTTATAGGACCTAAACACTGGCCACCTCACAAGCTTCAAGTTTGGACTTTTGCATGAAATCTGAAAACACGAACAAAAGAGTGATTTCTCATACCTAGATCAGATTTGAGCTGTGATGTAGCTATCTCCAACTCTCCTTTCTTTTGTTGTTCCAATGCCAGCAGCTCTTGGGTGGCCTGTATAGAATTACGGAGGGCAATGCTGTTCTGCTGCAAAACATGCACCTGGAATTGCATAAGGAAAACTCCTTTTCTGTAAGTAAAGATTTCCAATACGATGTTATAGACACATGGAAGCAGAATATGCAGCTTCAGTGTTACTGGGAGGACTGATCTGAGCTGCTGTCCAGAATATTCTGTGTGTTTCCTTGTAAGTCACCAGCAAGATGTGCTGAACACATGAAGTGCATCCAGGGTAAGACAGGAGCTGGGTCTTTGGTTTTATTTACTTTGAACTAATGTCAAGATAAATAGGACCATTTGTCAATTCCTAAATAGAATCCTTTCTATAATTCTGTTGTGAAGTACACGGTCAGAATGACAAGTTTATATACTCTGATTACAGATATTAAAATGTGAAAATACCAATTGATTTGGGTAGTTAGAACTTAAAGTATGCTAAATACACATTGGTACTTCAAATAAGTACAGTGAGTATTGTGTTAATATGAATACTGACCATGGAAAGCAGCATTACCAATGTGTTCCTGATTGTTGTATTCAGGGAGTCTTTGCTTCTAGTGTTAGTTCAGTTCAGTCTTTATTTTTATACCCATATATAGAGCACATATATAGAGCATTAGTAGTGGCAATGACTTCCAAAATCAATGCCTATAGCAGAGATGGCATGGTACAGGAGAAGGACATTGCACCAGCAGCCAGGAGTTTCCCGTTAAAGAACCTAAGACACTGCTGGGTGTGGTGGTGCACACCTTTAATCTCAGCACTTGGGAGGCAGAGGTAGGAGGATCGCCTTGCGTTCGAGGCCACCCTGAGAATACAGAGTGAATTCCAGGTCAGTGTGAGCTAGAGTGAAACCCTATCTTAAAAAACCCAAAAAGAAAGAAAGAAAAAAAAAAGAACCCAAGACAGACTAGCTTCTCTAGGCTTTTCTTACTCATAAATTAAGAATGTTGGACTAAGTAACAAGGTCCTTTCTTGTTGCACTATTTTTCTTAAAGAATAGTAACAAATTATTAAGGAAAAGTAACTTAATAAATCTAGGAAATTAACAAAATGTTAAATGCACAGCTTTTCTAAATTTCCCTTCTCCAATATAAGTAAGAAAAGGAGATCTTCTACCTGTTTCCGTTCTTCCTCCACTGTTGATCCCATTTCTTGTATTTTGAGTAGCATGGAGGATGCAGACTTCTCTAACGATTCCCTGAAGTGCTTCTCCTGAGCCAGTTGTCTCCTTAGCTAAAGAATCAAGACCACTGAACGCCATGAACACTGAACGCCATGGTAACCCAGATGAAAATTATCCGGAAAAGTTTACAACATGCTAGTTCACCAACATCATCCATTTGTTACTTAGAAACATACACTTGTTTCTCTGTTATTTGGATGCTTGACCCCAGTTGGTGGCACTGTTTGGGAAGGTTGTGAAACCTTTAGGAGGTGGCGCCTTGCTGGAGGAAGCAGATCACTAAGGGCAGCCCTCTCTTCCTCACTGCAGACTGTGTCCAGCTCTACCTCCTGCTCCTGCCACCATGCCTTCCTCACCATAATGTAATGTATCCCCTCAAAACTTAAATACAGCCTTTCCTTCCTTAAGTTGCTTCTGGTCAGATACTTGTTCACAGCAATAAATAAAGTGGCTAATAGTCTCTGAAAATGAGGAGTCAAATTTGTTGCCCTCATCTTCTGCTTTTGAGGTCTGTTTTCCAAATCAGGGTCAAGATTCACTAGTAACTTGCAAGCAGCATTGGAAAGCACAGCCAGTAGTAAGGTAAGTAGTGCTTCATGATGTCTTCTATGTGTGTATCTTTGTATGATACTGCAGTTTACAATGTATTGTAATGGGTTGTTGTAAAAAAAGTTTGGAAAAGAGTATCTTAGTTGGTATTTTCTGTTTCTGTGTTTTCTGGTTTTATTTTGCAACAATCACTATATTTTGATTCCTTACCTATATTATCCTTTATGGGTTTTTTAAATCATATACATGTTCCTGATTGTTTTACTTATTACATTATAAACACCACTCAGGAGGCAGAGGTAGGAGAACTGCCATGAGTTTGAGGCCAGCCTGAGTGAGAGGACAAAGTGAATTCATAGTTCAGCCTGGGCTAGAGCAAGACCCTTCCTCAAAAAACTAAACACACACACACACAGAGTGAGCTCAGGGCTGGAGAGATGGCTTAGCAAAGATGTCTGTGAAGTCTAAGAAGCCATGTTTGACTCCCCAGGTCCCATATAAACCAGAAGCCAAAGATGATGCAAGCACAACGATTGCACAAGTGCACAAAGTTGTCCTAAGCGTCTGGAGTTTAATTGTAGTGGCTGAAGGCCCTGGTATGCCAATTCTCTCTCCCTCACTCTCTCTGGATCTCTCTTATGAAAACAGCAATTGAAACACAGAGCTCCAAGTTCAGTGAGAGATCTAGTGTCAAGAAAATAAGGTGGAAGAGCAATAGAGGACACCCAATGTCTTCTGGCTTCTGCCTGAATGTACACAAAGTGTACTACCACAGTACTATACCTCTCCAAAAGATCAACAATCATATTTGTAACAGTGATGACTAGCAAATAAAGTTGTCTATATATGAGAATTTTCTAGATGGCTATGCTTAGTACCTTAAGCAGTACAATATATAATTTAAAATGTTTTGCTTGACAATTTTCCTACAAATCATGTCTACTTCTCTGGTTTGTATAACAGAAACCATGAAATATAATTTGACCCTTTTGATTTGGACTAATGTCAGTTAGTAGTCTGTCTGAGAAAACAGAGTTTTAGGCTACTGTCAGATAGGCTGAATAATTTTGGTTCTTCCATTGTTTTCAGTTGCAAAATTTTAGTTCAACTTTTTAAAAAAGATTTATTTTTATTTATTTATTTATTAGAGTCAGAGAGAAAGAGATAGAGACAGAGAATGGGTGTGCCAGGGCCTCTAGCCACTGCATATGAACTCCAGACAGACACATGTGTCACCTTGTGCCTCTGTCTTATGTGGGACCTGGAGAGCGCCTTAACTGCTAAGCCATCTCTCCAGCCCTAGTTCAACTTGTAGCAGCCATCTGCTTCATAATTTCAAAGATTTAGGCTGAAATGAAGATTTCAAGGTAAAATGAGAGGAGCAAAATCATTAATTTTCTGGTTTAATGACAACGTTATATTAAAAGGGCATTGCATAAATGTGTTCGCTTAGTGATAACCTATGGCAACCATGTGCAGTAACTATTTCTCTGTTGGCTCAGAGGGTATTTGTTGTTCATTTCTAGTGTCATGGCAGCATTGACACAAAACAAAGTCTTTATGTCATGTGAGGCAGGTGCATTTACTTGAATCACATTGTGTTCTTATGACAATGACGGGCTTTCTTCTTCAAAGAATCCTTTTCCACCCTTTTCTTTCTTGATTTCCCCTTTCTTGTTCCCAAACCAGGTCCTTTGCCCTCTAACAACTTTTATTCTTACCTCCTGAATTTTAAGGTTCATTTTACGTTTTGTGGTCTTTAGTTCCTCTTCAATAATAGCTGCATTCTTCTGAAAGTACAATAACAGAATAGTATAAATAATCTGAAATGACAGGAAGTCTCTAGAGGCATATCAGTTCAAGTCTACTCTTTCTTGACATGGCAACCTATAAGTCTTTTTTTTTTTTTTTTTTTCTTTTTCTTTTCTTTTCTTTCTCTCTCTCTCTTTTTTTTTTTTTTTTTTTTTTTTTTTTTTTTTTTTTTTTTCAAGGTAGGGTCTCACTCTGGCCCAGGCTGACCTGGAATTCACTATGTAGTCTCAGGGTGACCTTGAACTCACAGTGATCCTCCTACCTCTGCCTCCCAAGTGCTGCCCCTCCCCCACCTCAATGTGCCTGAACAGTCCTTGTGTGTGGGATTCACTTACTGTCACCTGCCATGCTATAACATTTCCTACACTCTTTCCTATTTAACACTATGCCTTGTTCTCCTAACTCACATGTAGCTCTTGAAGAGTAGACTAACTCTACCTCAGACCTCTGATGCTCACTGTCCCTGATGCAGGGTAAGGGGTCTATGAACAACTCACCACTGACTACACACAGTGGTTTAGTTATCAGTGCACATAAATGCCACATGCCAGGAATCCAACTCAACCGCACCTATTTCTAACTCAGCTTTGTGGGGCTGTGGCCTCCTTCAGCTGAGATGGAATAGTGAGCTTGCACTGTGGCACTCTGGACGCACACCTTCGTCTCTGAGGCGTTCTCTAGTGTGGCCGTAAGTCTCTGCACTTCATCCTGTGCCTTGTCTTCTTCCTGCTTGACATCTCTCAGCTGCTGGCGCAAATTCATCACCTCCAGCTGCAATAGCTTCAGGTCCTTGGAATGCTCCTCCTGCACTGTATTCAGCTGGTCCTTCAGAAAAGCTGCACACAGCACACGAGGTACATCAAGAGCAAAAGTCAAACATTTTTAAAAATTAACAAAAATAAATATTTTAGGGCTGAACAGATGGCTTAATGGTTAAGGTCCTTGCCTATGAAGCCTAAGGACCTAGGTTTGATTCCATAGTACCCACATAAGCCAGATGCACAAGGTGGCACATGTGTTCAGAGTTCATTTGCAGTGGCTAGAGGCCCTGGCCTGCCCATTCTCTCTCTCTCTCTTTCTCTCTATGTGCCTCTTTTTCTCTCTCTTAAATAAATAAATAAAAATAAAAAAATTAAAGAAGAAGGAAAGGCAAGCAGGCAAGGAATCACAGCTGCATTGGCATCCACACTGGATCAAATCCTGACCATTCAGAGTCTCCTCACTCCATACCTGTTTTCTGTGGGTTCAAATCCTTTTCAGTTTGCAGACGAAAGATGTTCATCTTCAAGGACTGGATGAGGCTTTCCAGGTGGCACATGCGATTTACCAGAAACTCACAGTTCTTCCATAAAACATCTGGATTTTGTGGACAAATTATTTCACTCTGGATAGGACTGGTGACTTTCTGGGTGACAGGGTCTTCTAAATAGTTTGAAGTTTCTAACTGACTTCTGGAAAAAGAGACCCAATATAGCAATATAATATAATGCCATTGGCACACGGTACTCTCAATCACTAAGTCAGTGTAGCTTTCTCATAACAAGGGTAGCACTGTGACTGTCCTGACAGAAGGGAGGGCATTCTACAGAGACACTCATGCTGGCTACCAGACTAGTGAAACAATGGTCTGCAAGACACTGGAATTTTCCCAGGAATCTCATTCTGGGGGAAGGAAAAGGCTGAAGACCAGTACCAGCCAGAGGAGGAATTTGTCTCCAGAAGGGGATTTCACACACTTCTGACAACTTGTCAAACCTTGCAGGAGGAAGGACTGGAGTGAGAGAAGTTAGGCAGACTCTGGCATCAAACAGTTCAGATTTTCCCATTAACAGATTTTAAAATAAGAACTAAAATAGAGATGGTGGCTGATCATTGATGAGTTCATGCTGAATGAACTATGAGGAGCTGGCATGTATTTGAAGGAAGTATGTCTACTTCTCCCTTTCCTTTCTGTCTTCTCCAACATCCATGTCCTTCCTGGTTGTCATGAAGTGAGCAGGTCTGCGCCACTAAGCCCTCTCTGCCTTGTTGTGCTGCCTCACCACAGGCCCACAGTGATGGGACTGAGCCAAGAACTCCAGCCTCTGAAACTGTCAGGCAAAATACATCCTCCCCTTAAGTTGACTTCTCAGGCATTTTTGTCACATCAACAACAACCTGATAAACAAATTCTACCACAGAATGACAACTCACTGTGTGCAAATATTGTTAAACCAAGATTCAGATGAAAATGTTATATACAGGGCTAGAAAGATTGTTCAGTAGTTAAAGACACTTGCTTGTAAGATCTCAAGACCATGTAAAACCAGATGCACAAAGAGGCACATGCATTTAAAGTCTGTTTGCTGTGGCAGGAGGCCCTGTCATGCCAAGTCTTTCTCTATCTCTTTCTCCTCTCTTGTTCTCTCTCATAAAATAAAGAAAAGAAAATGTTATTTTTCAATTATTTCATAAATGTCTATCTCATCTTCTGAACCACTTTGACTCCGACTAAACTGTGAAACAAAACCCTTTTTCTTTGTTACCTTGTGTCACCATAGCCCAACATTATTAGGTCATCCCTCAGAGAACTGGTCTGTTCCTCAACGATCCTCATCCTTTGTTGAAGTACTGTGAATGTTTCAGAAGCTGTAGCATTGATGTGGGTTGGAGAGAGGACTGGTCTGCACACTGTAGTTTCCACATGAACCTAAGGTTAAGGTCACAATATTAGCATGGCTGGTTCTCTTATTGTTCAAATAGTTGCTATCTCTTCCAGTGGGAGGATTATATATCCTGTTTTGCTGAAGTAGGAGATGGCCATGGACTGACTCTGATGAATTAAATGTGGTAGAAGCTACAGAGCCATGTTATCTTCACCATCTCTCTTTATCTCTAAGATGAGAAACATTCCACATAGGGTTTGGTCAACAGTCCAGGGTCTCAGAGTGATGACATGAACTAGACTTTGACCTATCCAATGTGAGTGAACAATAAACATATGTCATTGTAAGCCACTGAGATTGGTGAGTAACTTACACATTATAATCTAGTCTATCCTATTTGCTATTTTAAAAAATATTTTATTAATTTAATTTATTTATTTGAGAGAGAGAGGCAGGGAGAGAGAGAAAGAGAGAGAGGAGAGAGGAAATGAGCATGCGAGGACCTCTAGCCATTGCAAATAAACTCCAAACGAATGCGCCACTTTGTGCATCTGCCTTTAGGTGGGTACTGGGGAATCAAACCTGGGTCCTTTGGCTTTGCTGGCAAGCACATTAACTGCTAAGCCATCTCTCAAGCCTCTATTTGCTATTTACTAGCTACATATTGGGACCTATGACTTGTCTGAGAGTATTTTCTCTTCCATTACGAGCTATTTTCTTTTTTCTAAATTTTTTTGTTTATTATTTATTTATTAGCAACAGACAGAGAAAGGAGAGAGAGAGAGAGAGAGAGAGAGAGAGAGAGAGAGCACCAGGGCCTCCAGCCACTGCAAACAAACTCCAGATGCATGTGCCACCTCATGCATCTGGTGGCTTACATGGGTACTGGGGAATTGAGCCTTGAACTGGGGTCCTTGGGCTTCACAGGCAAGCGCTTAACCACTAAGCCATCTCTCTAGCCTCATGAGCTATTTTCATTACAAAGCTGCCATAGTTTATGAAGTATCCTCCATAGGCTCATGTGTTGAAGCCTTAGTACCCAGTTGATGGATAAAATCATTAAGAGGTGATTGGACCAGGATGACACAAACCATCAATGGTTTAATCCACTGATGAGTTCATAGTAAATAGGCGCTATGAGGTAGAGCCTGGTTATAGAAAGTAAAGGGCCTATCTTATCCAGCCAGACTCCTACCTTTCTATCTTGCTTTTCCCTGGTATCATGAGATGAGTACCTCTGTTCGACCATACCCTATCTGTATGGTATTTTGCCTCTCTATAGGCCCACAGTGATAGGACTACATTTAATTCTATAACACCACCAGCCAAAATTCATTCTTCCTCTCATACAACTTCGTGTTGCTGTGACAATTCAAGATAAACAACTCAGAGGAGGAGAGGTTATCATGGTGAGGAGAGTGTTGCTGAGCAGAGCAGCTCACGTCACAGCTCCCAGGAAGCCAGAAGAGAACGTCTACAGTGGTAGGCCTTAACTTCTCCCCCTTTTATTCCACCAAGGGCCCCAGCCTGTGAGATCGTGCTGCCCACATTCGGGGAAGGCCTTCTTCCCTTCGTTGATCCTCTCTGGAAATGTGGCCCCTCCCCCAAAGTATGCCTTACTAATCTCCCAAACTCCATCACATTGTTCTCTCAGGTATCATGCCATGGTGAGAAAAAGCCTGACCTTTGGAGTTCTGGGGAATCAAGCCTAGGTCCTTAGGCTTCGCAGGCAAGTGCCTTAACTGCTAAGCCATCTTTCCAGCCCTCACCATTGGCTTTTTTATCTTCCCAGCAAAGAAGTTGAAAACTTCACATGCCCAGCTTCCCCTGCAGCTGGCACACTCATGTGATACATACTGGTCAATAGAACTTTAGGCAGATGTTTACAAAAGTACTTCTGGAAAGATTTACTTTTCTGATAGTAAGGATGAAAATTATGGCTCCTGTGTTCTCTTCCACTCTCGTAATGCCAAGCCTTGAAAGCTCTCCTTGTCAGCTATGCAAAACCTCCTCATATATAACCACAGAGCCAGGGCTCACCACGGTCTGAGAAACACTAGGAAAAGGCCCAAATAACTCATGCTAACCTGAAATTTTTTGGCAAAAACAGCACTCTCCAAACTGGTTTATGTGAGAAATAATAAACTTCTCTTGGTTTATTTATTTATTTATTTTATTTGAGAGAGAGAGAAAGAGAGAGGGAGAAAGGAGAGAGAGAATGGGCACATCAGGGCCTCCAGCCCTGCAAACAAACTCCAGATGCATGCACCCCCTTGTGCATCTGGCTTATGTGGGTACAGGGGAACTGAACCTGGGTCCTTTGGGTTTGCAGGCAAGCACCTTACCTGCTAAGCCATCCCTCCAGCCCTGGTTTGTTTATTTTGTCATCACTTTCTTCTGATACATTACAATGTTTTCAGTGGTAGTTAATGGAAAAACAAGTACAAGTGATAGAGGACAGGACAGATAGGGCATTTCTGTATTCTATAGTATGAGGACACATTTGTATTTCATACGTAATAAGGAATCTGAATCTACAGGCTGCTAAGGGTTTGTTTGTTCTGGTGTAACCTCTGACTGAGGTGGTGCCTCAGGAGGAATGGGAAGGCTTGGAGCCCTCGAAGTGTGCAGCCCTCGCTGCACCGAAAGATAAAATCACGAGGGGGAATGCAGGATATAATGAGGAGAGAAGCATCAACACTATGAATCTCAGAGACAGAGCTGGGCACCCACCGCAAGGACAAGACTGAACTGTGGAATGATTGTTTTTGTTCCCATTCTCTATAAAGGACACTAGCTGTGGTAGGGGGGGAAGGAAGGCAGGATTTGGGGGGGGATTTTCATCCTCTGTTTTCCCACATCGCTGGCTCTCTGAGTAAAGTCCAGCTTAAAGATTCAATTCCAGCCTTTGCTCATTGGTGTTTGTGGTGACAGACATCACAAACTCTGGTGTACCGGTTACAGAGGAAGAGGTAAACAAAATGACAAGCAATGTGCCTCGGGTTCTGCCCTGCCTCCCCTCAGCTCCCCAGTGCTGTGATCTCAGAAGATGGAAAACGCATAGGTAGTGAAGTCAGTAAGTGGTGACAGGGCCCTGAACATAAAAGAAAAATGTCCTTGAAGTCTCCACTTGGCTAGAGGTCAGAGAAGGATCTGGCTTCTCCCTATCTCTTTCTCCTTTAGGGAGTTCCATCCCTAGGTCTGTTCTCCTTAAACTAACCTTGAGTTCCTCCCTAGAAAATGATTCTCCTTTCCTAGAAGAGTTCTCCTTCATAGAGGATGAAGGTTCCTAGAAGGATTAAACCTGACCCCTATGTAGAAACCTGGCATGGAGCTGGTCAGTTCTGCCCCAACCCCGAACCTGGGAAAGACCCCATATAGATCTCTAGGTGACTTTTTCCATTTCTGTGAATCCCATCCTGTATCAGGGACACTCTGCCTTCTTTTCTTCTCTTAACTGTAATACTCCAATAAAATCTCGGAACTTTACTCTGTGGTCAGTGGATTTCAATTCTTTGAATTCATAAGAGAAGACCCTGTAGGACCCTGAATCAGTGGAAGTTTTGTGTGATTGTGACAGTCAGGCACCAACCAAGAGCCAAAAAGGCTCAGTCACTCAAAGGCATACCAGATTCCCGTAGCAGAATAGGTTATTACAAAGGAAAGGGAAGCAATTCCAAGAGATGAGAGTAGAGAATGACCCAAGGAGCTACTGCACAGGGTACACTCTCAAGGCATGAGATTGGACAGTGGCCTTGAGAGGTAGATGGTTAGCTATTAGCAGACTCAAGAAGTTATGGATACTCATTCCCTCATATGCAGCAGTTTGTAAAGCTAAGAACTGAAACTACAGGACTATGATTGCTGATCAAAAGAATGGGATCTGAGCTATTTCTGTGGCTTTAGGTGGAGACATGACATTTTGTCCCTAAACTCTTAAGATTATTTTAAGATTCCTATCTCTAGGAGGCTTTCTGGTAAGAAACAAAATGCTTACCATTATTACCTCCCTAAAGAGTTTATCAAAATGGGCCCATCAATCACCACTCTAAGAAAACTTCCTTCTGGGCAAAGCTATCTTCTCTAGAGACTTCAGAACTAGTATAAAGCCTACCTAACATGTAGGTTGGTACAATGGTCCCTTTGGCCATTTTCTTTTACCCCTTCTAAGTGCTTCACTTTACTCTGTGATACACCCCACCTGTTTTCTACACTGTACCCTGTCTCTACATTCTTTACTCACAGGAACTCAGAACAGAGGGAAGACCCAAGAGCCTGTGGACAGCCACCAACAAGACCACTGTGCTATCCTACACCACAGGTAGGTTTTGCACTATTTCTAACGTCTCTAGAAAACACAGCTCTCCCTGAGGTGATTGGCAGGCCCATTTGGAATAACTCATAAGGAAGGAAATGACAACATGCCTTTTTTCCTCACCAGAAAGCCTGTCTCGAGATCTTACTCTATCACTTTCCAGGCAGTTCAGAATATCATGTGTCCACCCAGGGCCAGAGATACACTCCAGAATGCATTCTTTAGACCTGGGATGACAGTGCTGTAGGATCAGGTCCTGTTTTTACAAACTGCTGATTTATCAGGGAGGGGTCAAGCCACAAACAGTTTCAAGCCTGCTACTATCAAACTAGCTACCTTACAACAGTGCTGGAGAGGAGCAGAAAGGAGAATCTCTATGGCAACCTTTTAGGCCCAAGTAGCTGTCTGTAATATAAAGGACTTCTTGTGTAAATTTATGTTAGAAGCCCAGCACATAATACAAACACAAATGCAGCACAAGCCTATCTCTGAAAAAAGATAAAGGAAATGGAATAGAAGTTTCCCCCACTTATTTTGACTATTTTCCACACATGTGGTGGTTTGAATCAGGTGTCCTCCATAAACTCATGTGTTCTGATTTCTTGGTCCCCAGCTGAGGGCAATTTGGGAGCTAGAACCTTGCTGGAGGAGGTGTTCTGTTGGGTAGGCTTGGGAGTATAATAGGCAACTCCCCCTTGCCAGAACTTGGCTTACCTCCTTGCTGCTGTTTTCTACCAGTTGTGACAGAAGTGATGTCTGGCCTGTGCTCATGCCATGCTATCCCTTGCCATTATGAAGCTTCCCCTCCAGACTGTCAGCCAAAATAAAAACTTTCTCTCCATCAGCTGCTTTTGGCCAGTGTTTTGTCCCAGTGAGGTGATAGTAACTGTAACAATATAATTGCTGAAACTGCAACAGGCATACAGAAGTTGCTTTTGCTACAAAGCATTCACTCCTCATTTGATCCAAAGGGGAACTAAATACCGGTTTTCCATCTTTACTTTGGCCAAAGGTATAGAGATAATTTATTATCCTCAATCTTCCATCTTGACTCACCCTAAATTGCAGGAATAGCAGAACACTGCAGCACTGAGCACCCCCCACCTCAGGTGCTAGTAATTATACAAGGGTGGGACCACACCATGAACAGAATTGCTTAATTATGCTTACCTCTTGCCTCCTCTACTTTAACTCACCTCTCTTTAAACATAAAGCTCATCAGAATCCTAAAGGCGGAGTACTATGTTAGGTAGCTAGAAAGTTATCAAAGCCTTGAAGGTCACCCAGGATGGACTCTACTTCCAGTTTCCCTGGTAAGATTTAGAAAGGAAGTGTAACAATTGCCTCCTGTAAGATTTAAAATGTCACACAAAGGGGAGGAGAATAGAAGTCTTAGGGCTTTTGTTATGGCCCATTAAGGGGAAAAACAACTTTCTCGTGTCCAGAGGAATAGTCTGTATCCATCTCTGTCCTGAGTGGAGACATAACATTCTAAGCTACTCAAAATTTAAGAGTACAAAAACAAACTATTGTCTCTTCCCCCAAATGAATCCAGCAAGCCTGTCATCACCTGGATAAGAAAGGTGATTCACCTGAAGACATACTGTATTATATATATGTATATAGAATATAGAATCATAACCCTCAAGTCCCTCCCTTGATGCAGATCTTCACTGCCAAGCCTGCTCACATTTCTGAGTTGCATGTTTGCCATGACACTGGGCTTTCTCACTATTTTCTCCATAAATCTCCTTTGCTTTACTCATTTTTTATTGTTCCCATATCTATGTCTTCATGGTCCTGAGGCAAGGGTCCCACAGCAAGAATATCTGCAACAATGAAGCCTTTATCTATCTCTCTTCCCAATGTAGACACACTGGATAAATCTCCTTGGCCTTTCACCATTACCTCTTCCTTTTTTGTAAGATTTGTGTGTGGGGGGGTGGTGAACACACCATGGCACATGTGTGGAGGTCAGACGGCAACAGTTTGGGAATCACACCTGACTGTCCATCTCCTTTGAAGCAGGGTTTCTGTCAGTGTGCTGGGATTACAGAAGCCCACATGCTTTCCAGCTGTTTACAGGAGGCCTGGGAATGTGAAATCAGGTATTCCAGCTTAAGTGCCAATTATGTTATTCACTGGTTTCTGTCAGCTTCTCATTGTACCCGACCAAGAGCAGCTTGTGGGAGGAAAGGGTTCAGTGTGGGTTACAGACTCGAGGGGGAGCTCCATGATGGCAGGGGAAATGATGACATAAGTAGAGTGTGGACATCACCTTCTGGCCAACATCAGGTGGACAATAACACCAGGAGAGTGTGCCAGACACTGGGAAGGGGATGCTGGCTACAGCACCCATAGCCTGCTCCTAACAATATATCACCTCCAGGAGGATCCAATGCTCAAACTGCCACCAGCTGGGGACCAAGCATTCTGAACACGTAAGTTTATGTGGGACACCTGAATCAAACCACCACACAGGCATATTTCTGTTTTGCTAATGTAAGATTACATATTAGCTCTCAATGAGAGGAAAGGTGCATCCAATTTTACTCCAAGGCTTTTGGCCTGAGCAACTGGAGGATGGTGTTCCAACAGTGACAATGGAAGCCTATTAGGAATCAGCTTGGAAGCTCAGTGTGGTTGCTCAGCCTATAATCCCAGCACTTGTGAGGCTAACATAGAATCACTATGAGTTGGAGGTCAGTCTTGGCTAGAAAGAGAGTGAGATATTTCCTCAAAGAATAAAGAAATAAATCCATTTGGGCAGGCTAGGGTTGTAGCTTAGTGGTAGACAGCTTGCTTAGGTCCCAAGTTTAATATCTAGCAACCCCTCCTCCCATAAAAAACCTTGGAAAATGGATTGAGAGTTATTTTAGACATTCTTTAAGACAGGAAGATACATAATATAGGATTGAATTTGTTGAACTGTAGCTCAGAGAGGTGTAGAATGGAGATATAAGTTCTAAAGTTAATATATGCAGACATGTAAAACCATTGGACTGGATAACAGAAAGGCTAAAGAACCTATTATGGTGCTCGTTGTGGTGGCGCATGCTGGTAGGAAATTGCTGAAGAGGCGGAGACAGGAGGATCAAGAACCTATCATGGGAACATGGGGTCTCTTATGCAGTTCTAGACTCAAAGATCACAGAATTTAAAAATTAGGGTTGGAGAGATGGTTTAGCAGTTAAGGTGTTTGCCTGCAAAGCCAAAGGATCCCAGTTCAATTATCCAAGACCCACGAAAGCCAGATGCACAAGGGGGCATATGCATTTGGATTGGAGTTCATTTGCAGTGGCTGGAGGCCCTGGTGTGCCCATTCTCTCCATCTCTCTGCCTCTTTCTCTCTCTCAAGTAAATAAATAAATAAATAAATAAATAAATAAATAATATTTTAAAAATGAACTCAGAAGGAAATTTAAGGACAATTTTATTGGAGTTTGAGAGAAAAAAACTACAGGGCAGGCAAGAATGTCCACTGTCAGGGAAAACAAGATTCGGAGATTTTGGGTCATTGGCAGATTAAAATAAAAAGAAGAAAAAATAGGCTATGCTGACTTGAAACAGGAAGGCTTAAAATAAGGGTCTGGAAGCAAGTGCATGGAGAAAATGGCTTGTGTGGTTTGAATGCAAATGGAAGACAGCCTAAGGTATTTTTTAAATTAAGCATACTGTTTAAGTCTCCAGTGGGCAGATCCCTGGAGGTGGATCTTGAGTTGAACCCTAAGTCGAACCCCTGGCTATTAGCTCTGTTATGGATGTATGACACAGTGAGCCAGAATCTTCCACCATGATGTAGCTTCCCCTGGAATCTGCAAGCCTGAAATAAACCCTTTCCTCTCATAAACTGCTTCTGGTAGGGTAACAAAAAGGTAACTGGAAAAGTAAACTTGACAGTGGGGTTGCTGCTGCAATGAATCTGACCATGTGGCTTTTAGTCTTTTGGAATGCATTTGCAGGAGCGATCTGGTACTTTGCACTGGAGAAGCCTTGCAGTGCTGTAACCAGAGCTTGAAGGGCCATTCTGGTGAGAATTTGAAAATGCTAATTGCACAGACAATTGTGGACTGTGAGGGCTTGGCTTATGAAGTTTCAAAGCAGATGGAGAGAACTGTGTTGGAAATGGGATCCTGACGGAAAGGCTGGCTGTGTTCTGCCCATACCCTGAGAATTTGAACAAAGTTAAATTTAAAAGTAATGGACTGATGTGCTTGGCAGAAGAAAAGAACAAAGATATGAAAGATGTAGTTTATCACATGAAAATATTTAAGCAAGTTTGAAGTTATAGGCACGGAAAAATGGTCTCAGACTTAAGCTGTAATAGTTAAGGAGATTACCACCATTAAAGTTGGGCCAACTGTTTTGCATTGGGACAGTAATAAAGATGCCCTGAGGGGTTGAAAAATCAACCTATGGAAGGACCAAGCTAGTATGAATACAAACTTAATTGGTAGGAGGGGGCTTGAAGGAAGACTGGTGAAGGAATATCCTGCTCTTCAAGGTCAAGCTTTATTTCTCCCCCACCCCACCCCTGGATTTACAAATGTGGCTATGTCACCCATCTGGTGCTGGTCTTGGAAAAATAAAAAAATTCAGAGAAGTAGGTCATAAAGCGCACATAGTTCCAAAAGCTGCAGAGATGTGGCAGTGTAAAGCAGGATTGAAATCCCTGTATGGAGACCCAGTAAGGCCATTGTACGGAGCTATGAAGATGAACACTGTGTTGCAATAGAGACCCAGGATGATGCCAGGACTGTGGTATGGATGCCAAGGAGAACTGCTGGCTTGGGATGGAGTCCATTCCTTTTAAATTCCCCAGGCTGTAACCAGCCCAGCTGGAGGGGCAGAATTGGAAACCAAGACACTTCTTCATCACTGGTTACAATGGACTTGGAACTGCAATGTCTGATATTTGCCTGCTGGTTATTGATTTTGCATTGGCCCTGGTCTCTCCTTGTTACACCTTCCTTTTGCAATTGGAATGTTTACTCTGTGCCATTATGTGTTGTAAGTATGTCACATGTGTTTTAACAGGGATCACAATTAAGAGAAAGTCTTGAATCTCAGATGAGACTCTGGAATTTCAAACAGTATCAAAGTTGGTAAAGACTACAAGTACTTTTGAAGTTGGACTGAGTGTATTTTGCATTGTGAGAGAATTATGAGTTTATGGGGGTCAGGCTGAATATGGTATGTTGAATGGAAATGACCCCATGGCTTCAGCTGTTTCTGACTAAGGTTAAACTTCCTACTTACGTCTCCAGTAGGCAGAGCCCTGTTGGAGAAGGTGTGTTGTCACTGGGATCTTGAGTCCAGACCTAAGGTTTGTCCTGAGCCAGCTAGAAGCCAGACTGCTAGTTCTTTCTATTATGGATGTATGATGAAGTGAGCCAGCTCCTTCCACCATGATGTAGCTTCCCCTGGAATCCATAAGCCTGAAATAAACCCTTTCTTCCCATAAACGGCTTCTGGTGGGGTGTTTTATCCTGTAAGGAAAAGGAAACTGCAACAAATCTTCTGGGATAGGTCACTCCATAGCTCATGAAAGGGACAGTTATTTTTCCCATCTTATCATGTCTCCAGGTATATCATGTATTTTTTGTTGTTGCTGTTTGTTTGTTTGTTTTCCTTCTGGAATTAGGCTGTTCTCTTCAGGTTGTGAAACTGGATTTTCTTATCACAGGAGGTCTCCACCTTGTCTGGGCAGGGGAACTACTGTTGATTCATCAAACCACTACCCAATTGATCTGCAAAGGGCTAATAAAGGATGCTTGACAGAGGTTGTGGTAGTTTGAATATATGGCCCCCAATATATTCAGTATTTTATTAGTTTATAGTTTGCATATGCAGCCACCTTGCTGGAGGCAATGTCATTGGGCAGATCTTAAGGTGTGATGGGTTTGAGGTTCCATTGTAAAGATATGCAAAGTGTGCCTAATGGGAGTTCCTAAAATGTGCTGTGCTGTGCTGTGTGGCTGGTGGCTTTTCTCTCTCTGCATGGCCCTGTGAAGGCAGGCCAGTTTCTTTTGCCATTATGGAACTTCTGCTGGATCTGTAAGCTTCAATAAATAATATCCCTTCCTCCATAACTGTGACTGGTCTGGAAGTTCATCTCAGCGAACCTGAAGCTGTCTGATACAGAGTATCACTATATTTATATTCATGTTGCAAGGGGGTCCTTAAATATGGGAGATGCCCACTGTTTACATCAGAAAAGATCTCTTTTTTAAAAAAATTTATTGACAACCTCCATACATACATACAATATACCTTAACACAATCCCCTTCCATTACCTACTCTCCCCTATCCCTTCTGCAGTGAATCCCTGCTTCTCTGACTGGATCTTAGAGGCCTTAGATCATGCCACTTTTACCAGAGGAAGCTGACATAGATATTGCATTGTGCCCCAAATAGTGCCAGGAAAGCAGCTGACTGCAGTTGTCTCTTTTTATTACTTTTCTCCCAACCCAATATCTCTTACCACTGGGTGCTTCAAACAGATTAATATGTTAGTCTCCAAGTAGGGTTAGATTCTTAATCCTTTTATCTTAAACTTTAATCCTTAAACCTTTTAGAGTTTCCCTTTCAGGGAAAATGCTCCACACCTAGGAAGCCCGGGAATGGAATTTGTGGCAAAACAACAAACAAAGCATTAGCATTGAAATGGCCTTCCCAGGAACCTCCAGCATAAATTTAAAGGTGCAAATAAGGCTCACGTAGAAGTCACATTGGCTGGTCTCCCTCCTGCAGCTGGAGTCCAGCCACAGGAAACTTATCTTGTCAAGTGGCTTTCACCAGTATCCAATGCACGAGCACAGTAAATCAGGGCCTTGAGGTCCAGGGGGCGGAACTGGACTGGGCCTGGGAGGAAGAGGGGATGGTGGATTTGTTCTAGGCTCTTCCCACCTTGGCTTCCCCTTCGGGGCCCGGCAGCCTCACCCCTAATTCATCCTTCTGCTGGTGGCGTCGTCCCGCTGCAAGTAGTCCGGTTTCCATGGAACTAAAAAGGCGCTTTGAACCAAGCCCACCAGCAGAAGCGCTTCCGCACGCAGGCGCGCCGAGGTAGGGCATGCCGGGAAGCGCAGTTCTCCTGGCCGCCCAGCAGGGCCCTCCGCCCGGGGCGGGACCCTGGCCGGAATGCGCGCTCACGTGTCCCGGATGACGACAGGCTCCATTATGCTCCTCGCGGGGCACGCCGGGAAATGTAGTTTCCGCTCTCGTCTCTCCCAGAGCGGGTTATTGCCTGGCTAACCACTGGGTTTTTGGAGAATTTTGGCAGATACACGCACCCTGCAGCTGGCGAGAGTCCGAGATTAGAAAATGTTTGTACTTGTGGGAGGACTTAAAAAAAAATAACTTATCGATGAGAAAGTCACAGGTTTTGTTAATGAGCATACAAATGGTAAGGACAACCCTCCCACCCTTTCCCTTCGTCCTCGTTCTGGTGATGGAGAATAAACCATATAGAATCTGCTCTCTAGTCGTACGTCTGTTTGACATAAATTATGACAGCCTTGTCCCCAGGTAAGTGAATTTAAAAAAAACATGAGAACGAACATCAAAATTTAATAAAGCTATAGGCATTTCTCACGTCTGCTTTTAATATATTTGCACTCGCTGAAAAAACATTCTGCAGTGAAAAGACAGCTAATCATTGAGTTTTGGTGGCAGGTCAGAACCCTTGTTACCACCCCCAGGGCAATTAAAGCCTGCTGCCTGAAGGAGGCTTTAGCACTCTAATAAACCCAGTCATGTCTTAGATAGATCCTCCAGCCTCACTTACTTAGCAGGTGTTTAACTGAATTGATGTCATTATTCAGATTCTTCTGATAGCTGAGACCTCCTGAGTTGGAAAGAATGCCTGCCCATCAAGTCATAGTTGTTAAGACATTCATATTGGGCTGGAGAGATGGCTCAGCAGTTAAGGTGCTTGCCTGCAAAGCCTAAGGAGCTGGGTTGTATTCCCCAATACCCTTGTGAAGCCAAATGTGCAAATTGGTGCATGCATCTGGCATTTGTTTGCAAGTGGCTAGAAGCTCTGGCGCTCTCTCTCTCTCTCTCTCTCTCTCTCTCTCTCTCTCTCGTCTGTTTAAATAAATAAATAAATAAAATATTTTAAAAAGTCATACCAAACTGTGAATGAGTACTGCATACATAATCAGATGAAAAGGACTGAATAAAGCTTTCAATATGGAAAGTAGAATGTGTTTTAAAGCATCAATGCAGAAAGTTTGCTTATTTTCAGCATGTATAGTTTCTCCTCTGTGGCCTCTGATTTGCCTGTGAAACAGATGAAGGATGTGTGTACACTACACAGATAATCCTCAGGATTCACTATAATGAGAGACGTCACCACCTCTAGTCTTTCTAGTAAGCAACAGTCTGGGAGCTAGTTTGATTAAATTTGGTGTTGTTCACTTCTATTCTCTATCCACCATCTGGCCAATTTACATATTTAAGTGAAGTAATTACAAAGTAAGAGACAATAATCTAAAATCTTCAGTAAACTAATTGAGCCCAGAGACACAATGTCTGGCTAATTGATGACTCATAATATTTAATTTTTGGAGTTCTTTTTGAGAAAGGGTTTTGCTATATAGGTCAGGTTGGCCTTAAACTTCAGGAGTTCCTACTTTAGCCTCTCACACAATGCCATTTTTATAGGCATGTGCCACCACACATGCACGGATGTGATGTGAGGGGACAGTATGGCTTGAGCAGAGGCTGGACTCATCTCTGCCACAACAGGTGGAAAACAACAGCAGAAGAGTGAGGCAAACTAAAGTGGCAAGTGAGGGCTCATGAGCCTCAAGGTCCACCCCCCAGCAGCCAGTTTTCTGTGGCAATTAAGTTCCTGCTGAGGGAAAGCACCTGACCAAAAGCAGCTTATGGCAGGGAAGAATTTGTTTTGGCTTACAGTCTGGAGGGAAAGCTGGCAGGGGAAAGTATGACATGAGCAGAGTTTGGTCATTACCTTTCCTAGCAGGGGGAAAACAGAAAGAGAATGGGCTGAACTCTAGCAAAGGGGAGCTGGCTATATAATACGCCAAAGCTGGCACCCAACAACATACTTCCTCCAGCAAGGCTACATCTCCCAAATTGACATCAGCTGGAAACCAAGCATTCAAAACACATGCGTTTATTTGGGGGGCTCTAATTCAAACTGCCACCTGGATTCTGGTTTTAATTTTTTTAAGTTAATTTATTTGTTTGCGAGGGGAAGCCAAGGTGGGAAGAGAGGGGAGAGGGAGAAAGAAAGAAAGAAGAGAATTGGCATGCCAAGGCCTCCTACCACTGTAAATGAACTCCAGATGCATGTACCATTGTGCATCTGGCTTTATGTGAGTACTGGGGAGTTGAACCCTGGTTGTCAGGCTTTGCAGGGTAGGCACCTTAACTGCTGAGCCATCTCTCCAGCCCCTGATTTTAACTTTTTAAGTAACTGGAAACTGTGTTTCATTTTTTTCTGTCCAGTTTTCCTCCTAACTTTCATAATTTTCAAACATGTTGACTTCGCCTATAAACAAGATCATTTCACTCCTGGAAATTGAAGCTCCTATGAGGGCTCCATTCTCAGTGCCATACTGCCTTTGCCTCCTTCCTGGTTCTCCAGGACATCCTTCACAGTCACTTGAATGATCTTTTTTGAAAAGTAAATCTGATCATCTCAGTCCTTGCCAAAAACCATTAATACCTCCCCTCAGTGAACTAGTCATTTTTCACTGAACAGGATGAGGAACAAGCTGCTAGTGGCTTCGGCCTAATCCACCAGCCTCCTAGGCACCTACTCCCCAGAAAACCCTGAACTGATGCCACAACATTGCCTGTCTTTGTGCTTGCAAGCACTACACACTGTCTCCTTTGTCTTGTCAGTCTGGGCAACTTAACAGAAACATCCTCTCTTCTGAGAAGCCATTCTCTTCCCTCCTGAAAATCTGGGGAACTTAACAGAAACTTCCCCTCTTCTGAGAAGCCATTCTCTTCCCTCTCCAAGCATTTTTAATTGCCAAAACACCTAATGTGGAACCAATCTGAGTACAGGAATTTTGTACCTTTTATTTTTTAAATATTTATTTATTTATTTGAGAGAGGGAAAGAGGCAGAGAGGGAGAGAGTGAGAGACAGAGAGAGAGAGAAACAGCATGTGCCACCTTGTGCATCTGGCTTACGTGGGTCCTGGGGAATCAAACAGAGGTCCTTTGGTTTTTCAAGCAAGCACTTTAACCACTAAGTCATCTCTCCAGCCCTACTTTTATTTTTAATAACAAGTACAGTTCTTGGTACATGTAGGCATGAAAAGTTATTAACATCAGAGGGT
This sequence comes from Orientallactaga sibirica, assembly GCA_036365145.1. Lineage (NCBI taxonomy): Eukaryota > Metazoa > Chordata > Mammalia > Rodentia > Dipodidae > Orientallactaga > Orientallactaga sibirica. The sequence goes on from JAEOAD010000004.1 coordinate 22,401,847, forward strand.
AACTGAGTGACTGTTGATTGCTTCTATTGGGAGCAACTATTGTTTCACTCTTGACTACATACTGTTTTTGTATGCCAGAAAAGGACATCTCTTTCTTCCACAGCAGTTATTGATCTGACATAGCATTTAGAAATGGTAGCAAAGTAACCTGCAACAGCTTCTTCCTAGAGCTTGAAATGCAAATACAAATTCTTTGTCTAAAGTGAATTTGGACAAAGAAATACAAACACAGAAATCAAAGATTTCATATATTTGTTGGTACAACAGAAAAATAAGAATGGCAAATTCACAAGCCAGTTTCTCACCTCATACGGATTATTCAGATCTTTTGGCAAAGTGTGGACTTGGAGGAATCTCTGACTGTTAAGGAACCAGTAAATCAGTCTGAGGTGACAAAGATAGTTCTGTTAATTAAACTAGCCAACAATGACAGGACTTCTTATGAGAGTTCTGTCCTTTAGCTCTGCCAACTAGACTTTGTGATTAGGCAAATTTTTGTCATGTTCTATTGACCAAACTTATGAGTAAGGTTAGGATTAGGGCACTGTTGCTACAGCTGTTTTACATTTCCTAAGATTAAATCACTCCTTTAGACCCAATAGATTGACAGGTAGGTATTCAAAGAAAGAAACAATAGTGATCTTTAAACCATCTCACACACATTAGCTGCCTAATAAATCTGATTGAATAATAACGCTGATAATATCAATGTTATCTGTTGATGGTAGCACATGTGTGCACACACTCATGTGCACACACACACCTTCTTATAAACCTGACTGAACCTTATGATGTAGTAGTTGTATTCCCACTTTCCTTAGATGGTGACTGAGATTTGGGCAAGTCAAGTAACTTGCCTGGAGCCATACAGCCAATAAGAGACCAAGGGTTATTTGTTCGAGGGTCTAAATGGCCCCAAAGCCTATGTGTTTCAACTAGTTTCCATGGCCTGTTGTCCATTCCATTCTGAAACATGGGCCTGTGAGGGACATTCAAGAAGAAAACTGTAGCACTCCATAAAAACAAAACAATTTGTAACTAGAGCACATTGCTTGCACAAAGTTCTCTTTCTCACTAGCCTTACAGCTTCCCATCAGACTGCTTTCCTAGGTCACTTGGGTCAGTTCCTTTCTTCCTCACAGGCTTGCTTAGGGCTGTCCATTTTGTTTGCAATGCAGTTCAATTCATTTGTCCCTACATATATTCCACCTATTGTTCTGCCCACACCATTTATTTTATTTAACTTACATAGGCAGAAGTTCACCTTTCATGGTATACATTGCTATGGGTTTTTGATGAGTTGTCACTCTATCTCCACAGATGCATATAGAACCATTTCATCACCTGCCACATCCCATCATGCTTTCTTGTCACAGTCAACCCCTTCTCAGACATCCTAGTCTCTGTTGTCACTAATATTTCCTAGACCTCTATTATTTCGATTTTTCTATTTGTGTGTGTATGTACATGTGTGTTTGGTATAGGGGTGTGCACATGAGCACAGGCCAGAGTAGAACATCAATCATCCTCTCTCTCTCTTCAGTGTTGTTTTCCTTGAGACGGTGAGATTTCTCCCTGAACCCAGAGCTGCTGTTTTCAGTAAGACTGGGTGACCAGTGAGCCCAAGTGATTGTCCTGTCTCCCTCTCCCTAGCCTCATTCTAGGCCAGTGTTAGAGGCATGAATAACCATGCCCAGAATTTTATGTGGGTGTTAAGAATTGAACCCAGGCCTTCTCAGCCCCTAGTGTTGGTTTGGCAAGTGCTTTTACCCACTAAGCTGTATCTCCAATCTCACTTTTGATCTTTAAAAATGTCATCTTAGTGGAGTTGTATCCTAGTGGATCTTCTTTCTTTCATTTAGCAGAATGCGTTCAAGATTCATCCATGTCATAGCATGAAGGAATTATTTGTTGCTGGGTAGCATTCCACTGGATGGGTCTATCACAGTCTATTGAGCCATCCATGAGGTGAAGGGCATCTCCTCTGTTTCCAGTTTTCAATGACTATTATAAAAAGCTACCATAGGGCTGGAGAGATGGCTTAGCAGTTAAGGTGCTTGCCTGCTAAGCCAAAGGACCCAGGTTCAATTTCCCAGTACCCACATAAGTGAGATGCACAAGGGGATAGACGCAAGCATCTGGAGTTCATTTGCAGTGGCTAGAGGCCCTGCCTGCCCATTCTCTCTCTCTCTCTCTCTCTCTCTCTCTTATATATATATATATATGTCTTTCTCTTTCTCTCCATGATGGCAGAGGAAAACAATGACATGAGCAGAGAGTGGTCATCACCTCCTAGCCAATATCAGATGGACAATAGCAAAGGGGAGTGTGACAAGCACTGGCAAGAGGAAGCTGGCTATAACACCCATAAGCCCACCCCCAACAATACACTGTCTCCAGGAGGCTTTAATTCCCAAATTGCCATTAGCTGGTAACCTAGCATTAAAAAAAAGTTTATGAGGGACACCTGACTCAAACCACCACAATGGCTTTGGCACAACCATGTTTTGAAAAGTCCTACTTACCAATTTTCTGTTTTGTTGATTATGCTTTTGATAGCCTATTCTTTAAAGATTATTTATTTATTTATTTATTTATTTATTTATTTATTTGAGACAGAGAGAGGGAAAGAGAGAGAGGGAGAGTGAGAATGGGCATGCCAGGGCCTCTAGCCACTGCAAACAAACTCTAGACACATGCGCCCCCTTGTGCATCTGGTTTACATGGTACCCGGAGAATGAAACCAGGGTTCTTAGGCTTCACAGGCATGTGCCTTAACCACTAAGCCATCTCTCCAGCCTGATATGTTGTTCTTTAAATTTTATTTTTGATGCCTTCATACATGTATTGTAGTTATCTTCTTGCTGCTGGCACAAAGCAGCTTGTGGGAGGAAAGGGTTTATTTTGTCTTATAGACTCAAGGGGAAACTCCATGATGGAGGGAAAACATGACATGTGCAGAGACTGGACATCACCTCCTGGCCAACATTAGGTAGACAATAGCAGCAAGAGAATATGCCAATTAATATTGGCAAGCTAGGGCTAATAAAACATCAAGGTCCACTTCAAAAACACACATCCTCCCTCAAGGCTCCACTTCCCAAGTTGCCATCAGTTGGGGATCAAGCATTCAGGACGCATGAGTTTATGGGAGACAGCTGTCAAACCGCCACAACATGTCTAGAATATATCTTAATCTTATTCTCCCTAATCACTCTTTCTTATCCCCTTCCACCTCCAACTAAAACCCTCTTCCCATTATAGGAATCCCAAAATAGGATGAGGATTCCCATAACCCTATCCTACTTTTCTTGGTCCACTGAGTTTAATTAGGGTGGCTTGCATGATCATGAGTGGAGGTTATTAGTAGGAAATGGGCAACTTACCAGTGTCTATGCCACTCAAGAAGATGATTGGTTCCTTTCAGAAACTATTAGCTACTAATAGTAGCTGCCATTAGCTATTCTGGGACATGTGGGCTCTTATAAGCCTTTTTCCTATTCATGATGAAATATCCACAGGCTCAATCTTATGCAAAGATTAATATACCTTTATGGTGTAGTTTCCTTGCTTGGATAAAGCACCCTGCCAGAAGCAGCTAGTGTGAGGAAAGTTTTTCTTTTGCCTTACAGTCTCGAGGGGAAGCTTCATGATAGCAGAGGAGGCATATTATGAGCACAGGCCCTAAGGTGTGTTTTGGGGGTGGGTCTGAATTCCAGCCTAACGTATGCAGACTGCTTGAGTTCTGCCTGGAGTTCCTGGAGTGTGCTTGCTTATGGTGCTGGCAGTGGTATTTCTCTCTGCATGGTCCTCTGAAAGAGGGTCAGCTTCTTCCACCATTATGGAACTTTCCCTGGGTCTGTGAGCTTCAATAAATCCTGTTCCTCCCATAAACTGTGCCTGGTTTGGAGGTTCATTCCAGCATCGTGAAGCTGGCACCGACATATCTCTCCACTCAAGGTTTTCTTTGATTTTTTTTTTTTTTTTTTTTTTTGGTTTTGCAAGGTAAGGTCTCACTCTGGTCCAGGCTGACCTGGAATTAACTATGTAGTCTCAGGGTGGCCTCGAACTCTTGGCGATCCTCCTACCTCTGCCTCCCAAGTGCTGGGATTAAAGGTGTGCACCACCACGCCTGGCTTTCTTTGATTTTTTTTTTTTAATCAGTGTTTTAGTGTTTTCAGCATATCAATTTTCTTAGATTTACATTTAAACTTCTATTTTAAAGTAATTTTTAATTTCAAATTAAATTATTTATTACTAATAAATGGAAGTAAAATCATCATATTTTGATCTATTATCTTTTGGCATAGCTAAACTCTCTGACTAATATTAGGATATTTTGTTAATTTCTTCTTTGGGATTTCCTACAGACACAGTGTTGTTATCTATAAGTAGAGTTTTGTGTGTGTTCATGTGTGTGCAGGTGTGCTTGCACATGTGTGCACATGCACGTGGAGGCCAGAGGATAACCTTGGGTTTTACTCTTCAGGTGCCATCCTCTTTTATTATGACAGTATGTCTCATTGGCTAGTAAATCAATCAACAAGTAGGCCAGACTGGCTGGTCAATGAGTCCCAGGGATTGTGTGTCCCTGCCTCCGCAATGCTGGGATTGTAACCTTGTGCCACCCATGCATGCCATTTTTTTTAAACATGGATTCTGAGAATCAAACTCAGGTCCTCTTTGGGCTAGGAAGATGGCTGCGTGGTTAAAGGCACTTGTTTGCAAAGCCTACAGCCTGGATTCAATTCTCCAGGCACTCATGTAAAGCTGTATGCAAAAAAGTGCCCCCACAAATAAAAAATCAAAAATAACTTAAGTTCTTGTGCTTGCAAGGCAAGCACTTTAATGAATGAATTGTCTCCACAGGTCTTTAGAGTTCTTTTAATTTTGTTTTTATATTGTTGTCTTTCTCTCTCTCCCAATTGAAATGATTATTTTTGTTGTCTTATAGCACTGGCTAGGACAATCACTATGATGTTGAACGGTAGTGGCAAAAAGAATCCTATTAACTATGATGTGATGGGAGTTGAACCCAGGTCCTTGTACAATCTAGGCAAGTTCTCTACCATTAATCTATTCCCAAGCCCTTTTTAATTTTTATTTTGAGACAAGGTCTTGCTAAATCTATCAGGAGGCTGTCCTTGAACTTGTTAACCTCCTGCCTCAGTCTCCCAAGTAGCTGGAATTAGAGGTAGCATGTGCCAGCACACCTTATTGGATTAAGGCAATTTGAGTATTGTCCTGGTTTGCTAGCAATTGTGTGTGTGTGTGTGTGTAGACATTTGAATTTGTTGAATGCCATCAAGACCATTACTTTTTTTCCTTTTGTAATCTCGTAAATTACACTGACTGATTTTCAAATATTTAACCAATCTTACCATCCATGCAATAAATTTCACTTAATCATTCCATAATTTCTTTTGTATACATTCCTAAATTTCATTTACTGATAGTTTGTTGAGGATTTTTGTGTCTGTGTTTGTGGGTGTTATTAGTTGTTTTTCTTTTACAATGCTATTTTGCCTGCTGTTAGTCTTAAGATAATGCTGGCCTCATAACATACATTAGTAAGTGTTGTTCCTCCTCCTTTTTCTTATATTTCTGAAAGAGATTATATGGAAATAGTATATCTTCCTTAAGTGTTTTAAAATTTGTTAGTGAAACACTTGTGCCTAGCATTTGTGCTTATTGTTGAAAGGTTTTTAATTTCTAATTTCTTTAATATATATAAGACTAAATGATTTATTAATTTTTTTTGTTTTTAGTAAGGTAGGTCTTGGTTCACTTTAAACTATTGAATATATGGCTATAGAGTTGCCTGTAGTATTATCAAATTATCCTTTTTTATTTTTAATTATTTTTTATTGACACCTTCTATACTTACATACAAAAAACATGATATTTCCCTCCCATCCCCCATTCCACTTTAGAACTCCAATTTCCATCATATCCCCTCCCTCTCTCCATTAGCCTCAAAATAGAAGAAAAAGATGATGACATCAAATTAAAAGAGAGACTAATGATTTTTTTTTTAAAAAGAGAGAGAGAGAGAGAATGGGCATGCCCAGACCATCAGCCTGCTGTGAACTCCAGATGTGTGCACCCCCTTGTGGCATATGTGTGACATTACATGCTTGCACCATTGTGTGTCTGGCTACATGGGATCTGGAGATTTGAACATGAGTTCTTAGGCTTTGCAAGCAAGCACCTTAACCGTTAAAGCCATATCTCCAGCCCTATATTGTCCTTTTAATGTCTGTGGGGCTTGTCATGACAGCCTTTCTTTTGTTACAATATTGGCAAGATTTGTTTTCTCTCTTGTTTCCACGGTAAGCCTGGCTAGAGGCTCATTAATTTTATTGACATCTTTAAAAAGAACTATCTTTTTGATTTATTGATTTATCTCTTTTGTTTTTAAGTTCATGAATTTCCCCTCTCATGTTTCTTATTCAAATTTTTAGAATAAAAATGAGCACTATTAACAATTAAGCCAGGACAGAGGCAGAAACTGGAAACATTCTTGGGGATCCAAGGTGGTCTTTCTGTCTATAGAATATGTGGTAACAGGAAAAAAGGATCAAGGGGTGCTTCTGTGAAAATATGGCATAGCACATACCTTTAGTATTACTATTTTAGAACTCCAGGAAACACTCAGGGTAAAGGAAAAGGAGATTACAGACACTCTGTGGAGGTTATCATTGACAAACTTCCCTGCTGTTCCTTTTCCTTGAATCTTGGGTGCCCCTTACATGGTAACTGTGAAGAGTTCCATTTTCATATGTGGTTCTGTATGTATATCCCCAGAACAGCCCGTTTCTTCCACACACATTTGTTACCCCTAAAGAAAACCCCAAACAAACAACAACAAAAAACACCACCATAAACAAATACCCTACAAAATAATGGAAAAACTACTGAGCATAATATTTATAAACTGTTTCAAATTGAATTATTTTGTATATTTTTATTGTATCTACAATCAAGACATTCATTCATTAGTTCATGGAACTTAATTTGTTTTACTTCTAGAATGAAAAAGGGTTAGAACTCTTTCTGCATATTTGGAAGAAATCATGCATGTCAATGAAATATATGTGCATGTACACACGCCATGCCTAACTTGGTAAGTTCATTGCAACTAATGCAGTGACTAAAGTATTCCTGAAAAGAATGCTGCTTGTTGAAGTAATAAGAGATCAAACCAGTTCCTCCAAAAACACAAAGCTTTGAGACAAACTGCAGATCATTGTTCCCAGAGTATGTCCCAACTAGCACATGCTTGTATTCCCCAAACTCAGGAGGTGGAAAGCAGGAAGATCAAGAGTTCAAGGCCAACCATGACTATACAGAAAGTCTGAGGCTATCCTCTTAAAAAGGTAGAAAACTAAAGGTGGGTGTAAAAGTGGAAATCAAAATAACATTTTCCATAGACATAGAATTCTAAACAATTCCTTTTTCTTGGAGTTGGTTCCTCTACTTTGAAGGTTTTCTGTTTGCTTTCTAAATCTAATTTAGATCCAAATGCCAGCTTACTTTTATGTTAGTAGTAATCCTCGGTGCATCACACAAACACAAATATCACTAAAATATTCAAACTGAAATCTGAGATTTGATTACCTTGATGAAAGAGTTATTATCACATGGTAAAAGACTAAATTTCAGCAGTCTTCTTTAATAATATAAAGTGTAGTTGTTTTTCCCTCTGTTCCTCAATAAGTAAAAAAAAAAAAATCCATATTCTCATTGCTTTGTTTCTTTCCCATAACTATGAGGTTTTCATAGAAGGCCCTCCAATGCAGAAATATATTGACAATAAAATCGAATTTATACATTAGCTTTGAAGTGCATGTTGTCTCTTAAAACCCTTGATAACTTGGTTTGTTTCATTTTTAACCTCCACATACTCTCTTCCTGAAAAGATTCCTGGCTTCTAAAAGGAAAAGTTCCTTGCAATTATTCTCTCTAGCTACATAATTATTGATTCAGTTTTCTCTTGTATAAACTGAGCACCCTAACAAATTCAAACAGAATGTTATCTTTTATGATAATGAAAAATATCAGGTTAGTATATTCCCTACTCCACAATTACAGTATTAAAGATTGTATGTTAAACATAAATCTCTATTTATCCTAAAAATCAACATCCCCAGCTCTACTATTTTTAGCTGCATGAATTTTGGCAAAGGTGATGGTTAATCCAGACTTCCAAAATGAATTGGATTGAGAAGTGCTTAGGAGATAATAAAGTGCCCATCTGGGTGTGTGTGCGAGGGCAGTTCCAGGGAAATGGTAAGGAGCAAAGATGCACCACCGAGACCAAGTGTAGGGGCATCATTCCATAGACTGAGGGCCCAGGTTGAATAAAGTGGAAAAGGAGAAAGCCTACTAACCCTGGTATATTCATTTTTATTCCCTCCCTCTCTTCCTCCTTTCCTCTCTCCTTTCTTCTCTCTTCTCCATTTTGCTTTCCATTCCTCTTACTCTCCCTCTTTTCATCCTTCTCCCCCCCCACTTCCTGTCTTGATGTGATCTACTCTATTTAGCTAAGCCTTCTCCACCATGTTGGACTGAAGCCTCTAAAATTGTATGGCAAAATCTTCCATTCTTTAAGCTTTTTTACTCAGGTATTTGACCATAGTGCTGAATAGCTGACTAACACACTCTGAGATTTAGTTTCCATATTTGTAACAAAGAGGATTACGTAAATGAGTATACACCAATAGAAGATGATTATCCATAGATCTCTACCATGTGTGTGTGACTTGTGAGAAAAAAAAATTATTCTGAGCTATAGATAGTTTCAAGAATATTTGGACAGGGGACAGCCATGGAAGATAGAGGCAGTTTTCCTGCTGGAGCAAAAGGCAGGGTTGCTTACCAATTGTAAAAGGTTTAGATTCTCTAGTTTCAGGGAGCCTCTCTTGAGACATGATCCATACATATATCATTATCTATCTGGACTCATGTATGATGGCCCTCTAGTTCTTGGAAGCAAGGAGAACGAATAATACCCTAATTGCCAAAGCAGGTGTCGTGGTGAAGTCTTAAGTGAAAGTACAGGAAGTAACATTGACCAACAATGCAGTTATGGCCAGAGTGTTAGATATACCACAGGAGACTGGCAAATAGGAATAGGTAATTCAATCCATCATAAGCATCAATAAAATAGTGGTTAAGTAATTATAATATGTTTTTATTAAGTAGCCATCAAAATGAATGAATATATCTGAAAAGTCTGAAAGAGCATGATTAAAATACATCTCTGAATGAAAAGAACAAGTAGTAAGAGCTATGTGATGTCCCATCTCATCTACAAGAAAGCTATTTGAGCCAGGCATGGTGGCATACACCTTTAATCCTAGCACTATGGAGGCAGAGGTAGGAGGATTGCTGTGAGTTCCAGGTCAGCCTGGGACTGCAGAGTGAGTTCCAGGTGATCCTAGGCTAGAGTGAGACCCTACTCCAAAACAAACAAAAAAAAAAAAACATGCAAATGAATGTGTAAACTGTGTTAATCTCCTAGGGTTGGAGTTGTGAAAGGATACTTTATGGATTCTTGCATTGTTGGGGAAAATTTTATAGCTATAAATCAGTCTTATAATTACAAAACTAACATGAATAAAAGAAATCATAGAAAATGACATAATTGTTCTCTAGGCATTTTCTAGTTGACACAGTCTCACATGAGAATGAATGAAGTAACTAATAACCACAAGCATTTAGTAGAGACCCTGGCTCTGCAAAGCTGTCTTCTGCTTCAGAAATGATCTGCGCTCTCCTCGGACCACACTAGCACTGAAGGCTGCATCCTAACTCTACTATGTATCTCGGGTCAAGACTCTGCATCTGCAAAGCTTCCTTCGGCTTCAGAAATGATCTGCACTCTCCTCAGAACCACCCTCACACTGAAGGCTACATCCTAACCCTATTGTGTATTCCTAAGTACTTGAAAATTGTCTGAGTTTCTTTGCATTTGTGTCTGATGCGGCATTTTTGTTTTAAAGTTTAGATTTTTGTCTCTGGGTGTGGTGACATAGCCTGTAATCTCTGTCCTTGGGAGGTAAAGGAAGGAAGATTAAGAGTTCAAGATCATTCTTGGATGTATAGCTGTTTACAGGCCTGGGTTATATGAGTCCCTGTCTCAAAAAAAGAAAAGATGGCTGGAGAGATGGCTTAGCGGTTAAGGCGCCTGCCTGCCAAGCCTAAGAACACAGGTTCCAATCTCCAGGTCCCACGTTTAGCCAGATGCAAAAAGTGCTCAAGGGCGCAATGTCGCACTTGACCACAAGGGGGCGGACACATGTGGAATTCGTTCACACCGGCTGAGAGGCCACTGGCACACCTATTCTTTCTCTTTGTCTCTCTCAAATAAAAAAAAAAAAAAGAAAAGTTTCCATTTTGTTATTTTTGGTAGTCAACTTCTCATTTGAGAACTTCTGTTTTTTGCATTTGTTACCTTTTCCTCATGGACTGTGGTTATAATAGCTGCCATAGAGACTTTGCATGAAATATTCAACATCTAGATCAGGAACTGGCAGGGCTATGCACTAAATCCAACCTGCTGCCTGATTTTGTATGGCTTATGAACAAAGAATTTTGTTTCTTTGTTTAAAATGATCAAATATATTGTGACATTTGAAATTCAAATTGTTGTTTCCACAAATAGAATGTTATTGAAACATAGCCATGATTATTTATATGTAATCTGTGACATTTTCATACTACAATAACAGTTGAGTCTTTGAGACAGAATATATGTCCTACATACCCTAAAATATTCTTTCTATTTGGCTATTTGCAGAAAAAAAAACTTTCTTCTCATGTGGGCTTTCTCAGACATTGCATCTGTATGTCATCTTTTGACTTAAGAACTGACCATATTTTCTAGTTCTTTATACACTGACTGATTTTGGATTGTATCCTGGGCATTTTGAGTATTATATGGTATGACTCCAGAACCTGTTAATATCTTTTCAAAAATGCTGCATACTTTTTGACAATCAATCCAAGTAGTTTCATACCTCAGGTTCTATTTCAAATTCTGAGAAATGGTTCCAATGTCATTTTAGTTGTCAAGAGGCTTTTCTATGTCACTTTGCATTTATTTCATGTGTGCATAAGGTGAAGTTGAGCCTAGGACTTGAGTTGATTAGGGAATGCTTGAATTAGAGAATCTCCTCTCCAGCTCTCTCTTCTTTGACATTCCCTATATTCTCCTCAATTCTAGGGGCTCCTTCTTCCCAGCTTTTGGCTAGGAAGATGGGATTTCTCTCTGAGTTTAGTTGCCCATGCTGATTCACAGTTATACACAACTGGAGTCATCCTTAAATCAACCCCAAGAGATACAGAATGGAGGGGGAATTCATGCTCAAAATGCCCAGGTTTACTCCTCTCCCATGCTCCTTGTTTCCCCTGCCTCCCAGGGCCCTCAACTGCATATTGTCCACAACTTTGTTTGCATATAATTAAATAATTAAGTATTTATATTTCCAGGGAATGAATGCATTCTAAATAAAGTCTTAGTAATCCTTATACCAATTTGGCAATAATTTAACTCTGAAATCTTGGACTTCTTGGGATTCAGAATATGCAAAAGATAATTTCCAAGTGGATTTTTCTTGAGTCCATCAATACTGTTGGTGTGAGTAAGTGTGAATTAAAAACTTATCACAATACAAGCACTCAAAAATCGCAACATATTTCTAAGAGTCCAGTTGCTTTTAGATCTTTGCTCATTCTTTATACTTTCACACTGCTGTTGTCAAGAGCTAGCTTTACATCCTCACCACTCTTCTCTTCCTTTCATTCCTCTGGCACTCTCACTCTCCTAAAGGTGCTCCAAGTGCGGAGGTGGCTACATTCCCACACTCAAGTGAGGGAGAGAGGGCTGATGGCTCCTGTGGAACATGGATTTGATTTTCTTTCCCAGAAGGCTCCCAAACACCTCCTTGTGTCTCAGTGACTGAATTGGGAATTACTTCCTCAGTAAATTACTGTGACTGAGGATTTCGTCTCCTAAGTTATGGCTTCTCTTTAAAATACAGTAATCCATCTTTCTTGCTTTTTAGTTGCCCACAGCTCTAGATTTCAAGTTTCTTGACATTCTGAGTAGTTGTATAGAATGGTGTGCATTTGTTCTTCATGTTGAATGGGCCAAAGAGAACAAGTACCTTAAGTGAAAGTGCAGTATTTTGATAGAGAACATTCATATGATATTATAATCTATATGTACGTATAGTATAGTGCCATAATTATTTTATTGTTGATATCTTACTGTGTCTAATTTATATAGTTTGATGCAGCCTCAAAGGATGGTGGAACATATCTTCCATCAATGAAGAAGTATTACTATATTCCTTTGGATGTTGTTCTTCTTTGTTTTAGTTTTTATGTTTTTTTTCTTTTATTTGATACCCTTAATTTTTACTTGCAGTGTACCCTGATTATCCCCTCCCAACACTCTCTCCTTTGTTCCCCTCTCTTATTCTCCTTCCACTGAACTCCTTTTTCTTCCAACTATCTCCTACTATGATGTCATGGTTGTTTTTTTTTTTTGGTCCTCATATTATGCAGGTCTTGTACAGGTAGTGACAGCCACTGTGAAGTCAATAATGTAACCACGATGTTGTGTCTGGAGGACGAATTTCTAAGCACTCATCCCCATCCTTTGGCTCTTATATTCTTTCTGCCAGCTCTTCCCACAATGGTCCCTGGGCCTTGGAAGGTGTGATAGAGACATAGAGACATCTCAATTAGTGCTGAATCCTCAGCTACTACGACTTCTTCTCAGCACTTTGATAAAGTTTGGGCCTCCCTGGTAGTTATTGACATTGAAAAGAGAAGCTTCTCTAACCACAAGTGAGAGCAACATTAACATATAGAAAATTATTTTTAAATATATAAATATTTAAAGGGCAATATAGAGGGTATAATATACCCATTTATTTAAACAACAATAGTTTCTTCCCCTTTAGGATTTATGGCCCTCTCAACCATAGACTTTTGACTAGGTTTTTTAGTGTAAGCATGAATTCCCTCCCATGGAGCCAGCCCCTAAATCCAATCAGAAAGCAGTTACTCCCATAAGAGACATCTGCAATTATACTAAGGGCACATCTTGCCTGGCGTGCCATCTCTCCAGCCCCCCATTTTTAAAATTTTGGGTATATGTACATTGTGTGTGTGTGTGTGTGTGTGTGTGTGAGTGTTGGCATGCCTGTTCCACAGTGTGCATGTGGATGTCAGAGGACAGCTTCTAGGAGTCTATCCTTGCCTTTCACCTCTTTGCGGCATGTCTCTTGCGCTTGTTCTCATTGTTGTCCACTACTGCTTTTACCAGGCTATGTGGTGAATTTCTGAATTCTCCTGTTGCTGCCTCCAGTCTCACTGTCAGTATGCTGGGATTACAGAAGCCCACCATGACTCCCAGATTTTAAGTGGGGTGTGGGGATCCAAATTCAGGTACTAAGGCTTCAATGGCAAATGCTTTATCTATTGAGTATCTCTGAAGCCCCGTCCTCTGTGTTTTAAATATTTCCATGTAGCCATTAGTGGAGGAAGTGGGAGCTAATAGGAAGGAATACAATTTTCTTTAAAGAAATACTTCTATAATTCTTATTTGACTCTGGTTTTTGAGGCTCAGATTTGAAAGATAATGAGGAAAATAATTGAATCTGTCAGTTTTCAAGTCTTACAACTTTACAAAGTCACACAATCTGAGGCTGAGTTTCCTTGTCTGTAACAGGAGGGTGTGATGAACTTTAACACTGCCATTCCCTTGAATTTGTAACAGAAAGAAGGCTCTTACCTAATTGTTCCCATTTCTTTTATCTGTCTGTCTTCAAGTGCTGTAATTGGTTGATTAGCTTTGATACTTTCCAACAATGCAGCTGAACAATTCTGTTGACCTCCACCATGCACAGTCCCAGGGGCTTTGCCTATTCAGTTTTTCATTTGCATCCTTCCAGACCTCTTTTGATCATACAACATGGTTGCTCTCTCTCACTCTGAGCATCGCTTTTCACTCAAGTTTTAAGATACAGTGCTCTATTTGGGTGTGGTGGTTCATGACTTCAATTCCAGCACTGGGGAGGCCGAGGTAGGTGGAGTACAATGAGTTCAGAGCCAGCCTGGGCTACACAGTGAGTTCTAAGTTAGTCTGGGCCAGAGTAAGACCCTGCCTCAAAAGAACAAAACCAGCAGTAACAAAAAGATGCAGTGCTCTGCATTGGGCACCAGGGATTTAGATCCTCAAAACTGAGCTGCATTTGGGCTTTTCATTGTAGTATGGGACTGAAACCTCAGGCAAAATGGCCTCTTTGTGGCAGATGTCAGCTTCCTTCACCCCTCACGAGTAGCTTCAGTGCATTTGAGACCCAGGTCTGAAATGATAAAAATTATGATAATCCCCTTGTCGTATATTTAGTCTTTCTCTTTTCAATGTGATTGACAGTCTTTCATAAGACCCTTATCATATATAGTACTTAGTATCAACACAGAAGATACACACAAAACAGCATCAAGATTGCAAGCAATGTCAAATGGTGCACAAAACAACATTTCTCAAACCTGTGCTATTATATTTTAAAGAATACTATATGCTGGATAGTAGCAATTCATTCTCAGATGAGCTTTGCCAAGACCACTCTGTTTCCTTTCATGAGCCCTACTCCAGCATCAGCTGAAGTAACTGTGGGCACACAGGTGACTGTGTGATGACTTCTCTGTGAGGCTCTCAGTATAGCTGTTGCTTTTGTTAAACCATTGGGGAGAGTCCCTAAAAAGTGAATCTGTTGGCAAGAGAGAATCTTACATTTCAGTGTAATCACAGTGATGTCCCTTGAATGTAGCTTAATAGTCTGCTCGGTCTCAAGAGAGGGGTTACACTAAGGTACAAGCACTATGAAACCAGGAGTCAGGAGCCTCCATAGAGTGTGTCTGTCACAACCAAAGAAGATGAGTTCAGTTTGGATCTGCTGAATTTCATGTAGCATCCAAGTGAAGATGTATTGTGAGACATTTGAGTTAAGAACCAAAAAAGAATTTTAGTGGTGGATCTATGACTATAAAATCCCCAGGTTAGATCCATGAGTCATAGCTTATATGGGGAAGGCACATGGAGCTCCCGGGGAGAGAGTGTACCAGGCAGGAATGCAGCTATCTGTGGAATTAAAGAATTTATACATATCCTCTCTCTCAACTTAGACAGCTAATTTTCCTTCTAATTTCTTCCTCTTATAATCTTTCTATTTTCTAATTTCTCTATCTTGATTCTGTGTTGCACTCTTATTTGCTTTCCTCTGGACTTTATTTTTGTATATTACTCTTAAATGAAGGAATTAAAATTAGAGGCAATGCATTAAGAACATTCTGTTTAATCCTGCCCAAGCAGAATTACTTCGAAAGTACTTCATGTTCTATTTTTGTTTCTTCCCATTAATATCACTTAAAACTTAACAATTCATTCTATTCTAAATGGCCTTTCACTTACTTTAGACCATATTGGAAGCCAAAAATAATTGAAACTGTCCTAAAGTAATTAAAACCTTCAGAACATTTATATTAGTAATTTTAAAAGACTAAGAGGGGAGCATATCATTATGGACATACTTAGCGCAATCCTGTGGAAGGGTAATAAACAAAGGAACACCAATGTCAACACTTAAGATATACACACAAAGATATACCTGATTTAGTTTATTTATGTTTAGGAGTCAGAATTTACAATAAAATTATAATTTATGTTATACATTAGTAATTTTTTCAGTGTTAGAACAATGATAAAAGTAGTTGAAAAATAAAGAGGTGTACAGTTTCTTTTTGTGCATAATGAAAATGTCCTAAACTGATTATGGTGGTGCATGCATTGCTCTGAACAAACTAAATAGCATCAAACTGTATACTTTTAATAGTAAATTTTATACTTTTAAATGGTAAAGTAGAACAGAATTATTTGAATTATATTTCAACAAAACTATTAAAAAGAGAAACATAGGACAGTGTGTTTACTTACTTGCCAGCAGTGCTTGTTTGTTTCAGCTGTTTCATCTCTGTTGTCTACTAGGGTGAAGTGATGGAGGTGGTGGGTAGAACACAGCAAGCCTTCACTGAGAAAGCTGTTCCACTGACAAAGGGGTATAACCTTCTACATTTTTTGCTGCTGCTAAAAAAAAATCACAGAGGGGAGTTATTATATATATGCCTTCAAGGAACTCTGGTCTCTTATTTGAAAGCAGCTGTAATATTTATAGACAAAAGTTCTAATTTAAGGAGCTGGGGGAATGGCTCAGTAAGGTGAGATGCTTGCCATGTAAGCACAGGACCTCACTTCTGTTCCCATTACCCATGTGAAAATGCTGGGTATGGTGTGGGATGCTTATAACCCCAGTGCTGGGAAGGCAGACATAAGAAGATCCCTGAGGCTTGCTGACCAGCCTAATTGGCAAGTTCCAAGGCAATGGAAAACCTTTTCTCAAAATAAGGTGGACAGAGTTTCTGAGGGATGACACCTGTGGTTTTCTTCTGATCTCCACATGTAAACACATACACACACACAGGTACCCACACACACATGTGCACCTGCAAACACATGAACAATCATCCACATGTACATGAAAATCCTATTTTATTAGTACTATGTCCTAACCAACTGAGCTACAGACCAGATGAATTTTTTTTTTTTTTTTTTTTTTTTTTTTTTTTTTTGGTTTTTTGAGGTAGGGTCTCACTCTGGCTCAGGCTGACCTGGAATTCACTATGTAATCTCAGGGTGGCCTCAAACTCAAGGCGATCCTCCTACCTCTGCCTCCCTGAGTGCTGGGATTAAAGGCGTGTGCCACCACGCCTGGCCAGATGAAATTTTTTATAGGTAGAATTCTTAATTTATTGTTGAATGAAAAGAAACAGTTCACATCTCTCTATATAATTAAACTTACATATTGTGGCAGTTTGAATGTTGGGCCCTTAGATTCCGTCATTTTTGATTCAAGTTCCTACTTGAGTCCCTCACAGGCAGATTTCTGCTAGAGGGGGCATGTCACTGGAGGCACATCTGAATCCAGCCCTAAGTGTGTTTGGGAGTGGTGTGGAGAGAGCAGTTTTGAGCTCTGCAGGTTTGGCTTGCTTGTGGTGCTGGCTGTTTGGTAGTTTCTCTCTGCTTGGAAATATGAAAAGGAGCCAGTTTCTTTAGCTATTGATAGAACTGCCTTGACTCTATAAGCTGGACATAAACTCATTCCTCCCATAAACTGTGTCTGGTTGGATGTTCACCCCAGCAAAGAGTGTTTGGGAGACATATTTCTAGCCAGCCTTGAGCTTCAGTTTAAGCAACAAGAAAGAAAACAAATCTTTCTTGGGGAAAGATTTTGACTTGTGCTGTTGTGGTACTTTCTATGTCTGCCCTCATAGACTCAGGTGGTTCATTAAAATGGAGCTTGCAGCGTGAGCTCCTAGCAGACAGATCCCTGGTTCAATTCTCTAGGAGCCACGTAAGCCAGATGCACAAGGTGGCATGGAAATCTGGAGTTCATTTGCAGTGGCTAGAGGCCCTGGCTTGCTCATTGTCTCTCTGTCTTTCTCCTCTCTGATTGCAAATAGATAAAAATTTTTAAAAAGAGAAACAAGTGTGCTGGCAGTTTAAATTTTATAGACCTCTTCTGAAACCGCATACTTTTTTTTTTTTTTTTGCCACTTTATTATACTCTTGCTGGTTCAGAGCCATGTCATTTGTGTGGGATGGACCCCATGCCCATATTCAGTAATGTATTCTGGTTGGCATCAATCAAGAAATCAGCTTATCCCAACCACTCAGCCTTGGAGTGATTGGTTTAGAAATATGGTCTGTGTTAGTTGGATTTCTGTTGCTGTGACAAAAATACCTGGGTGGGCTGGAGAGATGGCTTAGTGGTTAAGGTGCTTATCTGCAAAGCCTAAGGCCCCAGGTTTGATTTCCCAGTATCCACATAAGCACAAGGTGGCACATGCATCTGGAGTTCATTTGCAGTGGTTAGAGGCCCGGGTGCACCTATTCTCCCTCTTTCTCTTTCTCATAAATACATACAGACAGACAGACATGCATACAATAAATAGCTGAGAAATACAGGTTGGTGGAAAGGCTCAGGCCACAGTTTTAGAAGTTCCAATCTGTGGTCACATGGTGGATTGCTTCCGAGCTAGAGCATAGTGAAGCAGGACATCATGGCAGGAAGCTTGTGGTGTAGCAAGCAGACAAGAGGCAGGGGAGAAGGTGCATCTGGAACCAGATAAACCCTTCAAGGGCACATTTCCAGTAACTTTCCTCCAACTAGCACCTTCCTCCAGACCCCACTTATTGTATTCATAAGACTTTGATTGCCAGACATAAGCAACTTAAGGAAGTGTGGCACTTACCTTCTGAGACAAAACACCTGACTAAAAGCAGATAATGAGTGGAAAGGGTTTATTTCAGCCTTATAGTTTCCAGGGGAAGTTTCTTCCTAGTGTGAAAAACCATGAAAGAACAGGAACCTGGCTCGTATTTTACATCAACAGCAGGGCAAGCACAGCAAGAGTGAGCCAGCTAAGTGATCTACTTCACCCAACTAAGAGCACTTCGGAACCTTTCTGTCATCGCCCATTACTGTCACCATGTGATGAATCCATCAGTGGATTATTGTTCAGCGCCCTGGTTATCCCGTCTCTTCTCAATGATTGGAACTACCAGCTATTGCCCAAGCCTAAAACGCGTGAACTCTTGGAGCCCATTTTACATCTAAACCTTATGCTTTTTTAAAAAAGTATTATTTTGTTTGTTTATTTATTTGAGAGTGACAGAGAGAGAAAGAGGTAGAGAGAGGGAGGGAGAGAATGGGTGCACCAGGGCCTCCAACCATTGCAAACGAACTCCAGATGCATGCACCACCTGTGCATCTGGTTTACGTGGGTACTAGGGAATTGAGCCTCGAACCAGGGTCCTTAGGCTTCATAAGCAAGCGCTTAACCGCTAAGCCATCTCTCCAGCCCTGAACCTTATACTTTTATATCTGGTTAGAACTAAAAAAAAAAAAAAAAACCTAAGATAGTTGTAGGCAGTTCAAGAAAAAAAAGAAAATAAGGGTATGAGGAAGATGGGAATGTTACCCTCATCTTGTTGTATAAGAGTCGTGTTGCAGACAGTTTCAGGTTTTCCAACTTAAAATCTTAAATCTCTCAGTCCAATATGTTTAGCCAAGCACATCAGTCCATTACAAATCTAACCTTGATCAAACTTTCTGGGCCTGGATAGCAGAACGTAGCCATCCCTTATGCCAGTAGCCCAGTTCCAACAAAGTCCTCTGCAGTCTTTCCTTCCCCTTAGAAACCTCATAAGCCAAGCCTCGAAGTTCAGTACTGTCTGCACTTAGCATTCTCAAACTCTTATCAGAATAGTCCATAAAACTTGGCTTACCACTCCAGAAGGCATCTTCAGTTGCAAGCACCAAGTCCATGCCCCTTCCTCCAAAACAAAGGTTCCAAAAGACGAACATCCACAAGGTCAGGTTCATCTCACCCCACACTCCTCGGTACCACTTTACGGTAGCAGACAGCTTCAGGTTCGCTGAGATGAACTTCCAGACCAGGCACAATTATGGAGGAAGGGATATTATTTATTGAAGCTTACAGATCCAGGGGAAGTTCCATAATGGCAAGAGAAGTGGCCTGCTCTCCACAGGGCCAAGCAGAGAGAGAGAGAAACCAACCAGCCACCACAGCACACAGAGCAAAACTACAGCCAAAAGGTCACACAGCACACTTCAGGAACTCCTGCTAGGCACATTTGCATATCTTTACAATGGAATCTCAAACCCACCATTAACATCTTAAGACCAGCCCCCAGTGACATTGCCTCTAGCAAGGTGATTGCAGATACAAACTATAACTAATAAAACACTGAAATTATTGGGGGACATATATTCAAACTACCACAAGTCGGCCTGCTGGATGACGATGACGTCCACGGAGGCAGAAAGATCCGGGTCCTACTGCTGTACTGCAGATTAAAGTCAGGGTGTGTCCGACAGACATTTCAGTTACAGGAATGAAGAGAACTTAAATAGAAAGTACTCTTTTGTTAGATTTAACATGATAACCCAAATAATACAGGCACATAGTACAGTGTGACTCTCAACAAGTGCTCTCAGAGTAGCTGTTCTGGTAGAATTGCCAAATGAGGCTATCAGTCTTGGAGAGGCCAGAATTGGTTTTGGTTAACAGTAGTGTAGATGAGAACAGTGGCTTATTTCCCCAAGAGTTTCTTCTGCCATGTATAATCAGTCCAGCATTTGGTAGTTCAGACGTGTGTAGTAGCCCTGCAAAAGTGATTTTGCTTCACTACCATTGGATTACAGTCCCAGTGCTAATCTCAGATCCAGTGTTATCTGAACTCTAGGCATCCTATCTGTTTTTGAGACAGAAGAAGAAAGATAAAACAAAAGAATATACTTGATAATCTAATCTGCATCTCGCCCCCACACTCTCATATCATTGGTCAGAAATTAATATAAGTATATCTGGAAGAGAAGTTTGTAAATGTATCTCAGATGGAGATATAGCTTCCTGTGGAGGATGGTTTAATGGCTGCTCTAATCCCCGAGGACTTGAAATATTATATCACAGGGCAAAAGGGATTTTGCTGGTGTGATTATTAAGGATCTCAAGGCAGTGGGAATAACTGATCTACTGAATTATCCGGATGGGCCCAGTGTAAGCACTGATGGTCTTCTAGGAGGGCTGAAAGCAGAAGGAGATGGGACATTGAGAACCCTGGGCTTTGAAGGTGTAGAAAAGAGTCACAAGCCAGAGAATATAAATATTTAAAAGGTTTGGAAAAGACAAGAAAACTATATTCCTTTAAAACCTATGGAAGGCAGACCTGATGACCTGCGACTTTAGTCTAGGAAACTAACTTTAGACTTCTGACCACCAAGAACTACAAGATGATAATTTTTTTTTTTATTTCTTTAGTGAGAGAGTACGAGAGAGAGTTGGTGGGCCAGGCTTTCCAGCCACTTCAATCCAACTCCAGATGCATGTGCCATCATGTGCGCATGTGTGACCTTGTGCACTTGCATCACCTTGTGCATCTGGCTTACATGGGCCCTTAGGCTTCACAGGCAAGCACCTTAACTGCTAAACCATTTCTCCAGCCAAAATTTTTGTTTTTAAATTCACCAACTCTTTGGCAATTTGTTATAGCAATCATGAGAAACTTAATAAACGATTCCAAGTGAAATCGGTTTTCTCTAAGGAAATAATCTCTCTGCCATCTTCTTCTGGACTGAGAGGTCAAAAATGTTCAGAGTGGTGTACATTATTTAGTCTTGTTGTTGCTCAGGGATAGCCAGTTTCCAATACCAATACAATTACATTTTCCTATCATAAACATGTGGCTCATCTAAGACGTGAATTGCCTTATACTGTTGTGTTTTAATTTTGAACCATAGTTAGCTGAAAAGTGCATATCTTGTCACTTTATCAGTTCTCATGGAAGATAGTTTTTTGGCAATAGTAATAGAATGGGAGAAAGGTGTAATAACATCTTATATTTTCCATAGCTTTAGTTAACAAAAGAAACATGTATTTACAATTAAATTTCTAAGAAAGGATTTGAGACATTTTAGTTGTATTAGAAAACTTACTACTATAAGTCTGATTGTCATGAATACAATACAAAAAGGATATTTGGACTATTAAACATAGTGCAATTTTCCAATTATGTAATATTGATAACTAAGAATTTTGGATATTTCTCTATGTCGAAATTGCTTAAGGAAATCATTATAAACAGAATCCTTCCCTAAGAGGAGAAGGCCATTAAATTATTGTTGTTATTTCTTCTGATAGCTAGGTCATGAGATAAATCTCATCATAAATAAACCAAGTTAAAACTTAAATAATAAACTATGATCATATCAAAAACTACATGATAATGCTGAGAGAAAAATGCTATTTGCTTTAGAAGAATTAAAGCAAAATGGAATGAAAGATTTTTTTTCTTAATTCTTTGCTGCAGGGTTTCTTTAATGCTTATTAGTGACGTGTCTGAACTCTCTGGCATGGCAACTGTTGCCAGGCAGGGCTTGGCTTCCTAAGGAGTTCACAGAGAAAAGAGGCTCCTTTGAATCCACAAGCTGAGGAGCCACACATGGCTGTAGGGTGAGCACATGATGTGAGGTTCGCAAATATCCAGGCCAAATAAACAAGAACCAAAGTGGCTCAGTGGAACTGATCTCCACATGCAAAGCTAACAAATTTTTGAAATGCTATGAAAAACTTGGGGGCTGCAGGTACCATGTTTCTGACAGGGTCTTGAGTTTGATTTTATGTTCTTCACTCAGTAGCATAAACCTTTAGCTCATTTTCATATAGAGTCAGCTAAGCAAGTCTCCAGAGCACATAGCACAGTATTTGTCATGGTAACCACTTTTAAATACTTTTATTATTTATTTTCAAGGAGAGAGGGAGGGCATCTGAGTACTTGAGCAACCTCATTTCATTTAGCCTGATGTTTTCAAGGTTTATCCTGTTTAAGGATGAATAGTATTACCGTGTGTGAATAAGCTGTGCTTTGTCCATTTCACTGCTGGTGGACATCTGAGTTGCTTCCACATTGTGGGTATTGTGGATAATGCTGCTGTGAATAATGACGTGCATCTATCCATTCAGACAGAAGAGGCACTTTTAGATAAGGAGGGTACTATCTCAAAAATTATATGACAAGAAATTGGGAGAGTGTTTTAGCCTGTTTGGAGTGCTATCATAAAATACCATAGACTAGGTAGCTTATAGAGAGACTTAATGTCTCACATTTCTGGAGGTTGAGAACTCCATAATTAAGATGCCAGCCAACAGGGTATCTAGTGAGAGACCATTTCCTGGCTCATAGATGATGCTTTCTAGCTGGTGAAATGGTAAAAGGGACAACCAAGCTCCTTCCATTCTCTCTCTGTGTGTGTGTGTATATATATAATATGTGTGTTGTGTGCATGTGTGTGTGTCCCCATCACTCACAAGTATGTTTTTCCTTAGGGTGGAGTCTCTTACTGACTCTGGAGCTTGTTTCTGAGCCCCAGTGATTCTCCCATTTTACTTCCCACAGGAATGGGGTTACATTGTATGTATGATCATGTCCAGCTGTTTTAGCAGGTTCTGGAGATTCAAACTCAGGCAATCTTGGAACCTTATGCTTATGCAGGAAGCACACTTTAACAATGGAGCCATAGTTTAATCCCAGAGTCACTTTTTATAAGGCTGTGACTTGGCCACCTCCTAACTCTGCCATATTGGTATTGAATTTCAATACATGCATTTTGGGGGGCAGTGGGGATGGCAAGCATTCAGATCCCAGTAGAGACTCCAAGTGTGGAGAGACTTTGACTCAGTGGTGTAGGATGGGATTCCAAAGGACATTTCTAGTCATAAATCACTACTCTCTGATCTAGCATGAAGGAAATGAAATTAAAAAATATTTTTAAAGGAAAATCAATGGAGCTCATTCCAGAAATAAACTAAGAAACAATTTCTCAGCATTTTTCTGAATGGGATGAAGAGTGTTGGCACTTGAGAGCATTATGTTTTATCTGGAAAACATCCAACAAATATAAGATGATGTGAAATAATTGTGATGCTGGATGTTTGTACTTGAGATTGATGTCATTCTAGAAGCTTTCAGTATTGTGGAGAAGTATAGGTGGGTGGTCATGGGTCTGTGGGTCTACAGCTTTGTCTAAGAGCCAGCTCTGGTGCTAAGTGGTACTGGTAATTTTTGAAATGTCAAAAAATAGTTCATTTATATCATCAATGCATAGCTCAACAAGTTTTCACAGATGGAACTTTCTCTAAGGCTAACATTCAAATTAAGGAAGAGCATATCACCAACTTTGCACAACTCCCTCATGGCTCTGTTGCAGTCATGACCTTACCCCCCCCCCAAATGATTCTGACTTCTAATGGCATTGATTGGCTTGCCTGGTTTTGTGCTTGCATAATGCAATCATACAATATATGCTCTTTTATTTTGTCGTCTTCACTCAACATTTGTTTGTGAGCTTCATCAATATTCTTATTTAGTTGTAATTTGTATAGTCCCACTAACATATAGTATTCCATGTGGCTACTGCTTTTGTTTTTGTAACATAGACATATGCCTGAAGTATACAAAAGGAACTCATATGTTAACATAAATACATGAGAAAATCCCTTAAACAATCTAGCACCCCTAGTTCTAAGCTTATGATACAAACATCTGCTCTGTAATTTGACACCCTGCAAGATATTCTCCACCAGAAGACAGGACCTTGAGCCAATGACCCAACAGCTCTGATACTAGTGACTCTGCTATCTGCAGGTTAGGAAATGGAAATATAGCTCAGTATCAAAGCAGAGGTTAAAAACTCAATGAAGCTAAGTCTAAAATTACCTGATGGTGATTGATTTGGGCTCTATTGATCTGAACTGTAAAGACTGTCTAGTCCAAATGTACTTCTATGCCTGAATCCATCATTTCTAAGTGTAAACATCCTGAAATAATCAGTCATGAGCCCCAGGGAGAAAAGGAAGGCATGCTGGGCTGAAACGTTGTGGGGGATGCCATGCGAAGTCCCTTGACCAGGGCCCGGGTAAAGTTAAGAAAACTCACAAGGAATGTTGAGGCCCCCAAGTAACAGTGGGAAACTGCTATTCTCCTAAGGGAAGACATATCCCTGGAGTCCATTGATGGATGGAGAAGCGGAGTGTGGACCAACTGACATGGGAAACACTAGGCCTGCATCAGCAAATGAAGGAATGGCTGTGAGAAGCACTCCAAAATTTCTCTGCCCCTCCTCCCAGCTCCTCCAGTACCAGAGGGCAAGGGAGTCTGTTTAGTCCATATGGAAGCCTTCTAGGGCACAAAGTAGGGCAGAGAATGGCTAAACATGAGTCTTCAGAGGTTTAGTTTGGCATATGGAGAAAACCAGTGTCAATATATATATATATTTTTTTTGGTTTTTCGAGGTAGGGTCTCACTCTAGCTCAGGCTGACCTGATTCACTGTGTAGTCTCTGGGTGGCCTTGAACTCACAGTGATCCTCCTGCCTCTGCCTCCCTAGTGCTGGGATTAAAGGTGTGTACCACCATGTCCGGCTCAATAATTTTTTAAAAATATTTTTATTTATTCATTTGCAAGGAAAGAGAGAGAGAGAATGGGCATGTCAGGGAGTCTAGCCACTGCAAACAAACTCCAGATGCATAAGCCACCATGTGCATCTGGCTTACACAGGTACTGGGGAATTGAACCTGGTCCTCAGGCTTTGCAGGCAAGTGTCTTAACTGCTAAACCATCTCTCCAGTCCCATAATTTTTATGTGATATAACATTGGCCCCAAGTCAGTGATGAAGAACCCTGGGAAAGGTACCTAATTAAAAGTCCTATATTTTATATAGCTTTTCTAGGACTTCACCCTTGCTTTTAATATCTATGCTCTTGTTTTACTTTTAAGTCTTCTTAGATTAATTGCTGTATCACCTCTGTGTGACCTTGAACTAAAGCACAACACAAACTTCTTGGCAGAAGTTTGAGTAATGATACAGATTCTGGGAAAGATATCTTTGGCTAAAAGCTATAGCATCACCCACAGTCTTCTCAATGTACAGAATCATGTCTTGGGTTAGAATATTAAATTATATTGAAAGTCTTGGTTTAACTCATATACTTGAACACCAACAAGAAAATATGCAAACTATATCATACACTTTGGATTTTCAAAGCATTCATGATGTTTTATATTTATTTTAATATTATTTATTTAGTTATCTGTGAACAGAGAGAGAAAGAATGGGTGTGCCAGGACCTCTTGCTGCTGCAAATGAACTCCATATGTGTGGGCCAGTTTGTGCATCTGGCTTTATGTGGGTACTGAGGAAATGAACCCGAGCTGACAGCTTTTGTGAGCAAGTGTCTTTACAGCTGAGCCGTCTTCCCAGCCGTCATGATGTTTTTTAGATTACATAATGAAAATATTTTCCCCTTTGGTAATCTCTTTCCATATGTTTTTGCCTTCTCATCTCAAGAATATATGAAAATGTATATTCATTCAACAATATGAATGTCACTGAAAATGCTACTAGTTGTGGTAAGTGTTAAGAAAGATAGTAAAAGGGCTAGAGAAATGGCTTGGTGGCTTAAGATACTTGCTTGCAAAACCTGATGGCCTGGGTTTGATTCCCCAGTAACCCATGTACAGCCAGATGCACAAAGTGGTGCCTGCACCTGGAGTTTCTTTGCAGTGGCAGGAGGCTCTGTTGTATCCATACTCACTCTCTGTGTGCATGTGTATGCATGTGTGCATGCATGCCTGCTTCTTTCTCTCAAATAAATGAATAATTAAAATATTTTTAAAAAAAGATAGTAGGGCCGGAGAGGTGGCTTAGCTGTTAAGGAATTTTCCTGTGAAGCCTGAGGACCCAGGTTCAAATCCCCAGCACCCATGTAAGCCAGATGCACAAGGTGGTGCATGCATCTGGAGTGCATTTGCAATGGCTGGAGGCCCTGGTGTGCTTTCTTTCTCTCTGTCTCTTTCTCTCTTAAATAAATAAAAAATAAAGAAGTTGTTTTCTAGAAAAAAAAAAGATAGTAAAAAAAAAAGTGAAAATAATAAGAATGCAGGAGATAGCTCAGGGGAAAACGTGCTTGTGGGACAAGGGTGAGAACTGGAGTTCAGATGCCCAGAACTCACATAAATGCTGGATGAGTGTGGTGGCCCACCTTTAATCCCAGCACTGGGCAAAGCTGGCTAGTTAGATCAACTGAATCGAAGAGCTCTGGACTCATGTGAGAGACCCTGTCTCGGTAAATAAAAAGAAGAGCAACCTAAGAAGACACCTGGAGTAAACCTCTGGCCTCCACATGTAATAGGTACATGCAGGCACACTCCTGTATATGTGCTCCATATACATATGAACATGAATATACATGTATACATACCACAAATACATACATACCCCCTCAAAAATAAGAATTCAAAAGACTAAGAGGGAAACATTTTTTAAAAATTTGTGACAGAGTCTTACTATGTATCCCATGTTAACCTGGAACTCCCATCCTCCTGCCTCATAAATGCTGGGATTATATATTGTCATGCTCAGCAAAAGGAAACTATTTAGACCAATGCAAAAGAGATCCAGGCAGGTGAGTGATTGAGTGAAAATGGCATTAATTTTGGGTGTCTTAAGAGATTAAAACTTAAAAAAAACTTTTAATTCCTTAAGACACCCAAAAGTAATTTAAAAGCTGTCTTATTTTAAACAGAGAATGCACCATGTTGGAAAAAAAACTCTGAGTAAGGAGTCATTGGGCTGGACTACTCCTGACAAATGACATAGCCATTGAGGGCTTCAGTTTTGTTACCAGTTAAGCTGTTGTAAAAGTGGAAGGAATTCCTCAAGAAACTATAAGTTCAATTATTGAGAAATTCCATATCCTTTGCCAGTAGAAGCTGGGATTGACATTCTGAAAGGACATTGAGCATTCCAAAGATTGTGCTTCTAGCCACAGGAAGTCCTAGGGAGACAGGGAGAGGAAGTAAAAGGAAAGATATCTCTGATGGTTATGGCAGGTCATGGGTGAAGAAGGCTGAGATAGGAGAGGACCTGAGTGCTGTCAGTAATATATTCCTTCAGTGTTTTGGCTCAAAGGGGTGTGTAGATAGATGGATTAGAGCAGGGACTCTTGCTCTGATTCATATTGAACAGTAAGTAAGGGTTGCTTTAGGATACCGAGGCACCATCCCGAGGACAGATGCTCAGATAAATTCAAGAAGTGCAGGTGGGAGTTCCCGTGTACCATGTTTAGCTTTCCTGAGTTAGGCTATGGAACCTGGCACATATGATTGAAGTTTAGAGGAGTTTGCTGAGCAGCAGCAGAAAGGATGGGGAGGCTAGTTCATCCAGGAGCAACACAGACCCAGTTCAAGCTGAGAGCTCAAAGGATGAGTCATGATTCCCACAGGCTTCCTGCAGCTGGTGCCCATCTAGCCATGGGACCAGTCCGTGCTGGCAGTCCTGGAAGCCCAGATGGCCACGCCCTCAACGAGGCACACTAGAGGAGGCCATGTGGACCTCTGGATCCAGCCACCTAGCTGCTGCTGTGAAATCGCACACTCACCACTGCCGCCTTTCCCCCAGGCATGGGTTTGGAGTGATGAGAAAATGTGGGAATTGCAGTATTTGTAAATGGGAAAAGTTGAAAATTAAGAAAAGCCATCTTCCAACTATTAGATAATATTAATTTTACTCACTTGGCTCCTTTTTTTTTCAGATTATAAATGTTTTTGTTACAAAACAGGAAATATCAAATGAGAGTCAAAACCAACACAGAACCCAATGCCCACAGAAGTATTAAAATGATAGTTTTGCAAGGGAATCACAAACATTCACACTGCACTCATATCTATGTATTAATCTCGGAAACATTTAACTTTTTTGACTAAAAGAATGAATGAAGCATAAAATATATCTATTAAAAACAAGACAGTCTTCAGATTGGGAAGGGTTACTCTCAGTACATCAGCATCAGGTACAGTGGGTCACACATGTAATCCCATCACTCAGCCAAGGCAGGAGGATCCCCACAAGTTCCAGGTCAGCTAAGACTACAAAGTGAGACTCTGTCTCAAAAAAAATCTCAATTAATCAATGAACAAAATTACTGTGGCCTGAGGCTAAACTATGTAGTTTTGGGACAAAACTATTAATATCTACAACATCCTAAGGGCATCAGTTAACCTTGGCACAGTAAAGAAATCTCAGCTACTATGAAAAAAAAAAATGAGTCAACTATGTTTGATATATTTCCTTTTAAAAGGTAGAAAAAAATGTAATTAAGAATATAGTGTGTCATTTAAACGGGTGTTCTTTTGTCATGTCCCCAGTTCCCTAGTTACAACCATTTATTCATTTCTTTTTTTCCCCCCCAAGGTAAGGTCTTGCTCTAGCCCAGGCTGACCTGAAATCCACTATATAATCTCAGGCTGGCCTCAAACTCACGGTGATCCTCCAAACTGCCTCCTGAGTGCTGGGACTAAAGGTGTGTGCCACCATGCCTGGCTTCATTCCTTTATCATGGTTGATAGATGAAATACTATAGAAATGGACATCTTAATTCCATATTGAGCTTGAATTAATTATTTCTTTAATTGGAAGTTTCTGCTCCCTGAATGTTACATTGGTTAGGTTATAGATTATCAGATTCAACTGGGAACCG
Source organism: Orientallactaga sibirica (assembly GCA_036365145.1). Classification (NCBI taxonomy): domain Eukaryota; kingdom Metazoa; phylum Chordata; class Mammalia; order Rodentia; family Dipodidae; genus Orientallactaga; species Orientallactaga sibirica. The sequence goes on from JAEOAD010000004.1 coordinate 22,431,104, forward strand.
ATCCAAGTTTTGTGGGAACTGAAGATTATACAATTTTTAAGAAATGCATTATAAATATAAAACAATATTTTATGCAGATTTTTTTTTGTTTGTTTTTCAAGGTAGGGTCTCACTTTAGCTCAGGCTGACTTGGAATTCATTATGTAGTCTCAGGGTAGCCTTGAACTCATGGTGATCCTCCTACACTTGATCTTAGCCAAAAGGCCAAGACGCAATCATGGTGATCTTCTTATCTCTGCCTCCTGAGCTCTGGGTTTAAAGGCGGCGCCACCACACCTGGGTTTTATTCAGAATTTATAAAGCACCTAAATCACACATTTAAAAAACTCAATAATTAGGGCTGGAGAGATGGCTTAGCAGTTAAGGTGCATGCCTGCTGTGGTGGTTTGATTCAGGTGTCCCCCATAAACTTAAGTGTTCTGAATGCTAGTCTCTCCAGCTGACGGCAATTTAGAAATTAAAGCCTCCTGGAGGTGGTGTATTGTTGGGGGCGGGCTTATAGGTTTTATAGCCAGCTTCCCCTTGCCAGTGTTTGGCACACTCTCCGGTTGCTGTTGTTGACCTTATGTTGACCAGAGGTTGATGTCCACCCTCTGCTCATGCCATCGTTTTTCCTGCCATCATGGAGCTTCCCCCTCGAGCCTGTAAGCCAAATAAACCTCTTTTTTTCCCACAAGCTGCTTTTAGTCAGGTGATTTCTGCCAGCAATGTGAACCTGACTGCAACAGTAAAGTGGTACCGAGGAGTGGGATTGCTGCTAGACACTTGACTGTGTGGCTTTGGCCTTTTAGAGCTGATTTTCAAGAGGAATGTGGAAGGATTTGAAACCTTGGCCTAAGAGACGCCTTGCAGTGTTGTAAGTACAATTTGATGGACTATTCTGGTCAGAGTTGAAAGACCTGAATGCAGTAAGAACTGTGGCCTGTGAGGTTTGGCTTATGAGGGTGAAAAAGAACTTTACTTGGACTGGGCTAGTAGTTTGTTTGAGAAGTTTGCTGTTATGCCCATGTCCTGAGAAGTTGTGCAGGGTTGCTTTGCGTAGAAATGAACTGGTGTGAGCTGAGGGATATGGCACAGAAAAAAATGAAATCTTTGGGTGAACTCTACCCGTTCAGCTGCAGTTGAGAGATTACAACCTTTGAGATTGGGCCAGCTGACCTGCAGTGGGGCAAAAGGCAGAATGCAGACTCTTTTGAAGGGGCCTGAATGCTGAAGGAGTGTCCTGTTCTTCAAAGTCTGATTTATTTGCCCCTGGATTAACAAATTGGCACCCTACCTGGTATTATGGAGTATAACAAATGCAGGAAAGAGAGGGTCATTGAGTTTATAACGTGGTCTTGTGTTTTGCAAGTGGCCAAGGGTAGTGTGAAGCAAGTTTGCTGGATGCCTGCATGGAGATCCCATGGGGCCATGAGGATGGACCATGGGTTGCAGTGCAGACCCAGTGGAGATGCCAGGATCACGAGATGGCTTATGAGGAAAGCTGCCGGCCCTGGATGAAGTTTTCCAGGACTGTGAGTAGCCTAACTGGAGGGGTGGAATTGGAACTCCAGAGACTTGTTGCTGGTTAGAATTATCGGACTTGGGGATTTGTCACTGACTAGAGTTGTTGGACTTGGAGTTACAGAGGTTGATGTTTGCCCTGGTTGTTTTAAATCTTGTATTAGTTGAATATTGCTTTTGCTTTGACTGATGCCATCCTTTGCAGTGTGAATGTTTATTCTGTGTCATTATGGGCTTTTGGGGGATTATTTTTGGTTTTACGGCTCAGTTAAAAGACCTTGGAGTGTGGGGATTGTTTGAACATCATTAGGATTGATAAAAATATGGGGACTTTTAAAGTTGGATGAATGCATTGCATTTTACATAATGTATGGTTATCAGTTTATGGGGGCCAGGTGTGGAATGTGGTGGTTTGATTCAGGTGTCCCCTATAAACTTAAGTGTTCTGAATGCTAGTCTCCCCAGCTGACGGCAATTGAAAATTAAAGCCTCCTGGAGGTAGAGCATTGTTGGGGGCAGGCTTATGGGTATTATAGCCAGCTTCTCCTTGCCAGTGTTTGGCACACTCTCCGGTTGCTGTTGTCCACCTTATGTTGACCAGAGGGTGATGTCCACCCCCTGCTCATGCCATCGTTTTTTCTGCCATCATAGAGCTTCCCCCTCGAGCCTGTAAGCCAAAATAAACCTCTTTTTTCCCACAAGCTGCTTTTAGTCAGGTAATTTCTGCCAGCAATGTGAACCTGACTGCAACACCTGCGAAGCCTAAGGACCCTGGTTTGATTCTCCAGGTCCCATGTAAGCCAGATGCACAAGGGGGCACAAACATCTGGAGTTCGTTTGCGGTGCTAGAGGCCCTTGGCATGCACATTCTCATTCTCCCTCTCTCTTTCCCTCTCTCTGTCTCAAATAAATAAATCAATAAAAATAAATATTAAAAAACCTCAATAATTAAAAAAAATATTTACACATGGGGTGATTTCCAGCCCCTCAATAATTTTTTGTTGTGTTTTCTTGAGGTAGGGTTTTATTCTAGCTTTTACGCTGACCTAGAACTCACTGTATAGTGCAGGCTGTTCTCAAACTCATAGCAATTCTCTTACTTTAACCTTCAAAGTGTCAGAACTGAAGATGTGTCATCGTGCCTACCTCCCTCAATAATTAGAATTTTTTTTTTTGCTTGTGTGTGTTTGTGTGTGAGTGTGGACGTGTGTCATGGTACACATGCGGTCAGAAGACCACCTCGGGTGTCAGTCCTCTCCCTCTTTCTTGTTTGAGGCAGGGTTTCTAATGTTGTCACTGGGTTTGCTAGGCTAGCTGGCGCAGGAGCTTCCAGAGGTTCTCCTGCCTCTGCCTCCCATCTTGTCATAGGAGCTCTGGGATTACAGACAGCGGTAAGTGTGCTTTGGAGTTCTGAACTCAGGGCCTCACACTTGCAAGACAACCAGCCCCAGCATCAACTTCAAGAAGTTTTAGATACTTAACTATCTGATACAATCTCTGTGATACTTTTCTTCCTATATATTTTGGCTCAATTATTTGGTTCTTTTTCTTATGATCACAACTTGTTTTTGTTATTGTTGGGTTGGCAGAGTTTCTTCACAGTGCACATCTCACCGCTGGGAATATCATACATTTTAAAAAATTTTTGTCAAGTTTGAAAATCTGTATGACGTTTCTTTTATATGTAAAGAATAAAAGTGTAGGAAGATTTTCCCTTTCCTAATTTTGAATTCATAGATTTCAAACCTCAGAAATCCTTTACTCATCTACCTCCTTGCTGGGTTCTAGAGCATTCATGTGCTTGGTGACAGGATTTCTAACCCTCTGCTTTGTGTTGCAACCGCAAATAGCTCAGGTAACTATAGTCTCTGGGCAATCAGCATAGGTATCATTAATGCAGTGGTGTGCACATGCCAGAGACCAGATTCATTCATGGACTTCAGGAACTCAGCTTACTCTAGCCAGGTCTCTAAATGCCTTCAACTATTCCAGTTCTTCCAGAGGTGAAAGGAATCACAACAAATAAGAGGGTAAAATGAAAAGAGACTATAGTCTTGTCTTAGTTTGAGCTGCTATAGCAAAGTAACACAGGCTGGTTGCCTTATAAAAAGTCTTGGAAACATGATACTTAAGTGGTTTATAAGTTGTTCTGTGAAAGGAAACCCGGTTTACGTAGTACAGCATGAAAGATAACCTTTACATACCTTTGTAAGTTTTAAGATCTTAGAATCATTTCTCTGTTTTGTCATCTTAGTCACAATTGTTGATACATTGAAAAGTTTTTAAAATGTATTATTTATTTATCTGAGAGAGAGAGAGAGACCGAAATAGGCAGACAGAAAGTGAGTATGGGCATTCCAGTAATTCCTGCCACTGCAAATGAACTCCAGACACATGGACAACTTTGTGCATCTGGCTTTATGTGTGTACTGGGGAATTGAACCCAGGCCATTAGGTTTGCAATAAGCACCTTTAACCACTAACTCATCTCTCTAGCTCTGTGTTGATAGTTTTAATGATAGTTGGGGCTACTTTCTAATGAGAGAAAAAAAATTTATTTTTCAAGACCTAGGGCAGCAATAGTGATCCATTTTACCTCTACTCATTTTCTATGCTTTTCAGTTTAAAGCTAAGTGGTGTCATAGTTGTTAATAAATATAGGACACTAAGGGTTGCTACTGCTGGGTCTAGAATGGAAGCATTACGTGGGATCATCTAGGATCCCTTTTCTACCATTCTATGGAAGGCAACAGATCCCTATTTTCTTCAATAGAAACTGGAATTAGAAGCTGGGTGTGGTGGCACATGCCTTTGATCCCAGCACTTGGGAGGAAGGTAGAGGTAGAATCACCATGAGTTCGAGGCCACCCTGAGACTACATAGTGACTTCCAGGTCAGCTAGAGTGAGACCCTACCTCAAAAAACAAAAACAATGACAACAGAAAGAAATTGGAATTGGACCTTTGGTAGGGTGGAATTCATTCATGATGCCTGTGTTGATAGAGGGGTCAAAGGAGTCAGCTCTTTTGCGACATATCACAGAATGTAAATACAATTGCTTTGAAATAAAGAGGGTTAAGCCAGACACCACCTTCTCTTCCTTAGCCTGTCTTCCTTTAAAGCTGGCTTCTTGGCATACTCTAAGAGTCCTTGTCACCTGGGGTCTATATGCCCCAGCTTTAGTTATCATAGTTTAAAAAAGCTCTTGAATGAGTTTGTAGACCACCATACCCACCCTGGAACCATGCACGCACTGTGGCAAGAAATATGGTGACTGGATCCTCCTGGGAAGTGCGGGAGAGAGGTGTCTGAATCCTGGAACCACAAAGACACATGTGAGTAAGGGGGAAGGGTAGTTCCCATTAAAAAAAAAAAAAAAAAAAAAAAGAACCATGTTACCAGAAAAGACGGGTTAAGGAGATGTATGATGTTGAGCCCATATAGTAAAAAATCTCTGAAAAATATGAGTATCCTTTGGTGTGTGTGTGTGTGTGGGGGGGGGCTGTATTTTGGGACTTCCTGCTGCGAAATTGAGTAAATACTTTCCATGTCTGGATAGACACCATGCAAAGAGGGGGGTAGGGCGATAGCAATAACAGAAATTTTATTTTTCGTGAGAACGTGCCAAAGATGCTATAGAAAGTACACAGAACGCCCGGAAGTATTATTCATACAGCAAAACTGAATCCCAGTGCTCTCTGTAAAGCAAAGTGTGCTTTCAAATAATACATTTTTTTTCTTCCATCTTGACCACACCCCATGTAGGTGACTTGTGTATTAAGGTCTTGTCCTTGCATTTGGGGAAACCGAGTCATGACGCTCCCTCACTCAGCTTTCTGGTGGGATTTGGTTAGAGTTCTGCCAGCGTGATCTCCGAGGGTCTCTTGAATCCTCCCCTTCCCCTCTCCAATTGCTCGCGTCAGTCCTCCAGCTTCGCAGGGGAGCAGCTCAGCCTCCGCCACCCGCCGGGCTCCCAGGCACCTTCCTCGGGGAGGTCTGCGCGGTGTCTCCAGCGCTGTCCCCGCGGCTGGCCTCCTCCGCTCCCCGACGTGCCCGGCGGCCCCCAGCCCAGCAGTGACCACCGCGGCGCGCCGCGGGCACATGCCGCCCAGGGCGCCCGGCGGGCGGGCGTGGTGGAGGTGAGCGGGCCGGGCGCCGGGGAGCCGAGGGGAGCCAGGGAGCCTCGGGGCCCGGAGGCTGGCGAGAGGGGCGGGAGGAGCGGCGACGCGGACGGGCGGGCGACGCCTGGAGAGCAGGCGCGCGGCGGAGCGGCTCTCCGCGGAGCCCCGGGCGTCTTCCTCCCGCGAGCGCGGGGGAGCCATGGCTTCGCGCGCCCCCGCCGCCGCCGCCGCCGCCGCTGACTCGACACAATCGGCGGGGGGCGCGGCGTAACCCGGGTCGGGGGAGGCGCCGAGCCGCCTCGGGGAGCTCCGAGTGCCGCGGCGAGACGAGCGATGAAGATGCCGGCACAAAGGCGAGCCGGGAGCCGGCCCGCGGCCGAGGGCGGAGGGCAGAGCCGCTGAGGGGCGCGCTCCTCCCCGCTCGCTCGCTCGCTCGCTCTCCGCCCGGGGCGCGGGGTCGGCGGCCGCCCAGCGCCGCAGCCCCGAGCCGCACCGCACCGCACCGCGGCGTCTGTCCCCCGGCGTCCTCCCGCCCCGCGCGCGGCCCGGTCCCTCCCGCAGCCCAGGTGAGTGCGCGGCCCGCGCTCGCGCCGCAGGTAGCGGCCGCGGGAGGTGGCTTGGTCGTCCTCCCTCGGCCCCGGCGCGGTCATTCATTTGACATTCGGCTTCCGCTGTCCCGAAACTCGGGCGGAGAGGCACCCGGGACATGCGCCGCTGATGCTTTGGTGGATCCCTCCCGAGGAGGAGCTGGGACTTTTGGGTTCATCTGAGCATCTTTTTGAGGAGGGGGGGGGGCTTCGTTGGCGTTGGGATTTGGACCTTGTGGTGGACAGTCTCCGCTGGAGCTTGGGGCCTGGAGGAAACCGGGGCTGCTGATTTAGACGTAGACGCTTCAGAGGACGTGCAACTGCAGAGGTCTGGCTCCTTATGCCTTGTCTTCTCCCGGTAGCAGTGCTCAGCGGCTTTTCGTTTGTTGTGATTCATTTCAGGAACATCGTTGCAGGGACATTTATTTTCGAGTTGGGAGCCTTCGGAGTCAACTCTGAGAGCTCACTATTAGAGTTATAAGGGTTGAGTCAATGTTAAACTTGCAGGAGGACAGCATCGGGTTTATCATCATCCTGAGGCTGAACTGCAGGCAAACTTCACCTGGGCCTTTAGCTTTTTCTGGATGAGATTTCGGCTTTAGCTCTCTCAGAGTCATGCAAGCTCCGAGTTCTTGTATGTATTCTTTGTCAAAGTGTAAAGCTTACATTTTCTTGAATAGTTTTCTATAATTTGTCATTTAACAGATTTTTTTTTTTTTTTTAACGAGTAATCAGTACAGTCTGCTAGACCTGGAGAAATTTGGTGTTTGTCTTATATATATGATTTTCCTTTAATTGTACTATTCCCTCAAGGGCTCATTTCTTCTGTTGCCTAGAGAGCTTGCCTGCTTCACTTCTTTCTCTCTCCCTCCCTCCCCCCTCCTCTCTTCCCCTCCCTTTTCCTCCCTCCTCCCCCTCCTCTCTTCCCCTCCCTTTTCCTCCCTCCCCCCTTCCCTTCTCCTTCCCTCCTCTCCTCTTTCCTCCCAACAGATGGCTGTAGGTGCCAAGAGGGTATCTTTAAAATGTCACTCATACAAACAAAGCAAGCTCAGTTCTTAAGTTTGTCTTGGAGTTATTAAAGAGAGAGGCCTAGTGGGAGACAGAGATATTACTGATGGTGTGAGACTCTCTGGGGCTTGCTAATCTGTGTGGTTCTCCGAATATTCTGCAGGGATTGTTTATATACTCTGGGACAGATGGTGTCCCGCACAGACAAGAGAAGCCAAGCATAAAGGGGCATTGTATTCTTCAGAAATTATCTCCTTTGCTATTGGGACCTGGGGTAGAGTCGGGTGGAAGGTGGGAAAGACAGCTTTGATCTCCTAAAGGAGAAATTTAACATGCAGCAGCCTAACCAGTTTATTTATTTTTCTTTCTTTCAACATTTAAAAAGTCATCACTGAGCTGTTTGTTTTGGCTGCTAATTTGGCTTCAACTGTGGCTAGGTAAGGCAGTTTAAGCAGTGATATTAACACCTAAGCTAGTGAACTTAAGAGTGTCTTACCACTTTCTTAGTTCTGGTATAAAAATGACACCTTGGACTCTTGGTGTTTCCCAGTTGAAAGGACTGTAGTTTGTTCTGCATCAGTTTGATTTGGATTACTTCAGCATCTCCTTGAAGATGGCTCCCTGACTTTCAGCATTTGCCACAACACTCTCAACTCTGGAATTCCTCTCCTTCTTTGATGACTCACTTGCCCCCAGACATCTGCCTTATCATTGTTTCCATCTGGTTGGGGTACCCTTTTGCAATGAATTTATGAAGGACTATGATGTTGGCCAGAAAATCAAAGTTATCCTGAACATTTGATCAGCCAGCTAAGGGTCCCACTACCAATATACATATAGTTAGTTAGCAGATCACAAAATTGTCTTTCCATTGTTGGGAATGTACAGGAAAATAGAAAATTGACATTCTTCAGCTATAGGGATTAGATTTAATGAACAGGAATAGTGTTTGGCCCCTTGGAACAGGAGGCATGAAATAAAGAACTTGGGCTGTGTGATCTTTGGGGAAACAACAACAACATACTTTCTTACTGTTTTCAAAGTCTTGGGTACCACTGATCTCAGCAAAAGGCAAAGGAACCAGAGGTGCTACTTGGCGTGGAGGACAGATGCAGTGGTCTCTCTTCTAGGTGGAGCGGTGGCATTTGGTCAGCTTTGTTATGTGCTCTGGTATCAATGAAATGATCTATAATATCATAAATACTTGATATTAAATCTGTGGCTGGTACCTGTGTACCATGTAGCCATGTTTGTTGTGATGAGAAAACAGAGGCTGCTGGCCTGGACTCGCTCTGGGCCTGGACTGGATCCACATTCTGCTGAATCGCTGCCTGCTTTTTGGGGAAGAAAAATGGATCTAGTTCTGCATCGTGTATTGGCTAGGGAATAGGATCTTGGGTGAAAGCCGTTTTGTTGATAAAAGGCCTAGCCTGAAGGAGCGAAGACTTCATGCAAAGTCTGGTTACTCTTAACTGGGCACTTCTTTTCTTCTTTGCCCACAGTAGGCTTTCTCTGTTAGGATATGAATGAGAGGTTAGAAGGGTGACCAGACCTTTTGGCTTGCCTATCATGGCACCCATTTATTCCTGCCACCTTACTTCCATCATCGGACATGCACCCTCTCACTTTCAAAAGTGCCCTAGTTTGGGTAGTAAATCATATGGCCTCCCTAGGAATTAAGGATTACCTTCTCTTAACAGTAGATTTTTTTTCCTTTTGAGGCAGGGTTTCACTCTAGCCCAGGCTATCCTGGAATTCACTTTGTAACCCAGGCTGCCCTTGAACTCATGATGATCCTCCTACCTCAGCCTCGTGTGTGCTGGGATTAAAGGTGTGTGAGCCGTTATGCCTGGCTTCAGATTTTTTTGTTTGTGTATATGTGCTATGCATATGTATGTGTGTTTGCATGTTTGTATGAATGTGGGCATGCATATGTGTGCATGTGAGGATGCACATGAAGGCCAGAGGTTGACATTGGGTACCTTCCTCAATCGTTCCCCACCATTTATTGTTTCTTTTAGATAGGGTCTTTCACTCAGCCCAAATTACTGATTTGGCTAGACTAGCTGGCAGTGAGCACCAGGGATTCCTTTGCATTCCCAGTCCTGGGATTATAGGTGTGGACACAGCATTTTACTTGAGTGCTGAGGACCGAAACTCAGGTCCTCATGCTTGCACAGAAAGTACTTCACCCAGTTAGTCCATCTCCCACCTTTCCAGCTTGTTTTTCTTCACCAAACAGGGTCTCATTATGCCATCCAGGCTGGACTTGAACTCTAGATCCTGTTGCCTTTCAAATACTGGGATTACTGATGTGTACCACCACACCTGGTTGACCTTTTTTTTTTTTTTTTTTTTAAATTTTATTTTATTTATTTGAGAGAGAGATGGGAGGGGGGGGCATGGGTTCACAAAGGCCTTCAGCCATTGCAAACAAATTCTAGATGCATTGCCACCTTGGGCATCTGGCATAAATGGGTCCTAAGGAATTGAACCTAGGTTCTTTGGCTTTGCAGGCAAACACCTTAACTGCTAAGCCATCTCTCTCCAGCCCCAAGTCTTTTTCTTGTTAACTGCAAACTTAGAAAATATGAAAAACTTATACGTGAAAAATGCATAAGGAAAAAGATAGTAGGGAACATAGGAGAATGAGATAGTTGCTTAGTATCTGTTTACATATATATAGATAAAAAGAAGTTATAGGATGAAGTCATTAAGTGTCTACCATGGCTCTAAGCTCTTATCATCATTATCTTCAAGGCTTTATTTAAGGCTGATACAAACTGGGTGGCTCCTATGATCTGGGAGAGCAGTTTCTACGAAACCTGTTTGACTGCAGAATGGTTACATGGTGCTTGCACACATGAATGCAAGTTTCAGCATATAAAGCTGGGCACAGTTCTTGGGTATTTTCTGAGAGTCCTGAACACAAATGTCGTGAAGTCTTGACTGCACATTCTCATAGCTCCCCAGGATAATAGGAGGGCTTTTGTTTTCTGTACTCTCTTCTGTCTCCAGTTGGATTTGGATTTTAATACAGAAAAATGTACAAAAGAATTGGTGTCTATTTATCACATTCAAATTGTTGTCGTGCAGGTAACTTGATGGGGGTTTGGGCCTCCATAAAGAAGCTGGCTCTCTGAAGCTTGTGGCACCTACTTCTGCAACAGTCACTGCTTCTTTGCTAGGGAATTGTCTGTTTATAACAGTTTTACTTGCAGTGCTGGCCAGTATGTGTTATAATTAATTATGGCTGTCACCTTGCCAGTATTTAGTCTACTAAAGTCTTCAAGAGCTTGGTCAGCATGCCTGAATAAAAAGAAATTTATGTATGTCCTTTATAAGTAGAATAACTATGTATTTTTTGTTTGTTTAGTCAAGGACATTTTGAAAGTAAAATGTGGTACTTGCTGGAAAGCTTACCAAGTCAACTATAGCACTCTTCCAGGGAAACTAGCATGTATAGTCAGGTATCGTCACCCTAACTATGACCAAAGCAACCTTTATTTATTTATTTTTTTTGAGTTTTACTATGCAGCATAGAGTTGCCTCTAAGTCCTGGGATCACAGCCATGTGCCACTACATCTGGCTTTCAAACCATTTTTTTTAATAAGAAGAATATTCAAATGAAGGGAAAATGTTTTTTGTTTCTTCTGGATTTGTTCATCTTGTGTGTCTGTGTGTGCATCATATATATGTGCAAACATTGATCACACATGTCTGTCACGTGACTGGAGATGTGATCATTAGAAAGTTGTAGATTTCATCATCTCTATCATCTATTTTATGGGTTGACTTTATTATTATTTTTATTATTTTTATTTATTTTTGGAGAGAGAGACAGAGAGAGATAGAGAGGGAGAGGGAGACAGAAATGGGCGCGCCAGCAGTCTCTCAGCTGCTGTGAACGAAATCCAGATGCGTGCACCCCCTTGTAGGCAAGTGCAGCATTGCGCCCTTGCCTCACTTTGCATCTGGCTAAACGTGGGACCTGGAGATTGGAACTGCTGGACATTGGAACCAGCGTTCTTAGGCTTAGCAGGCAGGCGCCTTAGCCGCTAAGCCATCTCTCCAGCCCATGGGTTGACTTGTTAAAAGTAACGTGTTTTCATTCATTTTCTCCAAGGTTTGAATCATCGCCTAACCTTTGTTTAGTTTTGCCATCCTTGATTGTTATAATTCTTTCACTTAAAAGCCTTCAATAGCTATGATTTTCTGTTTAATTCTTAAATAAAGGTGCATAGGTAGTTTGGTGGGATAAGTGATGAATTAATTTTTCATTAATTCAACTAATATTTATTCAGATTTTTTGAGTTATATACCAATGAATAAAACAGTGATCCCTGACCTTAGGTAGTTTTCATTCTCTCAGGGGCAGTTAATTAAGCAAAATAAATACCAAAATTATATAGCATACTAGAAGGGGAAAATGCTTTGGAAGAAAAAGTAGAACAGGGTATGTTCTTGGCTTTATGGAGAAGGCGATCTTAAGCAAAGGCTTAAAAGGAAGTAAGAGAAGTTACTTATGCAGATGCCTGAGAGAGTTGCAGGCAGAGGGGACAGACATTCCCAAAGTCCAGTGCCAAGGTCTGTAAGGTTGGAATTGTTTGGTTGTGTTCAAAGATTTATAAGAATACCAGTATAATGGTCTGTAGAGACCCTGGAGGAGGGGGAGGGTTAAGCAATGGGACCAGAGAAGTGATGTGGAGAGAGAGAGAGCTTGTAAAACCTTGAGTTATGAGAGTACTTATAATTGCAATATGCATCCATTATATGTATATGAATGTGTGTGTGCATGCATGTGTACATATGGTGTGTACTTGTGTCATGTGAGTGTGGAGGACAGAGGTCAATATCATTTCTTTAACTGCTGTCTACTTTATTTATTTATTTATTATTTATTTTTTGGTTTTTCAAGGGTCTCACTCTAGCCCAGGCTTACCTGGAATTCACTATGTAGTCTCAGGGTGGCCATGAACTCATGGTGATCCTCTTACCTCTGCCTCCCGAGTGCTGGGCTATAAGGTGTGTCTCACCCCGCCCTGCTTACTTCATTTTTTGGAGGCAGGCTCTCTCTTACTGAACCTGGATTTCATTGGTTTTGTTAGACTAGATAGCCAGCAAGCCCCAGGGATCCTTCTGTTTCTCCCTCCCCAGAGATGGGATTACAGCCATTTGCCACCATGCACAGTTTGTACATGGGTGCTAGGGACTCACACTCAGGTCCTCATGTTTACATGGTAAACACTACCAACTGAGTCTTCTCTCCACCCCTCACTGGATAGTTATTTTAAAAACTGATTGCAAAGATTGTATTTTGTGCTTCAAAGACTATACTGGTCAGTGTCTATAATCTCCATTTTGTGAATGGTTCATGGTGGTTAATATACTTTTAATATCATTTGCTTATTTTTTAAAATTTTTTTATTTTTTGGAGAGAGAGAGAGGGGGGGGGGAAGACAGCGATGGGCGCACCAGCAGTGTCTCAGCTGCTGCGAACGAAATCCAGATGCATGCGCCCCCTTGTGGTCAAGTGCGGCATTGCGCCCTTGCATCACTTTGCATCTGGCTAAACGTGGGACCTGGAGATTGGAACTAGTGTTCTTAGGCTTAGGAGGCAGGCGCCTTAACCCCTAAGCCATCTCTCCAGCCCCATTTGCTTATTTTTTGAACTATGCTTTGCTATTGCAATTCTTAAGTTATGTCTTTATTTCATGAAAATAGATCAGTGGTTCAAAAGTGGTTCCTAGAAGTGCAAGCATAGTAATAAAAATACAGGTTAAACATCCCTAATTTAAAAATCTGAAAAACCAAAATGCTCTAAAATTTGAAATCTCTTGAGCATTGACATGATTCCACTAGTGGAGAGTTTTCTCCTGTAAAGCTTTGTTTCAGATTCATTGAAAATTTCACATAAGATTTCTTTTGGATATATAGATAAGACATATATGAAACAAATGAATTTCATGTTTAGACTTGAGTCCTATCCCCAAGAATATCTCATTTTGTATATGTAAATAGTCCAGAAACTGAAAACATTCTGAAATCTAAAACTCAGGGTCCTAGTCATCTCAGGTAAATGATGTTCAACTTGTAAAATGAAGGCTTTAGTCTCAGTGCTATCAGCATATTTGTGGATTCAGATCCCACTGAGAATGTAAGTTGTGAATCTGTACATATAGAAAAGGGAGTCTGTAATAGTGACAGTTTGAAAACTAGCTGAAATTCGGTGCTTATGGAAATATGATACCAACTATCTCAAAGCTGTTTTATACTGGGCTCAATGTCCATTCATTCCTAATCTCTGGTTGGAGCAAATCCTTAATCATCGCCTGTTATAAAACTGTCCAATAGTGGCATGAAGCCGTGGATGTTTTTGTGTCATTTTCAAACAAAGCACAGTGGCTTCTCTGTTTGGCCATGGAAGTTTTCTAGAATAAGCACACACTAATGCTTTCCTTTACAAAATTTGTGTACTGTATTGCCAAAGGCAGGTAAGAGACCATAACTCTACTAGGACCCCTGTAGCAAAAATAAGTATGAGGCATGTTCTTGAAGAGATGCTTGGGAAATTAGCTTGGAAATTAAAGAATCACATTATCTTTAGAAACCAGAAGTTTTGGACAAAATTTCTTTGTCAAATGATGCAGTTGGCTGCTACATCCTGTCAGGGGAGTGGAACATGGAAGAGCGATTACTATCAAGAACTTGCTAGTGGATACTTCACTTTACATTCATGTGAAACCACCCATGTCATGCAGAGAATGAATCCGTTTTTGGCCTTTGTTCAGGGAGCAGTGCTTGGTGATGCTTATTCATTTGTCACTGAAAACTCATGCTATAGGGGAAGGCATTTTTCTTTTGGTTAACCATTACTTTGAGATTGGAGAAGATGCTTGGGGCGAGACTGGCAGAGCACTGGCTTCAGGTACATATAAGGTGATGGCTTTGTGGAGGCAAGTTGTACCTAGAAGCCAACCATATGCTACTTGGTTTACAGAGAACATGTAACGCCTTCTGGTCTCAGGGAAGTACTGAAACAAAGTGAGGAATGTGGTTGGAGTCAAGTTGTGGTCACTGCATTTACGAGGGTGCTGTGTCATGGGATGGGCAGTGAGCACACCTGCTTCTCTGTGCTGGTGTCTGCTGGCTGAATAGGTGACAGGTTTTGGTATGATATTTTATGAGTAGAGTAAGATCATTTTGGAGCCAAAACAATGCTGCTTCTTACCACTGCTTAGAAATGATTTCTGTTATATCAGGTGACCTGCTGAGGAATATACTTTGCTCATAGTGAACCATGGCAAAGACAGAGAAAGAAGAGAGAATTGTTAATAAATTCAATAAAATACTACAAGCTTTGAAATTTTTTTTTTGTTAAAGATTTGAAGGTCCACAGTGAGCATAGACAGTTAAGGAAATAATATTTTCAGTAATACATAGTCTTTTACATAATGCACCTATTATCTTACATTGACCCAGCTGAAGCTCAAAATAACTGGACTTAGAATGAGCAAGTTTTGATGGGGGATAGGTAAAGTGTCCTGGATACCTGAGAGCATGTAGAGAACTCTGGTGGGAAGAACGTGGGCTTTTAGGATTTTGCAGTGAGATACTGGGTGGGAGGGGACACAGGTAGAAAGGATTGGAGAAGTATGACAAATGGCTATGACCTTTCTTATATTTTTGTCTGAAGCTTGATTTTGTTTCAGACAAGTGGACTTGATATACTGAGTTTTACAGGCATGATCTACATTGCCCTTGGCCTTACCTAGAAAACAGTGAGTGATCCCTGGTAGTCTTGTAGAGCTGGATTTTGTATGTATAGGACTTTCCCCCTCTTTCACTCTCCCTTCCTACTTCCTTCCTTATTCCCTCCCCCCCTTCTTTAAGCCCTTGAGTTGGCATCTCTAAGCTAAAAAGACCTTGTGAGCTCACATCTTGTACCATTATGTTTGGGCAGATGTATGTGTCACCCAGAGCAAGACAAGGAAGAGTTTCTCAAGAAGGGAAGTTTGTACATTCCTCAGCTAACCCACTCTAATGTGCAATATCAGGTTCAAGCACACATTTATATCTATACCCCATTCTTCAGTAAAGAGAATACCCTGTCTGGACTTTGTTGAAGATGGATTCATTGTCATTTGTCCAATAACTCTTTTATATAGATGTTCATTATTTAATGCTAGGGTAAAAGCCATTCAAGGGTTATTAATTGAACAAGCATTGAGAACCTTGTATGTCTGAAGTTCTGTAATAATGAGAAATAGTCAACAAAGATATGAATAAGCAAAGCAAATTGGCAAAATGATTCATGTTTCTTCAATCTGGTTATTGTATGCAAATTGTTGTGTGATGAACTTCTGAACTATATGAACTTCTGATTATATAGTTAAAATACATCATAAGCTAAGAATGAAAACGTACTTGGAAGTATGACCATGTGCCCTGTAAAGAGGGCTTTGGCACAAAATGGAGCACAACCAAGACTTCTTTCAGAGGGAGTGGCAGAAAAACTAGAAGTGCAGTTCATTACTCACCTGTACAAGAGGGAGGAGGACAATTTGGACAGGGTTCACAGAAGAGTCACAAGGATGATTGATGGCAGAGTTGAAAATAAGACCTATGAGAACATTCTCTAAGAACTAGGGATGCCGAGGACAGCAGACTGCCTAACCTGATGCAGAGCAAAGCCTTTTCTTACATTTATAGATGCTTTCACACACCCACAGTTGTTCCACTTGTCTCCTGTGGTCAACAGCAGGCAAAGCAAATGACTCAAGTGTTAAAGGAAAACTGGAGTTTTTGCCCTGCAATTAAAAAAAAAAAAAAAAAAGCTGGCGGCTTGGAGAGATGGCTTAGCGGTTAAGCGCTTGCCTGTGAAGCCTAAGTACCCCAGTCTGAGGTTCGATTCCCCAGTACCCATGTAAGCCAGATGCACAAGGTGGTGCATGCATCTGGAGTTCATTTGCAGTGGTTGGTGGCCCTGGTGTGCCTGCCCATTCTCTCTCTGCCTCTTTCTCTCTGTCTGTTGCTTAAAAAAAAAAAAAAAAAAGTTGGAAAGGACCTAATGGGCTACTATTCAACTTTCCTACACAGAAATAACCTCATACGCATTTCTTATGAGATAGATTCTGTGCTTTCTGTACTCAGGATGGAATGACAGTGACCTGTGAGCTCTGGTTTGCTTCAGGTGGGTGTTTTTTCATCCCATGAATACCCTAGACTCTGCTCCCCATGTATACTTCTACTGTAGGAAGTACCTAGAATGCCCAGTTCTCTTTGCTTCTCCATTTGATAGACAATTTTAAAACAGTGGTTCTCTCTCTTTCTGTCTCAACTCAACCTCCTGAATATGATTTTCCTAGAAGTCAAAGTAGATTCTTTTGTTAGTGATTGACATCAAGGGTGAGGGTGGGATGAGAGCTCTGTTTTTCTGGCTGGGTATGGAGGGAAGTGGGTTTAGTTTGATGTTTTCCTCCCAGATAGTGATAGTTTACCTCCTGGTGTCTTTTTTTTTTTTTTTTTTTTTTTTTGAGGTAGGGTTTCACTCTAGCTCAGGCTGACCTGGAATTCACTATGTAGTCTTAGGGTGGCCTCAAACTCACAGCAATCCTCTTACCTCTGCCTCCCAAGTGCTGGTATTAAAGGTGTGCACCACTACAGCTGGCTTTCATTTTTTTTTAAAAAGCAATTACCTTGGGGCTGGAGGGATTGCTTAGTGGTTAAGGCATATGCCTGCAAAACCAAAGGACCCAGGTTTGATTCCTCAGGGCCCATGTTAGCCTGATGCATAAGGGGGTGCATGTGTCTGGAGTTCGTTTGTAGTGGCTAGAGGCCCTGGCGAGTCCATATTCTCTCTCTCTCTCTCTTTCTCTCTCTCCCTCTTTGTTAAATAAATAAATATACATATATATTTTAAAAAGGCAATTACCTTAATCACCTTCTGTTTTAGATGGTTGTTTCTCATTAGTCTTTTTGACAAATAAATTTTAAGCATTGTGAACATATGGAAATCTGGGCAATGTCTTTATATAATGCTCAGTATTGATCATGTAGAGATGTAGAGAATGCAATAGTCAGTGCCTAATGGCTAAAAGAATCATCTGTGGACCATTATAAAGGCAGTGATTTATTTAAATCAGATGTTAAGTTGGCACAGAATGCTAAAAGGTGAGCATAGTTTGTATTTTCACAATGATTAGAATTTTGTCTTTGAAGTATAGTTCATTGAGGTAATTCTCTGACACCTTCCTTCATAAGTCTTCTTGCTATTGAAAGGGGTGTAGTCCACAGCTAGCAATATCTACAGCTCCTGGAAACTTGTTAGAAATGCAGAATCTCAGGTCTACACCAGAACTGCTGAGTTAGAATCTGCATTTTTACATACATTAACTATTTCTGTGACTTTTAAAATTTATTTGTAAATGTTAAAAACAGAATTGTGCATAGTATTTTGATACATGTATACATTGTATAATGTTTAAGTCAAGTTAAACACATCCACTTCCTCAAACTTTTATCTTTTTGATGGTAAAAACCTAACTCTTCTAGCTTTTTGAAATGTGTAGTAATTACTGTTCCTATAGTTGGCCCACCAAGACCTAACTTCTATCTAACTACAACTGGGGACCCATTGATTTACTTTCTCCATCTCTTCCTCTACCTCCCTCATCCTCTGATGATCATCATCTGACCTTCAGTTTCTATGAGATGAGCATTTTTTTTTTTTTTTTTTTTTTGGTTTTTCGAGGTAGGGTCTCACTCTAGCTCAGGCTGACCTGGAATTCACTATGTCATCTCAGGGTAGCCTCGAACTCACAGTGATCCTCCTACCTCTGCCTCCCGAGTGCTGGGATTAAAGGCATGTGCCACCATGCCTGGCTGAGATGAGCAGTGTTAGAGTTGACATGTGTGAGATCATGCAATACTTGTCTTTCTGGGTTTGGTTTATTTTACTTTATATACTGATTTCTGCTTCCATTGGTATTGCCACAAATGATGGTATTTCATTCTTTTCATCTCCACATGGTCCATCATAATGTACATGCATCTCATTGTTATGTACTCATCAATTGATGAACCCTTCAGTTGTCTGTTTCCTGGCACTGTGAATAGTTATGCAATGGACATGGGAGTGCATTTGTTTGTTTTTCTGGTCGTGGAATTGCTGGATCATATATGTTAGTTAGCTCTGTTTTAAAATTTTTTGGGAAGATTCTCCATATGGCTTTCCGTAATGGCTGAACTAATTTACACTGTAGTAGTGTACAAGGGTTCCTTTATATCCTCATCAGCATTGCTATCTTTAGTCTTTTTTTGGTTATCTTTAATCTTTTTGATAATAGTCATTGTTATTTTTTTTGCTTTGAGTTTGAGTTCCTTGTATATAATCTCCATTTTCAATAAGATCCCTATATGTGTTGCATACAGTCAATTTTATTTATTAAGTAGAAAGTTGCATGGATACATCATATGTTAGTACCATCATTTCCCTCCTCCCTGATCCTATTTCACTGAAGGCCTTCCTCAGTAGGATTGCTGGTATTCCCCCTAGGTTTGTGGGTTATGAGATGTGAGAGCATCATTGTAAGGAGGGGACAATGCCTCTGGACATTCCCTTCTACTCTGTGGCTCTTACAATCTTTCTGGCCCCTTTTTCACAAAATTCCTTGATAATAATGGGTGTGTTTTAAGTCTACTTTAGTGTTGTGTTCTCAGCAGCTTCTGGATGTCCTCAGTGTCTGTCTTCCTGACTCTGGCGCTGGTTGGCAGGCTTGCCATGGAAGCAGCACTCTTGCTCATATCGCCAACTCCTCTGTGGTCTGACCTGGGATCTGTCTGTTATGCAAGGGGTAGTTTATCTCCTTGTTCTAGCTGCCTTCTGAAAAAGACAGATTCTCCAGTGGAGATTGAGGTCAGCGTATGTTCAAGGGGATAAGCATTATTAATGAAGAGACATTTAGATGAGTATAGCCTCTCTTTTAGCTAAAGACTAGTGGGAACTTCTTGTTGGAATCCATGATTTTTGTCTCCATAAAATTCTGACTTGGTTCCCAGTTCCAGCTAGGGGTCCATTACACTGAGCAGACCTTCTTATTTTTATTGACAACTTCCATAATTATAGACAATAAACCATGATAATTCCCTCTTCTTCCCACTTTCCTCTTCACAACTCCACTCTCCATCATATCCCCCCCCCCCAATCAGTCTCTTTTATTTTGGTGTCATCATTTGTTCCTCCTATTATGATGGTCTTGTGTAGGTAGTGTCAGGCACTGCGAAGTCATGGATATCCAGGCCATTTTGTGTCTGGAAGTGTGCATTGTAAGGAGTCCTACCTTTATTTTAGCTCTTACATTCTTTCTGCCACCTCTTCTGCAATGAGTCTTGGAAGGTGTGATAGATATGTTTCAGTGCTGAGAACTCCTTTGTCATTCTTCTCAGCACTATGATGCCTTTTGAGTCATACCAAGGTCACTGCCATCTGAAGAGAAGCTTCTCTAACCAAAAGTGAGAGTGACATTCATATATGGGTATGAACATTAACGGAAGTGCTTACTGGGCAGTTTGGTGAGCATAATAAATGCATTTAGCCAGACACCAGCAGATGTTACACCCCTGGGGCTCATGACTACCCCTGTTACAGGTTTTCAGTATCAGGCATGTATTCCCTCCCATGGAGTGGACCTCCAGTCCAATTACAGACTTGTTGGTTTTCCCCATAACAGACATGCCACTATTGCACAGGTTGGCTCATTTGGCCTGGCTGGTCAAAGTTAAGGCTTGCAGTGTCCACTGTTGTTTATCTTGACTGGTGACTTCACTCTCATGGAGCTGCATGTAGTGTAGTTTTTTCCAGCTTTCTGTCAGCTGGTCTACAAGGAGGAGGTTTTCAGCTCAGCTCCAGCAAGATTTCTCTCACTGAGCAGATCTTTTAGCCAGTTAGAGAGCTGTTGGTTATCCACCTAAGCTGGGCGATACTATTGCACAGACATGTCCATCTTGTCAGGCTAGTTGCTTTTGTATAGCAGTGTCCCCTTGTAGCACAGAAGGTTACATAGTCAATTTTGAGAGGCATTTTTAAAAATTCATTAGAATTCAGAGACATGTAGGAGAGACATTTGCTTCAGAAGGAAGTATATCTAGAGATGAAGATTTCATTGGTCCATGGATAATGTCTTCATTGCTTTCTGCCCTGTGGTCTGGGATTATGCTATGTTTTTTACTAAGAAACAGAGATAAAAGGACATAAGAGAAAGGATCTGCATTTGCTATGCTGGCCCACCGTAAAATAAATGATAGCTGAACCTCAGCGGTGTTGGGAAAAAAAATGCTGGAGGTGCCAAAAAGGAATAAACCTAGGTCCTATAAAAGCTGGTGGGGAACTAAGCTTGAAGTTGAGGAAAGGATAGGAAATGGAGAGAAGTTGGTATCCCCAAACTGGGATTCCACACTACAACAGGGCAGTCGTGGCCTTGAGGCCAGACCACCACTACCACCTGCCAGTGTTGGATGAATGACAGGAGTTGGAATTGTGTGTGTGTGTGTGTGTGTGTGTGTGTGTATGTGTACATGCTTGTGTGTGGGTGTGGACCATTTGGAAGTCAGAAGACAACTTTTGGATATCAGTCCTCACCTTCCACTTGGTTTTTGAAGCAGGGTCTTTTGTTGTTCACCACTGTGAGACTAGCTGCCCTGAGATCTTCTGGGAAATTTTCTCGTCTCCACTTCCCATCTAGCTGTAGGCAAACTGGGATTACAGAAGCCTGACTTTTACAGGTCCAGGATCATGTGTGGGTGCTGGGATCTGAACTCAGGGGCTCAGAGTTGAGAGGTAAGGACTCTATCCACTTACCCATCTCCTCAGCCCCTGGATCTTGAATTTCACTTAATTTAATTATCTTTAACATCTGATTGTTGAATTTGGGTGGCTGCTAATGTTTAGAGTTTGTCATGGCAAACAGCATGTATACCAATTTGAGTGAAAATTGTAGGAAGGAGTCAAAATTTTTTCCTAAGGGTTTGCTCCTCATTAATTACTTTTTAATGTCTAAATTCCTCAAGGGCACATCTAATTTATTATTTGTCTTTGTAGCATTTAGCTGGATCAATGACTGACTCTTAGCTGAACTGAGCTGATAATAAGATAAAGTTATGTTTTCTATCTTGAAAGTTGCTCTTCAGGAATTCATTTCCTTACTGATTAAAAATATAATGGGTTTAGGAGATATAATTGATATTCCATAAAATTTGGCTTTTTTGAGTTTGTATGTTTCTGTGTGCAAATCTGCGTATCTTGTACACATGGATGTAGACGTCAAAGGAGAAGGTTGACTGTCGTACTGTATTGTTCATCCATGTGTTTTCTTGAGACATAGTTTCTTAGTAATCTAGAGTTGTCATTTTCCCTGCTCAGACTGGCTGCCCAGTGAGCCTCAGTGATTCTCCAGTCTCCGTGTGCATGACCATATCCAGTTGTGTATGTGGGTTCTGGGAAATTGAACTCAGGACCAATCAGACCCTCTCGGGCTCTCGTGCTTGTATGGCAAGCTCTTACCTGTTAAGGCATCTCCCCAGCTCCAAAATTTGCCATGTCTAACTCAATAGTTGCTACTACACTCAAAAAGTTCTTTACCCAGCATCACTAATTCCAGAACTGCTTAATCATCCCCCAAAGAAACTGTCTCCCAGTAGTACTGTCCCCTTCTCCACACGCTGTCAGCCATTACTCTGCTTTCTGCCTCTCTCTATTTTCTTGTTTTGGATAGCCATACAAATGAAATCATATGGCATGTAGTCTTCTGTGACTGGCATCTTTCATTTAGCTTGTTTTCAATGTCTATGCATGTCGTAGCAGTTTTAGGACTTTATTCCTTTTTGTTGGCAAATAGTTCATTGTCTATTAACACCTCATTTTGTTTTTAGCAGTTGATATACATTGGAATGCTCTCAGTTTTGGCTTTTTTGGGTTTGCTTTTAAAGGTAGGGTCACACTCTAGACCAGGAGGAGGTGTGTCTCTAAGGGTGGGCCTTGGACTGATGTAGCACAATCCTCCCTTGCCGGAATTAGCTCAGTTTCTCTACTACCTCCCAGCTGTGGTGACGGTATGCAAGGTCCAGCCTCTGCTCTGCCATGCCATGATGAAACTTCCCCTGGAGACTCTAAGCTGAAATAAATCCTTTTCTTCCACATACTGCTTTTGGTTTGGTGTTTTGTCCCAGCAGTTCTCTGGGAATATGTCTAGGAGTGGAATGACTGGTTCTTATGAGAACTCTACTCTTGTTATTCTGAAGACCCTCCAAGTCGTTTTCCAAACTGGCAAAGTGGCTATACCACTTTACATTCCAGTGAACAGGGTCTGGGGGTCCAGTTTCTCTCCATCCTTGCCAGTTGGAATTTCATTGTGATTTTCATTTGCATTTCTGTTCATCTTTTATTATGCTTGTTATCTATTTTCATATCACGTCTATTCAAATATTGTGCTAATTTTTAAAACAAGGTTATCTGTTTTTCTACTGTTGAAATGTAAGAATTATTTTTTAAAAAAATATTTTATTTTTATTTATTTGATAGAGCAGGAGAGAGAGAGAAAGAGAGAGGGAGAGAATGGGCGCGCCAGGGCTTCTAGCCACTGCAAATGAACTCTAGACACGTGCGCCCCCTTGTGCATCTGGCTAACATGGGTCCTGGGTCCTTTGGCTTTGCAGGCAAATGCCTTAACCACTTCGCCATCCCTCCAGCCTGAATTGTAAGAATTATTTACATATTCTGGGATACTTCCTTATAAGATACATAGCTTGCAAATACTGTTCCCCTGTATGTATTTGATGGTGTCCTTTGAAATACAAAAGCTTGCACACATGATGAAATCAAATTTATCTTTTGGTGGTTCCTTTGTGTTTGTATCTGTCCTTGTCATATCTGGTTGTCTGGTTCATTATAGAAAGTAGGGTATTGATGTCACAGTTTTGGTTCATACATTTTATAGCCCTATTATTAGGTACATATGTGATTATAATCATTATATTTTCCTTTTAACTTACCCTTTTATCATGAAAAAACATCCTTTGTGTCTAGTAACAGCTTTCATTTGAAGCCTATTTTGTCTGATAATCATTATCCCTCTCATCTTTTATTCCTGTTGGCATTATGTATTAGTTTTCTAGGGCTGCCCAGGCTGCGTGACTTTCCACACAGAAATTAATTTTCTCACCATTCTGAGGCTACAAGGATAAGACTCAGGTGCCATCATGTTTGGTTTCCTGCAAGGCCTCTTGCTTGGTCGTCACAGGGTTTTTCTCTGTCCATAGGTCAATGGAATGTTTCTGTGTGTCCAACTTTTCTCTTTCTACAAGGACACCAGTCAGATTGTATTGTAGTCCAACCTAATGGCCCTATTTTAACTTATTTATCTTTTCGGGGTCCTGTCTCTAAATTTTAGTCACATTCTTTTTTTTTGTTTGTTTGTTTTGTTTTTTTGAGGTAGGGTCTCACTCTAGCCCAGGCTGACCTGGAATTCACTCTGTATTCTCACGGTGGCCTTGAACTTATGGTGATTCTCCTACCTCTGCCTACCGAGTGCTGGGATTAAAGGCATGCGCCACCATCCCTGGCATTTAGTCACATTCTTAATTAATGGTGCTTAGGGCTTCAATCTATAGATTTTAAGGAATACAATCCAGCCTATAACATATGGTATAGCCTCTCTTTCTCTTTTAACTTCAAGTCAGGATTTTACTATGTATCCCAGATGGGCCTTACATTTGCAGTCCTCCTGTCTATGTCCCCTGAGAGCTGTGGTTACAGGTGTCACTCAAGACAAGAAAAGTGATTTTCTTTCCTAATTTCTCTGCTTTTCTAATTGCTGGCATTGTCACCTGAGGTATGCACAGTTTAAGAAATTGATGTGTGGGCTGGAGAAATGGCTTAGCAGTTAAGGCATTCACCTGCAAAGCCAAAGGATCCCAGTTCAATTCTCCAGGACCCACATAAGCCAGATGCACAAAGGGCTCATGCATCTGGAGTTCGTTTGCAGTGGCTAGAGGCCCTGGTGTGCCAATTCTCTCTGTCTGCCTTTCTTCTCTTTCCCTCTCTCTCTCTCTGCTGGCAAAGAAATAAAAAGAAAATTTTAAAAAAGCATTTGATGTCTGTCTGTCTATCTCTCTCTCTCTCTCTCTCTCTCTCTCTCTGTGTGTGTGTGTGTGTGTGTGTGTGTGTGTGTGTGTGTGTGTGTAGATCGAGGACATCCTCAGAGTGCCCACCCTATCTTCCACCTTCTTTGAGACAGGGTTCCTCTTGTTTCTGGCTTTGCCTTTCATGATCATTAGAGGCACTGGGAATACAAATGCCTGTGTCACTTTTTGTCAGGATTTAAGTGGGTCTAGGGCGGATGGAACCGGGGTTGGAGTATATATAATCCGCGTGCAGTAGTGGTTGCAGGCTAGAGGAGGATGTCGAGTGTCTTTTGCCTTGTTTTTTCTGAGACAGTCTCTCATTGAACCTAGAGCTTGCCAGTGTGGGGTTAGACTGACTGAACCCCAGGGATTCTTTTCTCTCTGTACTCCTCAGTGCTCGAGTTACAGGCCTGTGTGGCCACGCCCAGCTTTTGTGTGGGTGCTAAGAACTGAACTCAGGTCCTCATGCTTGTGTAGCAAGTGCTCTTATCTGTTGAACCATCTCCCTAGCCCCCAAATTTCCTTATCTTAAAAAGGAGTAAATAACTTGAAAATTTTAAGTATTTTGATGTCTACCCCAATACCTTTTATGATTTAGTATAGATCTATGATTCAAATTGAGGGCAAGAAATTTGGGGACTCAGAGTTGCTTGTTTGATAGAGACAACATGAATGTTAATGATCAGAAAAATTGGACTGGAATTTTTATGATGACTTTAGGAAAGGGCCACAAGAATCATTCAGTCTCCATTTTATTTTACAGTTCAGAAAAAGGGCTTTACAAAGTTACATGACTGTATGTTTGTAGTTGTATCTATTAAAACCCTTGGAATGATGCAAAACAGGCCCTCCTTAAAATGAATCTAGATTCTTGGGTCCTCCCTACCTCCCTAGAATTGAATCTGGGGCCTTATACCTGCCAGACGAGCACTCCGCCACTAAGCTATATTTCCAGCCCTACATCTGGGTATTTCTTATGCTTCCTTGTAGAACATGTTATATTTATAAGGACCTTTGCTTTCAAATGTGCTCATCATATTTCTGGTGATCATCACAGTCACAAATTGTAGGTGTGATTCTCATTTGGTGAATGCAAAACAGTACTAAAAATTCCTGACTTGTTTGTATTCACATAGGTGGTTATCCTAGATAGTATGCCTATTTTAATTTCTCCCAAGCCTGGGGCACCTTTTAGAGTAAAATTATATTAGGACAAAAGGCACCGATAGGGTAGTTCTGAGTAGTCTGGGACTTAAGGTAACTCTAGTGACAGAAATGTTATTGGCTCCTTTGTTTAGCCTTCAACATCATGGAAGGAAGAAAAACAATACAGGAAACAAAACCTTCCCAAGGGGAAATATATATATGTGCTGAGTAGACCAGAAGGATAAAAAAGTATAATGTAGAAAAAGCAGATAGCAGGCATTTCTTGGAGAATTTCTGGTGTTTATTTATTGAGAAGTTGACATTGTGACAGTTTTTATTTCTGTATTATTTCTTCGTTCTTTTCTTAGTGTTCTGTGAAGCTCTTTGTTTTCTTCCATTGAATTTTACTCAAAATTCTAGTTTCCACTTTGCAGTAGGTGGGCGTGGGTGAACTGAGCACTGCTAAGTTCTCAAAAGTTGGCAGCACCATTTGAAATGCTTTTAGGAACTATGGTTTTATGTAACATGAGTACAAAAATAACCACCTTAACATGCAGAATTTTAATGTAGATATATGTGTACCCTACTGAAAATCCCCCAATTTTTAAAAGAAACACACATGAAACTTGTTCTTGTATGAAATTCTAATGTGTTCATAGCACACTTTGAAAAATAAAAAGATGAGAAAGAGCAAGTATAGGAAAATATACAAAACCTGTAATTAAACCAATTTGTTATTTCTAAGGGAAACAGATTTTAAATGTATTTTATCAATTGTTTTATTTTTAGACATGTGTGACATTAAAGTAAAATGAAAGATTTTTCTGGATGACTGTGCTATGAAGTATTAAAAGAATATTTTCCTGGTTGGGGGTGTAGCCCAGTGGTATACTTGCTTAGTTTGTTGACTGCTTCTGGGTAGCTATAACTAAAATACCAGAGAGAACAGCTTAAGGGAGGGAGGGTTTGTTTGCTCATGGTTCCAGAGGGTCCACTCTGTGATTGCTTGGACCCATGTGCTTTGGTGGAACACCATGGTGGTGGGAGCACATGGTGTAGAGGTTCTTTCTTTCATGATGCCCAGAAAGCAGGGGATGGACAAGGACCTTCAAAAGCATACTCTCCTTCCACTCACAGCCTAATGTCCTTCCTTAATCTAGTCCCAAACTCTTAAACTTTCCATAACTTCTCAAAATAATGCCATTAGCTAGGGATGAAGTATTCACTACATGAGCCTGTGGGGATGTCTCATATTCCAGACCCAAAAGCTAGCACGTGCAAGTCTCTTTGTTTAATTTCCAGTGCTGCAACAATATTGTCTTCTAATCTTTAAGGCAGCATTTTATTTCTCATTATTGAAAGTGAGATTTTAGTGCTTTCTGTTTAATTCTCATTTAGGGAGGGATGAAATCAGTCTAAAAACATTTATTCAAGCATCCTACTACTGATACTATCATTGTATAAGCTGAACAACATATTTACTTCCGGGATTTCTTTTTGACCTATATCAATGTTTGGTACTTCTGTGTGAACACTTAGAATTATAGAAATTTCTTCCAGAACTTACTGTGCACTTTCTTACAGCAGTAGGTACTATAGGCATGTCTGCTTTCCAGGTTCTCTCAGGTGACAGGGCTGTCAACTATCTTACCGTGACAAATGAGGGTCATTGGTGTATGACTTTTTCAGTTAGCAATATCTGTTGTCTTGTACAATACCAGAAAGCCAACTTTTAAGCTATTAATTCATGATTTTTGTTCATGTAAGTTTACCATGCCAGCACACCCATTCTCTCTCCCTCTATCTGCTTCTCTCTCTGCAGTGGCTGGAGGCCCTGGTGTGCCCGTTCTCTCTCTTTTTACTTCTCTCTCTCTCTCTCATAAATAAATAAATAAATAAATAAATAAATAAATAAATAAATAAATAAATAAATGTTTCAAATTATTATTGTTAGGAATAGGGAAGATGGCTCAGCACTTAAAGGTGCTTGCTTGCAAAACCTGCCAGCCCAAGTTCACTTTACTAGTACCCATGTCAAGCCTGAAATAAAAAAGTGTTATATGCATTTCGTGTTCGCTTGCAGTGGCAAGAGACCATGGCAGTCCATACATGCACATGTGCTAATAAATCATTAAAAAATAAACTAATTATTAATAGGATAACCTTTCACACTATTTCTTAGAATGGATTTTAATGTAGACAAACATAAGTAGGTTTTGGGGTAAGTAGTCCATTAGAGTAATTAAATTTCACTTGCAAAAATTTTTAGTTAGATTTTTTTTTCTTTTAAAATGGGTCATTGCCAGAAGCAGTTCATTTATTTGGCAAGATATTCTTAGCATATGGATTTGCTATAGACCTGAGAATTCTAAAATGTCCATGTAATTTCAGAGATTGCTTTTTGGTATTTGGCATAAACTATGAACTTCTTGCTAGTTTAAAGGGAAACTAAAGCCCAAACATATATGAAAGTGGAGAAAATTTACTAATATTTTAAACTGGTTGGGTTTGAAAGTAATGAAAGTAGTCTAGTGTTCTATTTGAGCTATTGTTAGTTATAATGGAATATGTAAATCCACAACCAAACTATTCTCTTCTTTTGTAACTTTTTTATGAGAGAGAATGAATTGGCGTGCCAGGGCCTCCATCCACTTCAGTCAAACTCCAGACATGTGTGCCATCTGTGCACCTGTGTGACCTTGTGCACATGTGTGACCTTGGGCGCCTGTGTCCCCTTGGGCGCCTGTGTCCCCTTGGGCGCCTGTGTCACCTTGTGTGTCTAGCTTATGTGGGATCTGGAGAGTCGAACATTGGTCCTTGGGCTTTGCAGGCAAGCACCTTAACCACTAAGACATCTCTCCAGCCTGCCAAAGTTTTCTTAAATCAGATTCAGTTATGATTTTTGCAAAAGGAAAGGTTATTTATTTTGGGCTTTGGTTTCCTTTTTAATTTCAGTCGCTCAATTATTTGGGACCATTTGTTACATTTTTGTGTGTGTGTGCTGTGTGTGTGTGTGTGTGTGTGAAAGAGAGATGAGGTGTGTGTGTGGTGTATGCATGTGTATGTCGATGTGTGCACCTGTGCATGTGTGTGTGGAGGCCGGAGGAGGAGGAGGTCCTCCTCTATCTCACATTCCCATGTTTTCAGGAGACAGAGTTGTTCACTGACCCCGAAGCTGCCATTTTTTCTGGTCAGACTGGCTGACCAGTCAGCTCCAGTGATCCTCCAGTCTCTGCTCCCCACAGCATGGGGGTTACAGGTGTGTGTGTGTGTGTGTGTGTGTGTGTGTGTGTGTGACCACACCCACCTATTTTCTTGGGTGCTGGGGAATGAAAATTGAACTTGGAGTGAATTAGACCCTCTCAGGTCCTCATGTTTGCACAGCCAGAACTTTTATCTGCTGAGCCATCTACCTAGCCCCCAAACTTGCCATTTAAAAATGTTTAACTTCCTAGTCCCCCCACCTTTTCTCTATTTTTTTAAAATAGAGGGTCTTGCTCTGTAGCCCAGGCTGGCTTGAAACTTACCAGGCAATCTACGCTGGCCTTAAACTCCTGATCATCCTGCCTTAGCCTACTGAGTGCTGGGGTTATAAGTATGCACTACTTATTACAGTTTTTAAGAGAAACTAGTGTTTGGTCAAGAAATAAAGATGAAGCTGGGCATGGTGCTGCCTGCCTTTAATCCCAGCACTTGGGAGGCAGAGGTAGGAAGATGGCCACCCTGAGACTACATAGTAAATTCCAGGTTAGCCAGGTCTAGAGCAAAACCGTACCTCCAAAAACCAAAACAAATAAAACAAACCAAAAGAAATAAAACAAACCAAAAGAAATAAAACAAACCAAAAGAAATAAAACAAACCAAAAGAAATAAAACAAACCAAAAGAAATAAAACAAACCAAAAGAAATAAAACAAACCAAAAGAAATAAAACAAACCAAAAGAAATAAAACAAACCAAAAGAAATAAAACAAACCAAAAGAAATAAAACAAACCAAAAGAAATAAAACAAACCAAAAGAAATAAAACAAACCAAAAGAAATAAAACAAACCAAAAGAAATAAAACAAACCAAAAGAAATAAAGATAAGTTACTAGGGAAGTTTTTCAGGGATTTTTAAGCAGTTTTGTGGAAATTGTATGTTAATATAATTAAAGCATTGTATCTATTGGAAATAGGATTTAAAGATAAACAAGCTGACATTTAAATCTATTTGCTCCTTGAGTCTTTATGATAAGATCATAAGAAAAATGTTAAGTTAAACAACATGTTAACTTAAAATTTTGTTTTCTAAATTCAGCACCTCTAAAGCATGTTTGGTTCTTACATAAGACTCCTTTCTTGGTTTGCTATTTTTTGGACAAAATGCTGAGAGAGAATCTGTGTGCCATCTGCTCTGTCATCATCAATCTCAGATCAAATTCCCCAAATTTAGATTGAATTCTTACTAACTTGCAACTTGTGCTTTTCCCCTTGACCTCTGGAATACCTGCTGGTTTATATTGTGGGTTAGGTTAACAAGATCTTTAAATGCTATGAGACAAGACTATGTTATTACAGCCACCAGCCTTGTGATCAAGTTCAAATTCATTGTGAACTTGGTTGGCAGCACTGGGCCAAAGACAGCTTTGAGTTCAGGAAATGGAAAATCAGGACACAAAACAGTGATGGTCGCCCAACTTTTAAGGTTCATTAAATTTAGTTGATACTCTTTATGTATATTATATATAATATATATTATTTATATTTGAGAAAGAGAGAGAGAATGAGTGAGTGTGTGTGTATGGGCATGCCAGGGTCGTCTTGCTACCAGATGAACTCCTGACACATGCTTCCCTTTGCTTTACATGGGTACTGGGGCATCAAACTGGACTGTCAAGCATTGCAAGCAAGTTTCTTTAACCACTGAGCCATTTGTCCAACCCATTAAATATATTTTTATTATGTTTTGTATCAATATAGACTATCGAATTCATAATAAAGCTTATTATGATTGCTACCAAACTCCAAAGATAAGTTAAAACTAGAAAGCTCTACAGGAGGAGACATGAGGTTGAGGAACATAAATATCTACAGACAGAGATAAGGTTAATGAATATTTTTTCTCTTCTTCAATCATTTATTTGTCAAATTCTAACAATAACAAGTTGAATAAGAAAATAAAGAAGGGGGCTGGAGAGATGGCTTAGTGGTTAAGGTGCTTTCCTGCGAAACCTAAGGATCCAGGTTCAACTCCCCAGAACCCACATAAGCCAGATGCACAAGGTCATGCAAGCATGCACACAAGGTGGCACATGCATCTGGAATCTGATTGCAGTGGCTAGAGGTCCTGGCCTGCCAGTTCTCTCCCTGTCCCTCTCATAAAAAATAAAAGAAGGGATGATCATGATACTCTTGTGGATAGAAAGGTGTTACTAGTCTGTCACTTTGACTTTCTTTCTACTATATATTTTATATGACCCTTTAAGTTTTTCCCCACACATAGGTGTGCACATGTGTGTATATGTGTGCACATGTGTGCACATGCACATGAAGGCCAGATATTGATGTTGAGTGTCTTCCTTAATTGCTGTCCACCTTAGTTTTTTGAGACAGAGTCTCTTACTGAATCCAGAGCTCCCAATATTGCCAGATTAGCTAGCCGGAAAGTCCCAGGGTCCACCTGTCTCTGCCTCCCCAGTGCTGGGATCATAGGCATACATCATCATGTCTGGCCCCCCTACCTATTTTTTTTTTTTTTTTTGCCTGCCTGCCTCCCTCCCTCCCCTTCTTCTCCTCCCTCTTTCTCTCTCTCTCTCTCTCTCTTTCTTTTTGTTCCTTCCTTCCTTCCTTCCTTCCTTCCTTCCTTCCTTCCTTCCTCTCTCTCTCTCTCTCTCTTTTTCTCTCTTTCATTCATTTGTTCGTTCATTCGTTCATTCCGTTTTGATTTTTCTAGATAGGGTTTCAATCTAGCCCAGGCTGACCTAGAATTCCCTATGTAGTCTCAGGGTGGCCTTGAACTCATGGAGATCCTCTGATTTCTGCCTTCCAAGTGCTGGGATTAAAGGCGTGCACCACCACACAGGCATGTCTGGCTTTTATGGAGGTGCTGGGGATTTGAACACAGGTCTTCGTGTTTGAGTGCTAAGTACTTTCTGACTGAGTCATCTCCTCAGGCCCCCCTGAACCTTTGAGGTATTTTTTATTTGTTATTTATCTTTGTGTGTATGCATGTTTGTAATGTGTGTGATGTATTATCTGAGTGCATGTGTGCCATGGTGTGTGTGTGGAAGTCAGAGGACAGCTTTGGCGTGTTTCTCCTCTCCTTCCACCTTCTTTTGAGACAGGGTCTTTCTTTCCTCTGCTACTTTGAGCTTCTGCACTCTTCTTGCTCCTTCTCCCCGGTTGCTGTAGGTGTGTTGAGATTACAGATGCATGCAGCCAGTTTGCATCTGGTTGTACGTGGGCACTGAGAAACTTTGGTTGGCATGGTTGCAAACAAGCACCTTTAACCACTGAGGACTGTCTCCAGCTCCACCCCAAACCTCTTAAAAATATCTTGTAGAAACCATATAACATTGCTCTAGATATTTCTATATTTCCTAAGAATGACATTATCCCACTATCCCTCATATATATCTCTAATATAATATTCTTTTGAACTCAACCATACTTCTGCACTATCATCTCATCTATATTTTTAATATTTATTTATTTAACAGAGATAGAAAGAGACAAATATAGAGAGAATACGCTTGCCAGGGCCTCTAGCCACTGCAAACGAACTCCAGACATATGCACCACTTTGTGTATCTGGCTTTATGTGGGTATTGGGGAATTGAACCTGGGTCCTTAGGATTTGCAGGCAAGTGCCTTAACTGCTAAGCTATTTCTCCAGCTCTCATCTATATTTTATGTTAAAATTATGTATAAAAAGTTTATGCATTCCATTTGATTGTTTTCTCTCTTGAGGCCCTTTTTTCATTTTTTAAAATGCCTGTGTTGTGTGTGTGTGTATGTGATCTGTGTGTACAGGGGCATGTGTGCTGCACATGTGTGGAGGTCTGAGAACAACTTTGGGGGGTGTTTGTTCTCTCCTCCCACCTTCCTTGAGACAGGGTCTCCTTTGTTGTTTTCTCCAATGCTTGTGTGCCAGTCTAGCTGGCCCAGAAGCTTCTGGATTCTCCTGGCTCCACTTCCCATTGCCAATTGATGGGTTGGAATCATAATCACCACTTGGTGTCCATCTTTACATGGGTACTGGAAAATTGAACTTGGGCTGGAAGGCTTGCCAGCAAGTATGTTACTTTTGAGCCATCTCCCCATCCTTTCTATGTCTTTTTAATCTTTGTATTGTACTTTGAAATTAAAAAAAATTTTAATGTTTCTATTCTTCACACATGGTACTATGTTTCATACCATGCTTTATTTTTATTTTTGGTTTTTCAAGGTAGGGTCTCATTCTAGCCCAGGCATATGAATTCCTCATATCCTCCATCCTGTCTTAATATATACCCATGAATTTTAACCCAAATATGTTAGACTTGATTATCAATATTATAGATACACAGATTGTCTAGCTGGGGGGGGGGTCCCTTTCAGACAATTTTCAATGTTTTTTAAACATAACTATTGTAGTCTTTTAGTACTTCCTTGCTTTGAAACTTAAATTTTTGTGTGATGAAAATAGTTGTAATATTTATATAATAAAGTAAATAATAAAGGTAGTATAGGCATTTACATAATTAAATAAATTTTCTTATGCCATCACCTGGTGCTAGTTTTGTCATTGCCATGACAGAATGCCTGACATGTACAATTTGAAAGAAGTAAAGATTTACTTAGCTCCTGGTTTCAGAGATTGCAGACCATGTTTCTTGGGTCTGTGGGTTCTGGGCCCATGGAAGGCAAGACATCCTACACTGGAGGAGATGAGGAAAATTCTTACAGAATGCTCTTTATTAGACAAAAGAAGTGAAGTGACAAAATAAAAAAATAAGTTATTTTGCAATTCCCAGTGGGATTAAATCAGGCAAGAATCACCTATGAAGGCTAAAAGTACCTGGGAAAAGATTGAATAGAATAGGATAGTCACATGATCTCAAGCCCACTCCTGAGAAAGTATTTCTCTGCATGGCAGCCAGGAGGGAGAGAGAAAGAGAGACAGAGACAGAGAGAGAGAGAGAGGGAGAAGGGGAGGGGAGAGGAGGGGAGAGAAGAAGGGGAAGGAGAGAGAGAGAAGAGAGAGAAGGGGAGGGAGGAACAGAGAGAGAAGAGAAACACCTCTGCAGTTCAGAGAGGCCAAATACCACGATGTTTAAGATGGAAAGAAATCCTTGTGGGGCTCTCCTCCCATGGACGTCTGCTCTGACCCCCCCCCTTTTCCCACACACCTTGGGCAGACAGTGACAAGCATGGGTACCCTGATGCTTATTGTCATCGTCTTCCCTAGATTTTCGTGGGCAAACGTCACTTCCTCACTTGCTCCTGTGAATCCATTTTGCCTCTTCATATTTCCAACCTCTGTGGGGCCTTATCAGAAGTAGGTACTGTGGTGACCCAGTGGTCTGATCCATCAGGCATCATTAGCCTTCATAAATAAGAGCTGTGAGGTGTACTGCATTGAATCCCACTTTTATAAAGTTCAGGTGTATACCTCCATAATACTTGTTACAATTTCTGTTTCAGGATGTATCAGTTCTGGTGTCTTTTCTAATTTGGCTTGAGGCTGCGGGGTGAGGGGCAGGCAGCAGAGAAGGAAATGAATGGCTTCAGGCTGATATTTAGCACATCATTTTACTGTGTTTGGGTCATCTTTCTATCTATTTAGCTTGTGTTTCTCCATTCTTAGAAATGAGAATGTTTTAGAAGACTCACTACCTTGATGAGTCTATACATGCTGTCTAAAGCAGCAGCATCGCATGCCATTCTTATAACCCTGTCCAAAGAAATGCTTTAGGCAAGTCATGCTGCTGTCTTGGGAAAGCCTCTTCTTGTGGCACTCAGGTTCTCATGAGCAACTTGTCTCATAATGCGGGGCAGGACATCAAGTTCTGTGATTGGAAGAATCTACCTCCTGACCTTCGTCCACCCCCAGACATCTGTCCCTCTCCTGCCCCTGGATGTGTGCTATGTATTGGTGGGTGATTTTAGCACTCTGATCAGAGAGGCATTATGTAGGCCTCCTTTATGGGAAACTTATTCTTGTGGATCCATGAAATGTCTAGATTGTCTATTTTGAGAAAAGTAACTTAAGCAACAAATTTCTTTTGCGAATGCTTATCAGTTATTTCCATTAGAGAGAAGTCTTGTCATTGAAACCGAGGAATAAATGAATATGTGTGTGTGTGTGTGTGTTTGTATATAATAAAATAAAACATACAATTTTATATAATAACATGCAGTAGAGAGTTACCTAAACTGCACTTCCTTGAAAGCAGTTCCCTCAGATCCATAGGGGTCATGAACATACGATGATCTCAGTTACGAAACAGTGGTGAGTCCTTTCTAGGAAAAAAAAAAAAAGTGGTGCTAGCAGCAGCGGTGGCGGTGACATCACCTGGGTGCTTGTTAGAATTGCAGACTCAATTCTCCAGACATAGTGACTGCAAATCCGCATTGTGATAGCATTTCCAGGTGGTTTATATAAACATTATGTTGGAGAAGCACTGAAATAGTTGATGTGGGACTGTCCGCTTCTACAAGATTGAGAAAAGCCTGCTCATATTGTGAAGCAGTCGCAGATTCCAAGTAGCCTACCTGGGAAATCCTGTTGGTGTGAAAGGAGTTGTAGACATGGCAACCATTGCCTTGATCTACTTTTTAAAAAATATTTTATTTTAATTTATTTATTAGAGACAGAGAGAGGGAAAGAGAGGGAGAGTGAGAATGGGCATGCCAAGGCCTCTAGCCACTGCAAACGAATTTCAGACAATGCACCATCTTGTGCATCTGGCTTACATGGGACCAGGAGAATCGAACTGGTGTCCTTAGGCTTCGCAGGCATGCGCCTTAACTGCTGAACCATCTCTCCAGCTCTTGATCTACTTTTTAGAAGTTGGCTTTCTCACATTGCTCCTTCCAAGAAGATTTAAGATGTTTCAGATATGCTGAAATTTGACATTTTATTAGCTAAGGTTAGAGTCCTGAAAACCTTTTTGTCTATTTTCCTGCTTTGTGAATGTTTTTTAAAGCAGGGGTTGCTACAGCGCTTCAACTTGAAGGAAAACTAGGAACCCATGCTGTGGCTGTGGCCGTGGCT
Organism: Orientallactaga sibirica; assembly: GCA_036365145.1. Classification (NCBI taxonomy): domain Eukaryota; kingdom Metazoa; phylum Chordata; class Mammalia; order Rodentia; family Dipodidae; genus Orientallactaga; species Orientallactaga sibirica. Next base: position 22,466,887 of record JAEOAD010000004.1, read on the forward strand.
GTGGGCATACCTGCTTTCTGTGTCCTAGCTGTGTTGGGACTCCTGGGTATGGTAGGGTGGACTCTTTGTTCCACAACACAGTAGGGCTGAGTTTAAGGTGCTGTAACCCCAGGGGGACATGCTGATACCTCATGTTACCCCAGCATTGGCTGCAGCAAGATGGATGGTAACCTTGTGTCAGAGTTTCCTAGCTTTCTAGTTGTTTTATTTATGTTTAGGATGATGAGGAAGGGATTGAGCCTCCACCCCTAGACTTGGCCTTATCCCTCAGTATTTCTGAGGGGTAGACAGGTCAGGTGTGACTTTGATGGGTAAGAGTATGTGCTGAAGAAAATACTTGGAGCTAATGCTGGGTTGTAGGAACCTCTCACTGGCTTACTGTGGTAGGAGGACCTGTGGGAAGTTCTAGTGTGAGGCACTGTCAGAGGGTGGCCATATGTTGTTAATAATAATAAAATAATAATGCCAGAAGGCTCTATTATAATAGTGTAGAATACTTTGTTACTTTTTCAATTCATCTCAATATATAAACATAAAACAAAAAAGTGCTGAAAAAATAAAGTGCTGGATTTGGAATCAATGGGATAATAGTTGTCCTGCTTAGTAATTTTGTGACCTCTGTGTTATAATGACATAATGTGTTAAGAACTCAAAACAATGTCCAGGGTAGAATAACTGCCCATTGAACACACATTACTACCCACACTTGGTATTTTAACCAATTCCTTACCCATTTTTTTTCTTCATACTTGCTGAGTAGGGATTGAAGCAGCTTCTTATAGTTTACTCCATGAATTTCCAGGATTCTCTGCCAGGAGAACATTCTCCTCTGTTACATTGGCTTTCAGAGGCACAGTGCTTCCAGCCTGCCAGACTCATCAGCTGTCTCATAGCCAATAGAGAGCTGAGGATAGGCCATTTTACATAGAGGATATGCCAATCTGTCAGTCAGAGTCAAGGACACGAAAGTGTGTATTTGAAACAATAGCACATGGTGAGAAGGACTTCGTGCATTAAGTTGAACTTTCTGTATAGCCAAGGATCTTACTGATCTTACTGCCTGAGCCTCCCAAGTGATGGGATCACAGGTGTGTCCCACCATACCCAGCCATACTTGAAATTTTCCAAGAAAGTAAGTATTGGGCACATGCTTTTAAGCTTCATTATGGTAATCATTTCACATTTTATACATGTCAATAAATCATATATATATATATATATATATAATTTGCCAATTATATTTCAGTGAATCTGGAAAAATGAAGATAGTCCTGAATCTGTTTTAAATTTGTAGAAATGCAATGAAAATGGTTAAATGTTCTGAAAAATGAGTAAAGGGTACTATAAAAAATGGCTACTGAGGGTAACTGAGTGCCTTGGGGAGGTTCAGGAAGGGTTTCCCATAGAAGTGGCCTTGGATTGAACTGTGAAGGAAGATTGTAGCTCAGTCAATGAGGATGAGGTAGAGGAGGGCATGTCATCCATCGTGTGGTAGAAGCATCGGGATCAAGGTGAAGGAGATCACCTCAAGATTGTGATTCAGGAAGAGTTTTGGAGACAGACCATGTAGAGATGTGTAGGTCGTAAATAGATTTTGATTTTTTGTTTTAAGAACAATGGAAAACCAGTAATGATATTTAAACAGTATGTTCAAAGTAGATGACATGATGAGTTTTTTTAAATTTTATTAAAATATTTAACCTGGGCTGGAGAGATGGCTTAGCAGTTAAGGTGGTGGCCTGCAAAGCCTAAAACCTGGGTTTGATTCCCCAGTACCCATATAAAGCCACATGCACAAAGTGGCATATATGTCTGGAATTTGTTTGCAGTGGCTGGAGGCCCTGGCACACCCACTGTCCTTGCTGTCTCCTCTCTATCCCTCTCTGTTTGCAAATAAACAAATAGTAGTCTAAAAGTACTTAACTTGAGTGTAGGGTGATATGTTTATAATCCTGCACTTGGGAGGCGATGAGGACTTTGGAAAGATCCAATCCAGCCTAGGCTTTATTGCCACAAGATCTGGTTTCAAAAAATACAAAAAAGCAAACAAACCCCTCAGATAATGGAAAAACAAACAGTACCCCCAGGAAAAAGAAACCCAACTCACTTCAAACCTATTACAACCAAAATGCCTCTTTAATACTTTTGGAGTTCATGGAGACTAGAAATTTTCTTTTCAACTAATCATAAACTCTACACGTTTTATTGAAGAGTCTTTCCCCCATTGATCTATTATATACTCATCATGCAATGAAATTTTCTATGTAACTTGATCTTTTATGTAGTAAAATGTTTTAATAAGACCTGTGTGTTATGGTCTTACTCTCATCCCCTAAATTTGTACACTGAAGCCCTTAGGAGCTGGGGCCTTTGAGGGGATGATTAGGTCAGGAGGGTGGAACCCTTATCAATGCGATTAGGACCTTTTCAGAAAAGGCCTAGAAAGCTGCCTTATCCCTTCCAACATGTGAACCACAGTGAGAACATGTGAACCACTATAAACCAGAGAGGAACTCAAACCACATAATGAATCTGGGTTTTGATCTTGGGATTCCAAGACTTCTGAATAGTGAGGAGTTAACTGCTATCGTTTATAAGTTGTCTAGTTTTTTTTTTTTTTTTTTTTTTTTTTTTTTTTTTTTGGCAGACCAAATAAACTAAGATGCTTGCATTTTTTTTTTTTTTTTTTACTTATATGAGGGGAGATCTGTTCATTCCTGATATAGGCCATTTTTATCCTTATTCTTGGTGTCTTAGTGACCTTGTAGATTTTATAACCCCATTTGGAGCTTTTTTTTTTTTTCAAAAAAACTTTTTATTTTATCTTACTTTTTTTGGAGAGAGACACAGAGAGGGACAGAGAGAGAGAGAGAGAGAGAGGGAGAGAGAGAGGGAGGAATACAGAGATGGGCGCGTGAGCAGTGTCTCAGCTGCTGAGAACGAAATCCAGATGTGCGCGCCCCCTTGTGGCCAAGTGCAGCATTGCGCCCTTGCTTCACTTTGCATCTGGCTAAACGTGGGACCTGGAGATTGGAACCGCTGGAGATTGGAACCAGTGTTCTGAGGGTTAGGAGGCAGGCGCCTTAACCCCTAAGCCATCTCTCCAGCCCATTTGGAGCTTTTTAAACTGGAGGGCTGAATGGTGTGTACAGCCTGGAACCAGCTCTGTTTTATCATGGTCTTTGGTAATCATGGATCTGTAGTCCACAGCAAGGGTTATTTGATCTTTCTTCTTGGTCGGAACTTATTCTGTCCCATACAAAAGTACTATAAGTAACTTCTCAGCCCCGAATTTTATATCCTACAGAGCCCACTCCTCATCTCGTTCTTCTAGGTTAAACCTCTTCAATGGTGAGGTTACTATTTATGGATCAAGGTGCCCTCAATCTCTCTGTATCCTGGGAAGTGCAGTTGATTGGAATTAAAGCAGAATTAGTACCAGAAAAGAAGTATTGCAATAGGGGACTGTTCTCAGTCATTGAAGGAGTAGTTTGTTTTCTTTTATATGTAGGACCCAGATTCTGGGAGGTGGGACACATGTGTTGAAGAGGTAGAGAAAATTCTCTGATTCTATTGTCACCTTGTTCTCCGATTAAGGTCTTGACACTTCAAAGGATCTATAGTTAGAAAAATCTCTCTTCAGGTCTTTGACGGTCCTTGAGGCATTTGTCAGCTTTCCAGGACAGTGAAGGCATCAATGAGATGATGTGGCAGTGAGCATAATCATGAGTTACTTAAGTTTTGCTACTGCAATTCAGAAATCCTTAAAAAAAATTGCTTCCGCATCCATGGAATGTCTTGGAGACACACTCTTGGCGAATAACTGCTTGGCTTCTGAGCCACTTGTGGTTGGGTTCTTTTGTGTGAATGAGATGTGTGCTTTTTTGACTGGAGACTTTTTTTTTCTTCTGGATTCATGTAAATTATACCATCATATACATGTGTTCTGAGGCTTGTGTGGATTGGATATTGGTGATTCAAGTTAATGATCTTTTATGCTAAAAACTTAATGTAGCAAACCAGTTGTGGTGGTACATACCACTAATTCCAGCACTGGGAGACTGAAGCAGGAAGAATGCAAGCTTGAGGCCAGCCCTAGACTGCAATAACAAGAATCTGTATCAAAACACATAAACAAACAAACAACAACAAAAAGAAGCCAGTAAAAAAGCCTTATACAATATGTGGTCTTTGTTCAATATAAAGTTTATAAGAACCACCCTTTGGTTTAGTGAGCCATAAGACTTAGGACTTCTCCAGTGAATTGTTTTGCAAGTCAGAGTTTAATTGTGAATGTCTTCTATACCAACAATTTGCTGAAATTTTCTACTGTGTTTTCTTGGTCACTGCTCACCCTGCTGAGGAGCCTGGTGGCAGTGGGTAGTGCCTGGAAGTACAATCTTGTTGAAGGGTGTAATGCAAACACTTATTACCATTTGTGATGCCCTATTTACTTGATTGCTTATTTACTATCTGCATGTCAGTCTTCTGGAAGCAGTGGGATCTGTATTTTATTCTTCATGGTGTGCCTGCAGCCTAGAGCAGAGTCCAGTGCCTCTGTCTGTATCTGCTCACAGAATACATGGACTTGGAGTAGTGCTAGTACCAGCAGGTCACAAGAAAGTTACAGGCACAAAGTTTTGGCTGTTGTTCATTGACCTGCTACTTGTGTTTTTGTCTATTTTAAGATAACGTCTCTTGTAGACTAAGCTGCTCATAAACTCCAGCTCACTATGTAGCTAAAGATGACCTTGGACTCCTGATTCTCCTGCCTTTACCTCCTAATTACTGGGATTACAGGTATGTGCTACTATGCTTGGCTGACCTGAAACTTTGAGTCCCAAAACATCTAGGTATAGTAAATTACTGCATGTTACCCAATTCTGTTGAAGAAATATGTGAGATGCATTTTCTTTTTAATTTTTTAAAAAAATTTATTTCTGAGAGAGAGAGAGAGAGAGAGAGAGAGAGAGAGAAAGAGGCAGCTAGAGAGACAGAATGGGTGTGCCATGGCTTCCAGCCACTACAAATGAACTCCAGATGCTTGTGCCACCTTGTGCATCTGGTTTATGAGGGTACTGGGGAATTGAACCTGTGTCCTTAGGCTTTGCAGGCAAGCGCCTTAACCACTAAGTAATCTTTCCAGCCCAAGAGATGCATTTTCTTATGCTGTAAAAACAACCATTAGCTTCTGGCTTATCTAAGCTTGAGGTTTGAAAGGCAATATAACCTGGGAGTGAGGATTTACTTCTTTTTGGCCTTGCCCTCCTAGATTTTCCGAGGCTTAGGGCACAACCATTTCCCTTCTGGAGCCTTAACTGAGCTAGTTGGAATGGAAACCATGTTGTTAAGGCAGCATAGAGATTTGGAAGGATATTTAGTTCTGGTGTATGCAGATAGGGTCTTAGTGATTTCATTTGGAGACTGCATCTGAAAGTTTCTTTCTCCTGATTTTCTGAAGAGGAAGGATGCTCCCTTCCTATCTTATTGACATTTTGGCTTCTACCCTTTCCATTCAACAAAACCCAGTGGAACCAAATGATGGAGACTCTTGGCCAGCCATAGAGGAAGGCAAGAGGGATCACGGGGCTCAGTCAGAGGAGTTGAGGTGCTCAAGGAGCCACAGTGAAGAGTGAGTGAGGCAGGACTTTCCTTCATGCCAGAGTGAACATGGTAGACATTGTGATGTGACAGACAGCAAAAGAACCATTTTGTGCCATCCTGTGGACTCTGTACTTTGTCACTTAAGAGTTAGATCTCTCTGCTAATGGTTTGTGTCTGTTTTTTTGGAGGTTGCAGGTTGAGATAGAGGTTGTCTGGAAAATTTGAGAGTAGGAAAAGTAAGAAATAGTTGTCATGTAAGTGGAATAGAAATCTGCCTAGAGAAAGCCAAGTTTACGTTGTTTGGAGATATAAACATCTCTGGCACAAACCCAATAGTATTTAACATCACATCTTCAAAGAAACCTTCTGTGGTCATAAGCCGTTAACTTTGGTATGCAAAGTTTGGTATCTCCTCCTGATACTCTCATGGCAATTTGGCTTTGGCTGTACCTTATATTTCTTATAACTCTGACTGGACCATCAGTTCCTTACATCTGTTCTCTCAAGGACAGACACTGCTGTTCTCTGTCTCTAATGCTGTGCTCTTTCAGGTTGGGCTCTGGGTAATGTTTGAATGAACTGAGATAGGAGAGGAGAGTGAGAGGTGACTTGGGATAGCATGTTGTCACAAATGCTTAGGAGTAGAAAATGTTGGAAAAGAGCAACAATAGCCAATAATAAGAAATGCTAGGAAAAGAAAACCGAGAATGAGAAGTATTGCATATGGCATCCAGTCACTGTAGACCTTGGAGAAGATCTGAAGTTAGATCAGAGACTTATGAAAAGAATGCATTACAACATCCTTTTTCCTCAAAACAGTGCAACATCTTGACACTCTTCCAAATTGTGTAGTAGTTATATCTAAGTTTATAAAAGGTTAAGAAAAACCACGTTTACTTAAACATTTAAGCAAAGCTAACAGTTGCTGTGTTCATATAACTTAAACTGTATAGCACTCCAGAGATGTGCATCTTTATGTGTTATGTATGGAGAAGAGTTATACATTTAAGGAAGTTTATTAAATCCAGATATTGGTATGTTCTAAATTATTATCTGGAATAGAAGTTAGGCAATAAGCAAAAGCCAACTTTACTATGTCATGTCTACAAACACTAGTCTATCTACTTTCTAGGATGGGGTGACTTCTAGAAAGCTGTGTTTGCTGTAGCCTGACACTTTTGTTAAAAATAATAGCTTGGCTTTTATAAAACAATTTGAGGTCCCATACAAAGTTTTATAAGTATAACATTACTATTTACTTCTATTTCTTCCCTTACCCCTGTTTTTGACTACAACTTATTATGTTCCATTTTCATGAAACCCATGAAATGGGCATATCTTGGTTATTTCATTGTGAGAGTTATATTTTAGTTCCAGAGGCATTGCATTTCTTTTGCTCCTTCTTAACTTATTGCCTGGTCTGTTGTGATGGAGACAGGAGATACATTTGGATTTTCCTTAATTTCCTAGTTTTCTTTGGAGACGATGGGATTTTTTTTTTTTTTGACATGGTAATTTACTTTTTTTTTTTTTATTTATATTATTCTGATTTTACATTCATAGTATTGGTTCCATTGTCCTCCTCCCTGTCCTCCCACTTTCAAAGAGACCCTCATCAATGGAGAATGTGGGTCGTGCATTGTGAGTTTAGTCAAGAGTTCTGGGGTGTAGGCCCCAGTCTCTGTGCATAATGCCCCAACTCATGACTCCAACAATCTTTCCGCCCCCTCTTCCAGCGAGTTTCCCTGAGCCACTTTGGGGTCATTTTAGTTCTGTTTCAGTGATGAGGTTTTGGGAGCCTCTGTGTCTCTGGATATCTGGTTTAGTTGGAGTTGGATGTTCTCTGTGTTTATCTCCTTCAGCCTTGTTCTGGTGTCGTGATCGCCATGAGTCTGAACTCTTGCCCTTCCCCTGTGTTGTTCTATGGTTTTAGCTGGGGCCCTGGTGAGGTGTGGTTAGCTGATCCTTCCTTCAGGTTCGTTGTCCACCTGAAAAAAGAAAAGCAAATTCTCCAACGGAGAGAAAAGTTAGTACTAGGTGGAAGGGATGGCCATCTATGTTTTGGAAGGAAGTTTGTATGCGTTGGCTCTTTTTTTTTTTTTTTTTAACTGGGTAAAAAGTCAAACACTTAGATTTCTTCCTAATAGGAAGTTTAAGTGCTTAGTTCTGTCTTTTATAAATGCCAGACATTAAGGCATGGAGCATTAAAAATTTTTATTGATCTTTTTAGTTCTTCTTAGTCATTAACACTTTTGATTAAAGTTCTTTTAGCATCTATCATATTTGAATGTTTTTGTTCTTAAGCAGTTAAAAAATTACAAAGGCAGAAGATAAGCATTGTTTTCATTGACCAAATATTTACCTTCACAAAAGAGTTTATATAAATAGATTCTCATAAATCATTATGCATTAGTAACAAAAACTATTACTATAATATTGTCTTTGTTATATAGATAGATAGATAGATAGATAGATAGATAGATAGATAGATAGATATATGTTTTTGTGTGTGTGGTGCTGGGCATTCAGACCAGACCTTGTGTTTGTAAGCTAAGCATGCAGTCTACCACCGAGCTACATTCCCCAGTCCTCTGCAATGTATTTTTGTGGGGGTGGGGGAGTGGGTGCGTATATGCATGCAATGCATGCCAGAGAGAGAATCCAGGCAAGATCTCTAGGTCACACTCCTAGTCTTGTTTGTGTGTGTGTTGTGTCTGTGTGTATGTGCTCATACATATGTGTGTACAGGCCAGAGGTTTATGGTATTTTTCTTAATGACTCTTTGAGTTAGGGTCTCTTGCTAAACTTAGACCTCACCAATTCAGTTGTTATATGTCCTGGACAGTGTGCCCCAGGGACCTTCCTACATCACTTCCCAGCACTGAGATTATAATCATGTGCCACTTTGCCTGGCTTCCTTTTTTTTATAGGTAGGGTCTCACTCCAGCCTAGGCTGACCTGGCACTAACTCTGTAGTCACAGGCTGTCCTTGAACTCACAGTGATCATCCTACCTCTGACTCTCAAGTGCTGGGATTGAAGGTGTGTGCCATCATGCCTGGCTTTGCCTGGCTTCTGTGTAGGTTCTGAGGATTTGAATTTGGGTCTTCATATTTGCTCAGCAAGTACTTTACCAAATGAATTTTTCTCCCCAGTGTCTGATGTTTTCTTCTTCTTGTGTTATGAATCAAATCCATGGCTTTTTAATGTGAGATAAGCATCACTGGACTATCCCCTTATTTCAGCTTGTTTTTCTATTTCTTTTTGTTTTTTATTGGTAGGGGATAGGTTTATTTGAGTGTGTGTGTGACTCCCAGGGATGGAACTTAGTACTACAATTTATTTATTTTTAAAGTTTATTTATTTATTTTATTGACAACGTCTACTTCTATACTTACAGACAATAAACCATAATATTTCCCTTCCCCCATTCCCCTTCAGAACTCCACTCTCCATTATACCCCCTCCCTCTCTCCATTAGTTTCTCTTTTAATTTGATGTCATCATCTTTTTCTCCTATTATGAGGGTCTTGTGAAGATATTGCTAGGCACTGTGAGGTCATGGATATCGAGGCCAATTTCTTTCTGGGCAGTTGCATTTGTAAGGAGTCCTACTCTTCCTTTGGCTCTTATATTCTTTCTACCACCTCTTCCACAATGGACCCTGTGCCTTGGAGAGTGTGATAGAGATGTTTCAGTGCTGGACACTCTTCCATCCCTTCTTCTCAGCACTATGTTGCCTTTTGGGTCATCCCAGTGGTCATTGCCATCTGAAAAGGGAAGCTTCTCTAACCATAAGTGACAGTAGCATTAATATATGAATATGAACATTAAGTGTAGTGCTTTAAGGGCAGTTTGGTGGGAATAATATATGCATTTAGCCAGCTGCAATTTATTTTTAAAGCTATAAAGGTAGTCACAAAATAATATTTATATCATGTTTTCATTGTTGTATATATTCTATGCCTATTTTCCTGTGTTTTTAGAAACAAAAAGTCTGAAACAGTATGTTAAAGATATTATTAGTGGTGATTTGAATATTAGACAAAAGGGTAGGTTTCCTTTTAAGATAATAGAATCTAAAAATTAATGATAATTTTGAAAATAGCAACTTTTCTTAAGAACTTTTTTTTTTTTTTTTTTTTGGTTTTGCAAGGTGGGGCCCCCTCTCCAGGCAGGCTGGAATTAACTATGTAGTCTCAGGGTGGCCTCGAACTCTTGGCGATCCTCCTACCTCTGCCTCCCAAGTGCTGGGATTAAAGGCGTGCGCCACCACGCCTGGCTTCTTAAAGAACTTTTAATGAAAAGTTTATACTTATAATTTCTTAATTCTTTGTTTTTTTGTTTTTTATTTTCTTAACATTTTATTTATTTATTTGAGACAGAGAGAGAGAGAGAGAGAGAGAGAGGGAGAGAGAATGGGCACACCAGGGCATCCAGCCACTGCAAACAAACTCCAGATGCATGTGCCATGAGCATCTGGCTTACGTGGGTCCTGAGAATTGAACCTAGGTCCTTTGACTTTGTAGGCAAGTTCCTTAACTGCTAAGCCATGTCTCCAGCCCTTAATCTTTTTTTTTTTTTGTCAGTATATAGGATTGATATAGGGTCTTGCTGTAAAGCCCAGATTGGCTTTGCAACCCTTTGCCTCAGCCCTCCAAGTTTTAGGATTACACAGACAAGTGCCACCACACCTGGCTCTCACTTTCTTTTTTACTTAGCTCATTTTTGCTTCATAGAAATATGTTTTGAATAACAAAGAAAACAACTTCCCAACGGTGATTCATTTTTGTAGGGTTGAGGCAGGTGAGTAGGGCTGAGAGTTAGGACTGGGTGAGCCTTTCAAATTAGCATATGAAAGAAACCAGTTGGCAGAAAAGAAGTCTGGAACAACCCCATATCCCCATTCCACTCTAAATTGGGCCACTGGCACAGTACACTGAGTGTCTGAAGGTAACCTACACTCATTATAATACTAAAACATACGTCTCTGGTGTTAATGATACATGCGATACAAGGGTTGAATGTATAACTGCATGTCACAGAGCTTGCCTGGAAAAGCCTGTGCTGTGCAAATGAGCCCAAAAAGCCAAAATGTAACCAAAGTCAAGGTCCTAAGTATCGCATTGCCATTGAACTACTGGACTTCCTCTTACTGCGGCTGCTGCTTCCCTTGGAAACGTTTCTTTTTCTACTAAATTTCCTGCTTCTGCTACTGTCCACTTTCCTTATCCCAGGACACAAGAAAGGGGTTCCACTCATTGGGGTACCCACTGAACTCCAATATCTACCAAAATCAGGATAGTCATGGTAGTCATATCGCTGTTGGAACTTTTATTTAAGTTGGAATCAGAAAATAAAGGCTGATTATTAGGACCAGGAAATCAAGACTGAATGGAGACTTCTAAGCTGGGTTTATGGTGATGAGAATATCAAGATAGGCCCATCAGTCGTCCTCCCCAGGACCAGGGCACTAAGGCCTTTACAGAGGTAGTCAAGTTAACATATCTGGTGTACTTATGCACAGGGGTAATTTGGACAGAGCAGCATGCACAGTGGGAGGATGCTGATGGCCAAGGGTAGAGGCCTGGAGGTGATCCCTGCCCACCCCCGATGGTGACACGCCTCTTCTTTAGTTCGCCCAGTCTGTGTTTTTACGGCAGCTTTAATAAAGTAGCACACTTTGGAAGGCTGATTTTACTTCATCTTTTAATCAGTGACCTGTTTCGGGCTTTTGCAAACTAGAGCAGGGGCAGCTACTTTCCCCATGTGATTTGGGAATTTCTAATTAAGGCAGCTAAAGGAAGATAGGAGCAAGGATGTGGCATCGTTTATTCTGGTCGTCTAGCTTTTGCTTAATGCAGTCATTCCCTAATTATCTTTCAGAACTTTGACAACTTTTGTTTCTTTTTTGGTAAACGTCTGCTTTGTTAAGATCCCATAGTGTACTTCTTTGTAGGTGTTACCTAGGTAACAAGTTACATTGTAAAGTTGAAATCTTCTAGGCTCTTGTATTATATCATTTACTTTTCCTGTGGCTATGAACAAATACCTGGCAAAAGAAAATTAAAGAAGGGAGGGTTTATTTTGACTCACAGTTTAAGAAAAGACAGTCCATCATGACTAGGAAGGCAGGGCGTCATGGATGTGAGTTAGCTCCCATTGTACCTGCGTTAGGAAGCAGAGAGGTGAACCCCTCTGTTCAGCCAGCTCTCTCCTTTTGATGGTGTTCAGGACCCCAGCCAATGGAATGAATGGTGCTGCTCACACTTAGGCCGGGTCTTCCACCTGATTTAACTAAATCTGAAAACCCCCTTACAGACATGTGCAGTGGTTTGTCTGTAGATCCTGTCAAGTTGATAACAGACTCATTTAACTTTTCTCAAAGCTTGGGAGTTGCACAGGAAGGGAGACATCTTGTAGTATAATTTCATCCCGTTGTGTCACTGTTGCCAGGTTAGGAATTAATTTGTTTTGAAGTTAGGACTGATCACATGATAACGTCTAGCCATTTCTCTGTGTTCTTACTGCTGGTTGAAGTAGACATGTGAAATTAGAAGTGGAAGACCTTTCAGCCTGGATTGGTAACTTCTGGACTGTTAAATATAAAATGTAAGAAATTCCTCTTCAAGCCACTCAGCCTTTCAGTTTCTGTATATTAGCACCTGAGTCCATCTCTCCAGCTAATGTGCCCAGCGACTAGAGAGGGGGAGGACTAGAGATGGCTACCCAGTGCCGCTTTCTCACACGTAGAAGTAAACGTCCTTTCTAAGAGAGCACGGAATACACCTACAACGTACTTGGTAGGTTTGGTAGAGTCTTTATCTTTGTCCTCTCAGGTGTCCCTTGCTTTGCTTAAAAGATTTGGTTGAGGGAATTATGACTTGTAGAGATAGGATTCAAGTAAATTTGCAGTTGACAATGGAGAACCAAAACTTACAAATTATGTCTAAGTGAGACTAAAGCCTGTGACACTAATCCTGGGTCCAGCCTTTTGAAAGTTGGATGTGTAGGTTGGGTTATACTTCTCAAGCACTAGTGAGGAGTCCCTGGTGTATTTCTAGAATTTACAGTTCTTTCTTTCCTTTTTTTTTTTTTTTTTTTTTTGATAGGGTCTTATGTATCCCCTGGCTGGCCTGGAATTCTCTGTATAAACAGGGATGACCTTGAACTCCCAATCCTCCTGTCACCACTTCCAAGGCTTGGATATTTTAATTTCAACAATAAAAGCTTTATTTTTTTCTTTTTTCCCTGTAGTATATGTGCTGTGGTAGGTGTGTGATATGTGTATATAGTGTGTTCACACACATGCCTGTGTATGTGCACATCTGCTCCCTGTCGCGTGTTCTCTACTGCTCTTCTGGTTTGCTTGAAACAGTCTCTCTCATGGAACTTAGAGCTTCCATTTTGGTCAGACTGCCTAGCTAGCAAGCCCAGCTGTCTGGGTCCCAATAGACTGAGGACACAGGCATGTGTGGCCATGACCATTTGTGTTTGTGTGTGCGTGCACATGTGCTGTGGATGGAGCTCACATGGACTCAAGCCCTCTAAGGTTCCTCATGTTTGTGTTGTAAATGCTCTTACCTACTAAACCATTTCCACAGACCCCAAAGCTTCTTTCTAATATCTCCTTTTTTCATTACCAATAACCTTCGCTATGTTAGCAGTAAAAATAGCTGAGTTGTCATGTCATGTGATCTTTTGATTAATTGACTTGTCATACTGGATTGTAAAGGAAATTTCAGACCATTAAAAAGTAACCCTAATTCAGACCATGTAACAGTAACTCCCCAATACTTGTTTCAAGTTCTTGTTGAGTCCTTTCTTTTCCTGAAATAACTTTCCTTCTCCTGAGAGTACTCATAGCTATGGCATATTCTTGGCTTTGTTTTAGAGCTTCAGGGTTTACTTTTTTGTTTTTCTCCCCACACCCCACTATTCTACAGCTCTCTTTGGACTTGTTTAGTTACTTAAGCACTTGATACCTTTTATCCCTCTTGGGGTCCAGTCTAGAGGTTGCAACCACCAATGCAAATAGTTGTTAGAGTTGTAGGATACATTTATAGATACTGGAAACTCGGGTGCAACACTTTGCTCTTAAAGGGGAGATAGTGTCTCTCTCCTTCCTTTTTTTGGTTTGTTGAGATAGTCTTTTAAAATTTTTATCTATTATCTATTTGTGTGGATGGGCATGTGTACCATGGTGTACGTCAGGTGACAACTTTGAAGCCCCACCTTCTTTGGGATGAATCCTCCTTTTGCTGAAAACAAACTTCCAGCCTGTAAAGGAACATGGCCCCAAAGCTTTGGATTCTCCTGGCTTTGCCTTCCACAGTCATAGGCTCCTTGGGAACAGGTGCCACCTTGCACCTGGCTTTATGTGGGTGCTGGAGAATTGAACCAGGGGCAGCTGGCTTTGCAAGCAGGTGTGTTTAGTTGCTGAGCTGTCTTCCCCAGTTCAAGACAGAGTCTTGCTATGTAGACCTAGCTAGCCTCCAACTTGCAGTCTCCCTGCTTCATCCTCTGACCCAGATCTCATATTTCTAAGACTCTTTTCCAATGTTGTCTTTGATGTTTGAAACAACACAATGGCATTAAGGCAACAAACCAGATAGTTTAGTAGAATTCACAACTGTGGTTAATTAAATTCACTCAACTCATATTTATGGGGCGTCTGTCAGACTTTCTGCTAGACTCATCATCATGTCATCCAAAGAGCAAGTCTGGTGGGGAAACATGTAAATAAATGATGACAATACTTAGGAGAGAATGGCTGCTTCTCTCTACGGCATAGGTTAATTAGGATAAGAAGCTCGGAAGTGGCACTGGGGGTGGCCCTCAAAGAACCTAACCACAGGATTTATGCTTTAAAGGATAAGAAAGGAATATACTATTGTCCTTATTTGCAACAACAGTAGCTATAATAGGAGCTAAAGAGCAAAAAATGTACACACTTCAATTTAGGTTTAAAGAACTTACCTTAATCAAAGAATAAGAAGTGTGGTAGTTAATAATGATTGTCAATCTGACAGGATCTAGAATCACTTAGCTGACAAACTTCTGGACACATTTGAGGGAATTTCTAGGTTGGGTTAATTGAACTGGGGTGATCCACTTCAGTGTGGGTGGCAGTATTCCATGGCTAGGGTCTTGAAATGCAGAAAAATAATAAAGCTAGCTGGACACCTGAATTCATCTCTCTCTCTCTCTTCTTCCTGACATACAATGTGATCAGCTGTTGCACTATTACTACACAATGCCTGCTGCACTCTGATGCCATGACAGACTGTGTCTCTAACTGGGAGCCACAATTAACACTTTCCTCCTTAAGTTGCATCTTGTTAGGTATATTGTTTGCTTGCATTAAAAAACAATTGAAACAGAGCCTCATGTAGCCCAGGCTGACCTTGAACTCACTATGTAGCTTAGGCTTGCTTTTTAACTCCTGATCTGCTGGTCCCTGCTTCCCCAGCGCTAGCATTACAGGCGTGCACCTCCAGGCTGGGCTCTGTCAGGTATTTTGGTCAGAGCAACAGAAAAAGCAACTAATACAACGGCTATATGTTCCCCTTCATTGAGAATAACATTATTTTATCCTGATATTTGGAAACTAATGAATATGTCATTTTGCTATAGTAAATGATTTTTGATGCTAGAATTTACTGGAAAGAATTCATTGCATTTAATTTAGAGGATTTATGAGTTCTCTTGGGCACTATAGAATTTAATAATCTATTAAGAGGTTTTCGATTACTTTCAGTGCTTGGGATCCAGTGATGCATCCCCTTAAGAACGTGGGAGCGAGGGAATCTGATGCCCTCTGAGAGTTACATTTTCAAGTTGCTGTGTAATGGAGCAGAGGCAGATGAGCACAGCTCCATCAGAGCTGCTGAATGCAGGGACAGAGTGTGTGAGAGAATGTGTTAGTGGCAATTGGGACTGGCTAGGTATCAGAGCACAGAAGTATGCCTTTGATTTCAATACTGATGTGTAGCTACTTTAAATTAATGCCATTAAATCCTCTGCCTCATAGTTCCTTTGTGCCTATCCAAACTCTAATATATTAATCAGTACTTCTTTTTGTTTGTAAGAGATAGAAACCCACTTAAGTGGCATAAGCAAACAGAGGATATTACCTGTCATAAGTGAAAGTTAAATGGCTACCTGCTCTCAGGCGCCATTTGACCCTGACTTTAAAGGATGTTGTTAGGCAATATCTCCCTGAGTCTTCCTTCTGTTCACCTGTTAGACTTTGTTTTCAGTCACTGTCATCTCCTCCCAGTGGCCCTCTGAAAGTCCCTACTATTCATATCCTCAGTTTATCAACCCTAGTAATGACTGGGAGGATATTGATCCCTGTCGCTAGCCAGTCCTGACATACGCCTACACAGCCTTCCAAACTATACATTCTCATAGTGGAAGAGAGGTTCCAGAAGTGCAATGTTAGAATCAGAATATAAGGGAATAGGCTGAAACAACAGGTTTCTCTATAGTTCTGTTGTCTGATTCCTTTGTTATATGCCTATAGGAAGCAATTTTCTCTGTAAATTAATACATTGGTGTTGTGTGTGAGTGTGTGCATGCATATGTGCACATGTGAGTGTGATTACATCTCTACATCCACAAACACATTCAGATCTTATGAGTTATACCAGATAAGTTTGATACTCTGGGTGTGGTAGCTAATCAGATTCCACCTTCTCCCAAGCTGAGATGGAAGCCTGGACTATGTGATTTAAGGCCCTGTGAGGTCACTTATCTTCTTTCTTTACAGGTTACTACATTGTGTATATGGCATGCCAGTTATCAAAAGGGGTATGGTAACAGGAAGGTGTGAATTACCACAACAGATCAGCCTTGTCATCTAGCCAGCCTTGTGTTTAATATAAATGCTCTCTGGGCACCTCTGATTTGACTTATTTGAAAAGTAGCATTATTTTTTTTTCTGTACCCACA
Source organism: Orientallactaga sibirica (assembly GCA_036365145.1). Taxonomy (NCBI): domain Eukaryota; kingdom Metazoa; phylum Chordata; class Mammalia; order Rodentia; family Dipodidae; genus Orientallactaga; species Orientallactaga sibirica. The sequence goes on from JAEOAD010000004.1 coordinate 22,483,446, forward strand.
TCATGTTGTGAAAATACAGCTCTGGATGAAATTCATTTCTCAGAAATGGCACCTGTGGAATTGTGCGGTAATTTTGCAGCCTTGTGTGGGCTGCGACTTTCTGGAGTGGTTATAGCAGAGGGCAGAGGGGCTGTAGAAATAGGAGCTGTGAGTTTAAACTGGAGAGGAGGGAGGGATGACCATTAAAGGAATGATGTTTCTGAGCTTAGGGGCAAATGGGAACTCAACAACCATTCTCATCTGCCCCATGTGGCAGATATTTTACTCTGGCCTATTGGAGACTCTGTGGTATACTCAGAGGGGGAGGCAAGCATGAGTCAAGCAATTGAACTTAATGGAGTCTTGGATGGAATGGAGCTATGTCAGTTCTAGTGAGGAAAATGAGTAATCTTCCAGGTGCTGACTATAGTTTTTTGCTTTAATATTTGAGAGAGGAGGGCTGGAGAGATGGCTTAGGTTAAGACTTGCCTGCAAAGCCTAAGGACTTAGGTTCAGTTCCTCAGTACCCACGTAAGCCAGATGCACAAGGTGGCACATGTGTCTGGAGTTTGCTTGCTGTGGCTGGAGGCCCTGGAGTGCGCATCCTTTCTCTGTAACCCTTCTCTCTCTTCCTGTCTTCCTTTCTCTCAAATACATAATAAAAAGAAAGAGGAGAGAATGAATGAATATGAGTGCATGAATCAATATAGGCACACAAGAGCCTCTTGCCACTGCAAACTCCAAACTCATGTGCCACCTTGTGCATCTGGCTTTATGTGGATACTGAAGAATTGAACTCTGGCCATCAGGCTTTGCAAGAATGTGCCTTTATCTACTGAACAATCTCCCCAGCTCTTGGCTCTGGTTTTTATAGGGCCTGCTTTGAGAGTTGAGATAGTTGCTTTGTGTGCTCATTCTGTGTAGCCCCTTAAGTCCTGAAATGTGGGAGTATGGGATAGCTTGATTGACTTGTTGAGCTGAATTCCAGGCAAAAGCCTCTAAAGGCCCTCTATGTGTACCTGTCTTTTAAGGAAGAGTTCGTACACCCTGCCTTACACTATAAAGGGCAGCATACAAAGGCTGATTAATTTGGATACATATAACTCCTTAGAACATTGATTATTAAATAATGAGAGCAACATTATGTTGAAATTATTTCTATAATCACTTCTGAATCTGCATGTTGATATGATAACATAATATTAATATTATTTTAATACTAACTTATAAATTTCCATTTGTGTGGTGAATTTTCTGTTGAATATTAATATGCACATTTAAATAGACATTAATAATACACTTATGACAGTGCCATATTTATCCTTATGTAGTAGACCTTAAGAATGTATCATAATGTTCTGTGGAAGAGAATATTGTTCCAAGGACTTATATGTGTTCAAACAGGCAGGTACCTTCTTGTTGCTGGAACAAAACACCTGACTAAAAGCAGTTTATGAGAGGATCAGGTTTACAGTTTTAAGGGGAAGCTTCATCATGGAGGAAGCTGGTTCATTTCATTATAGACCCATAGCTGAGAGAATGAACAGCCAGAACTTGAGCTGGCTCTGGATACACAGCTGGCTAGACTCAAGATCCACCCTCAGTGACACCCCTTCTGCAGCAGGCCTTTGCCTGCTGGAGACCAAGAAGCTTACTCAAAAATTTCCTGAAGCTATGGGGAACATTTACATTGAAACCACCACATACTCAAATTTGTAAATTTGAATTTCACTTAAATTCTAGTGTCATATATTTTCTGACTATACAGTAATTTGATTTTACAGAATCTGGAAATAATAGAGGGATGAGAACAAACTCAGTTCTCATTTTACACATTTGAAAATAAAACTCAGAGGCTAAATGCTTAGTTCAAGGTCCTACAAGGGCTGAGCTTGTTAGACAAGAACTTGGGAGTGTTTAGTTTTTCTACCAACACATCTATTTTTAATGTTTTTTATGTTTTAGTTTATTCATTTATTTGAGACAGAGACAGAGGGAGGGAGAGAGACACACAGAGAATGAATTTGTGTGCCAGGGCTTCCAACCACTGCAAATGAACTCCAGATGCAGACTCATTTGCCACCTTGTGCATCTGTCTTATGTGGGTACTGGGGAATTGAACCTGGGTCCTTAGGCTTCACAGGCAAGCACCTTAACCACTAAACCATCTCTCCAGTCCTCTTTTTTGACAGGGTCTTTGTTTATAACCCAGGCTGGTTTTGAAATCTCCACCCTCTTGCCTCTCATACTGAGTGCTGGGATTGCAGGTGTATCACCATATCTGCTTTACCAGTCCATCTTTAGTCTCAGATTAAGACTGTAATATGCTCCTGAATTTTTACCACTATTTGTTCTACTTGGGCAATAGTTTCTGACTTTTTTTTTTTTTTTTTTTTTGGTTTTTCGAGGTAGGGTTTCCACTCTAGTCCAGGCTGACCTGGAATTAACAGTGTTGTTTCAGGGTGGCCTCAAACTCGGCCATTCTCCTATCTCTGCCTCCCAAGTGCTGGGATTAAGGGCATGCACCACCACACCCATCTTAATTGTTTATTTTTATTTATTTGAGAGAGACAAAGAGAGAGAGAGAGAGATAGAGAGAGAGAGAGAGAAAGAGACGGAGAGAGAATGGCCTCCAGCCCCTGCAAATGAACTCCAGATACATGTGCCACCTTGTGCATCTGGTTTACATGAGTCCTGGGGAATCGAGCCATGAACTGGGGTCCTTAGGCTTCACAGGCAAGTGCTTAACTGCTAAGCCATCTCTCCAGCCCTAGTTCCTGACTATTAAGACTAACAGAATTTAATAGAATTCCTTTTCATTTTACCATTTTTCACTGTTGGAAGTACTTGACTTTTTTGGTCAGGGATATTTACAAAGCCCTTGGGGCTTGGGAGAGGAATCAGCAGTTAAAGGCACTTATTTGTACAAAGCCTGAAGAACCAGGTTCAATTCCCCAGGACCCATGTAAAGCCAGATACACAAAGTGGCACATACATCTGGAGTTTGCATAAAAAGAGGCCCTGGCATGTCTATACTGTATCTCAAATAAATAAAATAGTTTTATAAAACAAAATATTTTAAAAACTATTTTATTTATTTATTTGCAAGCAGAGATAGAGATAGATAGAGAGGGAGAGAACATGTGTATGCATGCTTCAGGGCCTCTAGCCACTTCAAACAAACTCTGGATGTATGCACCACTTTGTGTATCTGGCTTTACATGGATACTGCAGAATCGAACCTGGTCATTAGGCTGCTCAGGCAAGTGCCTTAACCACTGAGCAATCTCTTCAGCCCATATTTAATTAATTTATTTATTAGAGAAAGACAGAGAAAGGCAGACAGAGAATATGTGCACCAAGGCCTCTAGCCACTGCAAATGAACTCCAGATGCATGTACCACCTTGTGCATCTGGCTTACATGGGCCCTGGGGAATTGAACCTGGTTCTCCAGGCCTTACAAACAAGTACCTTTACCTGCTAATTCCTCTCCCAAGTCCCAAGGGCTTTCTAAATATCCCTGACCAAAAGTCAAGTACTCCGACAGTGAAACCTGGATCCTTTGGCTTTGCAGCAAAGTGCCTTAACCACTAAGAAATCTCTCCAGCTCTATTTTTAAAAGTATTTTTTATTTTTATTTATTTATTCGATAGAGAAAGGGAGAGAGAGAGAATATGAATATGGGTGCACCAGGACCTCCAGCTGCTGCAAATGAACTTGACACATGTGCCACCTTGTGCATATGGCTTTACATGGGTCCTGGGGAAATCAAACCTGGGTCCTTTGGCTTTGCAGGCAAGTGCCTTAACCACTATGCAATCTCTCCGGCCCCAGCCCTATCTTTTTTTTTTTAAATAAAGAAACCTCTTTATTTTTCCTGCCTTTAAGAGATACTAGCTTCAAGAGACTGCTGTGGAGGTGAATTGATTTTGTATGGAGGGGATGACTGGTTCTTAAGTGCGTACTAAACTTTTATTTCTGGTAAGCTCTATCACAGCCTGTTGCTGTGGGCTTTCTCATAACTGGAGTTGTATATAAAAAGTTGCATATGAAAATGAAGGTGCCTGGAAAAGCTTACATCAGCAACATCAGAAATGTCAGAATGTGTTGGCTTGTGTGACCATTACAATTTTTTTTATTTTTGTATTTATTTTTACTTATTTATGAGAGAGAGAGAGAGAGAGAGAGAGAGAGAGAGAGAGAGAGAGATGAGCATGTCAGGGCCTGCAGCCACTGCAAAGAAACTCCAGACTCATGTACCACCATATGTGTGGTGGTTTGATTCAGGTGTCCCCCATAAACTTAAATGTTCTGAATGCTAGTCTCTCCAGCTGATGGCAATTTAGAAATTAAAGCCTCCTGGAGGTGGTGTATTGTTGGGGGTGGGCTTATGGGTATTATAGCCAGCTTCCCCTTGCCAGTGTTTGGCACACTCTCTGGTTGCTGTTGTCCACCTTATGTTGACCAGAGGGTGATGTCCACCCTCTGCTCATGTTGTCATTTTTCCTGCCATCATGGAGCTTCCCCCTCGAGCCTGTAAGCCAGATAAACCTCTTTTTTTCCCACAAGCTGCTTTTAGTTGGGTGATTTCTGCCAGCAATATGAACCTGACTGCAACAGTAAAGTGGTACTGAGGAGTGGGATTGCTGCTAGATACCTGACTGTGTGGCTTTGGTCTTTTGGAGCTGATTTTCAAGAGGAATGTGGACGGATTTGAAACCTTGGCCTAAGAGACACCTTGTAGTGTTGTAAGTACAGCTTAATGGACTATTCTGGTCAGAGCTGAAAGACCTGAATGCGGTAAAAACTATGGACTGTGAGGTTTGACTTATGAGGGTGAGAAAGAGCTTTACTTGGACTGGGCTAGCAGTTTGTGTGAGAAGCTTCCTGTCCTGAGAAGATGTGCAGGGTTGCTTTGCGTAGAAATGAACTGGTTTGAGCCGAGGGATATGGCACAGAAAAAAATGAAATCTTTGGGTGAAGTCTACCCGTTCAGCTGCAGTTGAGAGATTACGACCTTTGAGATTAGGCCAGCTGACCTGCAATGGGGCAACAGGAAGAATGCAGACTCTTTTGAAGGGGCCTGAATGCTGAAGGAGTGCCCTGTTCTTCAAAGTCTGATTTATTCGCCCCTGGATTAACAAATTGGCACCCTACCTGGTATTATGGAGTATAACAAATGCAGGAAAGAGAGGGTCATTGAGTTTGTAACGCAGTCTTGTGTTTTGGAAATGGCCATGGGCAGTGTGAAGCAGGTTTGCTGGATGCCTGCATGGAGATCCCATGGGGCCATGAGGATGGACCGTGGGTTGCAGTGGAGACCCAGTGGAGATGCCAGGATCACGAGATGGCTTATGAGGAAAGCTGCCGGCCCTGGATGAAGTTTTTCAGGACTGTGAGTAGCCTAACTGGAGGGGCGGAAGTGGAACTCCAGAGACTTATTGCTGGTTAGAGTTATCAGACTTGGAGATTTGTCACTGACTAGAGTTGTTGGATTTGGGAGTTACAGAGTTTGATGTTTGCCCTGGTTGATTTAAATCTTGGTTGAATATTTCTTTACTTTGCCCAATGCCATCTTTTGCAGTGTGAATGTTTATTCTGTGCCATTATGGGTTTTTTGGGGATTGTTTTTGGTATTATGGCTCAGTTAAAAGACCTTGGATTATGGGTATGTATGAACATTATTGGAATTGATAAAAACTATGGGGACTTTTAAAGTTGCATGAATGCATTGCATTTTACAACGTGTATGGTTATCAGTTTATGGGGGCCAGGTGCGGAATGTGGTGGTTTGATTCAGGTGTCCCCCATAAACTTAAGTGTTCCGAATGCTAGTCTCTCCAGCTGATGGCAATTTAGAAATTAAAGCTTCCTGGAGGCGTTGTATTGTTGGGGGTGGGCTTATGGGTATTACAGCCAGCTTCCCCTCGCCAGTGTTTGGCACACTCTCTGGTTGCTGTTGTCCACCTTATGTTGACCAGAGGGTGATGTCCACCCTCTGCTCATGCCATCGTTTTTCCTGCCATCATGGAGCTTCCCCCTCGAGCCTATAAGCCAAAATAAACCTCTTTTTTTTTCCCCACAAGCTGCTTTTAGTCGGGTGATTTCTGCCAGCAATGCGAACCTGACTGCAACAATATGCATCTGGCTTATGTGGGTATTGAGAATCGAACCTGGGTCCTTAGGCTTCACAGGCAAGTGCCTTAATGCTAAGCTATTTCTCCCATTGTATAGTTTTAAAAAACTGAAAGTTTATACCAAGACCAGTAGTTTTTTTCCCCCTAAATATTCAAGGATGGGCATGGAGTAGCACTGACTAAGTTGGTAATAATCTCTAGGGTGGCTACTCAGATGCAAGAGTAATCCAAGTGGTAATCATAGTTTCTCCTGAGTGTTTTGTGGGACAGTTCTGAACCTTTGTTGATGCCTCTGAGGATCCTGAGGGAATCAGGGCTATGTGCTAGCATATTACCCTTTCTGTCTACTACTCCGCATCATTCAGTGCTTGCAGCAGAATCTGCCTGAGTCAGAATCTCTTGGGGTTTTTACATTATTTTATATTTAATATTTTATTTATTTATTTATGGGGGGCAGAGAGAGAATGGGCACACCAGGGCATCTAGCCACTGCAAACGAACTTCAGATGCATGTGCCACTTTGTATCTCTGACCTTATGTGGGTACTAGGGAATTGAACCTTGGTCCTTTGACTCTGCTGGCAAGTGCCTTAACCACTAAGCAATCTCTCCAGCCTGGTTTTTACATTTTAAAATATATTTTATTTATTTATTTAGTTGTTTGAAAGAGGCAGACAGAGACTGAGAATGGGTGCGCCAGGGCTTCCAGCCACTGCAAACGAACTCCAGATGCATGCTTCCCCTTGTGCATCTTGCTTACATGGGTCCTGGAGAATAGAACTGGGATCCTTTGGCTCTGTAGGCAAATACCTTAACCACTAAGCAATCTCTCCAGCTCTGTGTTTTACATTTTTAAACAAGATTTCCTATTGTGCATAGAAACCTTAAGAGTCACTCATTCTATCATTTCTCTTGTTTATTTTTATTAGCAGAAATTTGGGACACATTCAGGCTAAATTGCTTTATGGAAGGGAGTGGGGAGGTTACAGGGGAAAAATCTATACAGAACATCAATTGAAAGTCTAGTTTGTGCTAAAGTCCTTATACTTTCTACTAAGTGCTGTCCAGGCATTCCATGCCCTGGTCTGTGCTCTGCCTTGGTTAGAGACTATTCTCAGATGACTTTTCATAATTTCAAGCATGTATGCCTTTCTGGTCAGGGTGGCAGGCCGAGTTTGCTATCTTCTGATTCTCAGATTCAATTGGATTACAAACCTTGTTCATCTAGCTAGCTGGACTCTGGATAGGATGTTTGAATTCCTCTTGGCTCTCTTGCTTTCCCATCCAGAGCCTTTGTGTTTCTCACTTCCCACTCTATCCCCACATGCCTACAACACCTCCTCTGTCCCCACACACCCACAGCACCCTTTTTGTCCCCATACACCCACGGTACCTCCTCTGTCTCCACACACCCACAGCACCTTCTCTATCCTTCCCCCACATACAGAACCTTCTCTCTCCCCACACACCCATAGCACCTTCTCTGTCCGCCCCCCTACAGTGCCTTCTCAGAGTCTAAGGTGACTTGTTTCTGCAAAGCAGGGTGCTTATAATTTGAAGGAAGAAGAGTCATTTTCTTCCATTCTTAGGATGGGAATGAGTTTATGGAAAACTGAAGAGAAAGAAATTTTTTTTTTGCTTGCTCCTTTCCTTTTACTAGTTCCACTTTTCCTGCCCTCCATTTTTTTTTTTTTTTTTTTTTTGAGCTAGGGTCCTGCTCTAGCCCAGGCTGACCTGGAATTCACTGTGTAGTCTCAGAGTTGCCTTGAACTTACAGCAATCCTCCTACATCTGCCACCCGAGTGCTGGGTTTAAAGGCGTGTGCCACCATGTCTAGCTGCCCTCTGTTTTTGAAATGAGTTGATGAAGGTATGAGAAATGAGGGATGTGTGTGCTTGATACACTTGTGCAGAACTGGACTTGTCTTTGATCCTACCCCACCACCGGCATAGCCAGCCATGATAAAGTGAGGTTCAGTGGCCTTCTCACTCAGCTTATTCAGCAAATGAGTGGCAGGGGTTAACTGACCCTGTACTTTTCAGTCCCTAGTTTAGGAAGTTGGCTTATGTGCTTCTGAAATATTATTTATCATACTTTTTGTTTTGTTTTGTATAATCTCTTTCCTTCTTAAATTGGTGGTGAATTGGGGTTGGGGTTGGACTCTAGGAACAGATTCTATTGCCTATCCAGAAAAGATATTTTGGGCTGGACAAATGGCTTAGTGCTTAAGGCACTTGCCTGCAAAACCTAAAGACCCAGGTTGGATTTCCCAAAATCCATGTAAGCCAATTGCATAAAGTGGTGCACACTTCTGGAGTTCATTTGCAGGGACTGGAGGCCCTGACACACCCATTCTCTCTCTCTCTTCCTCTCAAATAAATAAATATTACAGCAAAAGAAAAGACATTTTTATTTTGCCCTCCTTTCTTAAAATGTTGGAAACAGATGGGATGAAGTTGGATAGGCAGCAGTGTTTGTAAGGCTGAGCACCTTTTAAGACTTATGAGCTTTAGATGCTTATGCTGGAAATGCAGAGCTCAGTGTGGCATTTCTGATTTTCTCAGTTCAGCTCTCTCATGAGGTCCTGTTGCCCATACTATATAGTATCTTTGCAGAGTGCTATTATAGCTGTCACAATTCAGAGTGGCAAATCATGCACCTAGGTGTACCAAGAAAACTAGTGAATCATGACTAGATTAAGACAGTGGGTTTCATACATCTTTATAGGAGCATTGAGATGTTCTCAGATCAAGTTACATGCCCATAGGATGAATTAACCATCAGTTTCTTCAGTGTGTTGTCCATTCTGCCCTTGGCCATTTTGAAACATAGATTTTTATTTCCTAAAAACTTGCCTTTATTATTAAATATTGGTCTTAAAGACCTACATTGCTTTTCTAGTTTGTTCTGAAGTGCTCCCCAGATATTAAGTCCAAATCATTCATATTTCCTCCTCTGTAGCTATTTTTAAGATAAGTATTAGAATGAAAAGCAATGTGGTCTGCTCTTCCTAATATAGTCACTCCTCTGGAGTTAGTTGGGTTTTGCTTTTAAGAAGTAATGCTTCTGAACTCAGGTCTTTTATTGATGATATCCAAGGCAATGTATCATAATGTAAAAAGCAATTTTAGATATTCTAGACACATGTGAAGGGACAACATAAACCTGATTTCTGGCAGTTAGTCCTTGCGGCACACGCGAATTTTTATAAGATCTCATTTGATTTTCTAACCTGCTCTGTCTGAACTTTCTGGTGTTACTTTTGTAATTCTGCCATCCCTATGATTTCAAAGGGGCTGTAGTGGTAAGGCCAGTGGGAAAAAGGAGGGGAATTTAGCTGGACTGTCTTGTACATTAGAGCACAGTATGCTTGAGGCTTACAGCCAAACTGCCTCAGAGATGCCTTTCACAGACCTCGGTGTCTTGCAGGGCTGTCATGCAAGGCACTTCACCAACTCATCAAGACTCTTAGCTGTGGCATATAAATTTGATTGGGTACCTTATTATATTTCTAAGTATTGATGTGTCCGAAGTCTTGTCATTTTCTGTCTATTATGTCAAAAGCAGCACTTCAGAAGTAACAAAGCTAGTGTGGATAACAATGTGTATCAACCCACATCTAGTATTGTACTGTATTGACCTTGATTTTGAAGTTTCTTTTTTCTAGTTAGACTCTTTGCCAGTTTTCTGAAAGAAATCCTCATTTCTATAAACTGAGAAGTCTATTTCTCCCATGTGGTGTTGCTGGGAGGAATGAAAATGAAGAAACTTCAAATAATATTTTGAGAGGCCAGTTTTTTCAGCAGGTGAAGGAGGGCATCCCTCCCCACAGTATTCTGATGATTGGTTTTCTTCCTCATCATATGGTTGGACAAATTGGTGTAGATCAAAGTGGGGGGGGGGTGGCAGTACTGGGGAGATCTGCCTGCTTTGTTAATTTAGTGTTTGTTATTTTCAATTTCTCCAGATAGATCTGGGAGCTATGTGGAAATTGAAATAAGATTGGCTTTTATCATTTCAGGCTTCTAGTGAGACAGTTTACTCCCCCTTGCCCACTCTAGCCAGCTCCTCCTCACCAGGCAAAGCCACTGGGACAGACAAATGTCCACATGCTCACTGTAGAGATATTGTCTTAGGCTGCGGCAGGCAGTTGTGCTAAGCAGGTTCTCAGGAGCTACTTTTAGCTCTTTGAAAAATTTATATCGCAGAGCCCCAAGTCTCTCTCCTGCGTCACAGCAGCTGGCCTACATTCCCCGGAATATGCTCACTCTCTTCTGATATTTCTGGGATGGGGTGAGGCATAAAAGAACAGAAGAGGATTCAGCTATTGTTTCAACCTTGGTTCTCTTTATTAAGTCTGAGCTGATTCTTCTCTTTCTAAGGCTGAAAAGATTCTTCCCTTCTTAGGTATGTATCATTTACAGAAGAGATAAGTAACTCATCTCCCTCTGTCCATCCTGTTTTGCATCCAGTGAACTGAGACGTCACAATCTGTTGTCACTATTAATGCATACCTGCTTGTTAATGCTGGCATGTGAGCAGTGTAGTGAATGTGGTCGGCAGGACCTGTATACGTTAGGAACAAAGCAAGGTAAAGAATTTCGTTTTTCACAACACGACGTCAGGAGGGCCACACACACACTGATGATTCATTTTCAGCCAGGCTGACCCTATCTTGTGTCCAGGAAATATGTCTCTGAAGTAAGACTGTAAATAGCTGATTATAAAGATGCTGGAGGTGATATACACTCGTTTCAAATGGTCTCATTTCATTTAGAACACAAAGTGGAGACTTCTTAGCAGACACAATTTCAGTAAGAGCAAATGAAATCAGGATTCTGGAAACTTGAGCCAGGATCAAAGTAGCAGATGCAGTGGGCCAGGCAGTTATGGCGATACAGGTGATAGTCGTAGCAATAGTCATTTCCCATAAGGATATTACATTTTGGCCCCAAAGATAATTTGTTTTCTTGTTCTTGATGCAAAGCAAAATGGAAGCAGTTGTAAAGCTTTCTTTTTATGCTCTTACATTCTAGAATCTCTTGTTGACCTTATGACTTTTATAGTGAGTGAAGTTGAGCCAGAAAAAAGCCCCGTTTAAGGTGATAGTAATATAGCTACTTGCTGAATTGAACACCTTGCTGATGGAAAATGAAGAATGGAATTACACCTGGATTCCTTTTCTGGTGTCATGGATAAGGACACCTTGTCCTGTGATTTTGCTGAGATTAAGGAATAGGAGCTCCACCATTCCCCAGACTGAAAACTGACAGGAGCAGGATCTTGGAAAGTGATGTAAGCTAGAAAGTATGAAGAAAAATAAATGAAGAGAAGAAAAGAAAGCTTTGGTCTTAAAACAAGCGTGACTAAGATGTAACTTGGAGTCCCCTTGTAGGATAAAGATACAAAGCGGATTCCCCCCCTCCCCCCAAATTGACATCTGTGGGCCTGGGGAAAAAAGAGGCAAGGTAACTATATGTTAGTTAATTTCTTTCAAGTTCCTTTCCTGAGTGCTTTGAATGTATGTGTAACACCCATGATTATTATTAATTGTTATTGTTGTTTTGGCTGGTAGTACTGGGAACTAAATTCATGGTCTCCTGCATGTTAAGCATGAATTCTTACCATTGATCTCTACAGGGCTATATTGCAAGTCTCTGTTTTAAGGGGAACTAAAGCTTAGGGCATGTTGAAAGCAGTATAATGATTTATACTGGAGTGCATGAGGTCAATTGGACTGTTAAGATTAAGGATTGATGGGATATCCCTGTGAGAAGGCCATCTTTTATCTTCAATTAGGAGGCTAGAAGTTAGGCAGGTTAACGCATGGTAATCAGAATATTCCAGGATAGGGAACTGCATGTGCGACAACTCAGAGGTGAGAAAGAAATAGTCTCTTCTGGTATATGAAACACATCTACTACACTAAGCACATTTAGAAAGATACAAGCTAATCTGCTGTAAGAAAGTTCCTCCAAGTTATAGTAGCTCAAATGACACCAAATTTTGTTTACTCTCATGAAAGGGTCTGGGATATTTGGCTTCTAGCTCAGGCTGGCCTTGAACTTGTAATGTTCCTAAATTCTGAAATTGAAGGCACATGCCAGCACATTCAACTTAACCTAAGTTTTCTGTTTTTCATTTTTGGTGATATTAGGGATAGATTCAGGCTGTGTGCAAACTAGGCAAGCATTCTGCCACTGAGCTACATCTCCAGCCATTGCTCTTTTTATTTTGATCACTCATTTCACTAATGAAAAATTATTTCTGGCATCCTTTATACTAATTAATGAGTCATTGGCAAATCAAATGATAGTTGAAAGTCACAGAGCAGTCTGCCATTGGAATACATATCAAAGGGAATGGAACTCTGACTTGAGGTGAGGGTTTATCTCTCAGAGGAAGTGAGAACTAAAGTAGAATTTGGCGAGATGAAGGTTAGGAGGTGGGAGAGTGCCAGGCAAGGAAAGCACAGGTGCAAATAACTCATGATATGAGGGAGCACGGGGGATGTAAGGAACTAAAATTTTTTTGATATGATGTTAGGGCCTAATATGTTACAACCACGAGGACACAAATTACAATGACTCAGAAAAGATGAAAGTTTGTTTCTTTTCCATAAAATAGTCAGGATTTGAGATAGTCACTTTTGAAGTCTGGACATTTGATTAGGATCTTTACGATGCTAATGGGTAAATTCCTGCTCAGGAAATCTGATCTATTAACTGTTTTTTCTCTCTCCCTCTCTTTCTGTCTTGCAACTGACCTGTGTGTGTGTGTGTCTTTAACCATTAATTGGTCAGTCTATCATCCATCTGTCTTTCCATCCATCCATCCATCTCCCCTTCTTTTCTAACCAGCAGTTATTCCATTATCTTACATACTTTATAGTACATCATAAAATAGCTTCCCAAACCATGCAAACTCACTGACATACAAAAGCAAATAAGAAACCACTGGAAGAGAACTAAATTCACAGTATGGAAGGTAGGTGACTCTAAGTTTCAATGACACGAATGCATTGGCAGGTGAGACGGAAGGCTAGGAGACCAGATAGCTACTGTGTAATCCACATCGTGCTGTAGAGATGGTGAGTAAGTAAGTATTAGATAGTTAACAGGACATATTTAGTAGGAATTATTTTAATCTATTTTTAGCTAGGCCTGCATTTCATAAGAAGTTTAAGTACTTTAAATGTCCACAAGCTTAGCTAATAATGTTACAGAGTGAAACATTTACTAGGGCTGGTTAGAGTAATAAACCCAAGTAAGTGAAGCAGATATGCTGTAATTTGGAAGGTTATGGGGTACTGGATGCCACATATCCCTCTAAAAGGGACAGGTAGGTATCTTCAGATCCAGCCAAAGTGCTACTTCATTGTTTAAGATTTTCTGACATTTTTTTCTTTTTCTAAATAATCTTGGACTTCTACATGAAAACTTCTATTTTTTGTATCTACACAGTTATTTCTCATTGCAGGAGCAAAATGTATGAACAGAAGCAGCTTTAGAAAGGAAAGGGTTTATTTCTGGCTTACATTTTAGAGGGTAAGTCCATCATGGCAAGGCAAGTATGGCAGGAGCTGGAAGCTGGCATCACATTGTCACATCAGCACAGAAGTCGAGAGAGAACCTCAACCCTGCCCCAATGACACACTCCCTCCAGCAAGGCTCTATCTCCCAAAGTGTCACCTTCTTGAACAGTGTCACCAACTGGGAATTAATTTCAAACACATGAATCTATGGAGGACATTTTACATTCAAACCACCACAACATCTAAGCAAAAGTCAAAGATAAAAATAGAAAACCAAATACATGAACAGAATAGTCTCACATGGTAAGGGCCTAACAAAACATTTTTGTGAGTGGTATTTGGTCTGCCTGGGTTCATTTGTGTTCTTGGTGTTAGCGTAGAATGGGCAAATAAGAAAGGAATCTAATAAAATACATGTTTGTTTCACACATGACATTTCCAGTATATGTGACCAGGTAGTCAGACATCAGTTCTCTTTATAATCAGTTGGGTACTTTTCAAATTGGTATCTTCTAGTGCAGCGTTGTTCATCTGCATAGTTGTAGCAGGTTGTGCTGAATTCTCGCCCTTGCCAAAGGGTAAGAGAGCACTGATCAAACACCTTGTGATTTCTGGTCTTTTGTATCAATGCTTTTACTTATGGATAATTCTCAGCACACTGCTTAAAATCATGGGACAATGGGAATTTTCCCATTCAACAAGTAAGGAAATAAGGAAGGTTGCAACTTGGTCAAGGTCACAAAGATAGAAATACCAGAATCCATCTTGAATATTGTTTAGTATTAATAAAATACCTTTAATATGTCATTATAATCATGTATTTGTGTTTCATTTGTCAATGTGTGAAGGAAGATGGTGGCATACATTTTATCTCACGGACATGTTACCAGGTTCCTTTCCCAAAGTTTCATTCCTGATCACTGCTAGCATCACACAGGGATCCACCAAGGCCAACAGACCTCTAAGTATTCAGCTGGATCATTCTGCCCAGGAAGTATCAGAGCGTTCTTAAACGTTGCAGTTTAATTATGTGCAGGAACATTGATTCCTTGTGGTGTGGTTTACACATGTGGTCATAACCCTCACCTTCATTCAGTTTCTGTTTCTGAGAAGACTATTAGCATGTGACAACTCCTCACACAGATAAATGAAATACCATTTGACAGTTGGGGGTGATTTCACTAAAACAGAGAAGAGAAAGCCACTGAATTTCTAGCTTACAACTCTTATCATTCATTTTTTCCACAAGCCTTTGAATGACATATTTAAATACTGAATTTGGAGTTCTGGAGAATGAAAAGTTACAGGGATGTGGCATTCTCTCTCTCTTTGCTTGTGTTAGACTTACGAAAAGAACCAGGCATGAGCACATAACTGTGCCTGCTCCGATGAAGAGTGGGTGAACAATGGAACAGTGAGGCTCTGACAATGCTGGGGATGTGCACAATAGAAAAGCCTTCTTTTTTGTTTTGTTTTGTTTTTCATTTTGAGAGAGCATCTTGTTCTGGTTGGTGGAGCTTGGGATTATAATGTCAGGTTCTAGCCCCAACACTTTGGCCACCAACAGCTCAGTGCTGACTTTGCAAATCTATTAGCTTTTGGCTGCTTCAGGCAAGAAATCATTTTTAAAGGGGATACTGAGTGCATTCTACTTACTGTGTACAGAACAGGATGCTGGTGATGTTCTCTTGGTGCAATTTAAATTGCACAATTAAAAAGAATACATTTGACTTTGTTTTCCATTAATTAGTCATTTTTAATGTAGTAATTAACTGTTTGATATTGCCTCAACATTCTCTTTATATATGCCTCTTTTTTTTCTCTCAAATAAAAAATTAAATATTTTTTTAAAAGAAAACATTTTGAGTACAAACTGGTTTAAGCCACCTTTAGGTTCTTCTGTTTTGGCTTTCAGACATGACTTTCTTACCAAGTTATAAGGAAAGCAAATTTCAGACTTTAAGCCATTGTACACTGAGATGCATGTTGGCATGCGGGCAAAAAGCAGTCGTACTACCTATCCTGGAAGCTCTGTGAATTATCAGCTCTCTGTCCTTCTAGGCATTCTTTGTGTCATTGCAACAGTGTTCTAGCAGGAAAACGTGGTTAGCTATCTCAAGTCAGGTAGACAGACACCTGCTGGAACATAGGACCTTCAAGGCATCAAAATTGACCTCAGGTGCCACAGGCTGCCATGCTCTTTAAATATTTTGATTCATTTGAAATTTACTGAAGTGTTGTCAGGATAATAAACACTTATTATATACACTCACCTGAATTCCCTTATTATTAAACCACTACATGACAATGGTGTGTTTGTCGAAAATAAGAAATCATTGTTGATACTTGACTGTGGGCAATTTCAGTTTAAGTATGTGCTTAGATAATTGGTGAAAGAATATATTTATTTGAGAGAGAGGGAGGAAGGGAGAGAGAATGGGCGTGCCAGGGCCTCTAGCCACTGCAAACGAACTCCAGATGCATGTACCCCTTTGTGCATCTGGCTCATGTGGGTCCTAGGGAATTGAAATGGGATCCTTTGGCTTTACAGGCAAATGCCTTAACCACTATCCATCTCTCCAGCCCCTCTTTACTTATTTTTAAAAATAAACTCATCACATTCATATCTTTAAAAAAGTAGTGCTTTTGAAGCAGGAAAAATTCAAGTTTGAGACCAGCCTGCACTACATAGTGAGTTCTGGACCAGCTTATGCTACAAAATAAGCTCCATATAAAAGTAAATTCTGGGCTGGAGAGATGGTTTAGTGGTTAAGGCATTTGCCTGCAAAGCCAAAGGATCCTGGCTTGACTCTCCAGGACCCACATAAGCCAGATATAAAAGGGGGTGCATGCATCTGGGATTCGTTTGCAATGGCTGGAGGCCCTGGCACGCCCATTCTCTCCTCCCCCCTTCCTCTTTCTCTCTCAAATAAAACATTCAAAAAAGAGTAAATTCCTTTATTCACATGTAAGAAATGTATAATATAGAAAAACAAGCAAAAGTAAATGGAAGATTGGGGAGGTGGATTGGTCGGTAAAATTCTTGCTTTGCAAGCATGAGACCAGAGTTTGATCCTTAGAACCCATGTTTAAAAAGCTGAGTGTGGTGGCTGGTGCTTTTAAATCCAAAGTTATGGAGGTGGGATAAGTGATCTTGGAGCTTTCTGACCGAGCAGTCTAGCCTAATTGGAAAGCACCAGGCCAATGAGAGACCTTGTATCCAAAAAGAGGATGGATAGTCCCTGATAGAAATAGCACCTAGAGATTGTCCTCTGGCATCCACATGCATATACACCCATGTGCTTACACATTAATACATACCCACACATACATGTGCATCCACATACACATGAACACACACACACACACAAATAAATATGCTTAATTCACATAATTTATACCACATTTATTTTCTTGGCTTATTCCCCTAAATCAGTGACTTCTTGTACCAAGGTCTGTTCTTAGTCATGACTCCACTTCTATCTTTTCTCTCAATGTTTTTTAGTAAAACTTTTTGCTTTTTTTTTTTTTTTTTACATGGTGGTGGTCTGGACTAACTTCAAGAATTAAGACATAAGGAGAGAAAATGTTTCCTAGCACAAAGTAATGCTTTTGCTGGAGCAGAACTTGTTATAGAGCTCTATACTACTGTTATTCAGTATGGAGGAAACAGGGCAAATGTTCCTGAGTAGACAGGCTGATTTCTCTTCCGTCATAGCTGAAATAGTCCACCAACACTGCTTTCTGTATTTTGATTTGTGGGGTGAAATGAATAATAGTGACTTTGCTTGGCTTCTTTACTAGTGAGCCTTTGGAAGGAGAACCAGATGACAGAGAAAGTCAGTTGCAGGTGACCCTGGAGTCTGAGGCTGCACATGCTCCTTAGCCTCTTACCACCATGTTTCCTCTTCTGCAACATGATGCTAATGATAAAGGGCTAAAGGTTCCGTGGATGGAGATGACAGGTAGAAAGCACATAAACCCATCATGGCTGTGATTAATTTTAAACATGCTATATGGAAAGAGCTGTAAATGAAGCAACCACAGTTCTGAGGCAGACAGCTGCTTGGCTCCCTCTGTGTGCTCAGCTCTGCAATGACACTGGGGATACAGCAAGAACATGAACTGCTTCTGGGACTCTGCACATATTAACGCAGGTGCATGCCGATGCTGTGAGAGGAGCTATGATGGGCTTAAGTTAGTAAGGGAGGCTGGATAAATTTGGGGATTACAAGAAGGCCAAGCTCAGTGGGATGATTAATGTAGACCTCCTCTGCTTAGCTCTTATTAATTTGGCCAGGCATCTCAGTTCCCATCACATTAGGCTCAGATGCTCTGCCAGAGGGTTTTTATTTGTTTTTAATTTTTTTTTGATGTCTTGTTTTTTTTTGTTGATCTGAGGATCAATGCCAGGCCTTGGACTGCTAAGTTAGCATTCTCCCACTGAGATACATTCTACAGCTTAATTATTTCTTAGCACATTTTTAGATTACAAAAGACCTAAAAATGACCCAAAGAAATTGGAAAATAGAAAAGATCAAAAGTGTATAGGTCCATAGCTGTGGTAGTGCAGTAGATTTGTTTTTCCTTCTTCTTAGTTCATATGTATCTAAAAGCTTTCTTCCTCCTTTCTATTTTGCTAAAATTTTATATTTTAATAAAAACATTAAAATAAGTCTGAATTTGTTAACCAACTATTCTCCAAAGGCTATCAAAAGGAGGCAATTACTATGAGTAGTGATCATCTCATGGGATTTTCTTGGGTGATTCTTTGTTTTCTTTTGTTTTTTGTTTTTTCAAGGTAGGGTCTCATTCTAACTCAGGCTGACCTGGAATTCACTATGTAGTCTCAGGGTGGCCTTGAACTCACGGCAATCCTCCTACCTCTGCCTCTCAAGTACTGGGATTAAAGGCATGCGACACCATGCCCGGCTTGGGTGATTATTTGAGGTATAATTATGGGAAATTTTGAATCCAAAGCCTTCTTAGTAACTTCTGTCCTCCCATGCTCTGGTGTGCTGCTGTATCCTGAGATATTTATGTTTTGGGGTGGGTCTAGATAGTAGTATTTATAACTAGTTGGGTGTGGTGGTGCACACCCTTAATCCCAGTACTTGGGAGGCAGAGGTAGGATCACCGTGAGTTCAAGGCCACCCTGAGACTACATAGTGAATTCCAGGTCAGCCTGGGCTAGAGTGAGACCCTACCTCAAAACAACAAGAACAACAACAACAAAAGAAGTACCCATAAGTATAGATCAAGAAAGGGACTCCTGCTAAGTGTGGTGGTGCATACCTTTAATCCCAGCACTCCAGAGGCAGAGCTAGGAGGATTGTGGTGAGTTCAAGGCCACCCTGAGCCTCCATAGTGAGTTCCAGGTCAGCTTGGGCTACAGTGAGACCCTGCCTAGAAAAACAAAAACAAACAAAAAAAACCAACAAAAAAAAAAAAAAAAAAAAGAAAAAGAAAGAAAGAGAGGGACTCCTGTCATTTACCCAGGAATAGTTTGTGGGCTAGCGACACCAAAACACAGCTGAAAGGGGAGCTTGCCTTTTAATTGGGAAAGTTTACTATCAAGGTTATAGGTGAAAAGTTCAAGTAGTAGGTAACTAGTTAAGTAACTTAAAGAAAGCACATTCTAGGGATTGTTTCTAAAGGCTAATTTGGAAGGATTACACTTGATTTACACTATAAAGAGAGAGAGTGAGAGTGTGTTGAACTTACCCTGTCTAGGGAAAGAGCAGAGAGGAGTTAGAGTTGCCAATTCCACATGTGGGGGAGGCAGGTGATGCCTTACTCATAAGGCAGCCAACATGCCAGCTTCAAAGAAAACAGAACAGCAGAGAGTATATGCAGACAGTACATATGATTAATAAAATATATCTACTGCTGGGGATTAACACCATGACAGCAAGGCATGTGTGCAGTGGGTTAAATGAAAGTTTAACTTTGAGTCCCAACAGTGCTGGTTATATTTCTCATTGTTGTGATCAAATACCTAATAAGAAGCAACTTTAAGGAAGAAATAGTTTATTTTGGCTTACAGTTTGAGGAAAACATCCATCATGACAGGGAAGGCATGGTGGTAGGAATTTGAGGCAGCTGGTCACATTGTATCTGCAGTTAGAAAGCAGAGAAAGGTGAATACTGGCATGAAACTCACTTTCTCCTTTTTATTTGTTCAGGGCCCAAGCCCATGGAAAGGTACTGGCCATAGTTAAGAGAGGTTTTCCCACCTCAGTGAACCTAATCTAGAAATCTCTTTACAGACATGCACAGAGGTTTGTCTTCTAAGTGATTCTAGATTCTATCAACTTGACAGTGCTAACCATCACAAATGACTTAGGAGAAAAGACCCAGATTTCTGCTGAATAGATCAGATTGCAATGCCTTACCTCCTGTCAGATCCAGTGTCATTTAATGTTAATCTGTTACCGAGCAACACATCCCGAATTTTATAAAATATGGCACAAGGGAAAACTATAATTACATACCTCTGGCTAGGTTTCTAGCAATCCAATATAGAACATTATTTTTCAAATAATCTGTGGAGGACTAGTTTTTCTTTCCTTTTTTCTTTTTGGTTTTGCGAGGTAGGGTCTCACTCTGGTCCAGGCTGACCTGGAATTCACTATGTAGTGTCAGGGTGGCCTCGAACGCTCGGCAATCCTCCTACCTCTGCCTCCCAAGTGCTGGGATTAAAGGCATGCGCCACCACGCCCAGCTTTCTCTTTTCTTTTCTTTTTTTAAATTTAAATTTCCAGTGTAACGGGGACTGATACTATGAATAGTTGAAAAGGAAATCAAGAGCCAGGCATATTATTAATAGATTCAGTACACAATTACATTCAGTAAATAAAAGAATAAACAAACAGATGTAAGCTTCCTCCCTGATGCCTTGCTTTCTCAGTGCTAGAAGGTGCTATGTAGGTTGCTGGTGGAGAAAAGTTATCAACAGTCATAACCAGTAGTAGATGCTGTGTGCTCCACAACTGACCTGTCATGTAAGCTGTGTACACTGATGCAATAGTGGCATGACTGATAAGGGGATTGGATTTGAAGCCTGCTTCACAGGAGGGACTTCATGCCCATTACTGTAAACCACAGGTCCTAGAGGGAACATACTATTATGCAAAATGGATAGATTGTCCAGTTGCCCTCTAAATAGGTATTTTTATGCCCCTCTGTCAGTGCTGCTCTCAGCTTCGGTCACAGAAGTTTCTGTTTACAGTGGGCAGCAGTTAATGCAGGGACACGTAGCTGGCTAAAGTGCTGAGCATAGGTGACACCTGTCTGCTCAGCCCTAAGTGGGACATCTATATCACCTCTTTCAAGGCTCAGGGAATATCATGGAAGAGGGTTGACGATGGGGAAGTATTCTATGGAATGCTTTCTTCTGGACATGTTTCTGTTACACTCATGAACTTACAGTAGCTGTGATTTTCAGCACAAGTTGGAGGCTGTCAATAGTTAATTGTGATTAGGGAGAGGCCCAGGAGACCCTATTTTTCCCGGAGTAGCTATTGGCAGTTAACTTTTCTGGGAGATGGGAAATCATGTTCTTCAGTGATAGAGCCACTGTCAAGTCATCTACTCTTTAGTAAGTAACTCCCTACTCTACTCCCAATTTAACTTAGTGGGGTTAAAAAAAAAAATCCCAAAACAGATAGAAAGCCAGGTGTGCTGGCACACAACTTTAATCCCAGCACTTGGGAAGCAGAGATAGGAGGATTGCTGTGAGTTTGAGGCCAGCCTGGAGCTGCAGTGAGTTCCAGGTCTGCCTGGGCTAAAGTGAGACCCTACCTCACCAAAAAGAAGACAAAAAAGTGTATGTAGGGGGATGGGGAGATGGCTCTCCAGTTAAGGCACTTGCTCACTAAGCCTAAGGACTCAGTTTTAATTCCCTTAGTACCCAAGTAAAGCCAGATTCACTAGGTGGTACAAGTGTCTGGAGTTTGTTTGCAGTAGTTAGAGGCTAAATGCCATAGCATACCCATTTTCTGTCTACCTCTCTCTCTCCCCCAAGTAAATAAATACATATTTTAAAAACTGTATGTAAAGACAGTAATACAGAGAAATGTTACTGCAGTTATAATATTGCTGATCTAAAATTAAAATTTAAGAAATAGATTTGGCTGGGGAGATAACTCAGTGGGTAAAGTGCTTGTTTTGCAAGCATGAGGACCTGAATTTGATTCCCAGTACCCATGTAAAAAGGCCACATACAGTGGTGTGTGTTTGTAGTCCCAGCACTGGGTAGTGGAGACAGGAAGGTCCCTGGCTTGGTGGCTAGAGACCCTTTGCAAGAAAAGGGGTGGAGTTCCTGAGGACTGGCACTCAAGGTTGTTTTCTGGTCTCCATATGAACATATACACACATGCACCTTCATACATGAACATGCATATATGCATGTGCATACACATGCCTATACAAATGTGCATGCAAAAGGAAATAGTTTAAGTGAAGTAGCAATTGCCTTATTTGTTCATATGTACATTTTGAACACATGATGCCCATGTCAGTGTGTAAACATTGGGGTGTTACTGATGAGCTTGTATCCTGCTTGTTAGCACAATCTAAATGGAACTAGTGATAACTCACAAGGCGTAATAGCTGTGTAACACTGATCAGGTTTTGTTTTAATAATACCGATGGTTGAGACACCACTTTTGTAGAGGAAATGAGGGACTCTTGAAGCAATTCCAGCAAGTTCTCAATATTCATTTTAAACTTTCATCCAAAGCTATTATTTTCAAAGTTAATCTTTCATCTGTTCTGATCCAATTTCAACATTTTATTTCTCTTTAAGAAATAAATATTTGATATCTATCTATCTATCTATCTATCTATCTCTATGAAAGCATCATATGGTACATGTCTCTACTGCATATTATATTGCTGGTATGCAGCTCAAGCCACACATGTTCTTCCTCATAGGTTTGGTAGTGCCCTTGCTGGCCTACCACCTGTTCAATCTAAGTCTATAGATCCCAAGTTGGACTATCAGAAATATCACAATACCAGAAGACTTCTGAGCAGTATAAACCATTTGTCAGACCCATGGCCACTCTGAGTTGAACTGTTTAACTATTGTGGATGACCCCACTGACTCCCCACATTTGACTCTTTTATCTCTTCCATGCTTGACCAAATCTTTCCCAGTTATACTACACCTCTTGGAATCTTGTGTATATGGCATCTTACCATGTTCATTCCTACACAATTAATTCTTTAATAATATGTTATTTCGCATTGTATTCTATTATTTGTGAGATTATTTTCTCCCTAACAGGGACTTAGCATTGACCTGAGGATGTAGTGAATAATTATTTACTACTTTATGTAGATCAATAAAAGATTTATGTTTAAAGATAGCAAAATTTAAATAGAAATACATGATGTTATAAAATATGTTATCATGTTCAGGTTCGCTGAGATGAACTTCCAGACCGGGCACAGTTATGGAGGAAGGGATATTATTTATTGAAGCTTACAGATCCAGGGGAAGTTCCATAATGGCAAGAGAAGTGGCCTGCTCTCCACAGGGCCAAGCAGAGAGAGAGCAAAGCCCCCAGCCACACAGCACACAGAGCAAAACTACAGCCAAAAGGTCACACAGCACACTTCAGGAACTCCTGCTAGGCACATTTGCATATCTTTACAATGGAATCTCAAACCCACACCTTAAGATCAGCCCCCAGTGACATTGCCTCTAGGAAGGTGATTGCAGATGCAAACTATAACTAATAAAACACTGAATATATTGGGGGACATATATTCAAACTACCACATCATGTCTTCAATGTTAGCTATGCCTAAGCTACACAGGAATTTTTAGGCTTAGAGAATAAAGGACAAAAATAGTGGGATAGATTGTTTTGTCTTCATGGTTTGGAGTCTATTAGTAGATTGAAGTCAAAGCATTTGAAGGATTAATGTAGAAAGACACCTTTTGCATCTAATTAACTGTTGTCAAATGTTGAAGGAAAGTTATGAAGGGTTTCTCAAACTACTTTTATGCTTACAATCCTAAGAAATTCGAATGTTTAATGTGGAAAACACCCAAATTTCTGGTTTCTTTAAAAATAATCTTAGTGTTTGGTTTTATTTATTGATTGATTTTATTTGTTTATGTTTGGTTCTTCAAGGTAGAGTCTCACTCTAGCTCAGGCTGAGCATTTGGTTTTATATAGCCTGTGTCCTTGAATGTCTGTTGAGTACAAGCATCACAGTGGCAGTTGCTCCCTGTGTGTTTCCAGGTCCCCTCAGCCCTCTTACACAGGACTGTTACACAGCTGTCTTCATTTATTTTCTTCACCTGCCTGGCCCCTGTGGGTGCTGAAGTGTGTGACCTCTGGTGCAGAGTCATGCATTAAAATCTCCCCTGCTCCTCATAATGTGCAGTTATCAGGCTTGGTGAGGACACGGGTTTCTAGATTACCAGTGTGACAGGACCTAGAACCACCTGTGAGGGACTATCCAGGTTAGGGTAGGCTATCATCTTGACTAGAAACCGAGGTGGGTAGATGCACATGAAGAGCGAGCGGCACCATTTTGGGGGTTGGGGTCCTTGTCGCTATACAAAGGGGAGAGCTGGATGAGCAGCAGCATTCACTGCTCTGTGTCCTCACTGTGGACAGAATGTGACCAGCTGCCGCAAGTCCTTGCCACCAATGCCCTCCCTGCCGTGATGGACTGTAACCTGGAACTGCAAGCCAAAGTAAACCAACCCTTCCTGCCTTAAACTGGCTGTGTCAGGCATTTTGTCCCAGCAATGAAAAGCAGCTCATTCTCATGTGTGTGCTTACTTAACACCGGGCCATGAGCTCTGTGCCATCCCATGCATGCGCGCCTTTGTGTCTGGCATGCAGTAGGCACTGGTAGGTGTTGGATGAATGAAATGATTTCGTGTAAGAGGCCTCAGGGTAGATTGTGGAGTTTATTTACACCTCTGCCTTAAAGTCCTTTTCTATTAATGATTCCAGAAAATGGGTAGAAATACTGACTGATGTTTTCCTAAGTGTATTTAATTACACCTGTAGTACTTGGATTTTATCTTCAGTAATTTACGATTCCCCAGATAATGTATATACTGTGTCTCTTTCATCACCAATCTTATTAAAAATTCTAATATTTAGACATTTTCAAGAGAATATGTAAAACGTTCTCACAATTCTCACTACTAAATTGCTTGTGCTTATAATGCCGAGGGGAAAAGTAAGTCATCATTCAGTTACATTCATATACTAGTGAAAACCACAGTGCAACACAATAGTGCAAATTGTCTGGAAGCTCTTTTAGGTTTTGGATCACATAATAAAAAATAGATGACTAAGTAAAAACTGTATAAAAAATCCTCATGTTTGTGAACAACTATAAGAACTAAAACATATTAGTGTTTTCAGTGCTGAGGGAGGAAAGTTTTTATTTTTAAAATTTTGAGATATAACAATTAAGGGTATCTATGGAAAGAAGAAAATCTGAGTCTTGTGTCAGCCATTTTTATTTTCATGCATTTGAGCTGGAGGATTAATTAGACACTTAATAATTTAATTTTATCTTGAATTTGGTAGAAATATGTTTCACAGAGTAGTAATTATGGTTATTTTGAATTCTCAAGGTGAAAATATTCATAAGAAGGAATCCTTTAGGAAATATTGGAGTTCTCTTCAGGAGTGGGAAACATAATGATGAGATGGAAGGAGAGTGCTCCTGCATACTCAGATGTCTGTGGGGCCAGTGGATGGAGGGTAGAGGGAGAGAAGGAGAGTGGGGTGGGCCCATCCTGGCATGATTTGCACATCCTCATAAGCCTTAGTGGGAGGCAGGGATGAAGGAATTAAATCTGCCAAAGAACCAAAATACTGTTCTTTCTTATTATACCTCCACCCACTCATCCTACACAGAACTCTCTGCACACATGGAAGCTTTTTATAGTCTAAGAACTTTGAAAGTCAGTCCTCCTAGCCCATGAGTTCCAGGGAGAAGTGGTAGCTTTCTTTTGCCAGCTCTGAAATCGTGATCTTGAAGAAGCTGTTTAGTGGTTCATATTTTAGCTACAATACAGAGAGGAGTGGGATATTTAGCTTGCTTGTCTTGTGCAAACTCAGAAATTGACAGACACTAGGACCTATATTTGACACAAGCAGGCTCATTAACTGTTATTCCTCTTGGCAGTTTTAGTAAAGGGGTAGAAAACAGGTTGTAAAAAGTAGGTCATGAGAGTTTACTAAAGAGTTCAGCGTTCATGGCGATCACGACACCAGAAAAAGGCTGAAGGAGATAAACACAGAGAACATCCAACTCCAACTAAGCCAGGTATCCAGAGACACAGAGGCTCCCAAAACCTCATCAAGGAAGCAGAACTAAAATGACCCCAATGTGGCTCAGGGAGACTCGCGCAAGAGGGGGCAGAAAGATTGTTAGAGTCACAAGTTGGGGCATTATGCACAGAGACTGGAGCCTATCCACCAGAACTCTTGAGCAAACTCACAATGCACGATCCACATTCCCCATTGATGAGGGCCCCTTTGAAAGTGGGAGGACGGGGAGGAGGACAATGGAACCAATATTATGAATGTAAAATCAGAATAATATAAATAAAAAATATATATTTAAAAAAAAGAAAAGTAAAGAAGTGCGTGTATATCTCTTTCCATTTTTCATGAAGGAGTGCTCCTTTAGAGACAGTTGTGGAGGATAAAAAATATGTCTAGGGCTGGAGAGATTGCTTAATGGTTAAGGCTCTTGCCTATGAAGCCAAAAAACACATGTTTGACTCTCCAGATCCCATGTAAGCCAGATGCACAAAGTGGCACACTTGTCTGGAGTTTGATTGCAGTGGCTGGAGGTCTTAGCATGCCAATTCTCTCTCTCTCTGTGTCTCATAAAAAATATCTATATATATTTTTTTGAGGTAGGGTCTCAACTCTAGCTCACGCTGACCTGGAATTCACTATGTAGTCTCAGGGTGGCCTTGAACCATGGTGATCCTCCTACCTCTGCCTAAAATATCTATTTAAAATAGTGTAGTTATTTTCCGTCAGTACACAAATTATAGAAATGGCAAAAGTAAATAGCATTTTACAGCATTCTCTCTGTCTGTCTCTTTTCTTTCTCAAATAAATACACCAGCCTATAATAAAATTTCCCATGATAACTTTAAACAGCAAATCAGGGTCTCAGACCTTGGAGGGGGGGTCAAAGAAGAATGCTAATGTGATGGGAGAAAATTATCTGGACTCTTTGTTGGACTGCTTTTAAACCATATGCCTCTCAGCTGAGGGTAGGGCAGTAGGATAACTTTCCATAATAGTGTGAAGGTCATTCCCGTGGGGAAGAATGCTCCTTAGAGGGAGCTGTCCTCACTCCCAACCTAGTCTTGACCGTTCAATTTCTAATGTGTATGTGCAAATTGGATTTTGTTATTTAGAATCAGATATGCATTTTTCCCTCACAGAGATAATGTATAAATCCAGTGGTAAGAATGAAGTATATGATGTCATGGGAAGAGCTCTCGACTTGGAGTTAGATGCTGCATTTCCTCCGAGTCAGGGTTTCTCAACTTTGCCACTATTGCATTTTGGACCAGGTAGTTATTTGCCATGGAGAACTTCCCTGTACTCATTATAGGATTTTGAATAGTACATATGGCCTTACCTACTGGATTACAGCATCCATTCCAAACATGACAATCAAAAATGTCCCCAGACATTGCCCAATTATTCCAGCACTATTCCTGGTTGAGAATCACTGCTTTGAACGTCTGAGTTTTAAGGTCTTGGCCATATTATGCAATACTGTCAGTTGGGTACTACCACCCTCAAAATATGTAATGGTTGGTTTTGAATGTGCTCTGCAGTCAATCTTCAGGTGTCTGTATTTATATATGTATTGCATGTATACAAATGTAAATAAATTTCTATATCTTCAGCTGTTCTTTTATCCTGATAGTCCATTTTCCCCACAATACAAAATCTAGAAGCAATTCCAATATTCCATTTATTTCCAGAGTCATTCAGATACTTAATTCATCTCTGGAATAAATATACTTGGTCATAATTTTCTTTGAAATCTTTTTTCTATTAGATTTTTCCAATATTATTTTTAATTAATTTTTTTGTACTTGGGCTCATCAATGAGGTTGATTGTGAAACATTTCTTAAAATATGGTCCATGTGCCAGTATTGCTGAGATATGAGCTACTCTTAAGTAGTATTTAGGCAAATATTTAAAAAGTATTAGTTATGTGCTTAGCTAATTAATTTTGACAAATGATACTGGTTTTTTAATGTGGTGAGTCAATTTAAGCATTGTGTGTGTATATATATATGTATGTGTGTGTGTGTGTGTATATATATATGGACAGAGAGAGAGACATTAAGTAATATATATGTGTGTTACGTGTGTGTGTAATGTATGTATTTAGAAATGTCAGGGATCATGAACTTGGTATCCAAATAACCAAGGTTTGAGGACTGTTATTCTATAAAAAGGTATGTGTACATGCATGTGTGTTAGGAAAAGGGGTGGAGCTTGCTGAGTTTTTTTTTTCAGATTATCAGATTCTATGTGCTTCGTAAATGCTTGAAAGCTTACCACATAGGGATCATCCATCCTTTACACTTTCCATATAGGAGTTGTTCATCCTTCATACTTTCCATATAGGGGTCATCAGATCTTTAAATACTTAATGGCATTCATCTGTAAAGCCATATGGATTCTTAATCCTTTTTGTTTTACTTTTTAGAGTTTCTCTTTTTTAATTTATTTGACACAGAAAGAGAGGGAGAGAGAGGGAGAAAATGGGTGTGCCAGGGCCTCTAGCCACTG
Organism: Orientallactaga sibirica; assembly: GCA_036365145.1. Taxonomy (NCBI): domain Eukaryota; kingdom Metazoa; phylum Chordata; class Mammalia; order Rodentia; family Dipodidae; genus Orientallactaga; species Orientallactaga sibirica. The sequence continues at coordinate 22,511,928 of JAEOAD010000004.1, forward strand.
CAAATGAACTCCAGATATGTGTGCCCCCTTGTGCATCTGGGGAATTGAACCTGGGTCCTTTGGCTTTGCAGGCAAAAGCTTTAACTGCTAAGCCATCTCTCCAGCCCTGGATATAATTTAATAAAGGCATTTTGAACTGCTTTTGCTTAGGTTTGAAGTTTTTGTGTTTTTGATGCTGTTCTTTTGAGAGATGCAGAACTGTCCTTGAATAGTCTTTATGGATATCAATTCCCTTTCATCTTCTTTCGAGTTCCCCTTCTCTCTGCTCCTCCTTCTGGCCTGTAACCTTTGCTATCAGGGTGGGATGGCACCCTGTAAGAGAGTACTAGCCTACCCCTTTGCTATTGGCTATGATGGCGGGAGTGGTGCCCCCTAGTGGCCTCACAACAGTGCCTTTCTCTCCTTTGTCCCTGGTGCTTCTTTTCCTTCTGAACTGTTGACTGATGTGTAAACATCGAACTTCCTCTGTGGTTTCCATGCACACTACTGTTAGCATTGGGCGAGAAGCCATTTCCTACCTCTGGCCCTCTTTCAGCTTCTCTTCATAGGATTGCAGGGAGTCCCTAGGGCCAAGGGAATGTATTGATACAGAGCCTCAGTTCTGGCTTCTATAACACTCTCTTAAGTACTTTGGGTACCAGATTTTCTGATGAAAATCCCCAAACTTGCTTCTCTAGTTTGTGTTTGTGTCTTCATGGGGCTTTTTACTGAGGGCAGACTGGGGAGCTAGTATGTACCTCCTTAGGCCCAAGGGGCAGCTGTTGGCAGGAAGAAGGAATGAATTTCAGAACCATGCCCAGGTGAGGCTCCTCCTAAGTGAGGTGTGCTGGATGGAGCTGTGGGCTAGAATTCTCAGCCCTAATCTGGTCGTCTTCATCTATGAAGGTCAACATAGAAGGACAGAACATATTTATTAGCTTAATTTATACCTTTTAAATATTCAGCATGGATTCAGTCTCTTTTTTAAAAAATATTTTTATTTACGGGGTGGGGGGGGGAGAATGGGCATGTTAGGGTTTCCAGCTGCTGCAAATGAACTCCAGATGCATTTGCCACTGTGCATCTGGCTTTAAGTGAGTACTGGGTAATTGAACCTCAGTCATTAGACTTTGCAGGCAAGTGTTTTAATCACCAAGTAATCTCTCCAGCCTCCTCCATTTTTACTCTTGTCTTGAACTTGGCAAAGTTAGTGGTGGCCTGCTTAGAACATTGTCTGTTCCCATGTTGCCCCATCTGTTGCTGTAGGGGAGATCAAGACCAGGTGAAGAGCATGCCTCGCCTATCCATGCCAAGCTCCATCAGGCAGGGACCGCTGCTGCCTTGGCTCTCTGTCGTTCTTTAGAACGATGCCTGGCATATAGTTATATTGTGGGATTTGAGCCTTAATGGAAGTGGGGAATTACCTGGAAGTATAAGGGAAGAGAAAGGAGGTTCTCTGGCTGACAAAATAGGGCTGCACTGATGTGCAGGAGGCCAAACTGACGGCTGTTCTGGCAGGCTTGCTAGGGTCTAGTTTCTGCTTGGATTATCTGGATCTTGAATTTTATTTTGTTAGTACTTAAGGATCTTCAGTTCTGTGAATTTGACAATGTGGTCTTGTTTGACTTATAAACATTTTTTCTTTCTGACAGAAGGGGGCTTCACAATAATTTTGTAATTTGGATTTTTATCACAATATCTGTCATAGGATGATAGGCGACGTTGGTTATGTTAGAAAAAAACAAAACTATATAAACAAAATTCCAGGTTATCAAAGTTGGTTAAAGAAGAGGAGTAAGGAATACATTATTAAAAATCCATTGTATAGGCTTATGGAAACCGAATGTATTTTACTGATAATTTTCATATATACTTGATATATTTTATTCATAATTGCCTCCTGTTATCTTCTCTTAGCCCCTCCTCATCTCCTTCCACTGAGGCCCTTCTTTTCAACTAGAGATTGAATTTTTAAGCAGAATGAAAATAATATATTTTCTGACAATATTTTTTTTCATATAAGCACCAGATGTTTTGAAAACATTTTTCAAATAACATTGTATGAGTTCAGTAAGGAAAAGTTAGAATTTTCATACTGAAGGGTACTTAAAGTCTGTGGCTTGAGTGCTTGAATCTAAAACATTTGCAAGCACTGGGAGAGAATGAAGTGGGCTTTGTCTGTGTCTTGGTTCATTTTTGGGACTGTACAATACTTGAGGCTTAGAAAACTGTTATAGTCTACTCTTGTTTCTAGCTTGGAAAATTGTGCCATAAACTTCCTACTAAATGCTTCAGAGCAGTGTAAAGTTCCCATTTCCAGACTCTTCTCTCCTTACATATAATTATGAGCCTAAGGTCCTTGATATCTATACAGTACCTGCGAGTTTAGATTTTGAGACACTTTTACATTTTATGTTGTTATTTTGAAACAGGATCTTCTATAACCTTTTTTTAAAAAATATTTTTTATTTTTATTTGAGAGAGGAAGAGAGAGAGAGAATGGGTGTGCCAGGACCTCCAGCCAGTGCATACGAACTCCACATGCATACACCACCATGTGCATCTGCATTACGTGGGTACTGGGAAATTGAACCTCCTGGGTCCTTAGGCTTCCCAGGCAGGCATCTTAACCTCTAAGCCATCTCTTCAGCTCTCCTCTTTATTGGAAAAGTTCATATATGTACATAACGTATTTTGATCACAATCCCCACCCATTACCTTCCTTTGTCCCTCCCACCCTCCTTCTTCCCCCTGAACTAGTCTTTCTTGTATTTTGATGTCTTTTTTTCCCTTCCTCCATAATACATAACAAAATGCTAATGGGCCCAGGATTGTGAAGGTCTTTCATAAGTAGTGACAGCCACTGTGAACTCATGAATGCAACAACAGGCACTTCATGTCCTGAAGTTAGTGTTCCATAGCTTACCTCCCCATCCTCTGCTCTTACATTCTTTCCTATTCTTCTTCCTCTTCTACAGTGTCTCTTGAGCCTTAGAAGGGATGATACAGATGTCTCATTTAGTGCTGAATAGTCAACAATCACTTATTTGAGACATGATTTTTCTATGTAGCCCAGGCTGGCCTCAGACTTGCCTCAACCTCCCAAATGCTGAGATTACAGAGCCAAGCCACTTAAATTTGAAAACACTTTTTAAAATCAGAAAGCAAAAGACACTCTCCACTCTCATTATGCAAAATACATGAAACACGTTTGTAGAGCTAATTTGAGAATTGGTAGTTTATTGCTAAAAATGAAAAATTTCTATTTTGTCAATTTCTATAATTGTAGTATTACTTCCAACTGTCATTTTAATACTCTGCAACATTTGAGAGTTTCACAGCAAAGACAGTAATTTAAAAAAACTAGTCACCTTTTATAACATAATTAATGTTGTTATTCAGATATATTAGAATTTTTATAAAGGAGACATATTAAAATGTATTTGTGTCATGACTACCAGGTTACTTTTTATTATACAAAAATTATATGTTATTAAGGAGTCCTGAAAAGAACTAACCTTCAAAATAAGGATGATATAATGATATAATGGGTTTATTTATATTGTTATTTTATTTTTATTCTTTATTTTATTGAGAAAAACCTTTATTTTAGGCAATGACTTAATCCAGCCAATTAGGGCAGGAAAATAAGATGCCCTCCCTGCTGGAATCTTGCCCTCCATCTGTGGACCTTGTGTCCCTCCAACCAAGGCTGCTTTGACCTTGCTTTCTGAAATCTCGAGTCTTAGGTAGGTCACTGACTTTGTTGACAAAGGAGGAACACAAAGGGAAGTCGGGGGTCATGGACCAGGAGTTGGAGACAGGGCAGGGACCATGGCTGCCCTTAAATCCTGTGGAGTCTAGTCAAGCCCTTCCCAAGCTATTCGGGGTCATTTTTATGGGCTTAGAAAAACACAGAAATCTTTGTGTGACAAAATAAAAATGCCTGTAAGATATTTTTGGAACATTGCTGTTGAGTGAAATTCAAAAATCTACCGTTTATTTTCTCAGTGGCAGAGGCCACTGCTTTTCTTAGTGTTTATACTGTTTTCCTAACTGTGGAAATCATTTCTGTGCTCACTCCTGTGAATGGTTAAAGAGTTTGTCAATGATGGAGGCAGACAGACAGACTATGTACAGATTGAGAGACTACAGACTGCCCACATTGCCTTGAGGTCATAGGATGGGATTAAGATTTGGGTTTTCATTTTTTTTCCCTAAAAGGTGATATTCCAAGTGTTAGATCTTAGTCAAAGACCTCAAGGAAGTTCTGATGTTGTACAGAGTAGGGCTTCTTGAATCTTCTTGTGATCCCTTTTCACCCAATAACTTTTTTTAAAGAATTATTTTAACTTTAAACAATTTTATTATTTATGAGAAAAGAGAGAGAGAATGGGTGTGCCAGGGCCCTCAGCCACTGCTAACGAACTCCATATGCATGTGCTACCCTGTGCATCTGGCTTATGTGGGTCCTGGGGAATTGAACCTGGGTCTTTTGGCTTTGCAGGCAAGTACCTTAACTCCTACCTAAACCATCTCTCCAACTCTCACCCACAAAATTTTTGTGGGGCCTTGGGTATGTAGGTATACAAAATAGGTATACAAATCAAATATTTATTGATAATAAATTGTGAAGAAATTTATTTTAGAGCAAGTCTGGAATGTATATAACTATACCACTTATTAATGATGAAAGCAAATTTGCACAGTCATGAGTTGTATGTACTTGTTTATCTACCATAATCCAATCCAATATAATAATTTGATATTTACATGGTGAGGAATGATGGCAGGAAAAATATTAAAAGTCTTTGTTTTCTGTAATTAAGCCATTATGTTTCTATAAGAGCAGAATATTCTGTATGTACAGTAAAAACACTGCAGTTGGTTACATAAAATAGTTTTGAATCTGAGCGGAGGTGTTTCAGGCAGCATCCATTGGTAGTATGAGTGCAAAGCATGCATGTTCAGAACCAAGGCTGTGGTAAAGTTGCATTGCAACATGGCTGAACATTGTCAGAAACATTCCAGATTGATTACCTGTTTGATTTTGGATTAATTTTTGTTTTTGCATATTCAGTTACCTTTTATGATTGCCAGTCTTTTTGTGATCCCCATGTTTAGTGAAACAACCCACAGTTTTAAAAAGCTCTGGCTTAGAACACTTTCATGTGTGTCGATTCATTTGACTCTTACAATGTGGACTTGCAAGCATGATTCATCTAAGAACTTTACTCATGAGCAAAGAGTTTACAACATATTTCATCTTTTTTTTTTTCCTTTTGTCCAGAGAGGACTATTTTGGGGAATGCTTGAAGTTAAAGCAAAATATATTGTATCCAGCCTGGACATAACAAAACCTTGTCTCAGAACACACATCATCACACCACCATCATCACCATCACCATTGTCACCACTACAACAAAAGAACAGAAATGCAATGCTCAAGGGAGCTTCATTGAAACAAAGCCAATCATCTCTGAATAGTCATGAAATATAACACCTAATTCAGAATAATTAAAAGTATGAATTTAAAATAAATAAAACCCTTAGTATAAGAACTTCATGATAGAACTTAAGTTCTTTAGTGAGGGTTTGGGTTTTTGTTCAACATGAATATTTAAATACTTAATGTGATCTTTTCTATTAATTTTTGACCCTTTAAAAATACATATATTTAAGTCTTGTTGAGCCCAAGTGAGAAGCAAGCCCTTCTGTTTAATGTGGAAATTTACCCAGTCAAGGAGCCTGATTAGCCTTAGAGGGGTTAAAGTAAGGATAAAACAAGTCCAAAGCTGCCTGTAGATCCTAAGAATAAACCCAGCATCATTTTCCAAGTTAAGCCATGATCTAAGCAGCTTATTTCTTCTGTTCTCAAGCTTTACAGGGTGCTCTTTCAAAGGGCATTATTTGCACTTGTGAAATGTAAATATTTACATTATCAGGGCATATTTAAATTGGCCAATGATGATTAAAAAAATAAAAATGAATGAAAACTAAAGAATTGCTCAATGCTATCAAAGTTCTAATAAAACTAATTGTAGTGGTTTGAATGTATAATGTTCCTCTTGCACTCATGTGTTATTTTATTATTTTTTTTTGGAGAGAGAGAGAGAGATGGAGAGGAAGACAGATAGAGATGGGCGCGATAGCAGCCTCTCAGCTGCTGTGAATGAAATCCAGATGCATGTGCCGCCTTGTGGTCAAGTGTGGCATTGCGCCCTTGTGTCACTTTTCATCTGATTAAACATGGGACCTGGAGATTGGAACCACTGGAGATTGGAACCAGCGTTCTTAGGCTTAGGAGGCAGGCGCCTTAACAGCTGAGGCATCTATTCAGCCTTCATGTGTTTGTTATTAACCCTAATACTTCATTCCTAGCTGGTGCAGCCTTTGAGAGGTGAGCTTTATTGCAGGAGGTGTGCTGCTGGGGGTGGGCCTTGACATTTATCAGTGCAGCCCCACTGGGTGTTCCTTACTCACTCTCCTTCCTCCCTGGTTATGTGTGGAGATGTGATGCCTGACTGCCTGCTCTTGCCATGCTTTCCCTGCCATGATGAAACTTCCTCAAAACTGCAAGCCAGGAATCAACCCTTCCCTTCCATAATCTCTTTAATCATGTGTTTTGTCCCAGCAATGATAACTGCTACACTAATATATGTATTCTATAGCCTGAATGAATTTAAGCTTTCTTTTTAAAAAAAATTTTATTTATTTATTTAAGAGAGACAGAGGGAGGGAGAAAATGGGTACACTAGGGCCTCTAGCCACTGCTAATGAACTCCAGACTCATGTATCCTTTTGTGCATCTGGCTTACATGGGTTCTAGGCAGTCAAACCTGGGGGTCCTTTGGCTTTGCAGGCAAGTGCCTTAACTGCTAGGCCATTTAATTTCTATTTTTGGATTATATTCAAGAAATAATCAGAAATCCACACAAACTTTTTCCACAGATATTCACCATAATATTCATAGAAATGGTGAAAGTAAGGGATCCATGAACTAAATTATCCATTAAATAGGAATAATTAGATAAATTATGATGTCATCATATAATATGATGTTTATGTTTTTTAAATGACACATGCTGAAATTTTTAATTAAATTAGAAAATATTTATATTTGAATTAAAAACCAAAAAAGAAAACATCAAGTTCTAATATTTATACAACTTTTAGTTAGTAGGAATGACAGTCACTCTTCAAGTTCCAAAATGCTTTTACCTTCTTGAAAAGTTAGCACATAATACTGATTTAATAATTCTCTTAGTTAACAGCATTTCCCATCTACTGGGCCCAGTATTGAGTTAGGCATGAGTTCAAAGATGAATAGCCTAGGACCTTCAGGATTTGAGTGCAGTCTTAATATTTTTCATAAATATTTATTGATAAACTATAGTTAGAGTTCTAGTCAACTGACACAGCCTGGGTTTCTGGCTTTGTTTACTCTAGGAATCAAGGTGGTACAGCCTAATATAGAGCAATAAAAAAAGGGAGGAACTAAGAGTTTCCTTAGGAAATTTCAAGTGTACTGTTTGTTCTGAACAATAGATTCTAGAATTGGAGTTTGGGAACAAATTTCATATACTTCTTTTTAAATTTATTTATTAGAGACAGAGAGGCAGAGAGAGAGAGAGGGAGACAGACAGACAGAATGGGTGCACCAGGGCCTTTAGCCACTGCAAATGAACTCCACACACATGCACCACCATGTGTATCTGGCTTACATGGGACCTGGAGAATTGAACCTGGCCCCTTTGGCTTCGCAGGAAAGTGCCTTAACCACTAAGCTATCTCTCCAGTGCATGATGTACTTCTTGATGTTGAACCCACACTCATCCCTTCTTTGAGAGCCTAGAGACTAAGTCTGGTTTGTGCTGTCAAGTAGGAATGGGTTTGTCTCACTCACTTCACTGAGAATTCCTTCTAGAAAGGCACTAGCACTGGCTTTTATCCCTTGCTTCTCTCTCCCCTAGCTTATCACAGTATCAGGTAAATTACTCAATAGATGTTTGGCAAACACACTGATGAAATGGAGAAAAACAGATCACCATTTGAGAAACACACCAGAATCACAGTCTGCACAGTGCTGCCACTCTAGGGGGACTTTTAGGAAGAATATTCACTCTTTTTGCAGGCCAGTTAGGTTATATAGTATTTCATGCCTACTATCTCACAAGGATTTAACAACTTGACACTAATTGTAAAGCAATTTAAGGTCATTGGAAGAAAACTGCTATGAATATCTGAATTGAAAATTTGGGTATTTTTTTACTCTAGTGGGAGTTCAGTGGCACATAAAAAGGAAAACAAAACGTAAGTTTGGGGTGAAAACAGGCCCTAAAAAGAATATGTGCTGTATGCATGATAAATATAAAGATGCTTGAGAATTGTCATCCTGATAGAACATAAACATGTGAGAATTAGTGTGGATGTAAGCATGCATATATAAAGATAGGTATCATATTTTCATATATGTCATGTAGACTTGATTAAAGAATTCTTTTAGATACCAGAAATCTGTAGATGTTCAGGTCTTTTATATGAAATGGTGTAGTATTTGCATATGGCCTTTGTACTTTAAATCACCTTTGGATTTTCTTTAATATCCAGGACAATGCAAATACTGTGTAAATAGTTTTGCTGTGCTGTTTATAGATAGTCACAAGAAAAACAAATCTGTACATATTGTCTCTTTTTTTTGGGGGGCAGGGTCTTATTCTAGTCTAAGTTGACCTAGAACTCACTGTGTAACCTAGGCTGGCCTTAAACTTATGGTGATATTCCTACTACTACCTCCTGAGTGCTTGGATTAAAGACATGAGCAATTATGCTTGGCTTTATATTCAGGTTTTAAAAAAATGTTTTTTAAAAATTCTGAGATTACTTATAACATTCAGTATAGTGTAAGTACAATGTACATAGTTATCCTGTATTGTTTAAGGAATGTTGACAAGAGAATGTTAAGTTTTTTTTTTTTTTTTTTTTGAGGTAGGGTCTCACTCTAGCCCAGACTGACCTGGAATTCACTATGTAGTCTTAGGGTGTCCTTGAACTCATGGCACCTACCTCTGCCTTCTGAGTGTTGAGATTAAAGGCATGTGCCACCATGCCTGGCTTGAGTTTCATTTCTTTAAACTACGTGGTTATTTTAAAAGAATATTTTTGATCTGAAGTTGGTTGATTCTGTGGATTTAGAATCTACAGATACAAGGTTTCAAATTCTGTATATAGAAAAAGGTTCTTGGGCTGGGGAAATGGTTCAGTGGATAAAGTGCTTGCTATGCAAGTGTGAAAAACTGAATTCAGATCCCTAGAACCCACCCGAAGCCAGACACTGTAATGCCCCTACAGCAATGAGGGAAGTAGAGATGGCAGAATCTCCTGGAAACTTGTGGGCCCACAAGTTCAGTGAATGCAGTGGTGAATGAGAGACCCTTGGCATGTGTATATCTGCATCATACACACACAGCAACAAAAGAGAAGAAGCTTTTAGTATATCTCATATTAGTACTACTACTTCAATTTTAATTAATAAAGAGAAAATTTCATTAAAAAAATCAATATAGCTGACCATAGTGGCTCATGTCTGTAATCCCAGATACTTAGTAAGCTAAAACAGGAGGATTTAGGTTTAGGCCTGGACTACATATTGAGATCTTATCTCAAATAAAAGCAAAAACAAAAACACTAATAGATATTCTGTTTCTTAAATTTCAGATACTGTGCTAGAGTGTGAGGCAACCATGGCCCAAGGGTATTTCCTATTTTCTTAGTGACACAGTACCTGTATACATGTATAAAAATTCAAGTTAAAAAGTATATGGAAGCATGTGAATTTCAGCCAGTTTGTTTAAAAAACAGGTCTAGAATTAGTAATTCCAGCTTCTATGTGGAGTTATTATAAACTTGTGCTCTGCCAAGCATTGGGTGGGAAATGGCTCATTTTATACTTAGTGTTTTTCATATTGTAAACAAAATTCTGATGTTACCTGTCATATTCTACCAGGTTTTATTGAACACCTGTAGTGTGCCTGGTACCATGCTATGCCTTCCCATGTAGTTATTTTATTTAATAATCCTGCTGAATGGAAGAAATTGTTTTCATTTTGCAGAGGGCCTGAGTGGCTGGTGGTGATCATGGTGTAGGCACAGAATAGTGATTGTAATCTAAGGCTCCTGAATCCAAGTATGGAACTCTTTCACCATGTACGGCAGCCTCTTCATGCTGCAGTAACTTGCAGTGATAATATGTCAGATGAATAAATGTGAATCATCTGGACAGCCACCTTAAAGAGAGTTCTGTACATTGAAAATATCCTGGGACGTTATAATGCACTTACTGTTTGGGATTTTATATATTCAGTTGAGCTTCCAAATATATCATGATGTCAACTACTTCATTCTTGATTGGCAAGCCCTTACCTTGTATGCCTTATTTTTATAAATGGCAGAACTATCTACTCTAGTGATGCAAGCAGTCTGGGGATCTTTATATCCCATTTTTCTGTAATCTCGCTCTATCTCACTGAATACTGGTGAGTACACTTCTTTTCAATATCACCCTCCATATTGTGACTTAGAATTTTTTTTTTGTTTGTTTGTTTTTGTTTTTTCGAGGTAGGGTCTCATTCTAGGCCAGGCTGACTTGGAATTCACTCTGTATTCTCAGGGTGGCCTCGAACTCATGGTGATCCTCCTACCTCTGCCTCCCGAGTGCTGGGATTAAAGGCGTGCGCCACCATGCCTGACAGAATGTTTTTCCTTACATGAAAATCTGATCATGTTAGTATGTAGCAAGCAGGAAATTCCTTATTAGTTCTCACTCCAGCTACCTTGTCATCTTTGGGATGTGGATTCCAAATCGTATCTCTCTTGACAACACAGAAACATTTTATGAGGAAGTCCTGCTCTCAGAGTTGCTTGGGATTATTTTCTCTTAGAACATCTCTCCCTATCTGGTAAGACTGAACAAAGCCATGTCACATCTCTCCCTACCTGGCAAGACTGGGCTAAGCCATGTCTTTGGGACATTATTGAATTGCTGGAGGGGGTTAGTCATGTCCTATGCGTTTCCAGCTGTCAGCCTTCAAGTTGAATGCTACTAAGTTTATTTGCCTTAGATTATGTTAGCCTCAATACATGCTTGTCTTGGACAGCCAATTCCTAATAGTCATAGATAAGATCTCTCCCTCCTCCTTTTAACTTGAAGAGTTAATGTTGATTGTTGAATAAATCTTACTGCAGTCTCACTCACCGTGATGGTTATATTGTCAACTTGACAGGACCTACAGTCATGTAGGAGACAAACCTCTCAGCATGTCTTTGAGGTAGTTTCTAGATTTCCTTAACTGAGATGGGAAGGTCCACAGGAAATACACCATTCTGCGTGCTTGGGTCCCAGATTGAAGACAAAAGGAGCTGAGCACCAGCATTCACTTCTCTCTGCTTTCTGACCAGCTGTCTCATGCTGCTGCTGTCGCTGTGCCTTCCGCACCAGAATGGACTGTACCCTCACATTGCTCACCAGAATAAACCCTTGTTTTCTCAAGTTGCTTTTGCCAGGTGTTTTGTCACAGCAACAAGGAAAGTAATGATAGCCCCAAACTGGCTTTGCGCAAAAAGTATTCCGAGCACCTGGCAAATATTTCTCCTCTGTCTCTAGTTTACATTATAGTTCCAATAAGCAAACAGTAACGGTTTTAAAATAGCGTTTTTTCTAGGGTGTGTGTGTGTGTGTGTGTGTGTGTGTGTGTGTGTGTGTGTGGGGTGTACATGTGTAAACAGGTGCACATGTGTTGAAGGCAATCTATACTCAAGATATACACTGTTCATCTCTTTGGAGACAGGGACTCTCATTGGATTGGAGCTCATCTATTAGGCTGGACTGGATGCTAGTGAGCCCCAGGGATCCTCCTGTCGCTGCCTCTCCAGAGATTATCATCATGCACAGCTATGCGTGGCATTTTTACATGGATATGGGGATCTGAACTGAAGTTCTCATGTTTGTGTGCAAGCACTGAGCCACTGAGTTCCCACCCTTGTGCTGATTTTTTTGGGGGGTGAGGTGGGACATATACTTAAAAAAAGAGATGGACAATACCCAATATTCTAACATCCCTACTTACTCTGAAATATAATTGGATCGAAGATTTTTTTTTAGAGATTCAGTGGCTGAAAAATACTACTTATTTTTTATTTTTTAAAAAAATTTTCGAGGTAGGGTCTTACTCTAGTGCAGGCTGACCTGGAATTCACTCTGTATTCTCAGGGTGGCCTCAAACTCATGGCGATCCTACTACCTCTGTCTCCCGAGTGCTGAGATTAAAGGCGTGTGCCACCATGCCCGGCTAAAAAATACTACTTTTTTTAATGTCTTCTTAATGGTAAAGTCATATTTGAATTTTTGTTCATTACATCATTTTATTTTGCTCTTTTTAGATGGATTCATAGTTTTCTGAAATATCCTCAGTGCACTTATTTCAATCAAATAATCTTATTTTCTCCATTCTGTACCTGTAAAGCAAGTTTTTTTTTTTTAATTGAGCTGAAGTCTTGTTACTGTTGTCTTTATGATTTTTGTAAGTCAAATGAGTCTGTTGAACTTTTTAATGAAGTTTTTGTTGAGGCTGCAGCTTCTGTCTACTTCAGAGGTGTGCAGGGGAAGATTAAGATGACTAGAACAGTGAAAGGTGGGGCTAGCATTTTACTTCCTGATACTTTCTTCTCCATGTAAGTTTTCCCCTCTCAATTTTTCATTTTTTATGACAGGGCGGTTATAGCTGTCTTCCTCAGTGCTTGAAAAACCTCACAGTTTCCAGTATAGCTTAAAATCAAGCACAGTTTTAAGAAGTGTGCTCAGTCTACGCCACTATAAGTCTGCTAACTTATGGCCTCACACTGTCTTCTGGTTAACAAAGCAGAGCAATGCCAGGGACTCACCACTGCATAATCTCATGTTTCTTGAAATCATGTTTTTTTTTTCATAAGTGTGCCTTAAATAAATAAAAGAATTTAAGATTACTGGAATAAAGGATAACTAATTCTATTTGTATTACTACTAAATCTCTTATTTAGTTCAGCTGATATACAAGTTTTACTTCAGTATTAATGTACTTTTATACATTGATTTTTTTTTTTTGGTTTGTGTTGCTTGTGTGTGTGTGTGTGTGTGTGTGAGAGAGAGAGAGAGGGGGGGAAATTAAGCAATCACTCAACCATTAGGATCTCATGAAACTAAAAAGCTTTTATTATTATTTTTTGTTGTTGTTTTGCTTTGTTTTTCAAGGTAGGGTCTCGCTCTATCCCAGGCTGACCTGGACTTCATTGGCAGTCTCGGGGTGGCCTTGAACTCATGGCAATCCTCCAACCTCTGCCTCCCAAGTGCTGGGATTGAAGGTGTGAGCCACCACATCTGGCTTAAAAAGCTTTTGTACAGACAAACATCCCATAAACAGAGCTGACAGACTACCTACAGGATGGGAGAAATTCTTTGCCAGCTATAACCATGGATGAAGGCCTGATATCTAGAATGCACAAAGAACTCACAAAAAACCTAAGCATTAAAAAAAAAAAAAAATCAAAGAATCCACTCAAAAAATTGGGCAGAATTGAATAGAGAATTCTCAAAGGAAAATGGCCACTACTCACTTAAAAAAAAAAAAAAAAGTTCAACATCTTTAACAATCAGGAGAATGCAAATTAAAACATCTGTAAGATTCTACCTTACTCTAGTCAGGATGGCAATCATTAAAAAAAGTCAATTGATGGGCTGGAGAGATGGCTTAGCGGTTAAGGCACCTGCCTCCTAAGCCTAAGAACACCCGTTCAATCTCCAGGTCCCAAGTTTAGCCAGATGCAAAGTGAGGCAAGGGTGCAATGCTGCACTTGACCACAAGGGGGCACACACACCTGTATTTCGTTCGCAGCAGCTGAGAGGCTGCTGGCACACCCATCTCTGTCTGTCTTCCTCTCTCTCTCTCTCTCTCTCTCTGTCTTCTTCCCCCACCAAAAAATCAAATGACAATAAATGTTAGTGAGGATGTCGGGAAAGAGGCACCCTCATTTGCTGCTGGTGGGAGTGCAACCTTGTACAACCACTATGGAAATCAGTTACTAAAAATAGCGTGATACAGGCATGAAAACAGACGTATAGACTAATGGAACAAAATTGAAGATCTAGTCCTTAGCTCAAGTAACTACAGCAATTTGATTTTTGACAAAGGAGCCAACAATGTAGACTGGAGAAAAGACAGTATCTTGAGCAAATGGTGCTGGACCAATTGGATGACCACATGTAGAAAAATGAAACTAGACCCAGTCTCTCACCATGCACTAAAATCAATTCAAAATGGATTAAAGACTGCTCAATATAAGGTCTGAAACTCTTAAGTGACTGTAAGAAAAAAAAAAAGTAGGGGAACACTATTATATAGCAGTGGAGAAAGACTTCCTGAACAATATACAGAAAATGGTCTTTTAAGTTGAAATACTTAAACTTTTGGATTTCATATAGTCAGTTGTAAACTTTAACCTTTGATAGAAAACTGTATTCCATGTGGGATCTTTTCAAATCCTGAACAGTTTAATAATTTTATTTTGCTAATCTAGTCCAATACTTTAGTTTTCCATACGTTACTTTCATGTTTGGCCACTCCACATGGCCCTGGATATTCTCCCATCTGGGTTGTTGGAGTAACTTTTGTTGGGCATTTGTAGTAAGGAGTGGCGATCCATAATCCTGGCTAGTAGCCTCGCATCCTGGCGCTTGTAGTCTGGAAGATGGTCTTCCTAAATGATGCATGTCAGGTAACAAAGGGACCCTCAGTCTTGTAACCATGTTGCACCCTTGTTCTCTAGAACATTCTGTGATGGTCTAAGTTTTATGCAAGGAGTACTCCTCTCAAACCTTAATGCTTGCTTTCTCTGCAACATTTTTCTTTTTTGAGGCAAGCCCAACAGACTGGCCTTTTTTTATGAGAGAGAGAGAGAGAGAGAGAGAGAGAGGGAGGGAGAGAGAGAGAATGAATGAATGAATATGAATTGGTGCTCCAGGGCCTCTGGCCACTGTAATCAAACTCCAGATGTGTGCACCATCTTGTGTGCATGGGTGACCTTGCACATACATCAACTTATGTGTTTGGCTTAAATGGGATCTGGGGAGTTGAATATGGGCCCTCAGGCTTTTCAAGCAAGCACGTTAACTGCTAAGCCATCTCTCCAGCTGTCTTTGCAACATTTTAGACTATGTTAATGTTACCTTAGCATTTTGGGGACAAATCACTTGATCAAAAGCAGCTTACGGGAGGAAAGTTTTTATTTTTGCTTATAGTCTCTAGGGGAAACTCCATGATGGCAGGGAAGAGATTATAGAGCAGAGGATGGACAACACTTCCATTCCAACATTAGTTGGACAGCAGTAGCAGGAGAGTGAGCTGAATTCTAGTGAGGGGGAGCTGCTGTGACACTCTTAAGCCAGCCCTCAACAACATACTTCCTCCAGCAAGGCTCCACCTCCCAAATTGCCATCAGCAGGGGACAAAGCATTCAGAATACATGAGTTTATAAGAGACACCTGATTCAAATCACCACAGTTAAAGTTTTTTTCCAAAGAGATAGTGTTTTTTTGTTTTTGGTTTTTCGAGGTAGGGTCTCACTCTAGCCCGGGCTGACCTGGAATTTACTCTTTATTCTCAGGGTGGCCTTGAACTCTTGGCAATCCTACCTCTGGCCTCCTGAGTGCTGGGATTAAAGGCGTGTGCCACCACACCCAGCTGAGACAGTTTATTTTTAAGCATTAAAATATACTTTATATACAGTAATGCTGCTTTGAAACAGGGATCTTATTTTGGGCTTAACACATTAACTTTTCATTCAGATTCAAAGACATAACCTGTTTACTGCAGAAAAATCTTCAAAAAATTGTTTTTCCATTCTGTTAGTATTACATTCACTTTAAAGCTAAATTGAAGAGACAAAAACAGAAGGACTACTTGGAAATAGAAGGGATTCAGTGGGCTGTGTGTAGTGGTGGAAGGGGGACAAAAGAGAGTAATGGGAAGGAAGGAAATACAATCAATTATAGTATGTTCATGTATTAAAATTCTCAAGTAAAAAAAAGTTAAATTGTGTAGGTAGTGTCAGGCTCTGTGTGATAATGGATATCCAGGCCATTTTGTGTCTGGAGGAGCATGTTGTAAGGAGTCCTACCCTTCCTTTGGCTCTTATATTCTTTCCACCACCTCTTCTGCAATGGACCCTGAGCCTTGGAAGGTGTGTTAGAGATGTTTCAGTGTTGAGCACTCCTCTGTCCCTTCTCAGCACCATGGTGCCTTCTGAGTCATCCCAAGGTCACCACCATCTGAAAAGAGAAGCTTCTCTAACCAAAAGTGGGTATGGGTATGAACATTAAGAGAAGTGCTTACTGGGCAGTCTGGTGAGCATAATATATACATGTAGCCAGACACCAGCAGATGTTAAACCCCGAGGGCTCGTGACTTCCCCTGTTGTAGGTATTCAGTATCAGGGATGGATTCCCTCCCATGAAGCAGGCCTCCAGTCCAATTAGAGAGTGGTTGGTTTTCCCCATAACAGACACGTCACTACTGTACCCATTGGCTCATTTGGACTGGCTGGCCAAATTTAATGCTTGCATTGTCCACTGTTGAGTATCTTCACTGGTGATTTCTCTCTGTCCCATTGAACTGCATGTAGCATAGCTTTTTCTAGCTTTCTGACAGCTGGTCATTACCTACACAAGACAATTATAATAGGAGGAAAAGATGATGGCATCAAAATAAAAGAGAGTGATTGAGAGGGGGAGGGGATATGATGGAGAGTGGAGTTTAAAAGGGGAAAGTGGGGAGGGGGAAGGAGGGAAGTATCATGGAATATTGTCTACAATTATGGAACTTCTCAGTAAAAAAAATTAATATTAAAAATAAGTTAAATTGTAGGAAGCTTAGTTGGAATTATACTTATTTCTTATAGTTATGCTCTTTGCCTTAAAATGAATTACTTGTACAGTGTATGTTTGGTTTGACTTTGGTTTGTAGGCTTTTTAGAGCTTGCAGATGCTGCTAAGTAAAATTTTTACTGTGGAGGATGCAGTTGTGTGGAGGCAGTGGGCACCTCTGTCTTTTCCATTTGTGGATGCTGACTGGGGAAAGGGAAGCTGTAGACATCTCTTGCTTTTCCTAGTTGTGATGGAGAGTGGACTGGATGAAAGATCACCCAGCTTTGGCTCTGGAAGTTTTCTGTGCCTCTGGGGTGTGAACTCACTCAAGTCCCCTGGCCCCTGATTAACATTGCAGTCCCCATGCTTAACAATCTCTTCTCTCTGTACTCCTTCCTGTGGATGATCCTCAGATGTTCTAATGGAGTTTAATGTTTCATTCAAAGAATAGAGGAAACCTGGGGTTGCTGTATTCTCTTTTTTTTTTTTTTTTTTTTGGTTCTTTTTTAATTTTTTTAAAGACAGGGTCTCATATAGCCCAGGCTATCCTGTGATTCAGTTTGTAGCCAAAGAAATTCTTGTCTCCACCTTTGTAGTGCTGGGATTATAGGGACGCACTACATGCATGTTTTTTTTTTTTTTAATTATTTTATTTTTGTTTTGCAGTGCTGGGCTTGGATTCAGGGTCCCATGCAGCTAGGCAGATGCCTACCAACTAAACTAGTGGCATCCCAGGCCGAATTCATTCCTATCTTGATCTTTCCCTGTGCCATCTACCTGGTATCTTTTTGGCTTCTTTCTTCATTAACAAGACCCACTTCCTAAGACAGGGGCTTATCCTGTAGGTCCTTCTAGACTTAAAATGGCAGTGTATTAGACTTAAAATGGAGTATATTAGGTCAATGGGGCTGTCATTTCAGATTGGAATCATGATGCAGGTTCTGCTGATCTTTCTTCTGGTCACTCATTACTTCCTGTTGAATTTAGTTATCTGAGTCCTTCCAACACACCACTGAATCGGAACAGTGTCTCTGAAAATAAATAGGTTTAAGGACCGTAAAAGAGAAGCCATACTTTGTCATGGAAAATGATAGCTTTGTTATGATAGGGTGGTTATAACTGTCTCCCTCAGTGTCTGAAAAACCTCACAGTTTCCAGTACAGCTTAAAATCAAAGCACAACTTTAGGAAGTGTGCTCAGTCTACACCACTATAAGCCTGCTAATTTATGGCCTCACACTGTCTTCTGGTTAACAAAGCAGAGCAATGCCAGGGACTCACCACTTTATGATTTCATGTTTCTTGTGATCATAGTTTTACATAATTATACCATAAATAAAAGAATTTAAGGTTACTGGAATAAATATAACTAATTCTATTTTTGTTACTAAGTCTGTTACTTAGTTTAGTTAATATACAAGTTTTATTTAAGTATGAATACATTTTTATACATTGATTTTCTTTTGGTTTATGTGTTGTGTGTGTGTGTATGTGTGAGAGAGAGAGACAGAAGAGAAGAGAGAAAGAGAACACAGGTGCCACAGTGTGGATGTGGTGGCCAGAGAGAAACTTTTGGGTTTTGGACCTCACCCTCCACTTCCTTAAGTCAGTGAAACTGGCATGCGTAGGCGCAAGTCTGAGACTCTAGGCTCCACACACTGATGTTGCTAGGTTCTTGTGCCTGTTCTTTTACCAGATATACATAATAAGGTAATAGAAATAGAGACAGTTAAGAAGGAGACAGATCTTCCAGGAAATAGGAGCAAGCTAGTGAGCTGGAAGAGACACACACCCAAACAGTGCCAGCCATGAATCTCATGGCCCTTGATAGGTCATTTACATGGTACCTGCCTATCTTGCATTTGTTTATTAAGGGCTTTTTCTGCACATGCTGAGTTGTATGCAGTCAGCATTGAGAAGTATCCAATCTTCTGGTGGTCATCACAGCCACTTGTATGCTGGTCTAGATGCCTGTCTCTAAGTCCCTATTCTCCTGCCACATCATGTGGTTCTCTGTCACTTTGCAAGCTTCTGATGGATTGATTCTAGCCAGTAGGTGTGACTTAGTTTTGAAAACTAAGGTTTATTCTTATTCCCTAGCCTGCTTAATTTAAGAATAAAATGCTTGAAGGACCCAAGGACTTAAAATTTTTTTGTTTATTTTTTATTTATGTATTTGAGAGCAGCAGATAGAGAGAGAATAGGCATGGCGGGGCCTCCAGCCACTGCAAACAAACTCTAGATGCATGTGCCACTTTGTACATCTGGCTTAGGTGGGTCCTGGGGAACCAAACCTTGAACCAGAGTCCTTAAGCTTCACAGGCAAGCGCTTAACCACTAAGCCATCTTTCCAGGCCCTAGACCCAAGGACTTTTAAAGCTGATACATTCTAGTCAGATATCTTGCTGCACCTTAATACTGCCTAGTGAGTTCATTGATCTGATAGCTGTTTATTATTATTTTGGCTTGTGGGTGTTTGTGTGTGCATGTATAATGTTGTGTGTATGTGTGTTATGTAGTGTGTAGTGTGTGTATGTGTGGTGTATGCATATGTTTATTGTTTTGGCTTGTGGGTGT
The DNA here is from genome assembly GCA_036365145.1 of Orientallactaga sibirica. Classification (NCBI taxonomy): domain Eukaryota; kingdom Metazoa; phylum Chordata; class Mammalia; order Rodentia; family Dipodidae; genus Orientallactaga; species Orientallactaga sibirica. The sequence goes on from JAEOAD010000004.1 coordinate 22,531,434, forward strand.
TTGTGTGTGCATGTATAATGTTGTGTGTATGTGTGTTATGTAGTGTGTGGTGTGTGTATGTGTGCTGTATGCATGTTTGTGCTCTTGAAGCACTGCATACTGCAGTGGCTGGAGTGGAACTTGGGGTATCGTGTTACATTGCTCTTCAGCCTGGTAGTACTTTGAGCCGGACTCTCACTGTTTCTGGAGGTTGTGGGACTCCATCTACTCTCATACTTCTGCTCCCCCACAGTACTTGGATTACAGGTATTTAGGGCCAGACCCACTTATTCACATGGGATCTGGAGATTTAAACTTGGGCAGTCTTATGACCCCTCAGGCTCTCATGCTGGTGCAGGAAACCTTCCTAACCATTCAGCCATGTCTCCAGCCCTTACATTTTATCTTATAACACTATAAAAATGTTTGAGCCATAAATTCATGGTTGACACTATTGTTTTGAGAGTTAAATTTGAGCTGGGCATAGTGGCGCACGCCTTTAATCCCAGCTCTCGGGAGGCAGAGATAAGAGGATTGCTGTGAGTTTGAGGCCACCCTGAGACTACAGAGTAAATTCCAGATCAGCTTGGGCTAGAGCGAGATCCTACTTTGAAAAAACAATCAACAACAACAAAAACTGAGAGAGAAAGAGAGTTTAATTCATCTCAATTTTGGCCCCTGTCTTGAAAGACAATGTCAAAGCATCATTTGGTGTGGGATGAATTGTGAATTATTTATCTGGTGGCTCCTTCTCCAGGTATCTGCGTCTCCTTGGATAGTGGAGTATGGTTCTATGTCCAGGCCAAGATCTTAACATTAGTGTGTTGGGACGTTAGTGAGCAAACTTTGGAAAAGGTTAATATTTTCTAGAAATTAATAGGGGGCCTTTATGAGCTGACCTGAGATGTAGCATCCAGAGATTGGTGACAACATATAGTTAGCAATCTCTCATAGCACTTGAGCAAGAATAGCAGTTTATTTAAATTCTTACTTGAGAATTTAATGTCTGTCTTCATGCTAGTGAGGAGTAGGGAAGGCACTTCACTTTCTCTGTGTTTACATTTGGAACATGCAGCTCAGATGTGGCACTGAGGATGCCTGTTCTTTAATAATTCCCTTGGATGTCGGGTCCTAGTCTTTGTCACAAAGTTTAAATATCATTCAATTAATTTAAGCCTTTCTAAAAACTGGGCAGTATTTATAGTAATAAGTAAGGGTGTTTCATTCCGTGTGTCTGTTTCTCATTCCTGTTCCTTCCAGGGGATGGCTGTCCCCACACCATGAGCTCCAGAGGAAGCACATTGTTGCTTATTTTTCTGTTGGGAACACTCGTGTGTGAAATCCTGGCAGAGTGTATGGGCCTGAGGGCTTTCTAGAGTCAGAGCTTTGCTCCGAGCCCAGAGGGGCTTCATCTGCAGCATTTGACTGTGGGAAGCTTGGCCACCCATACTGTGCTCTGACATAATGTGAGGCTCCAACTAATGGCTCATCCCTACCAGCCAACATGAAAGCGACGAAACATGCACATGGCCGCTCTGGGAAGCTGGGAGAGTGAGAAGAGCCATTCAGTCTGCAACCAGGGTGTCAAGATCCCAAGTGATGGTCCTGTATAATTTTCCAGGGCTGCTTATCACACTTTCAGCTGGTAGTGTCCTCTTGTTAACTCCCTCATTCAGCGCTGTAATACTACTGTTCTCGATACTTTGAAATGACTTGGGTGGTAAAACTTTTTTTTTGAAATTATAATGTAAAGGGTGACTTATTAATGAACTACAAAATTTAAAATAATAATTGATTAAATATTTTCTAGGGAAGGTCCACTAAGTCTAGGAACACTTTCTTTTCCCAGAATCCAAATATCCAGGGATTCTCTCTCCCCTGTTCCCCCAACATATATACCTTCGTTAATTCAAGGAGAAAGCAATCGACAGAAGCCAGTAACTACCCATGCTGGCTTTCTTATATAGACTCTTGGATGTGTGCTGTCTGCTTTCTGTGAGGTTATAACTCATGGGAGGCACCAATGGCCTTCTTCTACAGAGGATTTCATACTCAACTTGTTGCTGCTAATAGGATTGGTACATCCTCAGTCTCTTTGCCCTACATGCCTGAATCAAAGAAAGCATCCTCTGTTGCTTACAAGACTAACTATCTGCTTCTGTTTGCCAGAATGTGCCGTCTGCCTTCATCTATACTCAGAAGGTCTAGAATTGCTATGCTGAAATAAGGTGGGCCTTGGTGCTCAGAGATGGTCTTTGTCTTCTGCCTCTTTTGTGGCCTTGTTATGCAGGACACACAGGATTTGGGGGATGACCAAAGGGTACCACAACAGAAGGGGATGTGACATCTCTGATCCCTCCTTATCCTAAGGTCTCTGTAATTCCCTTATGCATCTGTACTTTGTTCTAGAGTTTATTTCCGTCAAAATCTGACACTATACGGGACTTGTATTAGCATTGTTATATGCATTGTTACTTTCTTATTGTTGTGACCAAATGCCTGACTAAAAAGAACTGAAGAGATGAAGGGTTTATTTTGGTCCATGTACTTAGGAGATATAGTCCATCATGATGGGATGGCATGGTGACAAAAGTTTGCATGGCAACAATAATCAGGAGAGAGGGGATGGGAAACAAAGTGTGGTCATCAGCCTCAAGTCCTATCCTCACCAACCCACCTCCTCCAGCTAAGGCCCATCACCTAAAAGTTCTACAGCTTCCCAAAACAGTGTCACCAACAAGGCACTAAATGTTCAAATACATAAGCCTGTGAGTAACATTTCACATCCAAACAATAGTATAATTGTGTCATTCTCTGTAAGTCATACTCTAAGTCTATAATTGCATAGCTACAGCCTTCCATCAGTTTGCCTGATTTCTCATTCCAGTATTTTCTTGTTTACTTTCCTTATTTCCTGAAACATATGTGGTTCTCAGGCTGTATGTATAATAGAGCCACTGGGGAACTTCAAAATTCTGCAGTCTCCGTGCCCCATCCCAGATAAGAACCAGATTTATTTATTTATCTATTTTTGAGACAAGGGCTCACATACACCACAGTGCCCTCAAACTCACCATATAGTTGAAGATGACCTTAAATTTGTGATTCTCCTTCCTGTAACTTCCAAGTGCTAGGGTTCCAGGTATGTACCACCACACCCAGTTTATACGGTGTTGGGGATTAAACTTAAGGTTCTGTGCATTCGAGGTAGGCACTCTACCTCTAGCAAATCAATTTTAATTGGTCTGAGAGGAGCTTGGCATCCTTTGCTTCCCAAGCACCCCATTCCCTGTTAGTCTTTAAAAATTTTTTTTAATATTTATTTTTATTTTGGAGAGAGACAGATACATAGAGATAGGTGCGCCAGCAGCCTCTCAGATGCTGCGAATGAAATCCAGATGTGTGCACCCCCTTGTGGGCAAGTGTGGCATTGCGCCCTTGCGTCACTTTGCATCTGGCTAAACGTGGGACCTGGAGATTGGAACTAACGTTCTTAGGCTTAACGGGCAGGCGCCTTAACCGCTAAGCCATCTCTCCAGCCCTCCCTGTTATTCTTATATGCATGCTCGGGTTCCTGCCTTATCCACCTTGTGTGCTTCAATCACAGTAGAAGAAACTGTGGACTCAAATACTGCATCTAGTACAGAACCCAAAAAATGCAAGCCAAAACCACTTTACAATTTGTGCATTAATGATGAAAAGTGACTGGTAAAGAAAGGCAAAGGTTCCAGGTGCCATTTCCCAATTTATTTATTTTTTAACATTTATTCATTTATTTGTGAGGATTGAGAGATACATGATTATGGGCATGCCAGGGCCTCTTACCTCTGCAAATGAACTCCAGATACATGTGTCACTTTACATGGTATTGGGGAAGAGAACTCAAACCAGCAGGCTTTGAAAGCAAGTGCTTTTAACCACTTAGCCATCTCCCCACTTCCCACATTTATAATGTGGAATTTATGTGCTATTTGAGTCAAGAATATATGCAGGATTGTTACTGAGAAAGAACTTCCTTAACAATAATATCCATAGTTCTCACAATCTATGCCCATTCCAGGATCTGTGCTTTCCACAACTGCATAGATGAGTAGATTCGAGCAATCAAGAAAAATTGGCCTGGGCTATTCAATGTACAAGGAAAGATTAGAGTATTTAATGATAAGAATAGCTGTACATGCTGAGAGCCTCTTAGTACACTGTTAGAAAACACTGAATGCTTTTAAATATGTGTTGTTTGTTTAAAAGGTACTTTTCACTTATTATCCCAGTCCCCACAAAATCTGGTGAATTGGATACTGCACTGTCATTTCACAGATGAGATACCGAATCCCAAGCCCTCACAACACACATATATGTGGTCAGTTTTTAAGTGCTATGAAAATACCAGAGAAAACAAGAAAGGGAAGATTTATTTTGGCTCCCAGTTTCAGAAGTTTCATGAAGTCTACAGCTGGCTAACTCGACTGTTTTGGGCCTAGGTGAGAAGATCAGAGCCACTCATTTCATGGTGGCTGGGAAGGAGAAAGAGAGAGAGAATGGGCAAGGTATATTTTCTCAGATGTACCTTCAGTGAACCACTTCCCTAATTAGGACACACCCTCTGATTTCCACCACCTCCCCAAGATAGTATCACATTATGAATTGGTCAGATCAAAGCCCTCACAATCCAGTTACTTCCTGACAGCTCCACATCTGAATACTGCTGTGTTGGGAGCTAAGCCTTCAACATGTAAGCCCTTTGAGTGACATTTCATATCCCATAGCAGTATATATACATGAGCTGTTCATGGGTGGCAGCTTGCTTTGCCTCAGCATTGCATGGCACATTGGCTGGAGGGGCAAGGGGGCAATGTCATATCTGATGAAAGCTGGAGGGCAGGAAATCATGAAGTGGTTGGGTATTTGAAAGTTAGATTTCTTTGGAAAACATACCAAGTTATCAAGAACAACAGGCAGAGACGGCTCATTTTCACTTCAAAGAAAAACTTATTGTTTGAAGATAAATCTTGCTTAGATTTGTTTTCATCTTCATCTAGTTTTTGTTGGTTTCAGAAGTGTAATTAATAGCATTCTGTCATTTTTGCTTCTTAATAGGAGGCTGAGAAGGGGCTTGTAACTGAAGAGTGTTTTATAATGAACTCTTAATTTGCATACCAGGCTTGTCTCATGGAACTGAGCTGGCATATAGCTTTACAAAGTGGACAAGTATTTATTTAGCACTTACAAAATGGCAGGAATTGTGCTTAAGAACTTTGAGTGCATTCGTTTTTTGTTGTTGTTGTTGTTTTCTTACCGTTAAATCTTTCCAAAAACCCAATGGTTAAAGTATAGTTACAAACACTTGGCTAGTAAGAAAGCTGAGTCCCAGAGAGGTGAAGGGCTTTTGCTCATCAGCTTTTAAAGTTGGGACAAACATATTCTTAACCACTATCATAGTTAGCAACTTTCATACATTACGAAGGTTTTGAGTTTTCAAACAAAGAAAAAAAATTATAAACTAACTTAGTCTTTTTCTTTGTGAAGAAAATAATTTCTATAATGTTTTTGTAGTTGAAATTAATCTGTTATCAACTTTGATAATTTTGACTACAGTAGCTTTGATTGCTTTGATTATATAAAAATTGGGATCTAGTGAGTGTGGAAGATTGTTATCTGAATGATAGGAGGATTGGGGCAGATTATTTCCTTCAGAAGTATGTCATCTGCCCTGACTTCGGCCATTCCACGACTTTATCCATGCTCCACTATGGCCGGCTCTCTGTGGCCGCGCCTGTGAACTGGAGGCTCTTTGTCTTGCTACTAGGATTGTTGAGAGGGTCAAGCAGTTGGTCATGCAGGAAAATAAAAACGTATGTATTAGAGGCATGGAAATGACTTTTACATCTGACCAACTGGCACTTCTAAATTTAAGAACAATTCTGAGAGAGTTTTCTTTTTTTAAGTTTCAAAGCCAATAGAAACAGGCAAGGTCTGTGGTGGGTGGCTTAGGAGCAGGCTCTGAGGCAGCAGATTCAGAAAAGCAAAAGGTAAAGGACTCTAGACCCGAAAGCCATGGAGGCTCTTTGATGGGGGACAGTAGTTCTAGCAGTTGGGCTCTTACAGTTCAGAGGGGTCACATGGGCTGCAGGCTGAATATCACACATAGAGAAGGATGGGTCAGGAGTGTGAAGTAGGGTTGGGGGGGAGGTTCTAGGTAATGCTTAATCTAATTTCCTTGTAATGTGCTCAGGTGTATAAGAGAGGAAAATAGGCTTATCTGCTTTGCCCCTCCCTTTTTTTTTTTTTTTTTTTGGTTTTTCGAGGTAGGGTGGTCCAGGCTGACCTGGAATTAACTATGTAGTCTCAGGGTGGCCTTGAACTCTCAGCGATCCTCCTACCTCTGCCTCCTGAGTGCTAGGATTAAAGGTGTGTGCCACCATGCCTGGCTACTTTCCATTTTTTTAAGTTTGTATTTATTTATTTATTTGAGAGAGAGAGAGAGAGAGAGAAAGAGAGAAAGAGAGAAGCAAGGGGGAGAGAGGGAAAAGGCAGAGAAAGAGAGAATGGACATGCCAGGGCCTCTAGCCACTGCAAATGAACTCTAGATGCAGCGTTACCTTGTGCATCTGGCTTACGTGGGTACTGGGGAATCAAACCTGGGTCCTTACGCTTCACAGGCAAGTGCCTTATTCACTAAACCATCTCTCCAGCCCCTTTCCATATTTTAAGTTAACATTTCCTTCTTATTATAGGATAATTGTTGGTTGTAGAAAAGTGTGAGGCATTAAACATTAATCTAGGATCCCTCTGTTGGTCTGGTGTATACGCAGTATTCAGCAGTCCTCTTTTTATTTCTCTCTCTCTGTCTAGATTAGTCACTAAGAATTGAGTCAAATACCCCCCCCCAAAAAAAAATTCCTTGATCCAATCAATAAAGAAGGTATTAGAAGATTTTATGTGTGTGAAATGCAGGACAGAACGTTTTTCAGCACAGTGAGCTTGGAAAACCTGAGCAGGATGACAGTCAAGAACAAAAGGAGAGCCATGTGGTGGCACTGGCGTTCAAAGCATACTGCTTTCCAGGTAGCTCAGAATCAAGTCGAAAATGACCCAGCTGACCTTCAGAATTTACTTGTTCCTCTTTTACTATCAAGCTTTTAGAACATGTATTTTGGCAGATTGTGTGTAATTTCTTCTTAGGCAAACATTGTACTGTAAAATCAGAGCATAGGCAAAAGGCCTATCTGAAGTAAATGGAAAGTTGTTAAAATCAGCAGGTCATATTGCAGTGCAGTTTTGGACACTTTGTGCCTGAAATGTAACTATCATTTAAATATTTCCCCTATCATTACATAATCTTGGGTAATTTCTTCAACGGGTGCCTTGAGAGTTACGGTTGCCTCCAGGTCTTGTTATAAAATCCTATCATGAATATGAGCACTCAAACAGCTTTGCTTGTCTTTGGGGAAAACTTACTCATGGAATTAGGTCAAAAGTGATGTGTGGTTTTTTTTGGCAAATAATAAGATGTGTATGACTAAATTGCTCTTCAGAAGTATGGTACTATTTTCTTCACTCCTATTGTTATTTATATATTAAGTAATTAAGTCATTGTTCTTGTGAAATTAAGTTTTGGTCTGGTTTTGTACATAATGGAGTAATTTAGTTTTTATTCTCTTACAATTCCATGGCTCCCAAATGGTGGAACAAGAGGAATAAAGAAAATCAAAACTATTGAGTTGCAGGGCTAGGATGGTAATTATAAGGTCTCTAGTGTGGCTTTTTTTGAGCTGGGCCCTCCGGGGTGATCTGTTACTGAAGTGATGTTCCCTGGAGTGTGGAAATATGTGTGGTGCAGAGAGTTGCAAGTGCGTGTGGCTATGCCTGCTTTTTACATAGAAGGATATTTTAACATACGGAACACCAACCTGAACTTTCTTTCAAGTAGTGCTAGGATTAATCTGTCCATGTTTAGAGATAGTTAGTAGCACAATTACTATGGAAGGCTGTGTGTTTGTGGGAGGGAGGCTCAGAACCTGTGGGCAGTGCCTGGAGTGCAGCCTGGCTATTCTGTATACAGGATGGAAGCATTAGGGTACAGTCATGGAGAGTGAGGTAAGTTGACTTTTTCCTGAACTTCTCACTTCCTTCTTGCTCTTTTTTTCTTCCAAAATGTTTGCATGCTTTATCAGGCATATCCATGGTTCCTTAAATTTGCTGTCTGCTCATTTTTTTCCCCTTCATTTGCTGTATTATGTGTGATGCACATGTGACGTTAGTATCAGTGAGGTGGCTGGAGCACGTTAGTGCCACAGTCTTGCTAGTACTCCTATATCGGCACAGAATGGCTATGTGCTAGGGGCTGAGGACTGTCCTCCCAAAAGAAAATTCATGAGTTGAAGCCTAAGCCCCAGTACTTCAGAATGGATCATGTTTTGAGATCTTTTAAGTTACAATGAAGTCATTAAGGTGGTTTTTAACCATTCTCTCTAGGATCCTTATATTAAAAGAAGATTAAGATGGGGGATATAAAATATAAAAAATTAAAAAAATATATAGTAGGGAGAGGACCTTTATAGGAAATGAAGGGAGATTTCAATGGAAACCAGCCCTGTTGAGACCTTGATCTTGGACTTATAGCCTTCAGAATTGTGAGAAAATAGATTTCTGTTGTTCAAGCTCTCTACCTTGTCTGTGGTACTTTTTTGTGGCAGTATTATCAAATTAATACACTATGTAGTGAACATTTGTTGAATTAATGATTATCTTTCATTCTATTTACTTTTAAGAATTATAATTATTGCTAAATGACTGATAAGGTTGTGACATTTTCCTTTGCTTCCAGAAAGGGTCTTACTATGTATCCTAGGCTGGCCTTGAACTTCAGAGCCTCTTGTGTCAGCTTTCCAAGTGCTGGGATTACAGACATGTACTACCACACCTGCTGTAATATTTTCTTAATAAGATTCTTTTTTATATAGCAAGGCAGGCATTTTGATTATTATAGAAATATATAAATAAACTTTGCCAATAGGATTGAATGAGAAATGTATTGGATAGAGAGATGCCATCTAGCTGAAGGCCCTTTACCTAGTTTTAGGTTGCTAAACTTTGTGCTTCAAAGACCTCCCCTCCAATCAGGTCCAATGTACATTTTGTTGATTTGTTTATGTGTTTGTTTTCTATTTCTGCTTCCATGATTTTCTTTTAGCTACTAATCTACTTTTATTTGAGGATTCTCATCCAAATATAGTGAGTTGACCCATGTATGTAATCCCAAAACTCAGGAAGCCAAGGCAGGAGATTTGCTATGGGTTTGAGACCAGCCTGTGTTACATAGTGAGTTACAGGCTCACAACACACCAAACCAAACTGAATTCCATAAGATTAATGTCTTTAATTTAGAACTCAAACTGCATTGTATAAAGAATTAAATTATTCTTAAAGGCATTATTTCTTATGTAATCTTAAATACCTTAATATAAATGTTAAACAGGAGCCTACCTGAAAGAAATGACCACCATTTTAATTAATACTGTAAAAACATTTATTTCTTTTCCTCACTTGACTTAAGAATTTAGTGTGGCTCTCCTTTTTCTTAAAAAAATTCCATGAGATGAGATTGATAGCACTTTATTGTATTATGTGTTAAGTGCGTTCTTATAATTCAGTGGCATTGACCCCTGAGCCTCTGCTGTGTTCTAGGCACACCTTTGTGTGAATTTGTCTCCATGTGCTCCAATCATTGACAAACTAATGTGTGATGTGAGGATTGTGTTCTACTGGAATTTCAGGTTGCTGGTCACTCAGCCAAGTGCCTTCGATCTGAAGCAGGTGCTTGCTGTTTGCTTAAACATGTGAACATGGTGTTGGGAAACATGCAGATACTTTTGGGTCATCAGAATGAACCACTGTGTAAATTGCTTTCTAAACACTAGACACTAGTCAAGTTGCTTGGAATGGATTAGAAGTGTTGCACTCTTAGCGATGCTGTATTAGTTAGGTTTCAAGCCACTAAAAGCCCAAAGTACATACAAATAATAGATATGTTGATATAGATTGGCTGTAAAGTATGGGCTTACAAGGTGATAGAGGCTGAGCAGTGCAACCGCCTTCCATCTGCAAGCTATGAAACCAGGAAAACCATTAATTTAGTGCAAGACCAAAGGCTTTGGAACCTGACGTGGAGTGGGATGTGATCATGCCCAAGTGCAGGAGCAGATGGATGCCCAGCTCAGGGATCCACAGGCCCTTCCTTTGCTTTTTTGTTCTATTTGAGATCTCAGCAGATTGGCTGATGCCCACTCATGTCGGTCAGGGTGTATCTTCTTGATTTCAGTGTACTGATTCTAGTGCCATTCTGTCTTCCAGAAAAACTGTCTGAAACCATCATAGACACTTCCAGAAATAATGTTTTACCAGCTCTCTTTGCCCAGACAAGTTGTCGCATAAAATTAAGCACACAGGATCAATATATTTTTAGGTTAAGATCAAAATAGGTTCATTAAACTGGGAATGTTACATAACTAACTTAAAGAAACCTTGTAAAGTCACTTGATTTGAGATTTATGAAGCGTGTCCAATGTAACAATGCTGTACTTCAAGTCAAATATGTTTTTTAAAAAAGCATCTAAATTAGCTCATTTTGCTCAAAATACCATCTTATGTACTCTACTAGGAGACATACTTGCTATCATAATAATATGAAAATATTTAGTATGAGTCACAAAAATGATGCCATTGATATAGACTACTTACATCCTATATCATCCTATATCTTAAAAGACAGTAATACAAACCTTTCTTTAATCAACTTAACTGGGAATCAAGTGTGTGTGTGTGTGTGTGTGTGTGTGTGTGTATGAGTGTGTATGTTGTCAGAGGAATATTTTACAATTGTTAAGTATACTACCACACACCAAAACATTTAAATACTATTTTTACAATCCTAGAATGAAGCAAGAGTGAATATAGATGGATAAATTGGTGCTCATGGATGTTGGATGATAATTGCTTATAGCCTGTAACTGATAGACTTAGAACCTGAACTTCTATCTCCTTGCTTTTAAAAAATTCCATAGTCTTTGTATGTGTGCATGTGCATATGGAGTCCAGAGTACAACCTTGGGTTTCCTCAGGCAATGTCCACCTTTCTTGGGACAGAATCTATTTGCTCTGGAGCCTGACTAATTAGGCTCCTCTCCCCTCTCCCCTCTCCCCTCTCCCCTCTCCCCTCTCCCCTCTCCCCTCCCCTCTCCCTCCCCTCCCCCCTCCCCTCTCCCCCCCTCCCCTCTCCCCTCCCCTCTCCCTCTCTCCTCTCCTCTCTCCTCCTCCCTCTCCTCCCCTCTCCTCTCTCCTCTCCTCCCCTCTCCCTCTCCTCCCTCCTCCCCTCTCCCCCCCCCCCCCTCCCTCCCCCCTCCCCTCCCCTCCTCCCCTCTCCCCTCCCCCTCCCCTCCCCTCCCTCCCCCCCTCCCCTCTCCTCCTCCCCCTCCCCTCCCCTCTCCCCTCTCCCCCCCCCTCCCCTCTCCCCTCTCTCCTCTCCTCCTCCCCTCCCCTCCCTCTCCCCTCCTCCTCTCCCCTCTCTCCCCTCCCCTCTCCCCTCTCCCCTCTCTCCCCCCCCCCCTCCCCCTCTCTCCCTCTCTCCCCTCTCCCTCTCCTCTCCCCTCCTCCCCTCCCCCCTCCCCCCCTCCCCCTTCTCTCCCTTTCTCTTCTCTCCCTTCTCTCCCCTCTCTCCCTCCCTTCTCTCCTTCTCTCCCCTCTCTCCCCTCCCCTCTCTCCCTTCTCTCCCCTCTCCGTTCTCTCCCCTCCTCTCCTCTCTCCTCTCTCTCCTCTCTCCCCTCCTTTTTCCTTTCCTGAGAGACAGAGACAGAATGGGCGCACCAGCAGCCTCTCATCCTCTGTGAACGAACTCTAGATGCGTGCGCCCCCTTGTGAGCAAATGCAGCATTGCACCCTTGGGCCCTTGCATCACTGCGTCTGGCTAAATGTGGGACCTGGAGAACAGGAGTTCTTAGGCTTAGGAGGCAGGCGCCTTAACCACTAAGCCATCTCTTCAGCTCTAGGGATCAAACTCAGATCCTCATGCTTGCAAGACAAGTACTTTATTGATTGAGCCATTCTTCTAAACCCTAGGTCTATAGTCTTTTCATTAGTTTTACCTTTCTAAGTAAATATAAGGAAAACAGTCACTGGATGTAACCCTGAGTGGAGTTCTATATGTAATCACTACATTCTTGTTAGGACTGGACACTAACAAACATCAATAGCTCCTAAACTTTCATTACAGGATTTATATGGATAAAAATAAGAATACAGATAATAATGAACTTTTATTTTATTATATACTAAAATAAGAGTATTGAACTGTCTCAGGTAAATAGGTCTACAATCCATGAAATCTTGCCCACTTTGCTTCTCTCTTCTCTAATTATTGTCATGTAACCTGGATTTCCAGCAACAAGAACACTTATTTAAATGGTCTTTTTATTTTTTTCATGTTTTTGTTTTTTTGCAGTGCTGGGGATTGAAGTGCCCTGGGCATGCTAGGCCTGTGCTCTACCACTGTGCTACACCCTCAGTCCCATTTTTTTGTTATAAATCCTAAGCTAATGAAAGTCACATTATTTCAGTTTATTAAAGTTTTTAGTAGGGTAAAATAGTTAGTTATTTTTGTTACTATTTCAGTGCTTGGGCTTAAACCTCCTTAGAACACTTTTGCCTTGAAGGAGTGTGAAACATTAAAAGGCAGATGAAAAACAGCCCATGAAATGTCTTGACTTTAGTATTTTCATGAATTATATGGTGAGTGAAGGAGACATGTGAGATTTAATATCTGTTCTCATTGGATAGCTCAGGTTGAACTAAAACTCTCTATGTAGCCCAGGTTGACATTGAATTGGTGATCCTTCTGCCTCAGTCTCCTGTGTGTCAGGAATATAAGCATGCGCCACCATCTCTTTCTCTGCTGTGTGGCTGTAAGGAGAAAGTGCCACAGACAACAAGTGGGTACTTGTAACTGTATTCCAGTAAACAATTTACAGAACCAGGCAACTAGAAGATAACAGAGGTGACATGACTCTTTCCAGGCTGAGTAGAAAGTCAGCAGGCCTATGAGGAATCTGGATTTTGACCATTGACCTTGATGTACTTTACTTACAGTATGTGAACTCATTAAAAAAATATGGCTAGACAAGGAATGACTTTTGTTTTTACATCGATTGATCGATTGATTTGGTTGGTTTGGTTTGGTTTTTGATTTTTTTTTTTTTTTTGAGTCAGCCACATGTAGCCCTGGATGGCATTGAACTTCAGTTCCATTTGCATCTACCTTTTAAGTACTTGGACTATAGGTGTGTGCTGTCATACCTAGCTTAGAAGGAAGCACTCTGCTTTTGAAAAAATTCAAATGTGTTACCCTGCCTGAAATGGCATGAAACTGGGGTGCTTGGGAAATAAGAGTAACAAATGATGAAGTCATAAAGTGGGGTCATGGAGTGAACTGGTCAGTATAGTAGGCAGATGAAAATTACAACCACGTGAGTTTGTTGTGCAGGTGACAGAGAAAGGACTTGTCTAAGTAGAAAGGGGAAAATGAATTGAAATGGCAACTCAGGGTTGAGGGTGTAGGTTGGTAAAACATTTGCATGAGGAAGGCCTAGGTTTGCTCCCCAGTGCTGCCCCTCTTCCAAGAAGGGAACCTCACATTTGATCAAGTGTCACAGATTCATAGATGTTGCATTCACAAAGGAATTTTTTGTTATGTGCAATAAGATTACACATTTGTGTGTGTGTGTGTGTGTGTGTGTGCACACATGCGGATGACACGTAGGAGTGGAGGTCAGAGCATAATGGCTGGCTCAAGGGCTTCTAGTGGACCCTTCTGTCTCCATGTCCCTTCTTGTCATAGGTATGTTAGGATTGCAAAGATCTACCGTGGCGTCTGGCTCTGAGAATCTGAACTCACGTACTCATATTTGCACAGCAAGTGCTTTATTCCTTGAGCCATCTCCCCAGCCCTCACAGAGGATTTTCTAGGGTGGGTAGTTCAGTCTTCTCACTCCAGTGATAAGAAAATTGGGACCTAGAAAGAGGCAATGACTTGACCATGTTTGAACCTCCCTTAGTGGAAGGCTGATCTCCAGGATCCAAGTTTCTTTTCTGTGATGTCTTGCGTGATACCAAGAGTTTGAAGAAAGATGGAAACGGACTTGATCTCCACCATCAGAACACTGCTTCTCTATGTAGTCACCCCCGGTGTTTCTGTAGCCCGTGAAGAGGAATCATGACAATTTTAGCTTGGTTTTTCTCTCAGACCATCCTTTGGCCTGTATGACAGTTAGGGCATATTTTTACTGGAGATTTTAACACATCTCTTGCCTTCATATGTCATGGCTATTAGATTCAATAATTTCCAGGTCAGGTAGAAATGTAGCCCCATGTACATTCCATCAGGTAGGATGCTGAGCTGACAGCCTGCTTACTTACAGGCTGTGATTTTATTTGCAAACATTGAATCTAGTCTCTCTCAGTTTCCTGGAAACATTTCTGTTTCTAGATATATTTTTATAGCCTTGGCTGCATTCCAAGATGTGGTTTAAGGTAGGTCAGCCTTCAATGAAGATAGTTAATAACTCAATTTAGACCTAAATTTCAGAGAGCAGAAGGGAGCAGAGGAAAAGATCTAAGAGTGTTCCATTTTAACCAAGGCCATCTCACCTTAGCATGTCAAAGTCGCTAAAGCCTGAACAATATAATATCTGTGGCAGAGTCCCAATTAAATGAAACAATTCAGCAGGTGTTGGGTTGGCTACCACATGGAAGCTATTGTGCTAGGATAAAGGGTCACGTTTAGCTTTTGAAATTATGCTGGACCTTGTGATAAGAAATTATTGATATTAACATTAATACTATTATTTTACTAGATGTTAGATAATGATAGCTATGGCTCTTATATCTGTAATTTAAATGTCTATAAAGCACCTCAAACTTTATATTATAATAATATTGGGTTTTTTAGTAGTGTTAGTAATTTTAACATCCAATTCAATAATCCTGAGACATTTTAGAGTAATGATTATTATGAAAAAGTATCAGACATTGAGTCCTGCTGTGTTATACACAGGATGGCACGTGGTGGTTTTATTGTTTTTTTTAAATTTAAATTTAAATTTTTTTGTTGTTATTTTGAGACAGAGTGGCTATGAACTCACAATCCTATGATAGCCTCCCCCTGAGTGCTGGAATTACAGGCATAACACAATTGTTTAGATGGTGGCATTATCTCTCTCATCTTTACAATCTTACCTTAGAGCTGGAAGGGGGTGGTAGCAGAACTATGACAAACAACTCTGGTCTGTTACTAAAACCTCAGGAATAGTTAGGATTTTTGGTTTGAAGGGATCAGATTTGAAGAATACTGTCACTTTCTTCACACAGTTCCCCAAGTCAGTCATATTTTTTCCTCAGACCCTGTATTAAAATGTACTTTAGCCGGTTGTGGTGGCTCACGCCGGTAGGATATTGCTGAAGAGGCGGAGGCAGGAGGATCAGGAGTTCGAGGCCAGCCTGGGCTACACACTTTAAAAATGTACTTTACCCACTATTTCTAAGCACTATCAACTTCACCAGAGATTTTTGTAATGCTTAAATGTGGAAGGCTCCATAGAAGTGGGATTCACACAGGTGTAAGTCTTAAGGGTTTTCCTAGAGCTGTCCCACTGAAGTAGAGAAAGGGTCACACTTGCAGCAGAGGGTGGGGACTTTGACACTCCAAGGTGCTTTGATAATCTGCAGGCCGTGAACAGTGGTGAACAGCAACCCTGAACACATCCACAAGCCTGGAGTGGAAGAAGCTTGAGCTTGCTGCTTCCCAGGATTGGACAGTGCCTGGGTCCTGCCATATGAGTTAGGGGATGAATGCATGAATGGAGACAGGTTTTGCCCAAAGGGGCTTGGTCTACTAGATGAACTAGGACCCTTCTCTGGAGACTCCTTGACCTTGAGATGGTCCTGTTCAAGCCCATGGGGCCATAAAGGACAGGAACGAAAGATTTGTGCTTTTGATAGCTGTGAGGGTGGGATAGGGTGACCATTCAAGGAGGGGGGATGTGAGTGGCAAATTCCTATTATGTGATGGCTGGCAGCTTTCAAGGTATGCTAGGCACCCTTAGAATATAATCAAAGTCTTTTCGTTTTTCTTTTGACATGCATTCTGAAGGAAAAGCTAAGTCTTGGTGACTTAATGAGTATGTAGTATAGGGAAGATTTAAGAAGAACCTATCTAGATATAGATGCTGTGCCTAGTAAAAACACATAGGGCCATGTGTGTGCATCTCAGTGCAGAGATTGTAATCAGTTGGGATTGCCCGTCCACTGTGTGTAGGCGTGACATTCCTTTGCAAGGGAGAGCACCTATGTGACTCAGGCTCACCACCCCTGGCCTTGCATTCTCAATCCAGTAGCTGATGGTGGGGGCATTCAGTAACTGGTGGGCTGCACACTAATGCCAAGACATGGGACAAGGCCCCATGGACCCTGTGAGGATCTTTACTGGTCCTGTCAGTATTCCTATCCTGAAGAGAGGGTGATATTAAAGAGCATATGAAACACCCACGACAGGGTAAGAGAGAGACCCTAGAAGAAAGGGGACCAGTTCATACAGCAATACTCCCTTACCTGCCGGGACTAAATTCTGTGATCCACATTAGATGCCTGAAACTGGTTATACTGAGTCGTGTGCCATTTCCGTGGGTACACATACTGATTAATAACTCTGACCTTTTCACTTTAAAGGAGGACTTTATGGCTTCTCTTGGACATATCCAAACTGTCAGCACTGCTTCTCTTGCACTCTGTGGCCACTGTTAAAAGGATTGCTTGAACACAAGTACATTTTAGTAGTTGACCTGATTCCTGAGATGGCTACTAAATGACTACTGGCCGGGCAGCAGAGACAGCATGAAAATGCTGCAAAAGGGTGTGTGATTCACACTGGAAGCAGGATGGAGCATTCTTCACACAATCAGAATGGCATGTGCATTAGTTACTTTTCTGCTTGTAGTGACAGAATGCTTATCAGAAGCAATTTAAGGGAGGAGGGCTTTATTTCAGCTTGTGGTTTCAGGAGCTATCTGTCTGTCATGGTTGGGAAAGTATGGTGTCTGGAGCAGTGAGAGCATGTGGCAGAGATTCTTCATATCTTGGTGGGTCAGGAAGCAGAGAGCTCAACTGGAACCGTGGGCTCTAATTCTCAAGGCCCACCTTTCGTGGTATGTGTAACCCCGGTAGGCCTTCTGTCTAGAAGGTTCTAACAACTTCCTAAAGCAGGGCCACCAGTTAGAGAACCAAGTGTTCAGACACAGAATCCTGGGGGGGATAGTTCACATTCAGACCACAGCATTATGTAATTTAAGCTTTTTTGAGTTATTTGCAGAGTTTTCCATTCAATATTTTTGAACCATGATTGAGCATGTGTAACTGAGACTGTGGAAAAGCAAAATTATGGCCAAGAGGGGACTCTTGCATGCTAGGATACGACACTTTCTCCATACTGTTGAATAAGGAGCCTTGAAAATTAAACAGTCCAGCCTGAAGAGAAAGTGGTAGAAGGCATAGAGGAAAAGATGGCAGCTGACTCTCCATGGGGAGGAAGTGGTGATCATTTTACTTGGATTCTTATGGAAACAGAGACAGATTAAGCTTCTTTCTCTGAAGTACACTTAGTATGAGTATCTCAATTTTTCTCTCTGATGTCACTGTGTACCAGAACAGTCTTAAGATTATGATTTGTCTTGCGTGTAGTTTAGTTATAAGAAAAAATGAAGCATGTGAACTTTGATTTTCTAATTTGTGAGATTTTTTTTTATTGGAATTGAAACTGATATTTTGACTTTTCTATATTGCTGTGTATATTTGTTTTGTGAAAGCCCCCTTTGAAGGTGTATGCAATGTGGTGGGATACCACCCATAGGTTTCTGTACTTTCAGGCCTGAGGACTTGGACTATGGTCAGTTCATTCTAGACTGAGTATGCCCGGTGGGACTCCTGGGTGAGAGTCTGCCACTATGAGTGAGTCGCCAGCATTTCAATGTGGCAGAGCACATCTGTGCTTAGTTTTCTAAAGCATTTTTGCTCTGGGCACAAATGGCAAGTTTGGCACCCACTAGTGCCTGGAACAGAACATGTGTGACTGCATCTCATTTGTGGGACCAAATAAGTCTCTGGCTTCTAAATACAATGACATTAATGTGTACTTGAAAGGGCCAGGGAAGACACACTGTGGTTGTGATATTCCATCTAATTTTAGAATGAGAGGCAAATTTGTGGTCTTCAAAGGTCTTTTAAAAAAGTATTTGTTGCCAAACACCTGTGATCCCATATGCTGTGAGCACTTAAATAATCCTGAAAACTCCCACAGGGGAGTTTTACTACAAATTTAAAGCCTTCTTGAAATTTGCTAATGAAAGCTTATTAGGGTCTCCTGACTAGAAGTGATAGGCAATAACTAGACAGCCTGCAAAGGGCTGGAATTAAGTCCCTTGTTTCTTCCCAAATAAAGCATTTGTTTTCAAACGCGTGTCAAAAATACTTCTTGAGTACAAGTCCTTAATAAGGACAGTTCGCCTGTGCTTATGTACAAGTGCACAAAACACAGTGACTCCGTAGAGCTGTGCACGGATGGAAAGGTCAGTAAGGGTCCACTTTATGCTCTCTTAGCTGACCGATAATGGAGAGGACGCTGCAGGTGACTTAGTGGATATGAGGGCCCTCAAACTTGCCTCAGCAAGATGACTGTTTCTTTTGTTTTGCTTTGTTTTGTTTTGTTTTAGTTTTTGTTTTTTTCCTCAAGCCACTGAGGAGTCCAGAAGGGACTAGGTTTGCATGGCAGAGGACAGGTGTCAGGCAGAGGTGCAGAGGTGAGGGTCGTCTCACTACTCAGCTCAGTGTCTGGGAGCCCATCCTTCCTAGTCAGTGAAAGAAAAGTCAGGGCCAAATTGTCTCACAGGCAGACTGAGCTCTGCCTGGACTTGTAGGATGTAAACGTCCCAGAGCCTTAGGGCAAGCCTCATCCAACTCTAGTGAACTGAGAATGAGGGTCAGCGCGTCTCTAAATAGAAGTCACGGCTGTTCCCGTGGCGAGCAGCGCAAGCTCCACAGCCTTTCAGAACCAGAGGCAGGAGTGTCACGGGTTTAAGGGCAGCCTAGCTTACCTAGTGAGGCCTTGTCTCAGGGAACAAAAAGTAAAACCAGGAGGCAGAGGTAGGAGGATTGCTGTGAGTTCAAGGCCACCCTGAGACTACATAGTGAATTCCAGGTTAGCCTGAGCTAGAGTGAGACCCTACCTCAAAAAACAAAGAAAAAAAAGTAAAACCAAGAAATTATGCAGTATTAGCTGGGGGGAGGGCAAATAAAAGAAAAGAAATCTGCTGTTGGGGAGGTTGGGAAAGTTGTGTTAGAGGAGCACCCCAGCAAAAACAAACAAACAAACAAAAAACAAAAAAAACCAAAAAAAACCAACCTGATGTGATTTGGCTAGAAATGTGGAAAGAAAGACATTTTTCAGGCAGACATCTTTGCTCCTGGGAGGATGTAGGAAGCATGATTGATATGGTGTAGTGGTCTTCTTGTTGCTGGGACAAAATGCAGCAGCTTATGAAAAGAGTGTTTATTTCTGGCTGACATCTTCAAGGAGTAGTTTCATCATACCAGGGAAAGGACAGCAGGAGCAGACAGCCGGGCATCACATCTCCACAATCACAGGGAGGAAGGAGAGGGAGTGAGTTCACTAGCAATGGAAAACGGGGCTTCACTAAAACATCCAAAGGTCTGCCACCAGTGGCACACCTCCTCCAGCAAGGCTTCACCTCCCAGAGGTTCTACCACCTGAGGATTAAGTATGAGGCTTAATCGCAAACACATGAGGCTTTGGGGGACAGTTTATACTTAAGCGATTGCATTTGGGAACCCAACTGGGAAAGAATGTACAGGTTGGAGGAGGGTATTTTTGGAGGAGTGATGGTGTTATGGAATAAAGACATTTGGTGCCATGTTATGAGAGGCTTTATATGCTAGGTCAAGGTATTTAACATAGTAAGCAGCAGGAAGTTCTTAAAGTTGTTTGAAGCACTATAATGCTATATTCAAGGCAAGACCTGCAGTCATTTCCAGATGTGCTGAAACAGGGAGACCAGTTCATGTTCTGGAGGCAAGCGGATGCTTGTGGGAATGAAAAGGCAGGGAGAGCTAAAAAGACTGGGAGGAAGAGGACAACTCAAAGCTCTTGTCTTGGTTCTGTTTCTGGAAATAAGGATAATCAGAAAGGTTGTGGTGGAGGGAGAGGGAGAGACTCCCAAGTCCCTGAACACAGAGTCCTGTGATACCAGGACTGAGAGGGTGACTCAGCCATGGAGCAGAGCAGGTAGGTGTGGCTCAGGGATCCCATGATTCTCAGTGAGATGCAGTTGGGGTAATTTTGACTTTGATTGTGACTGGGAAGGGCTGCTAGAATTTAGCAGGCATTGTCCTGCAGTACTGGGGACAGCCTACCCAAGAAAGACAAGTTTCATCCACATGTCAGCAGCACTTTCTGTTCAGATATTGAGAACTTCTAACTAAGGGTGGCCAGCCTCCACACTTTGCCAGACGAGGAGAATGCAACCTTAATGCAAAACTCTGTTTTGATGTCTGTGATGGATTAATAAATGTTAGGCCTCTTTCTGAATCTTAGATAAGAAATTTCCTGTTTTAAAAAAGGGGAAGGAGAGTTATCTGAGGTGAGGTGGAGGTGCTGAGAAAGGCCCTGGGCCGATGGCCTCAGGCCCCGTGGTCAGCACCCTGCGTCTCTGGTTATTTAGCTATCACATAGGAAGAGGAGGGGAAATGCTTTTGCATCAACTTTGCATTTGAATGATGCTCTGCTGATAAGTGGATTGTCGGCTACTTCATTGCCACTGTTCAGTTATGCACCCCTGTCTTTGACTGTGTTACTTTCACTAGGTGGGGTCTAGAAGGTGCCACTGACCCCTTCTTTCTCTTGATGGAAGCTGGCCCTCCTGTGGGTCCCATAGTGTAGAGGTTGGCTTTGCCCTCACCTTGGTTCCTACAGATGTGTGACAGTGAATGAGTGTCCATGCAGATTACAGAGCTGAGCAGAGTTTCCCCTGAATTGAGAAAGTGGTGACCAGGCAGCAGGCGGTGCTCTCAGGCTGCCCTGTTTTCAGCTGTGGGTCTGAGTTGACTCTTTGGCTAAGAAACAGTGGTTTTCTCTGGTTCTTTGGACATTAAAAATTATTTTATTTCTTTATTTGAGAGAGAAAAGCAGAGACAGAGAGAAAGAGAAAATGGGTACATCAGGGCCTCTAGTCACTGCAAAGGAACTCCAGATGCATGTGCCATTTTGTGCCTCTGGGTACTGGGGAATAGAATCTGGGTCCTTTGGCTTTGCAAGCAAGCCCTTTAACTGCTAAGCCATCCCTCCATCCCCCTTGATATTTTTTCCTAATACTGATCTTTATGAAATGTTTACTGGTATTAGGAAGAAAGTAGCTATTGAGAGTAAAGTTAAAATGAATAGTGATAATAGTAATTCCTTTTGAGCATATGTTTTCTGTCCACTTGGGTCGTTGAGTATGTGCAGCAGATTATCCAAGCACACTTTAAAGAACTACATACTCAAACAGCAGTTGACTGTAAGGCTCCTGGAAATAAAAACTCACTTGTTATGTTGCTGAATGGTATGAAAAGTACGATCCTTCCATATAACAGCTAGGGGACATGTCTGTAGAAATGTGTGTTGTTATAAGAACCACTGTGAGTTTGTTGAGCTGGTACATTGGTGGGATGTTTGTTTCTCTCCAATTTCCAGTCTCAATCCTACTGTTCTTCAGAGCCTAGGTCAAGTTCCCACTTTGCTTAGAGCCATTCCTGCATTGGTTTCTTTTTTAAAACTTCCCTTTGTCTCTGTACCTTACAATCCAGCTTCTAAGTGTCAGTGGAGACTTGTTCCATGGCCGGACCTGTATTCTGAGAGGTGTTCATCTCCTGGAAGACAGAGGGTCCTTGTAGCCCCTCACTTTCCTGTCAAGACATCAGGCACACTATGGAGCTGAGCATGCTTTTATTTCTCTTCTTATTTGGATTTCATTGTAAAGATGTATGAAGCATCCATTCAGGTGTCTGGACAAAAAGCATTTACAGAGAACTAAAAGGAAATCAATGAAAAGCAAAGTCGTTATATTAAATCACGGCACCACTGAGCTCCCTCATGACACATTGCGGGGTGGTTGAGAGTAAATGCTTCTGCAGTGCATTTAGTTTTTCTCCTCAAACACCTGACAATTGAGAACTGCCTGAAAAAAGTATTTTCATTTCAAAACAATATATAATACTGTCTTATTTCTCATTTCATACAAATGTCCTATTGAATTTTACCTTTAACAAAACAAATAGATTGAGTTTGATTTTTGTATAGTAACAATCAGAAGACTTGAGTGACTGAAATTCTTACTATACAACTGCTGGACAAGTTTTTATTACTGCATTCTTCCACACATTAAATGTGGCTAATTTCTTTCTTGTATTTATTTAGTTACCCTTTACTTGGAAAGGACAAAGGACATGATATTTCTATCCATATTCTATATATTCTTTTTTTAATATTTTATTTTTATCTATTTATTTGAAATAGGCAGAGAGAGAGAGAGAGAGAGAGAGAGAGAGAATGGGCATGTCAGGGCCTCCAGCCACTGCAAACAAACTCCAGATGCATGTGCCCCTTGTGCATCTGGCTTACATGGGTCCTGGGGAATTGAACCTGGGTTCTTTGGCTTTGCAGGCAAGCGCCTTAACCACTAAGCCATCTCTCCAGCCCCTATATATTCTTTGAGGGGGAAAAAAGCCCTAATTTTTTTTTTTTACAGTTTAGATTCCATTGTTTTCTGTTCCCCCTATTTTAAGCTCTACTCTTATTTCCTAAGTATATCAGTAAGCAAATTATACAATCTATAATAGCTTTGTCTATAATATAAGTTATTGTGTTTCTAGACCTTTTTAAAACTTTAATTTATTTGGAGGAGAGAGAAAAAGATAGAATGTACATGCCAGAGCCTGTTGCTGCTGTGAACAAATTGTGAATCTGGCTTTATGTGGGTACTGGGGAATCAAACTCAGGCTAACCTATGCTGTCAGGCTTTGCAAGCAAGTACCATCAACTGCTGAGCCATCTCCCTAGCCCAGTATTTTTAGATTTTTAATTCAGTATTTTCTGGACTAAAATAATATGTCACTAATAGTTGTCAATTGATTCTTTTTATACTGAGTCTGAGAAAAGATCAAACAGCCACACCCACTTTGCTTAGGAGTTGGGGAAACAGCTACTTTTACACAGTGTAAAATTAGGAAATACGGACTTAGAGAATGCTCTTCTGTTATGTGTGCTTCCTATTCATGATGCTTGGGCCTTATTCTGATGTCTACTTAGAGGTTGCATTTTAGGGAGGGGGAGGTTGAGAGAGTCTTTTATAGCCTAGACTGGCCTCAAATTTGCCAAGTACCCATGGACTACCTTGAGCTCCTGGGCCTCCTGCTTCCATTTCCAGAGTGCTGGGATTACAGATGTACAGTATCATACCCATCTCTAGAAATTGCATTTATAAGAAGTTTCAGATTGACAAATGAGGTGGTACAAATGAGCTGTTAACCAATTACATAATTTACTTTCTTTTTTATTTTTAATATTTTGTTTTTAAAAATTTATTTATTTGAGAGAGAAAGAAGCACAGAGATAGGCAGAGAAAGAATGGGCACTCCAGGGCATCTAGCTGCTGCAAACAAACCCCAGACTCATGCACCACCTTGTGCATCTGGCTTATGTGGGTCCTAGGGAATCAAACCTGGGTCATTTGGCTTTGCAGACAAGCGCCTTAACCACTAAGCCATCTCTCCAGCCCAGTAATTTACTTTCTTGTTGCTGGGACAAAATATCTGATCTGAAGCAGCTGAGGGAAGGAAAACATTTATTTTAGCTTACAGTTTCAGAGAGTAGAGTCCATCATGGTGGCAAGAGCATGGTAGGAGCAGAGAGTCAGAATCATTTTGGAAGGGAGGAAGTAGAGAGAGGGGACCAGCACAAGGGGCCTGGGTATGACCTCAAGGCCTGCCCCACAGTGACACACTGACTCCAGAAACACCCTACAACCTTCCCAAACATCACTATCAGCTGAGGATTAAGCATTCAAACACATAAACCTATGGAGGCGTTGGGGGGGGGGCATTGTATTCAAACCATCACACCAGTATGAAATTTTAGTGCCTGACTTCTATTGAGAGATAACTTGGTGTTAGACACTGTTGTAAGCATTTTGCATGTATAATCTCGGTGGTAGTTTGAATATATGGCCTCCAATATATTCAGTGTTTTATTAATTTATAGTTTGCATCTGCTAGAGGCAATGTCACTGGGGGCTGGTTTTAAGGTGTAGTGATGGTTTGAGATTCCATTGTAAAGATATGCAAAGTGTGCCTAATGGGAGTTCCTGAAGTGTGCTGTGGCTTTTGGGCTGTAGTTTTGCTCTGTGTGCTGTGTGCCTGGTTGGTTTTTCTCTCTTGCCTGGTCCTGTGAGAGCAGGCTGCTTCTCCTGCCTTTATGGAACTTCCCCTGGATCTGTAAGCTTCAATAAATAATATCCCTTCCTCCATAACTGTGCCTGGTCTGGAAGTTCATCTCAGCGAACCTGAAGCTGTCTGTTACAATCTCATTTTTAAAATTTTACCAACTTGATTTAGTTATGCTGTTGGCATTTGCTTTAGTTTTGGTGAGGAAACCGAGGCATAGAAAGACTAAGTAGCTTGTTCAAGTAACAGAGCCAGAACTAGAATTCGTGCCTTTGGGGGCTGGAGAGATTGCTTAGTGGTTAAGCACTTGCCTGTGAAGCCTAAGGACCCTGGTTCGAGGCTCAATTCCCCAGGACCCACATAAGCCAGATGCACAAGGTGGTGTATGCATCTGGAGTTCGTTTGCAGTGGCTGGAGGCCCTGGTGCGCCCATTCTCTCTCTTCCTCTTTCACTCTCTGTTGCTAATAAATAAATACAAATAAAAAACATTTTTTTAAAAGAAGAATTCAGGCTTGGAGAGATGGCTTAGCAGTTAAGCGCTTGCCTGTGAGGCCTACGGACCCCAGTTCAAGGCTCAATTCCCTAGGACCCACATAAGCCAGATGAACAAGGTGGTGCAGACATCTGGAGTTTGTTTGCAGTGGCTGGAGGCCCTGGTATGCCCATTCTCTCTCTGCCTCTTTCCTCTGTCTCAAATAAAATAAATAAATAAATAAATAAAATTAACAACAACAACAAAAAGAATTCATGCCTTTGGACTCTAGGGTTAGTCCCTTCTCCAAATGGGATTTTCTTATGTTAGAGAAATGTACAGATAACTCCTGTGCTAGGCAGACATGATGAGGGATGAAGAGTTCTGGGGTGGGGAAAACATGTGAGTAAATTTGGAGGCAAGAGCAGCAATGAGAATAGTCGTGATTTCTGCTGATGGCTGTCTATAGTGCTGTTCTTCTGAGGTGGCACCCAGGTTGCCCTTTGAACCTGCTCTTTCTTCTTTGCCAGGGATGGGCAAATGACCCAGCCTGGTCCCATCAGTGACATTCTTTCCCCTCTCAGGTACAAGTGATAGGGTTTTAAATATGAGAGACTCTGCTAGAGATCAACTAGAACTGATGAAATTTCATTTGGGACATCTTACTGCAATTGCTATAAAAGAGGGGCTTTCTTTTCATTGGATTTAAGGCCAAGACGTTGTCACTCTACAGCTGCTGGGAGATGTGAGAACATGCTTGAAAGGGAAGGGACCATACAAAGAAAAGCAGAGGTGAGAAATGAGGACAAATAATATTTTGATGACATCTCTTGATCCAGCCATGTGTGGAGACATGAAGACCACCACTAAAAATTTCAGTTATGTGAGTCTCTTTTCTATTTCCTTCCCCTTCCATTCACCCTTCTCCTCTTTCCCTTTTCCTTTCCTCCAAGATTATTTGCAACTGAAAAAATTCTAACACAAGTGTTACTATATTTAGAATCATTCCAGCATGGACAGCTTTCCACCTGTGTGTCTCTGGCCAGGAGGGGGAACTGCAATGGATGAAGGCAGTGATGTGCGGAGGTCTTCTGAGCATATCAGGGAAACCCATTGATAGGGCTTTGCTCATTGTTGGTCTCTGAGAGGCAGAACCAGGGACCAAACCACATCAGAGAACTGTACAAGCTGTAGAGCCCCGTCTGTAATAGGATTCTTTCCCTGAGCCTAAAGGGTTGAGGATAAGATGTGGGAAAGTGATACATACCGTGTTCTCTATATTGAACAATTTTTTTTTTGTTTGTTTTCTGAGGTAGGGTCTTCCTCTAGCCCAGGCTGACCTGGAATTCACTGTTTTCTCAGGGTGGCCTTGAACTCATGGCAATCCTCCTACCTCTGCCTCCCTAGTGCTGGAATTAAAGGCCTGTGCTACCATGCCCGGCTTATATTGAATAAATGTTAATTCACAAGCCTCTCTATCTTAAGATACTGGATATTAGAGTGATTAATTTGTTTAGTCTCATGTTCTAGACAGAAGAAATTAGTAGTACTAGCAAATGTTTTCATCCAAAACTGATTTAGATCAGGATGACCTTTTACATCCCATGCTGCACCTGGCAGAATCCAATGGCAGAAAAGGAGGCAGCCATGGAGACAATATGGAGCTGTTTCCCTTATCAGAGCATGGCAGACAGTGCCCTTTGTGGAGATGTGTAGTTCCTTTGTGCATTGCAACATAGATGTCTGATGAGTTAGTATTACTACCTTTAGTGAGATTTTTTTTTAAAGCTGGTATTCAAATGAGTGTTTCTGAATGCTTTTTAAAAGAAGCGTGTTTTTAGCCTTGTTTGAAAACATTACCATTAGAGTAAAATGCATACTATATTAATAAATATATTAATTTTCTTTAATTTATGACTTAATAGTATTTGTAGTATCCACCCACCTCTTTCTGCTTCTGCCAGAATGCAAGCCTTTATGGTAGCTGGCAATGTGCTCTTCTTCCATGTCTGTTCATCATTAATTGACAAAGGGACCTGTGAGTAGACATCTCACTGTCATTCAGAAGGTATATCTTATACTTGTTTTTAACATAGGTATATTTTATTTATAAAGCACTTAATAAAACAATATCCTTTTCATTGTGAATGCATTTGGAAGTAATTATCGTCACTAGCTTACAATCTGCATTTGCTGATTTCTCCATCTTGCCATCCCTCTCTTCTCTCTCTCTCTCTCTCTCTCTCTTTCTCTGTGTGTGTATATGTATGTGTACATGTCCAGTCTCAGCTTCACATGTGCTGGGCAAATACTATTCCACAAAACTATAGCCTGAGCCCAGAAGGCTGTGTTTTAAAGTACACCTTCTTTGAACAGTTCTTTATAGTAAGGTGATAAGACTCAACTTCACACAGTTTGATTAATGGGACTGGGATTATACACTAATCTAAATGGTTTGGGAAACAGATTTCTTTTCTGGCTTTGGAAAAATTCTAGCTGCATTGTATTAGGCAAGATCCCACATCCTCGCCCACATTTTCTGGTGATGTGCCATTTTCTAAATATGTCCTGCCTGTTCCAAAAAGAGTGTCAATAGCTGGAAGCAGTTGGAGAATGTTAATTTAGCACTCACATTCGAGAGTGGCACTGGTTTCCTAGACTGTGTCCTGTTCTTGCTTGGCTTTTTCAAATGATTCATTTTCTCTCTTTCCCTCTGTTTCTCTTGGTTTATTTTTATTGTATTTTAGTTTTGTGTTTCAAGCTTCACTGGTTGATATTTATAGTAATCTTTGTCTTAAAACTTGATTTACAGTTCATTTTGTAGAAAGTTGGTACAGACAGGATGATTTTAGATTGCAGACTGGTAAAGACCATAGGCCACCAATGGTGATGTATCTAAGAACTAGTCACAATATTATCATGTCAGGACAGTAAATTCTCCACCTGGGGGAGGGAGGCTATAATACAGGTAGAGGCAAATTCTAAGCCCTCCATAAAGAGGCACATACCACTGAAAATCTTTCCTGGAAAAGGCATTATCATTGAAGTTCTTCCCCACAACATGATGGTATAAAACCTACATTCTGAGCTACTCTGATTGTAGGTAGTCTGCTGTGTGTTTCTGTAGTAATCCTTCATTTTACTTTTGTTTCAGAGCTGAGTCTGATTTCTGTCAGACTCACTCAAGCCAGTGACAAATGTTGACAACACTGTACACATATGTTTATACTCCATACATTTTGTGGTTCCATCAAGGAAAGATTCATTATAGGTAACCTAGGCATTCTTTCAAGAAACAACTGGGAGAATGAGCAGCCTATTGGTTATTTGTATGTTGGTGGATTTTAGACTTTATTGATATTTACCATTGTGTAATAAAATGTTTAGAAAGAAAAGAAATTTTGTTACATCAACTCATAAAGCATACTGTAAAGAAAAGTCTTGAAAGGTATGGAATTTTAGTAAGAAGAAGAAATACAGGGTGGGATAATGTTTTAACATAGGGATTTAACCCAGGAAACAAGGAAAATCTTCCCTTTTCTTAATTTTTATGTTGCAATAATTTATATTGTTAAGACTTGTATTATTTTTTTTTTGCCAGAGTTCTTAGAACACTGATATTATTTATTATTTTTTATTTTAGAGGGAGAGAGACACACATAGAGAGAGACAGACAGACAGAATTGGCATGCCAGGGTCTCAAACTCCAGACACTTGCGTCACCCAGTGAGCATGTGTGAACTTGTGCTTGCCTCACCTTTTGTGTGCCTGGCTTATGTGGGATCAGGAGTCGAAAATGGATTCTTAGGCTTCACAGGCAAGCACCTTAACAACTAAGCCATCTCTCCAGCCCTGATTTTATTTTTGTACAAACTCCATCTTTCAATTAATTGTCAATGTGAATTACATTAATTTTTCTTACTAGTTATGGACACACCTAGTATGGAAATATCATGTGTTGGTACCATCCTTTCCCTCATTCCTGCTCCTTTTCTGAAGGTGCCCTCCTCATTGGAGTCACAGGTTATCCCCCATGGGGATTGTGGTTATGTGTTGTGGGAGCAGCAGTCAGTTATTGGGAAAAGGCAATGTCTTTGGGCATGATGTCCCAACTTGTGGCCATAATAATCTTTCTGCCCCCTCTTCCACAAAATTCCCTGAGCCGTGGTGGGTGAGTTTTAAGTCTACTTCAGTGATGAGCTCTTAGGAGCCTCTGAATCTCTGCTTTTGTAGATGTTGAGTATCTTCAGGGTTGTCTCCTTCACCCTAGTGCTGATTATCAGGTTCAGCATGGAAGCAGCACGCTTGTTCATCTCCCCAATTCCTCTGTGGTTTCAGCTGGGGCTAGGCTGAATTGTGATGGATTGCTTATCTCCTTGGGTCTCACTCTCATCTTATAAACTGAAGCATGGTTAGATGGACGCCATCTTGACCAGAAGCCCCAAATTCTAGTATTATTAATTAAATTTAACTTTTCAGGATTCATCACTGTAAAACTACTTTCTCTTTTATATTTTTGTTTTTTAAATTTTTTTATTGACAATAACCTTGGTAATTCCCTTCCCCACACGTTCCCCTTTGCAACTCCATTCTATGTCATGTCCCCTTCCCCTATCAATCCATCTTTTATTTTAAATATTTCATTTTTATTTATTTGAGAGAGAATGAGACAGAGGAAGAGAGAAAGAGAGGGAGGAAGGGAGAGAATGGGTGCACCAGGGCCTCCAGCCACTGTAAAAGAACTCCAAATGCATGTGTCACCTTGTGCGTCTGGCTTATGTGGGTCCTGGGGAATTGAACTGGGGTCCTTTGGCTTTGCAGGCAAGTACATTAACTGCTAAACCATCTCTCCAGCCCTTTATTTTATTTTTAGAGAGAGCAAGGGAGGGAGGGAGGGAGGGAGGGAGAGAGAGAAAAAGAGAAAGAATTGGCATGCCAGGGCCTCAGCCACTGAAATCAAACTCCAGATGCTTGCACCATCTAGTGGGTATGTGTGACCTTGCACTTGCCTCACTTCTGTGCATCTGGCTTATGTGGGATCTGGAGAGTTGAACATGGGTCCTTAGGCTTTGCAGGCAAGTACCTTAACTGCTAAGCCATCTCTCCAGTCCTTTCTTTTATTTTTTATGTCATCATCTTTTCCTCCTATTATGTGAGTCTTGTGTAAGTAGTGTCAGACACTGTAAGGTCATGGATATTCAGGCCATTTTGTGTCTGGAAGAGTGCACTGTAAGGAGGTCTACTCTTCTTATGGTTCTTACATTCTTTCTACCACCTCTTCTGCAATGGATCCTGAGCTTTCTCTCTCTCTCTCTCTTTTTTTTTTTTTTTTTTTGGTTTTTCAAAGTAGGGTCTCACTCTAGCACAGGCTGACCTGAAATTCACTATGTGATCACAGGATGGCCTCAAACTCATGGCAATCCTCCTACCTCTGCCTTCTAGTGCTGGGATTAAAGGCATGCACCACCACACCTGGCTAACTTTCTCTTTTATATGGGGATATAGCCAGCTAGGTTTACAAACTCATAGGATCTCTTTCCTGCATGTGAAGTCTAGAGCAGAGGAAGGAGAGTCACACTGAAGCCAAAGTTGGGGTAAAACATAGTAAATGCAATGATAAGAGCATTAGCTTAAATTTGTTTTTCTCATAGGATTACTGAGATTTAAATATGATCCACAAGCCAGATGCAGTGGCTCATCCCTTTAATCCTAGCATTTGGGAAGCTGAGGCAGGAGGATCAACCCCTCCAAAAAAAGAAAGAAAGAAAGTAAAAAAGAAGAGAAAAGTGATCTGTGAACATGCAGAAAATCCAAGAGAAAGCTTCTCCTACTTCTTTCCCCGCTTCCCCGTCCCCTGGCAGTGTACTCGCAGTTCTCTCTCTGCTAAAGAAAATGAGTGCCAAGAACAGTAGTAATGGTTGAAATGTGCAAAGGTGCAGTGGTAAAGAAGAGGTGGTTTTCTGTGGAAGGAGACTTTTGGGTTCTCAATGTTAGTTTTTCTAGATGTTGAAGATGAGGATCACCTTTATTTAAGTTACAATAATTTATAATTTACTCAAGACAAAGATGTGATAGTTAATATTGTCAGTTTGACAAGATCTAAAATCACCTAGGAGACAAATCTTTTGGCACATTTGTGAGGGAATTTCTAGATGAGGTTAATTGAGGTGGGAAGACTAACCCTAACTGTGGGTAAGATCATTTCATGGGCTGGGGTCCCAGGCTTAGGAGGCAGTGAGCTGAGCACCAGCATTGATCCCTCTTAGATTTGAGACTGTGCATGCAATGGGACCAGCCGCCTCTTGCTGCTCTGTCTCCCCTCCCCTAGCTGTGATGGATTACATTCCCTTGACATTTAAGCAAAAACAAATCTTTTCTTTATATTAACTTGTTTCTTTGCAGGTATTTGTTTACAGCAACAAGGAAAGTAAGTAATGCAAAGGTTGGGCTGAAGATGATCCTAAACCAGTTCTTTGGGAACTCATAACAACTTTCAGGCAGGCACAGGCTTGGAGTTTGCAGGTGCCATGCCAGCATACTTAGTACCAATGTGAATTCTAGTCTAGCAAGTCTGAAGATTGAGGAGTGTTGGGTTTTCATATTTCCAAAAGAAAGCAAAGATCAGAAACAGAAGAACTTGAGCAATATTTGAAGGAATATTCCTAAAGTTCTTCTTAGTCACTCTCATCAAATTTGAGTAGCTTCCTCTGCCTCTGCAGATAGTCCCATATTACCTCACAGTCCATTGCCAGCTCACCTTATTCCTTATCTGTTTTTCTGCCCATTCACGATCTACATCTGGGATGACAGTTTACAGTCTTTCAACCTGACAAAAATCCTATCACTTATGGTTTTCAAATCCACTTCCTTTTCTTTTCTGACCTCTTCCATTCACTTTCTAATGATTTGGATTCTTGCTGTTTACCCTCTCCTCAACTTGAGAGTTCATGTACCTCTGCTGCTCTTCTTACCTTTCCTGTTTCTTGTCCCGCTGAATACTTGCAAAATTACCCGAGAGCTGGGAGTCCTCATTTTCGGCTCTTACAATTCCTTACTCTTTCTTGGGAATAGTAATTTCTTAATGCGAAAGTTAACCCTTGGTTAACCTTGGACTGTCTAAAGCTGGCTACAAAGAAGGTTTTGATGATTTTTTTGGAGATGGTAATACTGGAGGAAAGTCATACAAGTACAATCCTTTCATTATAACTTCATGCTGCTAACTAACTTGAGGCCTTCTGAAATATGGGAGTAGATGGCTTCTGAGCTGCTGAGAGCCAACTCCAATGGACCACTTAACCCTCCCTTTGCAATGCGTCATCCAGATGCAGAACAGTAATAGTTGTGGTTAACACGGTTTCCCTCATCATCTACCTTACAAAGTAGGGAGGGCCATTTGTACTTGAGTAACTGCATTCTTCTGACCTATTGGTTGAAGAAGATTTATAACCATGGATAGTTTTATGGCTTCTAAAAGATATTCTTAGAAGATTCTATGTTAGAGAGCCAATTAAGAAATAATGAGATTGGGTCTGAATGAAGATTTGGATATATTTGCTATATATTTGGACAACCCATGAAAGCAACTTCTTTGAAGAACTACACATAGCAGATGTTCAGGAAATATTGGCTAGATGATTGATCTAAGGAAATAGCCAAATAAACAGGAATCATTTCATTTTGTATCCAGGAAAATAGAGCATGGCCTAGGAACATAAATTCTGAAGATTCACTGACATTAATGTCTTTTTGGATCAGTTGATCAACAGAATGGGCATGTGTTTGTCCAATTGTGTGGCACAGTGTGAGAAAAACTGGTTTTATGTCTTCCATGAAGGTTTGATAGAATTCAGCTGTGAAGCCATCTGGTCCTGGGCTCTTCTTTAGGGGAGGTGTTTGATTACCTTTTCAATCTTGATGGGTGTGATAGGTTTGTTTAGGAGATTAATCTGCTCTGAGTTTAGCTTTGGTAGGTGGGATGTGTCCAGGAACTCATCTACTTCTTCCATATTATCCAGTGTTGTGGAGTAGAGGTTTTTGAAATAAGTCCTGAAGATTTCACTTATGTCTGTTGTGATTTCTCCTTTTTCATTTCTAATTTTGTTAATTTGAAGCATTTCTCTCTCTCTCTCTTTTTTTTTTTTGGCTTGATAAGATTGGCCAGGGGTTTATCAATCTTGTTTATTTTTTCAAAATTTTCAAAGAACCAGCTCTTTGTTTCATCAATTTTCTTAATTGTTTTCTTAGTTTCCAATTCATTAATTTCTGCTCTGATCTTAATTCTTTTTTTCCATCTGGAGGTTTTTGGGTTGGATTCTTGTTTTTCCAGTGCCTTTGGTTGAGTGGTTAGGTTATTTATTTGGGATCTCTCTGTCTTTGTTATGAAGGCATTTAGTGCTATGAATTTTCCCCTAAGATGATGCTCACCCAAGTGCAATAATGGCACACAGCCATGGTGGGTAACCAACTGCTCTTGAATTGGCTAACGGATCCGCTCAGTGGAATGGAACCCATAGCTGGAACTTGGAAACAAGTCAGAACCATGTCCAAAAACAAGCCTGCTCTCCAATATCAAGCTCCCACCAATATTAGGTTACAAGAGGGCCTATATGCATTAAATTTTCTCCAAAATAATAATGGTTATCCCATTTATCAGGTGCTGACTTCACTCTCCATTGGAGAATCTGCTGCTCTTTTGCAGATGGATGCAGAACCCGAGGAGAGAATCAGCCCATCACACCTCACCAGGGCCCCAGCTGAAACCATAGAGTAATTGGGGAAATGAGCAAGAGTGCTGCTTTCTAGGTGAACCTGGTACCAGCACAACGGTGAAGGAGATAGACACAGAGAACCCTCAACTCCTACTAGACCGGATATCCAGAGACACAGAGACTCCCAAGACCTCATCACTGAAGTAGACCTAAAATGAACCCAACATGGCTCAAGGAAATTAACGGAATAGGGGACAGAAAGATTGTTAGAACTACAAGTTGGGACATTATGCACAGAGACATTGCATCTTCCCCATAACTGACGGCTACCTCCACAATGCACGACCCACATTCCCCAACAAGGAGGGTCCCTTTGGAAGGGGGAGGACAGGGAGAAGGCTAATGATGATACCAACATGGTTGTATACACACTAGGTACAAAAGCAATAAAAAAAAAAAGCATAGGCATTTGTAGAGAAAGCTTATTAATCATTTTCATGGACAATATAAAAGAAAAGACAGGTTCTCTGAAGGAAAATTTTATTTAAAAGCAGTAGAAGAAATGGTGAGTTTACCTCAGAGCAACCAAAAAATTATGATGAGGACTAGTCCATCTTGTCCTGGGCATATGGTTATTTTTTAAAATTGATTCTTGTCTTTGGAGGACTGAAGACATTGAATCCAGTGTGATTTTTAACTATTTGAAAATTAATTCTTGATAACAGATAACTATTGCTTCACAGATTAATACAGATTAAAGCTAAAGCAATGGCTGCTGCCTTTAATAAACATTGCTGAATTTGGAAGAATACTACATTAGCCAAAATCTTATTTTTATAACTTGAGGTTCTAAAAAGCAATTTGAAATCAGTCCCTTTAGCATTTCCCAAAATACTCCAATCCATCTGCTTAAAAAATTATTGCCAGATTCTTTAATTTGTTAGTAAGAGAGAAAACATGCTTATTCCTAAAGCTGTGTTTGAGGGTGTTTATCTTCGATTGAGGGGCCCATCAAACCACCTCTCCTGGAGTCCTTTGGGATTATGGGCAAATACATGAAACCCTCTCCTCTCCCTTTTTAAACACATGTTTTTAGGGTATCATCACATTCCATTTGTAAGTCCTTCATCTTCTTACCTAAAATGTGAGTGAAAAAATTACCACGGCACAAATCTTTTTCCTTCCTTGAGTTCTGACAGGTTTTATTATGGACAACGAGATAATTATAGAGTTAAGCTTTTGCCTCCTGTTTGCAAAATCCTGAGTATTATACATCAAAACTTCCATTATTTTCTCTTCCTTGATTGTTTTGTTGTTTTGTAATAAATAGAAGGAGGATTGAATGTGTGAGCTTAGTCACCAAAAGCCTGTCATTTGATATCTTGAGAAGTAGGGTCTGCTTTAGTTTTGGAGGAGTCAAAACAAAGCAGTTGATGAGTTTTGGGTTAGAATTCTAATCCTAGCATTCCTTTGGGGCCCAGTTCTTCCACTAAGTTTTTCCAAATTCTATTCAACTTTTTAGAAGGGAGTTCTCAGGTGTGTTTAATGGCGTAAGATAGGAGTTAAGAAGAGGCGGTAACAGCTGGTGATAAATGCTGGCGTATGCGTTCCAAAGGTGCCATTTTCCTAGTATTTCATGTTGGGAGATGCAAAATGAAACTGGAAGCATTGAAATGATAACAGTCCCCAACACGTGTGTCAGTTCTAATGTTGCCTTCCCCACAGTATTGGAAGGTAGCATTGGAAAAACTTACACATGGACCTGAAAACAAAATAAAAGACCCAGATTCATAGGTGAAGGAGGGAAGAGGGGGAAGTAGCTCAAAATAGACCTTGGCTCCTTTGTGTGAAACTTTCTGGACTGTTTGAGTTGTATTTCTTGGGTCAACATGGAGCACAGGTAATGAATGTTGCTAGCTGGATTTTCAAGGAGGAAGAATCATGTAGAAGACAATATTCTAGAAAGTCTCTGCATGAGGAGGACAGTATAGTGGAGATCAGAGAAGAAAAGAATTAGGGAGTTTGGTGAATTATCTTATAAATAGTTTCACTTTCTAATATAAAATAGAACATTATATTTGCAGGTTTAAGCCAATGGTGAGGAATAACTCTGTAGAAACTATGGCTTTGTCAGAATGCAAAGTGATGCGAGGCTACAGTATCCCGGAGAAGGCCAGCCCTGCACTTCTGACTTTTAGTTCTATTAAATACTAACCCCCATGCACACACACTTTGCAGTTGCAAGTTTTATTTTCTTTTATTGCCAGGAGGGAGACAGTGGTGGGAGGAGCACAGTCTAACTTGCATAACGAATTTACTTTGGATCCTGGATCTTTTTCATCCTCTTCCTGAACATTCCACACACTAAGGCAGTGCTCTCTCTAAACTCATCCCTTACTCACGTGACCCGTGCTATCAGTTATGATTAATAGTACAGAAAGGCCTGTTATCAAAACTGTTGCTGCTTTTTCTTTCCTTCTAATCTCATCAGGCTGAGGTGAAGCACCCTGTCTAACTTCCACAGCATGACTGGTGAGCTTACTAGTGACCCCTAGGGAAGGCAGCTTTGGGTGATTACATACCCTATGACTAATTGTAATTGGTGAATACAGGTCCATTACCTATAAATCTGTGTGACCTTGGGGAAAAGCCATCCAGCACTGAGAATGTCAATGTTAACATTCAAAACCAAAGGGATTAGTCTAGACTGTCCGAAGGCCTTTCATTCTAAATGTCTATGTAAAAGTGAATCAGTAGTCTACCACTAAGACCTGACTTGATCAAAGTTTTAGAACACCAGAACGGATGCAGATCTATCGAAGTGTGTCTCTGAACCATGTCAGCATCTCAGCATCGAGAATTACATCTTAATTTCAGACCGTATCTGCTCAGTAGGCATTATCGGTGCTTTTCAGGGTATTGTTAATTTCTTAGCCTTAATTCAGGTACCTCTTCCTTGCTTAAAGTTTGGTCCAGGGATGTGAATCCCAGGGAAATGAACCAATAAACCTATTACTTGGGAATCTTTTGGCTCTTCCCAATGGATAACCCACATACCTCATAGATGCTAGTGTCATAAAGAACAACACAACTGGGTTGCTTAAATGTGCACCATCTTTTGTCCAAAAGTACTGTAACTGCTCTGCACACTAGTTTTCCTGAATTACTGCATCTTATCTGATAAATTTCCTGCATTTGACATTGTGGGAATTCTATAGAAAAGTTAATCCACAATTTCTTGTTCAAAGTGTGCTCTATGAGGGTAGTAAATAGGAAGGCCATCCAGTCACACATGGAAGCTTTGTCCCTTGATATGGCTGGTTTTACTTGCACACTGCAAAGTTCTCTTCAGTCTTTAGCACCCTAGGGCCTAATGCCCAAGGCTTCCCTGACCTTTTGCAGAAGACAGATGGCCAATCATGAGTCCCAAGGTGCCATTGCAAGCTGCTTATTGAATGCTTTTGCTTGAAGATTGTGTGGTCAAGGCAAAGGGAAGCCGATGGTATAGCTGGGAGAAGGTAACAGTCACTGGGGTTCATGATGCTCAGAACACAGGCTCTGGATCACTTAATGAGATCAGTACCTGTGTCCTTCTCCTGCTGTTTTATGAGTTTTCCTCAGGTATGTAACCCTCAGACAATCTTGTGTTTGCTTAGGACTTGTGAAAGATCTTCCAGGTTATTGGATTGAGATAATTTCTGTTGTTTAATTTAAAACAATATTTAAATGTTTTTTTTTTTTTTTGACTTTAGCATCCCTCATTTCAGCAATTAGCATTTAGGTTCCTAATTTGTACTGAAGACTTTTTTTTCTTTTTTAGAAGTAATTCATGCTTCTTCTCAGGGCATCTTGGGAACACAGGGTTGTAAATTGTGAGAAATGGGGTATTTTTGAAACACACAGTACTGTTTTAGGATGAAAATTGAGGCATCTAAAATGCTAGACTACAGTCACAGCTACTTGGGAAGTGGAGGCAGAAAGAGTTAGAGGCTGGCTTGGCTAATTCGCAAAACCTTATCTCAAAATAAAAAAGGATTGGAGCTATAGCTTGGTGTAGAACACCCGCCTAGAGTGCATAAGGCCCTGGGTTCAGTACCTGATACCATGAAAAAAAGTACTAGACCAGATTGTAGCACTTTATAAAGTTAGAGGGCTCCATATTTCAGTTATAAATCGTGGTCTAATTTCTTATGTTACTTATGTATTTACTGAACAAAAGTCATTGATTATGGTTCATTGGATACCATCCCAATATTAGTTTATAAATTTCTTTTGCCTTGAAAATTAATTTGAGTAGCATAATATTTCTTTATTTTATCCTTTGTAACACTAGGAAGGACTAAAATTCACTAGGATATTAGCCTGGTGTGGTGACACAAGCCTTTAATCTCAGCACTTTGAAGGCAAAGACAGGAACATTGCAGGTTCAAAGCCAGCCAGGGAGACATAGTGAGGTTACTATGAGCTACAAAGAGAGACCTTGTCTTAAAATAATTACTGTTGTCTTTTTAAAAACCATATTAAATTAGGTAATACAATTATTTTAATTTAAACTGTTGATTACTTTTTCCTATAAAAGAATGCCACAGTTTAGAATCAATACATAAGTTAAAGAAACTTTTTAAGAAAACAGAGAAATTTTTGCATACTGTAACATTTTGTAATTTTAAAGTTTGAAATATTTAAAGGGGTTTTATTTCAAAAATCATGATAATTATGACAATTACTATAATCTCCTTTATTTTGGAAATTCTAACTAGTATAACTATCCATGAGAAATAAATCAAGACCATTTACAAATTAATATTATTTGTAAATGATGCAAATGAGATGATTACCTACTTGAGAAAATAGTCATAGGAGGGCTGGAGAGATCGCTTACTGGTTAAGGCACTTGCCTAAGGAGCCATGTTCGACTCCAGATTCCATTTATGCCAGATGCACAAAGATGAGGCAAGCTCTCAAGGTATCATATGTTCACTAGGTGGCACAAGCACCTGGAGTTCGATTACAGTAGCTGAGGCCCTGGTGTGCCAGCACGCCTCTCTCTCTCTCTCTCTCTGCCTTGCTCTCTAAAAAAAAAAAAAAAAAAATTAAAAGAAAAAGTAGGCATAGAAAAAGAAGATATATTTTAAAATATATTTATATTTATTTATAAGCAGAAAGAGAGGGAAGGGAAATTGGCACAAGCCTCTTGTCACTGCAAATGATCTCTAGACTCATGCACCACTTTGTGACTTTATGTGGGTGCTGAGGAATTGTACCTGAACCAGTAGAGTTTGCAATTAAGTGCTTTTAACCACTGCACCAACTCCTCAGCTCAGAAATGAAGATATTTAATAAAAATTTAATACAATAATATATAGCCAATCCCAGTAAGAATTAAATGAATATAAATTGAGCAAAAAGTGAAATTTGTTTTTAACCTTCCAAGTGGACACTACCTAATGTCATAAGAGCACATATTTACTGAGCTTATGTGTGAAGTATTGTACTAACTCACTTAATTCTGACAGCAAGCCTGTCAGGTAGGTACAATGCTATAATCCTTTTATAGAAATCTGCAGAACACTTGAAGAACTTTACAAAAGTCATGGAGCTAGTTCATAGCAGAACTAGTATTTTAACCTAGT
Source organism: Orientallactaga sibirica (assembly GCA_036365145.1). Classification (NCBI taxonomy): domain Eukaryota; kingdom Metazoa; phylum Chordata; class Mammalia; order Rodentia; family Dipodidae; genus Orientallactaga; species Orientallactaga sibirica. The sequence goes on from JAEOAD010000004.1 coordinate 22,570,818, forward strand.
ATTGCAATTATATAATTATATAACATGTTCTGCTATCCACTAAACTTCCTCCAAAGATGGGCCACCATATGGTATTGGTGAAAGTACTAGGAAGAAAAGATATTCCGTACTGTTGATTTAGAGATTATCTGCTGTGCCTCCTTTCTGACAGGGACTCTAGTAACATTTAAATTAGATCTCTATTCTATTTAAAAAGTATTTATTTACTTTTGTTTATTGAGACTATGTATTGCATACTGACCTGAAATTTCCAGCAATCCTCCTGCTTCAGCCTCCTGAGTGCTAAGATTAAAAGAATGGACCACCATTCCCTGCCATAATCCAATTCTGAGAACTTGAACTCAGGAAATCTTGAAGCAACTGTGCAATAATGAAAATTTGAGGCTGTATGTACAACAATCATCCAAAGAAACATCTTGAGGGATTTGCTTAACTAAATTATGCTCCATCACACAATGAAATGTTAAATGGCTATTAAAAAGGATGATAACAACGTGCTGTGTTTATTAATATGAACACATGCTTTACACTTGTGTAAAAAGACAGACTACAAAACAGTTTTGCTTTGTAGTGTGATCTCATCCTATCTATATACAAATAGCTGTGCATGTATTTATAGACCAAAATGCTGTGGGCTGTCATCTCTGGGCACTGGCCTTATGGATATTTTATTTCTTTTTTTATCATTTCTCATTTTTTCTTTTGAGTGAGCATGTGTTATTTTTATAATTGGGAACACATCTTATAAAAATATTTCTTTTCCCTGTCCCCCAATTCTTAATTTGTGATAAAATTAGAGTGATAAGTTTTAATTTGGCTCCATGCTTTCCAAATGTGAAGCAGTCTTACATGGAGTTTTTATCATGAAGCTCCACGTCACAATTTTGTTTTTAAAGCTTCAGCTTCTAAGATTCATTATTCTATCTTTCCAGTTTGCTTCAAGAATCTTCGTAGACAGTCATTAGGTGGGGCTGATGAACTTCACCTGCTGGGCTGTGAACTGCTAGTCTCACCCTGGGTTGCCTCAGCTACCTGATCTAAACGTGAGCCTTGTAATTCAACTTATCTAAAAACAGAACTCTTAGATTAAATATACACTATCATAGAACACCAAAGCAGATGATATTATAGCTGCACTTAAAATAAACAAATATCATCAACAATAAGAAATTTCATCAAAGTATTATGTCAGGATCATCTGTGTGGACCTCCATTAGATTGCATCTCAGCCTGATGTGAGTCCTTCCAAAGCTAGTGCCACTACCGCATACCTTACTCAGCTGGTTTGGAAGTTCATTTTCAGATTTGGTACATGGACTTCAAACTAGTTTACTTGCCTTCTTTTTCCCATCTTCTTTTTGTCTGACAGATTTTCACATTACCCTAGTCTGAGAAACTAAATTTCAGTGGCGTCAAAGAGTTATTACTGTTTTTCTGCACACATTCCCCAATCCTGGATGATAGAGACCTTCAAACAATACAAGTTGATTTTCTTTTTTAAAATTACCTTTATTTTTTAATTATCATACATTGTAACAGGTTTCCCTGTGGCTCATTTTCATATATAGTTTTGGTTGTTTCTCTTCTGCTCACTTCTTTCTCCATCTTCTTGCATCCCCTCCCCATGTGTACTGTCATACCCTCAGTATTCTTCTTTCCATGTTCATAGCACATGCGTGCTTTGACCCTCCATATTCCCTCCCCACCACTCATGGGCCCCTTTCTATTTTCCTGACCTCCACCCACACTGATTCCCCCATGAATACACATATACAGAAATTAGAAGTTTTTCTCTAACAGCAACACAGACTATCCCTTCTTTCTTATGTGAGTGACCGAACTTGTTTACAGGGTCTGTTCAGGCAGAATGGTAGAATGGGTCTATTCAGGCAGAAGGTCTTGTCGAATTGCCTGTTAGAACAGAAATAATTACCATGAAATGGACATCTCCCTGAAAATATACTAGTTTGCTATAAGCCACAGTTTCTTTATGAATTCTCACTGGTGTTTATAGATGGGGCTTGGTCTCTCTTCTCTTCTCCATTTCTTTCTTCCCACCCCTCTCCTCTCCTACTTCCCTTTGTTTCCTTTCTCCTCCCTTTTCCTTCTTCTCCTTTTCATCCTTTCTTTCTCCTTCCTTCCTTTCCTTCCTTCCCTCCTTCCCTCCCCCTTCCTTCCCTCCCCTCTCCTTCCCCCCCCCTCCCTCCCTTCCTTCCTCCCTCCTTCCCTTTGTCCCTCCTCCTCCTCTTTTTCTCTTTTTGTGTGGTGCTGGGAATTGAAACCAGCCTTACATGTGTTACTTAGGTAAGTGCTCTATGCCAGAGTTTTACCCCAACCCTCATTTGTTTCCCAGCCCTGAACTGATTTATAGAAATCAGGATTATTTCACCCATTGATAAGCCATGCTTTTGAAAAGAGGCCAGGTTACATTTCATGGGCCATGCATTTTCCTTAGATCTTTGGGTTCTATCATTCAGTTGGTGATGTGTAGACAAAGCCCAGAACTGTTTTCTGAGGAAGATCTTGCCCAGAAATGCCCTCACAGATCTCCATGCTGGTGAGGAGCTGCCTATTTGAACAGGCATACATGCCCATCTATTTCTTCCAGCTCAGAAAAGGATGAAATCCTTCCTTGTGACTTTGCCCTTAGTCACATGTTAAATATTAAAGGTCATATTACTATTGGTGGACCTTACCTTTAACTTTGCAAATTTTTACAAAAAAAAAAAACTCATATGCTTATAATCAAATAACCATGTGATTATAATTAATTATATTATATATAATTATATTAATTATAATTAATTAAGCTTAGCTATTAAAGGCCCTTGTTACAAAGTCTGCCAGCTTGGATTCAACTCCCCAGCCACTCATGTAAAGCAAGGCAAGTATTTGTTTGCAGCAGCAAGAGACCTCCCCATACATGCAAATTAATAAAGATTTATAAATAAACAATCATGAGCCACACATGCACCTATAATTTCAATATTAGAGAGGCTGAGGTAGAAGCATCTACAGCTACTTACCAGCCTCGGTACATAATAATTTCTCCCTATAGGAATAAAAAAGAAATCAGGTTAGTTTGATGTCATGACAAATTCTTATGATCCCAGCTACTCAATTAGGCTAGGACCAGAAGATAGGACGATTATAAGTCTGAGGCTAGCCTGGATAGTAAGACCTGGTCTCAAAAAAAAAAAAAAAAAAAAAAACAGAAAATGTTCACAAAATTGGCTTTAAGCTTGGCATGGTGGAACATATACCTGTAAAAGGCTAAGGAAGAAATATCATAAATCCAGGGTTGCCTGTGATACCTAGCAAGCTTGAAGCTCTCCTGAGCTATATAGCAAGACCTTGTATCCAAAAATAAATAAATAAATAAAAGTTGAAAAAATGAAACCTAGACATTGCTTTAAGATTTAAAATTGAAGCCTAAATTTTATCTTTGTGTTAAACTGGAATTGCTTGTCTAGCATTATCCTAGTAGAAATATATTTTAGGGTATACATATTTTAAAAATAGTCACATTAAAATGATTAAAAGGGGTCTGGAGAGATGGCTAAGTGGTTAAAGAAACCTCACAGCCTGGGTTTGATTCCCCCGCACCCACGTAAAGCCAGGCGCACAAAGTGGCACATGTATCTGGAACTCATTTGCAGTAGCAGGAGGACCTGGTGTGCCCATACTCTTCCTTCCTCTATCTCTCTCTCTCCCTTTCTCTCAAGTAAAGAAAACTTTTAAAAGATTAAAAAAGTGAAGCAAATTTTAATACAATATTGAACTCACTATGTCTAAACATTATTTAATCTATAATCAATATAGATCTTACTAATGAGAGTTTACTTTTACTTATTAATGAGGGTCTTTAAAATCTGGTGTGTGTTTTAATACTTGCAGCATATTTCAATTGAATCATCCATGTTTGAAATGCTCAAAAGCCACATGTGCTTCTTGTGTTAGAGCCCAGAGCTGGGGCATCATTGAGCTGTGTGTATGTGTGTCCTGAATTTGCATTACTGGAGTAAAGTCAGCAAGGTTCCATAGGGTGGTTATACAATGACACTATCGTACTTAATGCACATGGAAGAATGCAGACTAACCTTTCATGCAGCATGAACATTCAGTTCTCATCAGTAGGGAATCATTAGTGTTTAATTTGGGGATAGATAGCATGGGTCTGTGATTCTAGTGACTCTCGGTGGAATGGGACATTAGAAAGCCAAGAGTCCTGTGTTGACATCTGAGCAGAGGTGAATGGCATGAGTTCTTGGTATCAACTTTACCTCTGACTTTCTTACCTGCTCTTGCTTTCCTCCTTAGCAGTTTTCAGTTTTCCTCCTTGGCTGAATATGAATATGTTTAATAAGTAAATAACATTTCATGATACTTAAATTTTCATTGAATTTAAGTAATTTTATTTTTATAAATTTTATAGAAAATAGAATTTTAAAATAATTTTTGAAAGACTGAGCCTGTTTTTAAATTGGTTGAACAAATTTGGATGCACTTGGGGAGATAGTAGCAGTTGCTGGGTATGCCTTGGGGCTACATATATGTTACCTACTAGATTCTTAGGGCACCCGTTCTGGACTTTCCCTCAGTCTACATCAATTGGCAAATGTGTTACAAATCTCATGTTTAGGCCATACTCTATGAGCAGTAGATTTGGATTGGAGTCTAGATTATGGTAGTTTAAAAAGTTCTCTGATTTCAAAGTCCTGGTAGCTGCCTCTTCCATTTTCCCTAATCCTCAAACTAATTTCTCAGGGTGAGGGGAGAATGTTCCCCATACTTTATCCCCACCATCTTTTTTTCTGTTTTATTTCCCTGCTGCTTTCTGAATCATGATTTATAGGTCTACTGTAACTCCTCCACACACACGTACAATCTAGGGTTTATGTTCTAAGCAGTAAGGCATATGTACAGTATTATGGCAGATTCCTTCCAGCAGAAACAGAAACCTAATAGAAACTCTCCTATGTGCAAAGGGAGAAGTGTGGGACAGGCCCTGATTCGGGCTCACTGGCTTGTGTCTGGAGAGGTAACCAGAGTCTCTCTAGTTCTTAGTCAGACTACACCAATGTCTTGTACCTCCAGAAGAGAGAGGAGTACTTGCCCTGTAGAGGAGGAGCACTAATACTTAGACTCCAGAACTCATCTAATCTCATTTTCCATGCATTATGGCAGAACTTGCCATTACAAAAGGTGAGCTCTTATTTTATAATGGAATCCTTCTTTAAATAAAAACATGGAATCAAGAAGTAATTGATAAGTACATAGAGTTTGGAATTTTTTTTTTTTTTTTTTTTTTTTTTTTTTTTTTTTTTTTTTTTTTGGTTTTTCGAGGTAGGGTCTCACTCTGGCCCAGGCTGACCTGGAATTAACTATGTAGTCTCAGGGTGGCCTTGAACTAAGGGCGATCCTCCTACCTCTGCCTCCTGATTGCTGGGATTAAAGGCGTGCGCCACCACGCCCGGCGAGTTTGGAAATTTTTCCCTATTAAAATCAGCCTTGCATTTTAGTGAGGTTTTAAGTTTTAAAAATGATTATTTAGGTCATGGTATTTTTCTAATTCTAATAGTGTAACATTTGAGGCCAAAATAAGTATTTAATTTTATTTATAAGCCAAATGGATTTCTCTGCATAGATTTTAATCTATTAATTTAAATACATTTTTTTGGCATATTGAATTTGTCAGCAGGAATCCAATTTCTATAAATTTAATCTTAAAATAATTTGGCTCATTGAAATGTGTGGAAGTTTTTCAGCCTCATTAGAAGTCAGAAATTTTTCTTATAGTCATATAGTTTTATATGCTATATGTTCCAATTAAAATATTTTTGTCATGTGTAAAGCTTATCCTGTAGTAATAAGCCTGTCAGACTTCTGGCCTTCCTTCATCACCTGTTCTCATTTGCCTCACCTCTTACAATCGTTTTTTAAATTTTTTAAATTTTTATTTTTGTTTTGAGAGAGGGGGAGAGAAAGACAGAGAGGAAGAGGTAGAGAGAGAATGGGCACGCCTGGACTTCTCAGCCACTGTGAACGTGTGCGCCCCCTTGTGGGCATGTGCGACATTTTGTGCTTGTGTCACTTTTGTGTCTGGCTAAACATAGGACACCTGGAGATTTGAATTTACTTTCTTAGGCTTTGCAGGCAGGTGCCTTAACCGCTAAGCCATCTCTCCAGCCCCCCTTTTTTATATTTTTTATTTTTTATCACAGAGTGAAAGAGAGAGAGAACTGACATTCAGGGCCTCCAGCCATCACAATCAAACTTCGGATGCGTGCACCATCATTTGAGCATGCACACTTTAACCGCTAAGCCCATCTCTCCAGTTCCACAATAATTTCTTGATGACCCACAGCATTTATTGTATTTATGACACATTTGTTAGGCCAAATTGAATATTGATGTGACTTGCAGATTGAAAATTTTCATAGATGAATTTTTAAGATATTTTTAATTATTTATTTGCAAGGAGAGAGAGAGAGAAAGCATGGGAACACCAGGGCCTCTCTTCACCACAAACAAACTCTAGATACATGTGCCACTTTGTGCTTTACATGGGTATTGGGGAATTGAACCCAGGTCATTAGACTTTGCAAGCAAGCACCTTAACCATGGAGCTCCATAGTTTAAAATTTTTTTATTATTATTAACTATCAACATATTTTGTAGGGATACATCATGTGTTGGTACCCTGTTTTCCTTTGTCCTTGTCCCCCTCCCATTGGGGACCCTCCTCAGTGGGGTTTCTGGTATTCCCTATAGGGTTGTGGTTTATATATTGTGGGAGTAGCAGTGAGTTATTTTGGGGGTGCAGGGAATGCCTCTGGGCATGATGTTTCAACCTGTGGCTCTTAAAATCTTTCTGATCCCTCTTCCGCAAAATTCCCTGAGCTGTGGTGGTGTGTTTTAAGTCTACTTCAGTAGTGAGCTCTTAGGAGCCTCTGGATCTCTGCTTTGGTAGAATCTGTCTCCTACACCTTGGTGCTGATTATCAGGTTAACCATGGAAGCAGCACTCTTGCTCTTCTCCCCAATTTCTTTTTTTTTCTTTTCTTTTCTTTCTTTTTTTTTTTCTTTTTTATTTTAGAGGTAGCTCAGGCTGACCTGAAATTCACTATGTAGTCTCAGGGCAGCCTCACACTCATGGCGATCCTCCTACCTCTGCCTCCCAAGTGCTGGGATTAAAGGTGTGCACCACCATGTCCGGCCTTCTTCTCTCCAATTTCTCTGTAGTTTCAGCTGTGGCTTGGCTGAAGTGTGAGGGGTAGTTTATCTCTTCAGGTCTCGCTAGCTTCTGAAAAAGAACAGGTTCTCCAACAGAGAGTTAAGTCAGCATTGTTTAAATAGAATAAGCATTATTACTTTAGAGAGAATTTTCTGTATGTAACCTCTCTTTTAGCCAAAGACTAGTGAGAGCTTGACATGGAGAGCATAATCTTTGTCTCCATAGGATTCTGATCTGGTTCCCAATTCGACATGGGTTCCTTTACACTGAGCGGATTTCTTAGCCAATCAGAAAGCTATTGGTTACTCACTGAGGCTGTGTGCCACTATTGCACTGGCATGTTCTTATTGTCAGGGTGTTTGCTTCTGAGTAGCTTAGACCTCTGACTGCTCAGACCATTGTTGGCACTTTTCAGCACTAAACAGCTTAACTGTCTGGGGACTAGCTTTCTTCCAGATTCCATCCTAGTCTCTCAGTGCTCTGTGTCGGCAGCAAATTTTTGATCTAAAATATTTAAGTACCAAAAGGATGAGAGCTATGTTACATTCTTTAGGAAAAGAAAGAATTCAAATAAAAATCTTTTATCTCTCTCTCTTTTTTTTTTTCCTGTTTAGCCTACTCTCTGACTGAATGCTGGACATGGAGAAGGATATGCCTCAGGCATTTGTTTTAGGATTCCACTAAGTTAGCAAGTTCACATATTTCTGGTTCTTTTTACTTTTTATTGAAAATACATATATAATGTGTTCAGTGTTTGACATTTTATTCCCTTATTTTTCTTGCTAAAGTATGGTCCCTAGGGTGGGGACTTCGTCATTTGTTCTTTTGATCCTCAGTGTCTTCCAGTGGGAGGTTCTCAGTGTGACTGGTCCTAGTGCTGGTGAGAAGTCAGGGCTCAGCCTTTCTCCTGGCTTGAGCACTGGAGACTGGATCTGACCAAGTCATGGGATTCAGGATTAGGGGTATTGGGTATGTTCTTCCATAGCTACCAGGGTGTTCTCCTTCTGGGTTGGTGCTGGGCTTTAAGTAGGTGAGGATGCTGATAGCCTTCTCTCCCATTAAGTGATGGAGGGACAATCACAGGAGAATGAAAACCAGTTCTACCTTGTGTAATTACCATAGAATATAGCTACATGATAATAGCTGAACTTGGTTAAACACTTTTTTTTTTATTTGAGAGAAAGAGAAAGAGAGATAATGGGCACACCAGGGCCTTCAGCCAGTGCAAATAACTCCAGATGCATGTGCCCCCTTGTGAGCATGTGTGACATTGTGTGTCTTGTATCACTGTGCGGCTGGTTTATGTGGAACTTGGAGATTTGAGCATGAGTTCTTAGGCTTCTCAGGCAAGCATCTTAACCACTAAGCCATCTCTCCAGCCCATATGTCAGGTAGTTTTAAATGATTTATCTGGACTGATTAATTTAGTTCTCTGCAAAATCTTAGAGGCAGGTGTTGTTACATTCCTCCTTGACAGTGGGAAAATGGGACAGTTAAAATAAACTTACAGAGATAACAGAATGAATGAATAATACAGGCATGACCAATATTCAGGAATGGGCTTTGGAGTGCCTTCTCTGATGCACAATGCTGGCCTACCTCTTAGTTTAAATAGAGGTCATGTGAAATAAGTAGTTCAGGTGTACATACGTGTTTTGTTTTTATTCACTTTTTTTCTAGAGCAGAATAATTGTCAGTAGTTCTTTTGTTGTGGTTTTAAGTGTAGAGTTTCTGGCCTATTTCCTTCAGGAAAATGGTTTTATTGTATATAGCGTGCATTTTCTATTTGACAGCAATGTGTTAGGAGTTAATTATTTATAGTTCTTGCTGAAGCTGATTTGGCACTTGACTCACTGAGTCTATAAAGAAATAATGGCTTGCTGAAATCCACAACATGAAAATAGATGAGGAGTTGATCTATGTTTTAGGCGTAGGAGGTTGGTCACTGTCCAGCATTATAGGGTATACAGTAATGCCAGAATTCCTGACAGAGACCATGTTTGAAAGCAGAGGTGTTAACTCTATAAAGAAAGATATGGGGCTTAATATTATTAAACCAGGGAAATTGGCTTGCCTGCTCATTTCAGTTTCTATCCTCTTCATATAGGATTTCTACCAATACAAATATTTTAATTCAAGAGAAAGGGCTAAAAGTGTGAAATCAACTTTATGGTAGAAATTACTTAAATAACTGTATTTGCAAGTACAGTGACTGTCTTAATGAAATGTCCACTTTACCCGAAGTATGAAGTGAAGGGGGGAAATGGCACTAATTAAGGAGCCTTGTCCCCCTTTCCTTTCATACTCTCAGTCACCAAGATTAGCTGTCCTGTAAATATTTCACTGTAGCTAGTTTGCTTTTAAGTGAAATTTCACGATAGCATCACAGGGCTGAATAGTTTGGCTTTAAATGAAACATATACAAGATGATACACACTAAGGGTACAGAAGAAGGGCTAAGGCCTGTGAACACACCAGTGAATTATGTAGTTCTTAAAGGGGTAGTGTAGGAGAGAACTAGACTCATTGTATGTAAAGGCAGTAGGATCTCTCAGAGGGAACAGGTTCCATGTGCAAATGGGAAGTTGGGAGAGAGAAGCTTAGAGGTCCTGTGATAAGGTACAGAGGTCTTGGAAAGAGTCTCTGTCCATGTCCGGCAGCATTGTTGGATGAGACACCCAGCAAGAAGAGCTGTATACAAGTCTCTGTTACTTCAAGATGAGGTCAAATGGAAGCCAAAGGAAAGAACTCTTTATCTGGAGGTGGGGGAAATTCAGAATGGCAAGAGGCAGGCTCAGAAATGAGACTTTAGAAAGTTTATCATATCCCTTCATCTGTTCAGTTGACACATATTTATCACATCTACTATGTTCCAGGTGTTGTAGACTGTGGGGATAAAGCAGAGACCAAACATGAAAAATCTCTGCTTTTGTGAAACATCCTTATTGGGGAAACAGGCAATAGCAAAATAAATGTACCATGTACCACATCAGATTTTAATTGCTGTAGAGAAATAAAGTGAAAGAGGAGGGATGGTTTTGTGTGTGATGCCCTTGTATTTCAGTTCATTGGTAACATTTTAGCAAACTCCTGAAAATGATGTCATTGTGTTATATTCTCCTGCTTAGAAAACTGAGCCTTACTCGGGGACATATTTTACTTGTATTTAACCTATGTCAAAACAATCTGTTTTGCTGTTTGAAAATTTAATTGCCACAGGAAATAATGTGTGTGAGCTAAAGAGAGTGAGATAGATAGATAGATAGATAGATAGATAGATAGATAGATAGATAGATAGATAGAGAGAGATAGAGAAAGGGATATTGGAGTGTTTGGGTAAGTATAAACCTAAAAGGAAGGGATGATCAAAAAAATGCCCTGTTCTTTAATTGCTGGGAGAAGCTGTGCCAAGTGAGATTGAGGTTCACAGGTGTGTGACAGCTTTGCCATCACATAGCTACAGTCTGCAGAAGTTATTTCTGACATCATCGGCTGGCAGTCAAATAACACGGTTTATTTTGACAGCCGATTATTGTACATGCTCAGGCTTTAATAAACTCTCCCAAAGCTTCATGTCTGAGAAGCTTAATCCTAATTCCTCGCATTGTAGCACTAAAGTCTTATTATGCTTGTCTATCCGTTGCAGGTTTGTAGGAAGCCAACTTCGGGGAGGCAGACAGGATGGCTAGCTCAGCCCGGGAGCATCTACTTTTCGTGCGGCGTCGAAATCCTCAGATGCGGTATACCCTGAGTCCAGAGAACCTCCAGAGCCTGGCTGCCCAGAGCTCCATGCCTGAGAACATGACCCTGCAGCGAGCCAACAGTGACACGGATCTGGTGACTTCTGAGAGCCGTTCCAGCTTGACTGCCAGCATGTATGAGTACACACTGGGGCAAGCCCAGCACCTCATTATTTTCTGGGACATTAAGGAGGAGGTGGACCCCAGCGATTGGATTGGACTTTATCACATAGGTGAGTACAAGGAAAGGGACTTGCATATAGCTCAGGGCGTAGATGTTTATTCAGACATTGTAACATTCTATAATTTCTTATGGCAAAAAAATGTGCACAAGTAGACACAGACAACTCTGGGAATGTTCTCTCTGCCCTAGGGAGAGGAAGCAATGGCTTCGCTTATCTGCATTGTGTTGTGTTTCTTACTGAGTTAACTATCTGAAGATATTTCGGTACTTTCTTCTTAAAACTCCTATTGTCCTTACTCGTTAGTCTTGTGGGAAGAGGTGGTTATTAACCGTTATGCACACTGTTAATGTGATATAAAAACATTTTGTATTTTCTAAAGCTTGAATTTAGCTAAAAACAATCTGCAGGTTTCTTTTTGTGTCTCAGAAAATAGTTGCTATTAGTTTTATTAGTTCCAGCTCTGTTTAACTAATTTGCATGTATTATTCATAGGTGACTGAGTGAGGAATAAAGCATCCCAGAAAGTGAAAGTTGACTTTATTTGAAAGTAAAATCAAAACCTACCAATTAACCACAACAAAAATCTAAAAACAACCTAACAATAAAATCTAACAGTCTCCAAAGTTGGAGAACTTTTTTCTGGGAGTGGACAAAATCTTCAAAATTAAGCATCTGATATTTTTATTAGAAAGAGATTCATGCTTTCAACGTAAATTACAAGCCAAACATCTATTTTTGTTTCTTAAAATGAATAAATTAGGAGAAAAAAAACCTGTTTGTGGTCCTTATGTCTAAGTGTTTCTTAGGCAGGGGCGACTTCGCCCCCTAGAGGACACTTGGTAGTGCCTGGAGACATTTGTGAGGCTGCAGCTGCCTAGAGGGATGCAAGGCTAGGCTGCGGGTACTCATCCTGCAGAGTTCAGCAGCCTCCCCGAGAATCAGCTTCCCTTACAATGACATTAGTACCAGTTTGAGAGACCTGGGTTGAAGAAAACCAAGGATTTTGTTAAGATGTTAAATCTACTGAAACTTGTGTCCTTTTGTATGCATGTATATTTGTGTGTTTGAATGTATGTATAAATCTATGTGTACATATGTGTATACATGCGTGTATAGTGTTTGTTTGGATGTGTATATGTATGATGTGTGGGTGTATGGGTGTGCACATGCCATGGTGTGCATACGGTCAGAGAACACCTTCAGAATGTTGGTTCTTGCTTTCCACTTTGAGGCAGGATCTCTCTTGTTTGCTGTTGAGAATGATAGATTTGCTGGCCCATGATGTTGAGGATTCTTTTCTGCCTGTCATTTCTCCCATTGGTGTGTTTGGGATTACACACGTGTGTGCCACTGTGTTTTCCTTTACCTGGGTTCTGAGGACATGAATTCTGCTCAATAGGTTTGTGTAGTTGTATCCAATGCTATTAATCACTGAGCTGTGTCCTCAGCCCCTACTTATGTAACTCAATGAATAATCATGCTGACTAGTAAGAAATATAAAATGGCAAAATATTACTTTTTTCCTCTTATGGTAATACAAACAAAGGGACAAAAATTCTTCAAAGTTCAACATTTCCCCTAGATGCATTTTATGTATTCAAAGTGAGGAAGATATGATTTAAATTTTTTAAAAATATTTTTTATTATTTATTTATTTATTTGAGAGAGAGATACAGAAATAGGCAATTAGAGAGAGAGAGAGAGAGAGAGAGAGAGAGAGAATGGGTGCACCAGGGCCTCCAGCCACTGCAAACGAACTCCAGATGCATGCACCCCCTTGTGCATCTGGCTTATGTGGGTCCTGGAGAAGCAAGCCTCAAACCGGGGTCCTTAGGCTTCATAGGCAAGCATTTAACCACTAAGCCATCTCTCCAGCCTGATTTAAAATTTTTATGCTTGCATTACTGTATTCACAAAAGATCTTACAGTTTTTATGGGATTTTAGAAGTAACTTTTAGGGTTAATGTAATATTATCCTTTGTATCAAAGCCACAAAATTTCAGCATTCTGATATTTACTTTTTAGAGGAAGAAATATATATCAGAATTGTAAGTCTTAAGTTAACCCAAGAGTATATGGCTAGAAAGGCAAACATTTTAAATGAATATCTTTTGAAAATTTTTTACCATTGCTTTCAAATATTTTTCTAACTGTGTTTACTTTTTTTGAGACTCCAATTATGCCTTTGCTATAGATCATTTCATGTTCTACAACATACTTAGGCATAATTCATTTTTTCATCTATTTTACCTTTGATATTTAAATTTCATATTTTTTTACTTAGCTGTCTTCAAGTTTACTACCTTTTCCCTTTTATTTTAATTCTGTTACTAATCACACCTACTAGATTTTAAATTTTCAATTGTCTTTTAATTTTTGGGCTTTTCATTCTTTTTGTAATTTTGATTTATCTAATGACATTTCTTATGCACCAACTCATTCAGATTATTTTTGTTTCATTCAGTTCTTTCAACAACTGCATTAATGTCTGTTTTCAATGTCAATATCTGGGCTATCACAGGGTCATTTTCTATCAATTGTTTCTCCTGGGTCTCGTTCTTATGTTTCTTTGCATATCTAACAATCTTGGACACTGAGGCGTCTATGTGTAAAAATTATGAGTTCTTTGAGATAATGCCCTTTATTCTTGTTGGCATTCATTTTCTTAAACTTATATAGGTTTTCTTTTACATCCTGTTGGACCAATGGAAAACCAATTGTAGTTTGCCATTATTTATAGCTTGGTGGAAGTTAGCCTCTAAGATTGGTCCACTCTGGTTTGGGAAAGGTCTTAGATTTATGCTTTGATGATGCAGAGTTAGAGTAGGATTACTTTAGGACATTAGATGTATTTCCAAGTAGCATTTCAGCTGTCTTAGCTGGGTGCTCAGACTGTGTACCAGGTCTCTTCACCTGGCTGGGTTGTGGTTCCAGTGTTCTCCTGAACTGCTAGGCATCTTATATGGGCTGCACTCTCACCTCTGTAGCAGCTCCCTTCCCAAAAATCCTCTGTAGTTTCTGAGCATTCTGAGCTCAGACCTTGGCTAAAGATTTATAGGGGATCTCCATGTAGACTTTTGGTCTTCATCCTTCCCTAGCTCTTTCCATTTTCCGGGTCTGGGCATACTAGTCAGTTTAGTTGATGCCAACTCTGATCTCTGCCTGTAATGATTACAGAACTGCCATGGACCCTTGCTCCTCTTGCTCCTCTGATGACACTGCCTGAGATCTGGATGATCATGGAGTCACATCATACATTCTCCTTTTTCTGGATTATAGTCTTCTATTGCCAAGTATCCATGTCTGAAAAACACTGGCACCTTATATTTTAGTTACTTACCTCAAGAAAGGGAGTAGAACATCAATTCTTTCTTTATAACCTGAAGCAGAGGTTCCTTCCTTACCTTTGAGTTGTTAGAATGGGATAGCCATTTCCTGTCCTTTTTTCCCTGCAGCCAAGATAGAGTCCTGATGGGATCAGAAGGGTATGTAGGGAGTCTTTGACTTGAGGGTAGCCTTCCCAGGTTCAGGAAAGGTTTAATGCTCTATGATAACCTATGAATGGCCCAAGAATGGGCATGTGCCTCAGTTCTGGCCTTTGAGATTGGGGAAGACTTTGGAAAAGCTTTGTCTTACAATGAAAAGCCAGAGCTTCATGAAGACACCATCTTTTAAAGTTCCTGTGTTTTCTTTTTTTCCTTGAGGCTCTGGTGAAAAGATGTGATATCTTGAGCTGCTGTATCCATGAGGAACCTGGAGGCATCAATCTGGAAGGATGGTAGAGCAGAATGATACAAAGAATGGACTGACCCTACAAAGTCCATGAGAATTATTCCCCTCATTGTTTAAGTCACCATTAGTAAGGTTTTCTTGTATTTGCAGTTCTTCCTAACTGAGACAGTAGCACAGTTAGATGAAAAAGGGAAAGGAAGACTTCTTTACATTTGCTTTTAAAGGAAGGGTAAAGAATGAGTGGTCTGCTGCTTCAGTAGTTACTGCTTCATGGAGAATCTATAGGGCCATTCTGATAGTTTCAAGCCACTGGATTGTTTTTGAAAGAAGTAAAAAATTGAAACCCATTACTCCAAGCCATTATAAATTTTCAGAAGGTTAAAAGATTAATGTTTTGAGAAGAACTTTTTAAAGTGATTAATCCTTGGAAAATATGCAAAACAGTTTCATTGGGTACACCTACCCATGAGTATTGAAATGATCCACTAGAAGAGGACTTGAAAGAAAAGCAGAAATATTAGGCAGGGTGGTCAAAAGATTCTGAAGTCCAGAGTTAGTAACAAATTTAAGACTAAGCATAAATATGGGTAATAAAGTTTTTGAGACAGGGTCATGCTGTGTTGTTTAGGCTATCCTTGAACTCCTGGGCTTAAGCCATTCTCCTGTCTCAGCTTAGTCAGTACCTGGAACTACCACCATGAAGGGCTTCTTAATAGATTCTTTCTAGGTCTCTGTGAAATGGGTGTACTGAGAATTAAGGTTTCATAACAATAGCATGTATGTCAGGAATAGCTTCAGCTTTCTATACCTCTGGGGAGGAAATAGCTGCTCCCCTCCTGAGTTGTGTCCTAAGAAGCTAGACTGTTTTCTAGCAACTTTTCATTTTATTTATGGAACACAGAGATGGTCTCTGTAGAAATAAGTCCCAAATGAGAAGGAATTTGGTGGAACATGTACCTGGTGATGTGTGGCTTATTGGCACAATATGCATTTTGATTAATTGTGTTTCCCTTGTTACAAGTTCTTCCAAAGTATGAGTGTTTTTATTTGTCTAATTGTTAATAATGTTTTGAACTGTACAACACACTACAGAAGGCCTTTAGCACCACTAATCTGGAGGAAAAATACATCCACCTGAACAAGAACAATAAAATTCTTAAAGGCATGTTAGCAAGTCAAAATATTAGAGCACCATTTGCAAAAACTTTGGGTGTGAACATAGCACTTACAACATAGGCTAATTATGTTTTCCCTACAGGAAGTTGCCTACACACTGAGATTTCTGGACATGATTGCTTTGTGGATGGTTTTCAGAAGTCACTGGGTTTATGATTTATCACTAGTCTCCAAAAGTAGAATTGACCCTTCAAAACTGTGATAGTGCTACCTATCACTTCTAATGAGCTTATTAAATTAAAAAAAAGAACTGAACATTGATTGTATTAAAGTAGAGCAACCAACACAAGCACGCTTCCATGAAAAGTCAAATGAGAGCAGCTTAAAGAAGAGACAGAATTTATTACATTTGTTTTAGGTTCACTCACTATCTAATTCACCTTAACCTTTGGTCACTTCGCTTTCCTGGCGGTGCAAAAGAAAAATAGTTCAACAGGCTTAGTTGGTTATTTCTCATTTATAAGCAATTCCAGGCATCTGACAAACTAGGAAATGCACATTATGAATATATAAAAGTGTGTACAGTGATGCACACCCATGTTATCCAAAGTGCTGGTCTGCAAATTGCTGCTGATCTCTGACTAGATAAAACTCTCCAGTATTTGAGTCAGTGTTCTGTGTCCTTTATGGAGAAACTCTTACTATGAAAACAAGTTTATTTGAACTAACTAGCAAGTTTGGTGATGTAGGCATTTCATATTCTGGCTCAAGCTTCTAAAATAGGCATGGACCTTCAGAAATAAGTGAGTTGCCAGCATTTTTCTGGACCATTTGGTATTTTATGTCTTCATGTCTTCAAAGATGAGTAGTAGCACAATTATATTTTTACTAATGCTATTTAAAATGTATTATGATTAATGTATTTACTGTGGTTCACAATGTTAATCACACACAGAAACACATACCTCTCTCTCTCTCTCTCTCTCTCTCTCTCACACACACACACACACACACACACACACACACAGATGCATTTCTTTGTACTTGTATAGTAAAATAATGTAAGGTTGCAACAGTGAGCCAAGACATTAAAATGACCCCAAATCAGAGAAATTTGTGGAAGAGGGGGCGGAAAGAATGTTAGCATCACAAGCTGGGGCATTATGCACAGACACTGGGGCCTACCCCCCAGAACTCTTGACTACCCCCACAATGCATGACCCACATTCCCCATTGATGAGGGTCCCTTTGGAAGAGGGAGGACAGGGAGGAGGACAATGGAACCAATAATATGAATGTAAAATCAGAATAATATAAATAAATAAATTTTAAAAAGACCATAAATTTTAGAGTTTTAAGATCCCAAAGATTAAGCTGGTGTCTTAAACTAGTAAAGGCCAGGATGGTGGTACTTTCAATTTTGTTGAGGCTTGTGTCCTGTTTAGTAGTTTTCATTTTTTCCTGTACTTGGAAATGTGATCCCATGTTATTTGTTAGTTCTTTGCTCACCACCTGTGAGATTTTTATGCAGTTGGCTTAGCAGCTCTACCATTAATATTCCTTAAACCATATGAGTAACAAAGCACCTCTATAGCCATTTTTCAAAACAAGACATCTAAATGACCAAAATGTATATTAAAAATGCTTAACATTGCTAATCATTAAGGAAGTATGAGTCAAAATGACAATGTGATATCACCTCACACCTGTTAGAATGACTACTATGAAAAAGACAACAAGTAAAAAGTATCACTGTGGAGGTGGAGTATAGTTCATTTACTTTGCACTATTGGTATGAGTATAAATTAGTACAGCCTTTAGGAGAAACAGTGTGAAGATTCCTTAAAAATCATGTTACCATATGATCCAGAAATCCTACCTCTGGGTATGTATTCAAAGAAAGTAAAATTTTTATGTTGAAGAAACGTCTGCATTCCCATGTTCATGACTGCATTATTATTTTTTAGTTTATTTTTTATTGACAAATTCTTTAATTGTAGACAATATCCCATGGTACTTCCCTCCCCCCCACTTTCCCCTTTGAAACTTCACTCTCCATCATATCCTCTCCCCTTCTCAGTCTCTCTTTTTAGTTTGATGTCACGTTCTTTTCCTCCTATTATGATGGTCTTGTGTAGATAGTGTGGGGCACTGTGAGGTCATGGATATCCAGGCTATTTTGTGTCTGGAGGAGCATGTTGTAAGGAATCCTACTCTTCCTTTGGCTCTTACATTCTTTCCGCCCCCTCTTCTGCAATGCACCCTGAGCCTTGGAAGGTGTGTTTGAGATGTTTCAGTGCTGAGCACTCCTCTATCCCTTCTCAGCACCACAGTGCCTTCTGAGTCATCCCAAGGTTGCCACCATCTGAAAAGAGAAGCTTCTCTAACCATACGTGAGAGTAGCATTAATATATGGGTATGGACATTAAGAGAAGTGCTTACTGGGCAGTTTGGTGAGCATAGTATATACATTTAGCATGACACCAGCAGACATTACACCCTTGAAGGCTCATGACCCCTGTCATAGGTTTTCAGTACCAGGGATGTATTCCTTCCCATGGACCAGGCCTCCAGTCCAATTAGAGAGCAGTTGGTTTCCCCCATAACAGACATGCCACTATTGCACCTGTTGGCTCATTTGGCCTGGCTGGCCAAATTTAAAGCTTGCAGTGTTCACTGTTGAGTGTCTCCACTGGTGTTTTCTCTCTCCCATTGAACTGCATGCAGCGTAGCTTTTTCCAGCTTTCTGTCAGCTGGTCCACATGGAGGAGGCTTTCAGCTCAGCTCCAGCAGGATTTCTCAGTGACTTTCAAGCATGACAGTAACTAAAAAATGGAAACCACTTATATACCCATCAACTGATAAAGAAAATCGTTCGTGCACATGTGTGCGCGCACACACACACACAAACACACAGGAATACTATTCAGCAATATGAATGAACTTGAAGGACATTTGTTTCAGTGCTCTAACCCATGTGATTAAAATATATGAAACTAAGTATCTACTCTGATCTTGTTTTAAGAAATGTTGTTAGAAGTTTGCTGCCTTACATATTTTTCTTCCTAGCATGCATTAACTTTTTTTTCCCTGAGGTAGAGTCTTGCTGTAGCCTAGGCTGACCTAGAATTAGTCTGAGACTGACCTAGAACTCAAAGTGCTCCTCCTATATCAGCCTCCCAAGTGCTGGGATTAAAGGTGTGTACCACCATGCCTGGTCATTAAGTTTTTAAAAATATTTATTTATTCATTATGAACTTTACTGTATGAACAAATCACATGTTGGTCACATTCCCCTCATGTTATCCTCTTTTATCCCTTCTCCCTTGCCCCAATTCCACTGAGGGCCCTTTTCAGTGGGTTATTGGTATTCACCATAGGTTATGAATGCATCAGTCAGTTTCTGTGAGGGGGGGTGCCTCAGGAGTCTTTTTCCCACCTTCTGGCTCTTATAATCTTTTGCCCCCACTTCCACAATATTCCCTGAGCCTTGCTGGATGTTTTGTAAATCTATTTAGTGTTGAACTCTCTTCAACTTCTGGATTTTTACTTTGATGAGTTGGAGTGTCCTCAGTGTCAGTCTTCACCTTCCTGATGCAGGTTGTCATGCTAGCAGTGAGAGCAGCACTCATGTTTAAATTACCACTTCCTCTGTAATGTCTCCTGGACCCTAGCAGATGTGATAGAGGTGGCTTGTCTAGTGTTAGGAAGTTGGCTGTCTTCTTGATGTATTGATGGATCTTGCTTCTCCCTGATTTTCACTTCCGTCTGTTCAAAAAACACAGATTCTCCAACCAAGAGTGAGAGCAGCATGAATTAAAGGGGGAAAGCCTAGTTAATTGAGAGACATTATGATGGGTGTAGCCATTCTTTGCTGAAAACTAGTGGGAGCTTCTCTCTAGAGTCAGTGACTATTGTATCCATAGGATTCTGACTTGGCTCTGAGTATCATCTATGAGTTCCTTCCAAATGAGTGGGCATCTTATCCAATCCAAGAGCTATTGATTACCCACATAAGCTGTTTGCTACTATTGCACAGATGTGTATATCTTGTCTAGCATATTGATTTTATAACTTGCATAGCACTTTTCAGCACTATAAAGGCTGGCCGTCAAGTAGCTGACTTCTTTCTGAGGTCCAGCATGATCTCTCAATATACTGCGTTTGCAACTTGTAGAGTCTTCAGCAATAGGTTCTTACCATTTAGCTCTGGTGGGTAACTGAGTGCTTTGGCAATAGCTTGTATTGTTCTGGGGACCTCATGAGTCTCCTTGACCAACAGTTCACTGTAGAGTATAACCCAGTTCTGGCACTAGGAATTACAAGCCATGGTTTTAGGATTAGGCTTTCTCTACCCTCTCTGAGGCCCTTCTGCTTGGGCAATCCTTCCTCTTATTAAGATTTATGTCTTTTAGTTTGCAATCCAGGAGGAAGGTAACTATGGTATTGATTCATGTCGACCTTACTTTTCTGTATATCTCCCCCAACCCATTCTTTCTCTCTCCCTCTCCCAAGACCCTTCTGTCCCCTGTGTTCTGTCCTTCTAGATGCCTGTGTAGTATACTCTCCTCTCTTCTCCTCCTCCCTATTTCATGTGAATACTCCTGATGCATACTACCACTTACATGCAACTCAAGCTGTTTCAAATTAGTAACCACATATGAGGGAAAACATACACATTAACTTTTAAGAAATGGCTTTTGTCTATGAACTGTGTGACTGATTGAAATGTGTCCCCACAGCCTTATGTATTTTGAATCCTCCCCCCACTCACAGCTGGAGGCAGTTTGGGAGGTGAAGCCTTGCTGGAGGCAGACTTCAGACTCCCTTGCCAGTGCTCAGCTCATTCTTGCTCCTTTCTGCCAATTGCTGTGGCAAGATGTGATGTCCACTCTCTGCTTTCCCATCCTTTCACTGATAAGCTTAAACTTTCTCTTGAGACGGTAAACCAGGATGAACCCTTTCCTCCTGTCAGCTGCTTAGGGTCTAGTGTTTTGTCCTAGCAATGAGATGCAACCCAAGTGCTTTGAAAATCTCTGGAGTGTCAGTGCCTGAGAGCCTAGGTGTGCCAGGCAGAGACACCTGTGAACTCATGGAATGATGAGATGACAGAACTGGGGAAAAGGTTTAACCCTTTAACACCGAAGAATCCTCTTTTGTAAAAAGTGACTAGGAAAAGTTCTACTGTCAGTGGATTAGAGGAGGTACTATGTTGAAAACTTCAGCAAGGGGCCTGGCTCATTAAGTCCTTGTTGATCACAAACCTTATTTTGGCTACTACTACTACCTGAACTAGTATCAGACAGTTTTCATGGTTTGAGCTACAGCACAGCTTGTATAATAACTCTACAAAAAAGAGATTTTCAGATTCAAGTAACACACTGGGCCACTTCTGTTTATAGACAAAAAAATTTGTTTATTTGAAACAGATCTAGAAATTATATGAGCACTTGAAATATGAATGCTAAATAATAAAGTGTTTTATTTCAGTAAATCAGTGTGCTTTCAAAGTGATGCAAAACCTCCAAGTAATCTTAAGTTCAATGAAATGAAACAAATAATTAATTTACTAGGTATTTCATTTCCAGAATAGCTACCAAATATAATTGAGTGCTTCTGTTCTTATATTCTTTTGACATTTTTCTATGATTAGCAAAAAAAGTTACTAGAGTTCATATCTTTAAACTGTTTGAAAGCACTCAGAAAAAAAGTTTTGAATATGAGATTGTTTTGTAAAACAGCTTAACTAAATTACTTTTGGTTACTTAGGTATATTAGTCAAGGTAGGTAAGATTGTACTGTAATGTTGAACTAATCCTGAATCCTTGTGGTTGAATGCAACAGAAACTTAGGTTGTTGCATTGCTCTGTTCTCTGTGTTGGCAGGGTCTTTGATTCATTCTGTCTTGTAGGGACTCACACTCACCACCTTTTTTATTTTTCACGATGTTGGACCATAAAGCCTCCACTGTCTTGTCCTTCTGCTCCTTGGAACCTAACAACCCCTTTGAACAGGTGTCAGAGAAAGAGAGAGCTGGAGACTCATACCAGCTTGTTGTAGTTACCTTCTTGTTGCTGTGATAAAACATTCCCCCCTCAAAAAAAAAGCTGCTTGTGGGAGGAAAATATTTATCTTGGCTTATAGTCGCAAGGGGAAGTTTCACGATGGCAGGGAAAGATGACATGAGCAGAACTGGACATCACCTCTGCCACATCAGGTGGAAACAGCAGCAGGAGAATGAGCCCAACTAACACTGGCAAACTGGGAGTTAATAAACCTGAAGTTCCACCTGAAGTAACACACCTCTCCCACCAAAGCTCCACCTCCGAAATTGCCATCATCGGGATCCAAGCAAATGATGATTAGTTTTTCATACTTTTCTCAGGATATATAGTGGGTACACCTATAGATAAGCATACTTACAATGCCATCTTTTAGTCCTCATATTTTCAAGTCTGTTTTTTTTTTTTTTAATCAGTTGGTAGCATATTGACTTCCTTGGTTTCATTTGTGCTTGGTATCTTTTCCACTGATTCCCTTTTAGTCATTCCTTGGCGCCCTTCAGTTGTCTGCTGTGAATCATCTTTAGCTTTATGATTTTCACCAAAAGCAAGTGAGCATCTTTTGAGGTTGGTACATTTTTGTGTTTTTACATTTTCTGTTACTTTTGATATTTGAACTTATACTTTATGTATTTTCTATGTATCATGCTCTTTCTTAGTTACTACTTTCCTATTCTTTTGCCCTCTACTTAGTTCTTTATTTCCCATTCCCATACTCTTCTTTGCTTGGAAGTTAAACATTATAGTTTTATTCTGTTAGTAGTTAGCCTTTAAATTTTTGACATGTATAATTGAGTTAACAAGGGCTATGATGAATTGACATCTCTACATGCCTAAAACTGTAAGATTTAGGATCTTTTCATGCCAGTCACTTCCCTCCCAATCTTCTTCTTATTGTGGACAACATTGAAGTCTATCCTGGTTATTTTATTTCATTTTTACATTTTATTGACAACTTCCATATATGTATACAATATACCATGATCATAATCCCCTCCTACCGCCCTTCTTTGTCCCTCTTCCTCTGACCCTCTACACTTAATTTCTTCTTTCAACTAATTCTATCCTCTTTTAAAATCATTTACTTTACATTAGTCATTATTATGTTTTCCTCATAGATAAGAATTTATCTCAGTTAACATAGTGTAACAAACTTCGATAAAATAGTAGCTTAAAACAACATTACATTGAATAAAGAAAGAATTTAAAGATTAAAAAAGTGCCTCAAAATAACAAAAATTTTACAATAACAACAGATACACACACTGGCATTTGAATCAGCTGCACTAGAATATAATTTGCTTGATTTTTTTTTTTTTATAAAATATGTACACATAGGGCTGGACAGAGGCTTAGCAGTTAAGACACTTGCCTGTGAAGCCTAAAGACTCAGGTTCAGTTCCCCGGAACTTATGTTAGCCAGATGCACATGATGGCACATGCACCTAGAGTTTGTTTGCAATGGTAGAGGCCCTGGCATACTCATTTCTCTCTGTGTCTCTCTCATAAATAAGTGAATTAAAAATTTAAAACTAAATGTACATATCAGAAATAGTATTACAGAATGAATGAAAGTATATAGGAGATGTTTAAAATTTAACCTTAAATCTCTTTATTTTCCAAGACAAAGAATATCATTTCTCTTGGTTAATGTAGGTTATAATAATGTCTATGTAATATAATAAAAATCTTTTTATTTTGTGTAGTGGATTTTTCCCTTAATGGACTCTCATGGTCTCCATTTAATTTTGCACCATCTATTTTTATCACTATTTATAAATTCGAGACATTAAGCCAGTCTTGTGCAGGGAATCTTTGAGTTACAGTGGAACTGTGATAACTATCAAAGTAATTATATTTACTTCCCTCAATTGTTTCCACAGTGTGCCAGACATTATTGTTGAATAAACATGGACTGGCTTCATAGTGCATGCTTCGTATGGACCTCAGACAGACTGAATAGAGAAACTCAGGCTTTTAGTATTGGAGACAAGAGTGCTGTACCTCAGATTTAATAGTGGCATTAAGGTTTTCTTCCTTTAAGTTGTATAATTATATCTTTTGTGCCTGTTTCATCAAAATTCTTAATGTATGTTCATTGAGAAATCCTGATTTTTATATTTGCACAATGAAATTTATAAAACTACAACCAATACAATAAAATACACAAGTGACATAAATGATTACTTTTTTCTCAGTTTACTATAGTTCATACACTCATGATCAGAAAACCCAATAATACCATGATTCCAGATTTAACTGCATAGTGTACAGTGGATTTATTCACCTCAATATTAGGTAATTGAATGGTTACATGGCTAGCTTTTGAGTAGGGGCATAGGAAAGACCTGCATTAATATTTTGGCTTTATTATATAGTTGGTGCCCAGGAGAATTATTGAAACAAAGTGGTCCTCATTTTCTTCCTGTACAAAATGAGAATAACATCAATCTTATAAAATTGCAAAGGAAGATGAAACAATATAACATCTGTAATTGTGTACCTGAGTAAAATCACCACAGTGGGCAAACATTTGCTGAGATCCTACTGTCTGTTAACAAGTCATCACACAGAAACATGAATTAGGTCATGGTTTAGTGGGGTGAGGCATTAGGTTGGAAGGAAAGATAGTAATTGTGTTTGGTTTGTTTGTTTGTTTTTTCAAAGTAGAATCTCGCTCTAGCCCAGGCTAACCTGGAACTCACTATGTAATCTCAGGCTGGGCTTTAACTCATAGCAATCCTCCTACCTCTGCCTCCTGAGTGCTGGGATTAAAGGCGAGCACCACCATGCCCAGCTGAAAGATAAGAATTGTAATGTAGAATGTTCAGAACATATTAGAGACCACAGGGACATGGAGAAGGATCAATTAATCCTTGGGATGGGAAGGGTAGATATATGAAAGCTTTACCAAGAAGGTGATATTTGGACTTAGCAGGAATAGGAGAGAAAGAAAGAGAATTTACACACAAAATAGATTATTCTAGGAGATGGGAGTGACAGATTACATCTGTATTTGCAGGAACCTCACCTTCTATCCCCACTTCCCTCTCTGCCTAACCAACTTCTGTACATTTTTTAAGGTGGGACTCAGAAATCTTCCACTTCTGACTCTCCATACATTGGATCTATTTTCTGCTTCATAGAAGTTGTGCTTATCATTTTCAGTGCTCATGACACTGTGTCACAATTTCCTTTTCTATGTGTCTCGTCAGCTATCTTCCTAACTCCTTGGCTGTCCTATTTATGTTGAGCACCTTACCCATAAGATTAATAAATTTCATTAATGAGCAGTCTCAGGCTACAGTAATTGTGATGGTTAACATTGTCAACTGGACAGGATCTAGAGTAACCTAGGAGAAAGTCTCTGGGCATTCCTGTGAGGGAGTTTCTAGAATAGGTTAATTGAGGTGAGAAACCCCACTATAATGGTTGATAGCTCCATTTCATGGTCTGCAATTCTGGGCTGAATCAAAGGGAAAAAGTAAGCTGAGCGGGATCATCCATATTTCCTGCTTACATACTGTGATTGCAGTGTAACCAGCTGCTTTCTGCTCCTGCCACCATGACTTCCCTGCCGTGATGGGTTTTATCCCCTTGAACTGTGAGCCAGAATAAACCCTTCCTCCCTTATGTTGCTTCTTGTCAGGTACTTGGTCCCAGCAATGAGAAAAATAATATAGGAATTATGATATAGAAATAAATCCTATTTAATTGAAGCATTAGCCAAAAAATTCTTTTTTTTTTTTTTTTTTTTTTTGAGGTAGGGCCTTACTATAGCCCAAGATGACCTACAACTCACTCTGTAGCCCAGGCTGTCCTTGAACTCCCAATGATTCTCCTACCTCTGCTTCCCAAGTGCTGGAATTAAAGATACACACTACCATGTCTAGCTCCCAAAACTTATTCTTTAGGTAGTTTTTCTCCTAATCACTTTTAAACAGAAAATGTTTGGTATTCATTGATTCAATCAGCAATATTAGGAGTTTACTATATAGCAGGTATGTGAAAAAAAAATTCACAGTATCTTCCATATATAACATCATAGTGAATGGCTGTATTAGAGTCCCCCACCATAATTATTATACAGTGTACTGACCTTATTCTTCCTGTGTCCTTGGTTTATGAAATAGGTCAGAAATACTGAAAGCACTATACACTTAAGTAGGAATAAGAAAATTGCCAAGTTCAGGGGGAATATAGATTTACACTCAATTTATTGGAGGGGCTCTAGTTCTCTTTTTTGCTGGCGTTTGTGTAGTTTGTGTGTGGGGACATGTGTTTGGGGGGGTGCTCATGCATGTGTGTTCATGTGTGCATGGAGATCTGAGATTGACATTAGGTGTCCTCCTCAGTCACTCTTTGCCTTATTTTTTGACAGGGTCTCTTGCTGAACCTAGAGCTTCACCAATTCCATTAGACTATCTGGTCATTAAACCCTATGGACTCAGCTGTCTCTGCCTCCACAGTGATAGGATTACAGGCATGCACTATCATGCCTGGTGTTTTTACATGGGCCTGGGGATCTGAAATGTGTTCTTTACACTTGAGTGGGAGCTACTATACTCACTGAGCTATCTCTCTCCCTCCATGTTCTCTTCTAAGCAGCTATAGCTGTTTGTCTGAAAGTGATTTTTTTGTTTGGCATAAAGAATATTCATGTTTTGACATACTGAAATATGTACCTGGACAGTCACAATATACTTATTATATTTGTAGTACAAACAAGTGCTACTATAAAATTATTAATGGACCAATAAATGATCACTTTGAAAATTAAGTTCTTTTGGGGGGGGCTGTAATTCTGACACTCAGCTGTACTATAAGTAGCAAATATGTTTTTGAATAACAAACTTAAAAATATCCTTGAAATTTCCAACTAGAACTTTACATAAGCTAATACATATCCATTAAGAGGCACTATAATAGTTAGATGTCTTTCCCCTTAAGTCTCTGTCATATTTTTGATAGCAAAGACATTGCATGTGAAATGCTTTAAGCATTCAGTGAACATCTGGAGGAGGTTAAATTCTTACTTTGGAGTGCTGTGATAGCTATTTTTTTTCCTTCTTCACTTTACTTGCCAAAGCTTGTTGTCTCTGAGTCTTTTCAAGGAGATAACGAAGGGGAGCTGTGTTGTACACAGGACCCACTGGGACTGCTGCCTTGAACAAAGTCATAGGACACCTTGGAGTTTCTGCCCAGTGTGATTGGTTTATGGATGGAGTATTGTGAAAATAGAAAAATTCTTGTTAAAAATTAGAATACTGATAAGATTTGTTCTATCAATCCTGCTAATCTAACTATATTATTTAAGGACGTTGGAAACTGGTAGTAAAGTATGATATTTTTTGTCATTTGGAGTCATTAAAATACTGTGTATCAGCCAGGCATAGTGACGCATGCCTTGAATCCCAGCACTTGGGAGGCAGAGGTAGGAGGAATGCCATGAGTTCTTGGCCAGCATGGGACTACAGAGTGAGTGCCATGTCAACCTGGGCTGACCCTACTTTGAAACAAACAAACATAAAATACTGTATATCACTTTGTTTAAATTTATTATTATTATCATTATTATAGTTTTCTTGAGAGAGAGAGGGAGAGGGAGAGAGAATGGGCACACCAGGGCCTTCAGACGCTGCAAATGAACTGCAGACACATGTGCCCCCTTGAGGTATGTGTGACATTGTGCACTTGTGTCACTGTGTGTCTGGCTATGTGGGACCTGGAGATTTGAACATGAGTTCTTAGGCTTCACAGGCAAGCGCTTCAACCAGCCCATTAATTTAGTTTTTTGAGATAAGGTCTCACTCTAGCCTTGGCTGGCCTCGGACTTGTGGCAGTCCTCTTGCCTCTGCCTTTAGTGGCTGGGATTACAGGCATGCATCATCATGGCCTGTTAATTTATTCTAATACATGAGCCTTAGAGTTTCCATGTTTAGAAAGAAAATCAGTTATTTACTTTTCTGGCTTTATTTTACAAATGAGAAATAGGAAGGGACCAGATAGGTTAAGGAATGTGCCAGGTTTTTCAATAAATTAATTGGAAAAAAATACAGTATCTACTAGCAATTTCCTTTAGAATGAATGGGTTCCTAAAGGGAATTGCAGAACTTACTTCTTGCAGGTGAGTTTTCAGTATAGCCAAACTTTCCCTTGGAAACCCCTTAGGAAAGCCCTGTGACATGATTCCAAGTCCCCTGGTCAGTTTGCTGTTTCTGATTGAAAGCACCAGAAAGAAGTTGACTGATGCTCCAGGACTGTTTTGATAAAGAGGAAGCAAACAGACCCTGTCATTACACACTAAAGTTCCAGTCAGTCTAGCATGATGCTTCAGGAGCTGTGTATTTCATGTTCCATCTGGGTGTATACAGTGTTTGGGACCCCTCCCTGTTGGGGTCCCTCCTAGGGCCAGCCCAGGAAGGACCGCAGGGTCTCTGCCGGGTAGGGGGTGAGAGGCGTGGAGTCATAACACAGACTCCGGGACTTGGGTGGAAGCAGGCAGAGGGTGAGCTGCTGCAAACTTGTTTATTCAAGGAAGTGTAGTGGTTTTAAGGCTTTGGCTGGCCAATCGTTGTATGGGGTGGTTCCCTTCTTGTAACCAATGACAGCCTGTCTCCAGGCAGATCATCTCGCAACAGGTTGCTTGCGGGCCTGGGACTATAGCTGTTGTCACTCTAGGCCTGTGCAGGATCCATGTCCACAGAAGCCACTTCCTGGTTCCTTCTAGCAGGTGGCTTGGCTAGGGCCCGACCTGCATTGTTCCATACATATCCTCCTTTTTGTTTTTATTATTGGTGACCCTGGGAGGCATGGTTCTTTGCCAAGCCATTGTTGACCCCAGGCCCCAAGGGATCATCACATGTGATGGTGCCTGTCTTAGGTTGCCCCATCTCATGGGGTCTTACCCATCATTGACCACCTGCAATCCTGGTGAGAAAGCCCGAGGGGTTGTGACTGTTGCCTAGGAGGCATGGAGGGCCAAGTGGGGGTGGCTCTGTGGCATGCATATGGTCCCAACGAGTGAGAATGAACTATAGAACCCGAAAAAGACTGGGGTAGGACAGGTTTACAAGTGAGAAATGGCGGATAAGATAGCATATGGTGATTCATGAGGGGTTGCCCCTTCCGATTGATAAATGGCTCCCTGTAGTAGAACCTGGTTTGTTTGGATGGCAGTGATGCACCGAGAAAAAGCTCTGAGACATCTGAAAAGGATCAACATGATGGTGAGAATAATTAGGATTCCCGCCAGGATAAGAAGGGAGGAAGGGTTGAAGAAAGGAATGTAAAGTTATCATCAGGAGAAACAGCTGCAAAGCCAATGGGCACCTGTCTAACGATAACATGGAGGTCAGCATGAATAGTCATGCAAGGGCTCAGTCTACAACTAAGGAGGGAGCAGTTGAGAAAGCCCCCGGAAAAGAGTAAAAAGGTGGAGGTATTGAGTATTGGGACCAAGACAAAATAATAGGGGGTTTAACATAAACAGGTTGTTGGGTGACTGTCCTGAGCTCACCCTTAGTGTCATAATTAGTAGCACTGAGTATCCTTAATGGTAGCAGATCAGTGCAATCAAAGGAGTTGTAAAGGAATTTATGGCTGGTTGGAGGGTAACATTACCATAAGAGGCATTAATAAGCAAGAAGGCAAAGGTGTGGTTAAGGAGGAGCACGTGCTTGAAGGGGGAGGAATGCAGTGAAATAGAGTGGCTAAAATGAAGCCTAGGAAAAGCATGGGAATCTAGGCCCACAGCACCAAACAAGTATGGCCTAAGAAGAATTGTCCAAAATGGTTTCTAGGAAGTGGTAGTAGGGAGAAAAGGAAATAAAAGGAGAAAAGGGGGAATAAGTTTACAGTCCCGAATTTGGCCTGAGGGGGTTGGCATCCTCCTCCTCATCAAGGTCGATCCCTGAGTCAGTGGCTGGATGGATGTTTCTGGCAGGGATCCAGATCGGGATCTGTGAAGTTTCTGGAAAGACACAAGCATACCCTCGGCCCTTTATTAAAAGAGGGTGGGGCCCCTTCCAGATATTAGTAAGAGGATCCTTCCAGTGGACTAAGGGTAAGGGCATTGTGGTTGGTTGGGATCTCCAATGTTTATAGGCCAGAGAAAGTCCAGTGTTGTCAAAGGTGAGAAAATTGAGGGTGAAGAGAGCTTCCACCAGGGCCAAGTGGGGATCCTTGAGTGACATAGTGGACTTTTGTTTTATAATTAGTTCCTTTAGGGTCTGGTTAGTTCTCTCCACTATTGCTTGTCCTTGTCGGTTGTAGGGGATCCCAAGGGAGTGTTTGATTCCCCCAAGATTCTATGAAGGATGTAAATTGGGCAGATGTAAATGCAGGGCCATTATCACTTTTAATTGACTAGGGTACGCCCATGACCAACATGGAGGTTTTTGTCACTTTAATGACATGGGACACCTTCTCCTCCAAGAGAGCAATAGCAAAAGTAAGCTTAGAGTAAGTGTCCATGAAGACATGGACATATTTGAGGTTACCAAAGGAAGGTATGTGGTTAACATCCATCTTCCAGATAGAATTTGGGGTAAGGCCTCTAGGATTGACTCCTTGAGGCTGTAGAGGACCGAAAGGGTATGGGGGGTCGCATGCCTTATAGGTACGGGTTAAATGTTTGCATTGGCTAAGCAAGAGTTTGAGGTATAGAGTTCTTTGTTTAGTGGGGGATAGATGGAACCTTTGGTGTAAACATCTAGCTTGTTCTAAAGGTGGCAAGGATGAGACAGCAGGCTACTGGAGACTTAAGAAGCTTAACCTTAATCAAACATCCCTGAGGCAATGGGGGGGCACATATATTCACATTCAAACCTCCACACTGTTCTAGACCCTCAGGCTTCCAGCCAGCTGTTCATTTTTTCTTCACTGAAACTTCTTTTGTTGCTTATCCCTTAAATATTGAGGCATTTCCATGGATTGCCTTTTTAAAATATTGCTCTTCTGTATGCTTTCATTCACTTTTACTGTTGAACCGGCTTAAGCAGGAAGCTTAAGGCATGGCTGACTGGAGACATTTCTCCCTGGCTTATGAGAGCCAGCTCTGTGCATCCTGAAGGGCACTTCTGCCCTGCACTTCATGCTTTCCAGTCTTCCAGTGGCAGCATGGAGCCAGCTGTGATGGCATGTGTTTATACCATGGGGAGTGGCAAACCCTTGGCATCAGGGCTCCCTTCATTCTTCCCCACCTCAAATAAACAGAGCAGTGACCTGGCATACCACTGACAAGTGTCAGTCTGGCACTTCCAAGATCTTTGCACTGTTAGTGTCTTACTCCTCAGACTGTTTGTTCCAGGTAATTTGACTGGCATGACATGCCACTTTTAATTTCTCTATTTTATTTAGTTAAAAATATTTATTTGTGTGCTATTTTATCTTCTTTGAGAGATAGAAGGAGGAGAGAGGGAAAAGAAAAAGGTCATATCAGGGCCTCCTATCACTGCAAAGGAACTCCAGATTCATGTGTCGCTTTGTGCGTCTAGCTTTATGTTTGTACTGGGGGATGGAACCCAGGCCATCAGGCTTTGCAAGTAAGCACCTTTAACAGCTGACCCATCTCTCCAGCCTTTATCTTACTTTAAAACAAATGTTATTTTTTCAATCTATAGGGCTTCGAAACCTTGCCAAGATTTTTACTCCTACCCCACTTTTAGCCTCCTAAGCCAATCTGCTGCTAAACGAAGAGAACTTGCAGTTGTCCACGTTTCCCAGTTTCCCTATTGCCACCTGATTTTCACTGTTCAGGTGTTTCTTATTAGCGTCCTAATAACCTTTTCAGCCTGATGTCTTGTCCAGGCAGTGTCTCCTAGGACTGAATAATGTTTTAACTAAAAGGTAGGCTTTCCCCAGGTATTAAGCTGAATGCTTTATGCATCTTACCTCATGTCATTCTTTCTTAAAAAAAAATTATTACTATTTTTATTTTTGGAGAGAGACACAGACAGAGACAGAGAGGGAGAAGGAGACAGATAGAGATGGGCACACCAGCAGTCTCTCAGCTGCTGTGAACGAAATCCAGATGTGTGCACCTCCTTGTGGGCAAGTGCGGCATTGCACTCTTGCATCACTTTGCATCTGGCTCAACGTGGGACCTGGAGATTGGAACCGGGTCCTTAGGCTTAGCAGGCAGGCGCCTTAACCGCTAAGCCATCTCTCCAGCCCCTGATGTCATTCTTCCAGCAATGTTATGTACTGTTATAGGTTAGGATTTGTCAGTGACTTTGAAACCAACCAACCAAACAATGAACCAACCCATCAACCAAGCCCTTTTCTGAGCCAGTTACGGTGACCAAAACAATGACATATGCGTATTACATCTAGTCTAAGCCCACAAGGGTCCACCTGGAGGTCAGATGGATTTAGTGATATATCATGTTGATGAGCATGGGGTGGGATGGGTACTGTGGACTGCAGCAAATGTCAACTTATTGTAGATCTTAGTCTCCTTTTATGGCTGAACCAATAGACTGAATTTAATTGATTTCTCTGAAATTTTCCAGTTAGGACTAGGATGTGTTGGAAGTTTCTCTGAATTTGAATGACATTATCTGTCAATTATCCTTTGTCATAAATCCCCCACTTTATTTAGTAGAGGGTAATGGGAAGTGCTGACTTTCTGAAATTGGTGTACCTGTGTTTAAATCTGCTTTGTACCTGTGTTGATGTTGATAAGGTGCTTACCCTTCTCCGGTAACAATGTCAGTGTCCCTGGAGAAATATAGTGTATCAATAGAGCTTTTCTGCATACGTGTAATGTGCTTGGAACAGTGCTTGTTTTAATAAGAGTACAGATAATGCTTGACTTAAAATAGGTAGTGTCTTGATAAACACTCCCTAAGAAAATGTTTTACTTACAATGGGGTAATTGCTGACAAACTTATCATTAAAAAATAGTTTAAGTCAAAGTTGCATGCAATATGCATAACCCATTAAACATCATAATCTCCCTTACATGCGCTCACAATGCTTACATGGGGCTAACATGATCTATCACAAAGTTCTTTTTATAATAAAGCACTAAATATGTTATATAATTTTTTTAATTTACTCTGAAAGTAAAAAACAGAATGTTGCATGGCTATGCTTTTGATTATCATTAAATCCAAAAAATTGTTGAGTCATTAAAATTGAAAGACAAAAACTGTCAACTGTTGATGTAATGATAATGATTAAAGTGTATTTGTGAACATATAACTGTATTTTTCTATTTACTGTACTGCCAATGTATTTATCTCATCAACTTTTTGAGTTAAAAAGAACTATAATGTAAAATTGTGATGGTTGAAATTGGGTTTCAAGGATTACTGGCCTCATTAAACATGCAAGAGTGTGGTGGTGGTTTGATTCAGGAGTCCCCCATAAACTTATGTGCTCTGAGTGCTATGTCCCCACCTGGTGGCAGTTTGGGAATTGGAGCCTCCTGGGGGCAGTGCATTGTTGGTGGCGGGCTTTATGGATGTTACAGCCAGCTTCCCCTTGCCAGTGTTTGGCACACTCTCATGCTGTTGTCCACCTTCTGTTGGCTGGGAAGTGATGTCCACTCTCTGCTCATGCTTTGAGGTTTGAGGTTTTTGACTATTACATAGATATTTTCTTCACAGAAATGAACCCTTTTTAAAAGAGAGATTTTTTTTTTTTAATTTAGAGAGAGAGAATTGGTGTGCCCAGGGCCTCCACTGCAATCAAACTCCAGACGTTTGCACCACCTAGTGGGCATGTGTGACATTGCACTTGCCTCATCTTTGTGCGTCTGGCTTACATGGGATCTGGAGAGTCAAACATGGGTCCTTAGGCTTCACAGGCAATCAGTGTAACCACTAAGCCATCTTTTCAGCCCCCACCTTTATTTTTACTTGAAAGACCAAAGGTCTTTTGTTTTCTCAGAATTATCTGGAAAGTAGTAGTTGGCTGTTTTATCAATGATAAGCAAAGTTTCTGCACTATGCAATTAATACTTTAGAATAGGCACCAGGGGAAAAGAACTAAGATGTTTTAAGCGGCACCCCACACGCCCTACTTGTACAATGTAATAGTTCATTAAACATCAAGCTATAAATCTATATTGGAAGTAGGAGATTGTTTCCTCTGGAGTTTGAAATGACAAAGATTATAACACATGAAGGGTTGATTTTTCTAGCTGGAACTTGAGACGTTATAGGAATGGGGTTGGACATGGCTTCAGCCCTAGAGTCAGAGGTGAAGTTGAGCTGACTGTATCTGGGTAAACTGAACTGATGAAAAATGGTGCTGTTGGGAAAATGTGGCCTTTCTCTGGTCTGTTGCTTCTAAGTTGAGCTGACCAACAGCTGTGCTCAAGTCCCCTGGGAAGAACCACTTTTGAAGAAATATTCATGTGGCACCAGGCTTTGAACTATTTATGGGAAAGCATTCTGCTCCAAAAGCAAAGGTGAGAAAATTGGGACTGTCTTCTCTGTGCATCTGGATTCTTTTCTCTCTCTCTCTCTCTCTCTCTCCCCTCCCTCCCTCCCTCCCTCCCTCCCTCCCTCCCTCCCTCCCTCTTTCTCTCCCTCCCTCTTTCTTTTCTTTCCTTTCTTTCTTTCTTTCTCTCTTTCTTTCTTTCTTTCTTTCTTTCTTTCTTTCTTTCTTTTTTTTTTTTTTTTTTATGAACCTGAGTATGGGGGCAACTGCAAAGTAGTGACCATTGGCACAAGCATCCAGGACAGGACCTGCCTCAGTCTTTGAGGCATGCAGCTCAGGGTAATTGAAATGAGGTCACCTGTCCCTAAGAATGGCATTGACACTCCTATAGGGACTAGTACTGAGACAGGCCAGGACAGGGGAAGCATGGGAGAGCGAGCTGTGAAACTTGTGCTAAACCTCAGAGAATGAAGGAGCACTCCAAATGAGAGTGGAAAAGAAGGCAGGATGAAGGATTCAGGTTTTAATTTGCCCTTCATTTTATCCATGAAAATAATTCGATAGTGATTTTATATTTTGACAAATCTTTTAATAACATTATTCCATGCGATTCATATGACAGCTGTTATCCTGCTTAACTATGCCACCTGATGTTAGAATCCAGAGGAAGAAGCTGAACAGGTCACAGTGCTAACCCAAGGTCACAGATGGGATAGATTTAGACCAAAGTTGTCTTATGACAACTAATTCAAAGGATTCTGTCTGTCTTTCTAGTACACCCATTTTAGTGTGAAATGACTTACAGATAATATTTGAACATTTCATAGTAATGTGTTTATTTTAAGGTTACTGTCTATTTTTGGGGGGGGCAAGGATTTTGACTTCCATTAACAGACTACATTTAAGTAAAAAGTGTAAAAAATTAAAAGGCCTCAAACAGTGATGCCAAAATGTGATCATTATGTAGGGGAATTGCACGGGTGATGTGTAGGAACCAGGCCTCTGAGGTTTATGTGCTAAAGCATAGAGCTTATAGTTTGATTACATCTGTAAATGTTTTTGTCACATCCTATCGCTAAGTCCTGACCTGACAACTGGATTATAAATCCATGGACAAGGACTATGCCATGTGTAGTTCAAGTATAATAATTTGAACAGTGGCCTTGCTCCAAAAAGTCATGTTATGTGCCCTTAGTTAGAGATGTAGTCTTCACAGAGGTAGTCAAGTTAAAGTGAGGCCATCAGGATAGACCTGTATCCAACTGATGGTTGTTTTGTGAGGGACTGTTGTCCCTTATGTATACAGGAATTGCCATCATAGACCCACTCAAAAGTGGCACAGAGTCCTAGGCATTTCTTAATCCAATCAAACTTAGTCAGAGTTAGCCATCACCATAGATGAGGAAACTGAGGACCTGACAAAGATCTTCACGTCAAGACACAACCTCTTGGAGTCTGTTGGGATAATAACTTGTGATTCTTGCTAGTCTACTCAGTTTCTTCCCATTTCACTGTTGTGACTAATCACTTTCACCCTCATGCTCAGAGGATGGAGGAAAGCATGACATACAGCCCTAGACTGTGACCAGACTGAATAAATGTTAATTTTGCATGTGCTCTTTTGATTATATCAAGGAGTGAGAATGAATTGGAGCAGTGATTTGGAGGAGTTCCCAGTGTTCGTGTAACCCTCGGAAAGGTGCTGGATGATTCAAAACAACCACCAAAGATTTTATGTATTCAGAGTGAAGTCGGGTATTGAGATAGAATGGCTCATCTGTTTGGTATTGAGAGGAAAATTCAACTCTGATTTAAATATTCAATTACATTTAATAAGCATTGAAATGCCTCTAGTGTGTCAGACAGTGTGCTAGGCACTGGGAACACAGATGACTAGAACAACACTTTGATTTGTAGGAGTATGTGAGAGGAGAGAACTGTGAATGTCCCGGTAGTCTGAGTGCACCTCATATACAGGGTACACGTGGCAGGAAGTGTCCAACTCAATGTTTTCTTTGTTAACTTAGGCTGCCTAGGAAGGACATTGAACAAGGAGTCCATTTACTTAGGTGATCACTGTATCACTGCCTGACTGTAATGCCTCATGTAAATCCTCTAGCATTTTTCTCTCTATGTTGGAGAAAGGGAGAACCATGAAGACTATCTAAAGGTTACTGGAAGAATTAAACATAGTGACAAAAGGGTATTGAAAACATATTATTTTCATTTTGCAAACAGGCAGTTCATTTTGTGCTAGCACTCTTACTCATTATCAAATATTTATTGAGTACTCACTGGGTGCATAAAAAATCAGGAAAAAATCAGACAGTATTTTAAGTGAGTACAATGCAGATAGTAAAGACAGAGCAGAGTGAGGAATGGTTGGGTAGGTGTTAGCTTGGAGGCCAGAAAGGAGCTCTTTGAAACATGTTGTCTCAGCCCAGTGACAAGAAATAACGAGCTTCATAAGCATCATAAACAGGAATATTGTAGGCAGAAGCATTGTTTCCAGCAAAGGCCCTATGCAGAAGTGATGTTGGCCGGTGACAGGAACAGAAAGATTATGTAGATGTAGTACAGGGGTTATCAGGGTGAAACAAGGCATGATGGAGTTAGAGAAATAGGAAGAGTCCTGGTCACCAAGAACTCTATGAGCCAGTATAAGGTGTTTGGGGCTTATTCTAATTTGTCAGAGACTGGCATTTTAAGAAAGAGAGTAATAAGGCTTAACTTTGCAGAAGATCCCTCTGGTTACTCGTGAAGAAGGGATTGTAGGTCAGTCTGTCAGCAGAGCAGGTAAGAAGGGAGTTCACACAGGTCTTGGCAGCAGACGCCTTGTTAGAAGTCGAATGTATGTAGGATATTATTGAAAAGGGCCTCCACAGAATCTCTTTGTGGGTCAGATAAGGGGTAGAGTGGGAAACAGCAGAATCAGGGGAGGTTCCTTGATTTGCACTTAAAGTAATTCAGTATAGTGAAGCAAGAGCGGGGTATGGGGACAATGGCATATAGACTGTCAAGTTTGGCATGCTTATTAGTCATCTTATGGGTATCTCAGGAAGGAGGAAGTTCACTCCATGAATCTGCAATCTGAGAATCTAATAAATGGGGCTGGAGGAGGATACCCTGAGAAAGTGTGTACACAGAGGAGAGAAAGGAGCTAGCATGGAGGCTGAGCTGAGGAAGGACTCACAGAAGTCTGAGAAAGAGTATTCAGGAAAGAAAACCATGAGAATGATGTGTCTTAGAAGTTCTGGAAGAAAGTAGAGAATAATCAAGTAGGAGAAGCTGATTACAAGAATAGAAGTTTTCATTGGGTTTGGCAGCACGTTGAGAGAGACCATTGGAGTCCTGATAAATTGGTAGAGATATAGAAGTTGGAATGAAATGAGTTGGGAAGAAGATGTGATATGAAGGAGTAACTATGTTGGCAGTGGGCAACTCCATTAAGAAAGTTTGCTGTGAGAGGGTCGAAAGCTCTGGGGATAGTATGAAGTGGTGTACTTGAAATAGAATGAATAAGACATCTTTACAAGTTCGTGCTTTTTTTTTTGGATATCAGTAGTCCCTGTCCGGATGCCATTGATGATGCAGGAGAAGGTGCTGTTGCAGGAGACAACCCCTGAAGAAAGTGAGAGCCAATGCAATTAAGAGCATGAGTCAGGAGCTTAGACTTCCAACAGGAGACACTTCATCCAGAATAGCCAAAGAAATGCAGACAAGGTAGACAGACCTAGAGACAGACAAATGAAAAGATGAATCTGTTTGCTTCTGTTAATGCTTTTAAGATGGTATGAAGGTAGAGGAGACAGGTAGACCAGGGACTTTGCTACTAGGGAAGTAAGAGAGAACACCTTAAAGCATTATTGCCCAGCAGTATTGAGTTTGGTCATCATAAGTATAAAGCAAGACAAGTGAGCATCCTTGTGTTTTTTTCTACCAGGTGGACTTCAGCTATCTATGGTCTGTACGTGCTAGTTTCATCCCTGTTGAGTTTCACCATGGGAACACAGTGGAAAGGAAGATAGGTTAAAGGTATTACCAAGAGGATGGTTACAAATTGGATCAAAAATCTAGAAGGACAAAAAAGACAGTTGTTGACACAGGGTGATTGATAGAGAAACAAGTAGATCAGAAGGCTTAAGGGAGAAAGGTTTTGGAGTGGGAACATGAGCTGGGATGATGTGGCCTAAATAAGAAATAATTTCCAACATGATTTAATGAACATCTCATGCATGAACATCCATCCAGGGTTAAATGTAAGTATTTCAAGGGTTTTGCTATATTTTAAAGAAAATTCCATCAATTCTCAAGTGATGGGGTGACATTAGAAGACCCTGTGATCCTGTGGTCAGGACGGTTGTTGGGTGTTGGACAATAATAATCTTCTTCAATCCAAAGCTCTATAAAGAGACTTGGCTTGGAAGACACTCTTTATTCTTCCTCAGAGTGGCCAGTGTGACACAGAAAAGCATGACTGATGCTTTGAGGAACTAAGTAATCGTGTTACAGTTCACACTGAATGAGACTCACGCGCCAACTCCAACTCCAGTCCTGGGCTTCTCCCCATAGTAACTAAAACAGTTTCAAGTGCATCCAAGTAGAAGGAAGTTGTTATGAATTCGTCTGTTGCAAGAAAGCCCTTTATTGTATGGATTCAGACTTTGCCTGGGAACTAAATTGCAATGAGTAGAAATGCAGTAAGCCATCATTTCGCCAACTACAGACAGTGAGTGCTTGCATTTTGGGAATGGGAGGCCTGAAACACATCCGTGGGGCACCATCTCAGAAGATGGTCCAGATGTTTTAGATGCGGGCCAGCAGAGCAATATACAAGGAGAGCAGCACACTCGATACAAACTCCAGTGAAAAGTGCTTGGCTCACAACTGGCTGCATAATTAAGCTGAGAGAAAAACAGTGCCCCTCCCCTCAAAAGATCCCAAGCCCTGCTGTGTTTTGTAAATCTTTGCTGTGTACTTCCTTAGGCTGACAGGTTGTCTAGCCATGGGTTATCTTATCTTGCACACAGAAAATGAATTTTCCAGAATGTTTTGGTCCATTTCCTTGAGAGCTTTTAAGCTTTAGATTTTTTTTCTCTGACAAGAGATAGCTATAAAACTTTAAGGAAGTGACTCAGTCTCCTAAAATAATCTTCATGCAAGTTGCCGAGGGATTTGTAATCAAGTCACATTTTGCAGAAACGAGCTGCCTCATATAAATATCTTTTTATAAGGACATTTTAAAATTATGCCAACCTGAAGATCTAAAGGTGTGCACTTACTGAATCTCTTTCATGTAAAGAGATAAATTTTTAATGTCAATCTACCTTTCCATGGAAGGCTTTTTCTTTTTCTTTTTTTCTTTCCTTTTTCATTTTTTAAAAATTTTTTAAAATTATTTTTTAAATTTATTTTTGGAGAGAGAGAGACAGAGAGACAGACAGAGAGAGGGAGTGGAAGACAGAGAATAGGCGTGCCAGCAGTCTCTCAGCTGCTGTGAACGAAATCCAGATGTGTGCGCCCCCTTGTGGGCAATGCATTGCGCCTTGCATCACTTTGCATCTGGCTAAATGTGGGACCTGGAGATTGGAACTGCTGGAGATTGGAACCGCTGGAGATTGGAACCAGAGTTTAGGCTTAGCAGGCAGGCGCCTTAACTGCTAAATCATCTCTCCAGCCCTCCTTTTTCATTTTTGGAGGTGCTGTGCATTGGAACCAGACCTGGCTTGCTAGGCCATGACTAACCTACATCCTCATTCCCCTGTAGAACTTCTTAATAGTCTGTGTGAATCCAAGTATATGTGAAAAGCCCAAGCATTTAGTAATTTGTCACTGTAACAGTGCAATTCTGTTAAATATCTTCTTGCACCAACAATTAAAGTATTAAGCTAGAAGATCCAGTATTCAGTAATGAATTGGTCTTTCTTTGGTTTTGGCTTTGTCTTTGCAACACTTAAAGCTGCTCATCAGTGAGAGCTGAGGCAGGGAGATCCATTTGTTAATTATAACATCAACCCGAATTATAACACTTGGATTGAAAATATTTGTTTCCTTTACACACATTTGACCAACTGATTAAATTACTGCTGATAGGAATTTTGTTCCTATTCAGTATTATTTCAGGGGCTTCGGTGAGGGGGGACTTCAGGACTTGTCAAAGGTACACTGGGAATTTGTTAGGTACTGTGGAAAATCCTTCAACCAATGTGATACATTATTCACTCTGAAAAGAGCTATTAACGTGAATGACAGAAAAACCTTATGGGCATAGTATCTCACAGGGGGCTGAGTAAGTGGAAAAGTAGCCAGAACACCCTGGGTGGAGATGCACCTCACACAGTATTTGGGCTGAAGGTTTCTTGTTCAGATTCCTGCATTGGACATTTGTTTCAAGTTGCTTTGACTAAGAATAAAAAATATACCATTTGGAAGCAATATCCCCCAAAACTAAACTCAAGGTCCTTTTAAAAGGTCAAGAACCCTAAAGCTATAAGGTTGTTGAATTTCTGAGCTCACACTGCCTTTTTCCTTCAGTAGATAAGTTTGCTATGGAACACTTCTCCGGATGCCTGCTTATCTCCATTTTATAACCCTGTAAACAGTAGCATTCTTTGATTCAGTGTTTTAATTTTTCTGTCAAGGTTTGCTTTTATTGGAACTCATATTGGTAATGAAAGTATTTCTTGTAATGGAAAGAACTTTTTTTTTTTTTTACTAGCTGGGCATGGTGGTGTATGCCTTTAATCCCAGCACTTGGGAGGCAGAGGTGGGAGGATCACCATGAGTTCAAGTCTAGCCTGAGGCAACATAGTGAATTCCAGGTCAATCTAGGCTAGAGCAAAAACCCTACCTTGGGAAACCAAAATATACAAACTAAATAAAAAGAAAGAAATTTTTCTGTATGATTATGAGTGCAAGTTCTTTAAATGTTTATATTTCGTCTTAAAATAGTGAATATTTAGTCACATCTGGTACATAGACATCATTGAAAGGTAAGTATGTTGTTAATTGGCTTGGTAATTCGTGTGTGTGTGTGTGTGTGTGTGTGGTGTGGTGTGTGCATGTACAGGGACACAGGTCCATAGAAGCCAGATGTTGAAGTTGGATGTCTTCCTCAATTATTTTTACTTTATTTTTAAAATTATTATTATTATTTTTTTCCCAAAGGTTGTAGTCTATATCTCCTCTTCGCCAGTGCTACTTTCCCTGAGGGCTCTCCTCAGTAAGATTGGTGGTGTTCACTGTTGGGTAGTTAAGGCTTCAGTCAATCTCTGTGGGGTGGGGGGCGCTGGGCCTCAGGACAACTTTACCCACCCGGTGGCTCTTACAATCTTCTTATCCCTTCTTTGGCAGTGGTCCCTGAGCCGTGGCGGGTCTGTTGGCAGTCTGGTTTGGTGTTTTCTCTGTAGCCTGTGCGTTTCTGATTCAGTGTTTCTGATTGATCGTGGTGGCTGTCGCGTTCCGCCAGAGCTGTTGTTGTTAGCAGCTTAGCAGCGCTCCTGTCTCTGCTTCCTTTGCACTTCCTTGTGGGCGCTGGCAGATGTGGTAGAGGTGTCACATCTTACGGTAGGCAGTTGGCTGTCTTTTCTTGTTGTATTAAAGGATCTTGGGTTTCCTCAGTTCTCTGTCATCTGTAAAATAAAACAGATTCTCCAACCCAGAATGAAAGCAGCTTGGATTAAAGGGGATATGCATAGTTATTTGAGAGAGTTTTTCTTTTTTTTCCCACCTTACTTTTTTGAGACAGGTCTCTTACTGAAAATGGAGCTCACGCTAGACAAAAAGCCCTAGGGATTCTCCCATCTCTGCCCCAGTGCTAGGGCTACAAGTCATGGTTTATACATGAGTGCTGGGGGATCTGAACTCAGGTCCTTAGGCTTACATGCCATCACCCAGTCCCTGGCCTGGCATTTTAAAAATATTTGGTAAGAGGAATACCTAAACATATGTATTTGTTGATGGGGGGGATGGGCATGCTAGGACCTCCAGCTACTGCAAACAAACTCTAGACACATGCACCACCTTGTTCATCTTGCTTATGTGGGTACTGGATTTGAACCCGGGTCCTTAGGCTTTGCAGGCAAGCACCTTCTAAGTCATCTCTCTGGCTCTAAACCATATATTTAGAGATAAAGGTTTTTTTATAATATTTTTATGAGGGGGGGGAGAGAATGGGCATGTTAGGACCTCTAGCCACTGCAAACAAACTCTAGACACATGCACCACTTTGTTCATCTTGCTTACATGGGTACTGGGGAATCCAACCTGGGTCGTTAGGCTTGGCAGGCAAGTACCTTAACTTCTAAGTCCTCTCTCCAGCCCTAAACCATGTATTTAGAGATAAAGTGTTTTTTTTTTTTTTTTTTTGTATTTTTTTATGAAAGAGAGAGAGAGAGAATTGGTGTGCCAGGGCCTCCAGCCACTGCAGTTGAACTCCAGACACATGTGCCATCTTGTGAGTATGTGTGACCTTATGTGCTTGTGTCATCTTGCGCGTCTGGCTTATGTGGGATCTGGAGAGTTGAACATAGGTCTTGAGGCTTTGCAGGCAAGCTCCTTTTCTTCTAAGCCATCTCTCCAGCCCTAGAAATAAAGTTTTAACAAAAAAATTTATTTAAAAATTGCTACAAGACCCGGAAGTAGTGGCACACATCTTTACTCCCAGCACTTGGGAGTCAGAGGTAGGAGGATCTCCATGAGTTCAAGGCCACCGTTGAGACTACATAGTGAATTCAAGGTTAGCCTTGGCTAGAGCAGAACCCTACCTTGAAAAAAAAATTGCTCAAAGAGAACTTTAGTTTTTAATATAAAAGTTCTAATAATACAGATTGTTTTTCTTTCTCCATCCAAGTAAAGAAATGTTAATCATGGATTATAAGTAATATACCAACATCCACAAATATACTCTTTTTTGTTATTTGCTTGATTTTGAAAGTCAATCTTGCTATATAGCCCAGGCTGGGCTTGAACTCTTGATACTCTTGCTTTTGCCTCCTGAGTACTAGGATTACAAGACTGTGCCACTATATCTGGCTTATAAATATACTTTTTTTTTAAATTTGGGAGAGAAAGAGAGGAAGGGGCAGGGAATGGGAGCGCCAGCTGCCTCTCCGCCACGGTGAACGAACTCAAGGCTTTTGCCCCCTTGTGGACATGTGTGACATTGCGTGCTTGCCTCACTTTTTTGCTTCTGGCTAAACTGGGACCTGGAGAATTGAATGGGTGTTCTTAGGCTTCGCAGGCAGGCGCCTTAACAGCTAAGCCATCTCTCCAGCCCAAATATACTTTTAAAGGGGAATAAAAAGAACCATGGCACACATGTTCTTCATGAAATTATTGTTTAGACTTTTCCATGTGTCTTGGTCACATACCCTTCTCAGAGTTCATGGTTGCTGACTTCCTCACTGTGCCCTGTGGTTTATTTAACCATGTGAATGGCCGTTTGGGTCAGCCCAAGTGGGATATTGCAGGTGCTGTAGTGTCA
Source organism: Orientallactaga sibirica (assembly GCA_036365145.1). Classification (NCBI taxonomy): domain Eukaryota; kingdom Metazoa; phylum Chordata; class Mammalia; order Rodentia; family Dipodidae; genus Orientallactaga; species Orientallactaga sibirica. The sequence continues at coordinate 22,614,766 of JAEOAD010000004.1, forward strand.
GTGGCCCTGTTCATGGTTTTGCTTTCTAAAGTTTTGGTGACTCAGGGTAAAACAGAGTAAAAATATGAAATCTCAAAACTAAATTCATCAGTGTTAAATTGCATGCAGTTCTAAGTGTGACAAAATCTCTTACCCTCTTGCTCTGTCCTGCCTGGTTCTGAGTCATCTCGTTGCCCAGCCTGTACCCAGGGCATGTGCTGCTTTTCCTCCTCCCTTCCCCCTGCTCCAGGCTGCT